>OY720388.1:10000000-11220137 GCA_963082905.1 Oligia fasciuncula | reverse complement strand
GGAACTACAAATGTTTGTCGGCTTAAAAGGAGTTTATACGGACTCAAGCAGGCTCCCAGATGCTGGAACTCATGCTTTGAGGAGACTTTATTAGAAAAAGGTTTTCAGAAAAATGAAGCTGATTGTTGCCTATTCACGAAGATAATAGGTAACAAGAAAATCTTGATAACTCTGTACGTAGATGATGGGCTTGTAGCCACTACAGATAAAGATTTGGCAAACCAATTTCTTAAAGAATTAGGGGATACTCTGAAGATCACAAGCAAGCCAGCGTCTTATTACCTTGGACTTGAGATAGCACAGTCGAAAGATGGCTCTGTTACAATCAAACAAGAGTCGTACGCTAAAAAGATATTGGAACGTTTTAATATGTCAGAATGTAATCCAGTTTCAACGCCAATAGAAACGACTTCTCAAGCAGGGAAAGTTAACAAGGAGGAAGAGAAGTTTCCATACAGAGAGGCAGTAGGTGCTTTAGCGTACTTAATGACAGGAACGCGACCTGATATAGCGTATGCAGTTGGATTAGTTTCAAGAAATCTGGAAAACCCGACATATGAAGATTGGCTACGTGTTAAGCGGATAATGCGCTACATAAAAGGGACTTGTTCTTTTGGCATAAAGTATAAAGCAGGACATGATTCCAACGTAATACAAGGCTATAGTGATGCAGATCATGGAGGAGATCAGCAAACAGGACGCTCTACAACAGGAGTTGCATGTCTCTTTGCTGGGGGAACAGTATCATGGTTAAGCCAACGACAATCTTCAGTCGCGATTTCTACTACCGAAGCTGAAATAGTAGCAGCAAGCGAAGGCGCTCGTGAACTTATGTGGCTCCAGAGAGTATTCAGCTCGCTTACTAACGTGGACGGAGTACCTACATTAAAAGTAGACAATGAAGCCGCCATACGTCTTGCCTACAATCCAGAGTTCCATAAGCGGACCAAACACATCCGAGTAAGACATTTCTTTGTAAGAGAAACTGTACAAGACGGACTTGTGGATGTACAAAAGACTGGCACTGCTACTCAATTGGCAGATATTATGACCAAGGCAGTTCCTAGGCCAAGACTCTCTATAATCCGAGATGCCCTGGGGATACAGTGCCATACACTTAATTAATGAGGGAAAGTGTTAGAGGTTGCATAGCATTAAGTGTAGGTTAGGAACTCTTTAGAGAATGAATATTTGAAATGCTATGTGACATAAAGAAAAAAACAATGACTCAGTCTTGTGTCGTGTGTTAAAACAAAAGGATGTGTTGTGTGATATAATAAAATTAAATAGTGCTAAATACCAATAACTAAAGAGACTTATACGCGTTAGGGCTAAATAGATCGTCTATTAGTTTCAATAGTGTAAACTGTTTGTTAGGCTTAAATTATCATCTATACTTCGTAAAACTCTGCTGCTACGGAAATCGTCTTCACTACTTCATAGAGGTAAGTCGAGTTATCCGCAACAGTAAATTTTCAAATAGAGCTGTTCCTTTACTACCCTTAGTATGCTGGGAACGTAGATCCACGCGAGACACAATGGTTTTTAATTGTTTCTGTAATTACGGCATTCAACCAGTTAATATTCTGAAATATTTGCATATCATGTCAATACATTTTGTGAGATCAGTTTATCAGGCTATTATAGTCATCAGAACATACATTCTAGTTTAACGATATTATTGCGTTTTAAGAAATTTGTTTCAAATAAAACTGCAAAGTAGAGATTCAGATTTTGTAATTAAAAGAAAGAATTAAATTCATGTAAACAATTTAGAACAGCCCTGAGCTGGGCTGTTTGGGCTGGCGATTCATAAAATAAACTCGGATCCGATTGAGGTTTATTTGAAAAATCGTGCATTTGTATTATGGTGATAATGATCACATTAAAAAATATATATATACCAACTTAAAAATAATTATTTATTGACACATCACTTTTAATTTTTAATTTCAATTTCTTACAAAAATAGATATCACCGTTTTAGATTCTTTTGTAATAAAAAATACGATTACAAAAAAAAAAAAAACGGTGGTTCATGTCTCATTTATTGCATTGTCAAATAATAATATTGAAATCAAATTTCTCATATTTACAAAAGTTTTTCAACAATATGAAACGGAATATCAATGAAAGAATTTATGAAATGGTAACATTCTTTGTTTGTGCACTTGTTCAAACCATTAAAATAACATGCCTATTAATTATTATTTCGATATTATTATTAAACATAAGTGTCGATCCCGTGGGAATATCGGGATAAAAAGTAGCCTTTATGTTAATCCAGGGTCAGCTACCTCCATACAAAATTTTATCAAAATTGGTCCAGCCGTTTGAGCGTGAAGAAGTAACAAACATATAAAGACACACACACACCACCCCCACACACCCCCACACACACTCACCCCACACACTCGCAAACTTTCACTTTATAATATTAGTGTGATATCGGTTGCGCACGGCTTTTTTAATTTGCTAATCTGTACTAGTGCAGAGGCGAGAAAATTAAAAAAGCTGTGCCAGCTACGCCAGCTGTCATCATTAGGTGACAAGAAAGTACGTCATGATTGAACATAGTCACAGTATAAAGACCATACAGTATTGTAACTCGGCCGTAACCTTGAAATAAATGCCTACAGCCGCGCGGTACGTAAACATGCGATAGGACTGCCCGCCTCCAGCATTTTAATTATATTTGCCTACTTTGTGTTTCCATTTAGTTTTGTTATTGTATTTTACTGTGTGTACATAAATATTAATAATAAAAACCACGTCTTTACTTTGAATTATACAAACTAACAAAACAAAACACACATGCCCCGAGGTTTTAACACAAGCGTACCTACCGTATAATGATTCATGAACCGCCTATAACTACCTATTTCACTCGTGTCTATCACTTTCCTTTACTGTATTCACTTTCTTTATTAATCCAGACATCTTTTTTTTCGGGAGATAAAAGGAAATACTTATCCATTAAAAAGACTATGACACACATTATGTACCTACCTACTAGTAAGTATAATTATTTTATAGTCTTACCTTTCAGAGTTTCCAGGTAATTTAAAAAAGTTATGTCTGGATGCGTTATTGACGAATTCATGCAACCAAAAACAGCACAATAATTATAGCCTACTCGTCATATTAAATATGTACTTCAATTTATTTTAAGTGAAAAAATCGCGCGGTTATTGTTAAAAAAAACAACACAACGTCCGTTCGTCACTGCGGCACAGTCGCGACTGTCTGCATACCGAGCGCATTCCGAGGTCGAGGCGTGTAGGTATAGCTCGCGTTTCGTCCGTTTGTATGAAGTCGAAATACTGTATGATCTTTATACTGTGACATAGTGCTGTGATGGTATTGACTTGGTTTATCGATTGTTGTTTTGAATTATTGTGGATTTAACGCCGAAACTGTGACACATGTCATTACCATTTCTCTCGTATAGGACAAAGCGGGATGAAATAAAACTCCTGTAATATATAATTCCGGTATTAAGTACCTACCTTACCTTATGGTGGTATGTTAAAAAATAAATAGTGCTTTATCTATACAATTTCGAACTCACTACTATTTTGTAGGTATTAAAGGATGAATTCATAGCTTGGCGCTGAGGGTACTATTTTGCTTTTTTGACGTGGCGGTCAAAAGGTTAATAACCTAGTAATATTTAAGTCAATGTTAATAACACTCACTGTCCATTCCAAGGTTGCCTGGAAGAGATAGCAGAAAGCAACAAGTCGCCCGTTGTATTTTGGTTTCATGTATTTTTTGTTATGAATTTTTGTGGTCTACAAGAAATTGTAGGTACAGTCAACAAAAGAGATAAGTATGCAGGTTCGTCGGTTGAAGTTTAATAAGAAACCGATGGATGTTGTCGACTGAAATTTAATTTGATAAATGAACTATTAATAAAATTAAATTTTATTCAAGAACATCCATCGGTTTCTTACTAAACTTCAACTATATCCGACGATCCTGCATAGTTATCTCTTTTGTTGACTGTACATATAAGGCTGGTTTTATCGTCACGCGTTTCGGCAGCGCCGTTGGAGCGCGCGCGTGTGTACACTAAAACGCATACTGCTCAACGGCGCTGCTCAAGCGCGTGACTTTGAAACGCAACTACTACCCCATACATCTTCGAACGCGCGCGCTCCAACGAAACGCGTGACGATAAAACCAGCCTATACATAATAACTATATTGTGAGACGTTGCCTGAGGTAGCTGCGCGGTGCGGTAGATGTGATAGTTGTCACAAGTTGACGAATCACCGAGCTCTCGCATCACGTCACCACACCCCTCCCGCACCGCGCTGCTACCTCAGGCAACGTCTCAGTTAAGCAGTCGGCCTTTAAACAGATTGGGCTTATAAGCCCAAACTAGCGGGCTGTCTGTCTAGACGGCCATTGATTTCAGGATGATGTTGGTTTTAAAATAGAATGTCTTGTCATTTCAGGATGGAAACTGCATCTTCGCCTCATATGCCGCCACAGCCCCGAGAGCGGCAGCCTCCGCCAGAGCCCCGTGCTCGCCAGCCGCCGCCCACGCCAAGACGCGCCACCGCGCAGCCCCCGCCACAGCCGCGGGAGCGTCACGCTCCGCCTGCGCCCCGGGAGCGACAACCACCGCCGCCACCGAAGCACTTCTGATCAAGTTAAAACTGGAAATATTTAGGGACGTCTTCGCTGGTTGGGGATAAGGTGTGGAAGAGTAATCTAACCTGCTGTTACCTACAATCACTCAGCTATTCTGGTTCTGGCAGCCATATGATGTCCTAGTCACTAGGCTACCTCTAAGTTAGTGTCGCATACAAATGTGAACTTTATTTGTATGAATTTAGTGTTCATATATAAAATGCTTGCTAACTTTCGCTTACACGAATATTATGAACAATATACTCATAGAAATGAGGTTCATTGGCAAAGTATAAATGAAAGTGCAATCCGTGAATTTTGCCTGGTGACGTCCCTAGATAACAACGCTTCATTGTACACTTTTGATATACAAAACTTTCAACATGTTTAAAACTATTGTGTTGGTGATTGTAATTGAGATAACTAATACCTACTTAATATGAATCATGTCATGAGTTGTACACATAATGCCAAAAGTGAGATTAACATTGTTAGTAAAAATATTACCGCGTAATCTGTTGTGCCTGTACATAGTACTATATTAAATAATGCAAGAGTTTGCCAAAGGAACCGATTCTGTTGTTCACAAACTAAACTAAATTTAACACGTTGACTGCCAGACCGCAGACACAATGCATATGACACAAATGCATCTTTTTCTTTGTATTTCATTATGAAAAGGACAGAAGATAAATTTTAGTTTAGTCCTGTTAAATTAATGCTGCCAGACGTAATTTTTAGTAAGCAATTTTTTAATCACGTCTAAACTTGTATGGAGTAGTGTCAGGCGCTGATTAATTTGGCAGGACTAAACTAAAATTTATCTTCTGTCCTTTTCTTAATGAAATAGAAAGAAAAAAAAAGATGCATTGAACTTAATATTTAGTTTAGTTTGTGAACAACAGAATCGTCACCATTATCTAGGCACTAATTTCGATGATTATGTAAAACTAAGAAAGATTGATCTAAAGAAATGTATCCTAAATTACCTAAGTGTTTTCTCTATGGGCAGATTTTTGTACGTTAAATAATAATAGGTATATTATAATTTATAATAAACACGATGCGGGGGCACTAAACTAAACGCGTAAAACATTTATTCCATATTAAACTCCTTATTTCCACTTAAAGAAATACTTATTAACTTTATGTCTGTGTAGATTAAGTTGATTTCATAATGACTTTTTCTGCAAGTATTCTAAAGGCTGGTCTTTGAAACTAACCCTATATAACTAGATAACTACCACAAAGTGCAAAGTTCGACGGCTCAGCTTGTTGCGTTGTCACCACATAACGCTGGCAGAATAGTCTACATCGGTCTACATTCTAAATCCGTCAACGAAAATATGGACCCGTCCAAAAGTAATTCGACGAAGTGAACCCTACCTAAAAACATCGCGAGTAGGGACAACTGTCAAATCGTGGTGTCATTCATTCTTAGGTCGGGCTCCAAACTAAACTTGTGTCCGTAGGTGATACGGGAGTTGTAATCACCCACAACTTCGGCCGAAATTATTGCACTTTATGTGTGGTTCTATTAAAGTCGTTTTTCCAAAATGATATTTGTTTACATTTTCGGAAACTAATTTGCAAACGCAGGATATTGTGTCTTGTTTAGAGTCCCGCATACTTAATGCTACTAGGGTTGTGGAAATCAAGCTGAAGATTTTTAAACTGTGAACAAATTAATGTAAGTACCTACTTATATTTTTTAATAATTGTTAGATTTTTAATCTTTTAACTAATATAGAATATTTACACATACCTACTTACCCAAAGAATAAGTTACCTAACGACTGAAAATAACGATTATGAAAATATGTCCTAGACAAATAAAAGTTGTTTTGAATAAACTTTTTGTTTTATTTGTCTTCGAATTTAAAACTAATAAGGGCTGATTTTTCCAACGCCAGATAACTTTATTTAGGCAAACTGGTCGCAGCACTTTTCGATAAATAGTAAGGTATTCGAGTATGTAGGCGAAAGGTGAGAAGAATCAAGAGAACGTAGAATCAAAAGCGTTAGTTAATAGTTTAGAACTCTATTAAGAAGTTCTGTTTTCTTTTCACCATTAGGTACCAACCAGCCTAATTGCGTAACACACTATCAATCTCAATCTGAATCATTTTGAAGGATATTGCTAATCCATTGCTTCCTATGTTACAAAAATGTGTCTGCTGAATAACGTAAATAAAGTAATGAATGTTGTTGAACTGTCAAAATGAAAGCCATTGCTATCTAAACTGATAGTGTTTTACACAATTAGGTACCTATCCTTCAAAATGATTTAGATTAAGATTACCTAATAGTGTGTTACGCAACTAGGTTGCTGGATGTTTGCGGTTGCACAAATAATTTATTGTAAAATGCATCCAAAACTGATCTCGGCGCGTTGCACACGTCATAGCATTTCTACCGACCAATTTGATGACTGGTTGTATGACTAAGGCTCTGAATGAGTAAGCATAAAACAAGGAACGGAGGAAAGGTAATATTTTACCGGTTAATTAATAAAAATTCACCGAATGAATCTGTCTCATCGAAATACTACGAATAATAAAATATTGAGCACGCAATACGTGTCTGATAATAATATATTTCATCATAAATAGCAGACGCTAGCGTGGGTGAAGGAAGTACATATAAATCTAAGCGTGATAAACCACCAAAATCCTCTGTCCACTCGCTTGTTTCTGCGCAGTGTCAGACAAACGTACAAAATGTTTCGAAGTTGGTTCCTGGTTTTAGTGTTACTTGTGTGCACTGTGTTCTCTCGTCCGCACGTTGCGAAGCAGGGAAATGTGATGTTTTCTCAAGGAGTGCGCAAGAGCAACGCTTTGTTCGCCGTGGCGGATGACTCGCCAGTTTGGAGCAGCTGCCCTGACGGATTTCAGATGGATGTCGCCGGGGCCTGTCGAGAGGTGTGGTACGATGAACACGATTATTAGAAGAAGATAAGGGATACTACGAAAATATTGTTCTCTCTTTTCTTTAAGCGAAGAAGTTTTTCTACAGTTTTCGTTAATGTAGGTAATTATTGACGCCTACCGCAGTGGATTGGTGGAAATGGTATAAATTTAGTGTCAACATTTTATTACCTTTATTCTTGTATTAAAACTGCTATGATATCTGTGTTGTTTTCATTTTAAACACTTATCGTTTGGTGATAAACAGTCCCTGTAGGTATACCTACACCTGAGGACACAGTCATCCATCAAGAAGTTAGATATTGTTGGTTCCTTCGAATAAAACCTCTAGGTAGGTAGCGATTAAAGTTAGATAAAACATCAATTTTATTAGTTATCTTATGATAACTAACATTAATTTGTTGTTGAATACGTAGATACCTATGTACATAATCGGTAATCATGTGCCTATTACCTATAAGTACTTAGTTTTTAGGGTTCCGTACCGCAAAAGGAAAAACGGAACCCTTATAAGTTCACTTCGTTGGTGTCTGTCCTTTTTCTTAGGAACGCGTGGAGTTATCTAGTTGAAATTAATATCAAATACTCAGGGCTGCAATCACTTGAAGCAGTGAAAAAATCAAACTTCTAAGTCTACGCAATCAAAAGATACGGGCGTTTATGTTCCGTTTAGGTATGCCCCATATTTTGACACTCTCAAGATAATCAAAACCTATTATATACTTAGGGTAGGTATTTCCCGTGGGCACGCCACAATTGCGGCGATAAGTCCCCTCTTTGAGAAGTGACTGGAGAGGCGCCACGGCGCGGCGTCGGTTTCCTTCCGCCTAACGCAGGTACTCATCCTCACCGGACACGGCTGCTTCGGGAGGTTTCTGTTTCGGATAAGGCGGGAGGAAACGCCCGGGTTTCACCAATGTGTGGAACGCCCGGAGGACACGGTGGAGCATACGGTGGAGGTCTGCCCAGCTTGGGCAGAGCACCGCCGCGTCCTCACGGCGGCGATCGGCGACGGCGATCTCTCGCGTCCGGCTCCAGTCCAGACCGTGGTAAGGAGCGAGAGTGCATAGGAGGCCGTCGCCTCCTTCTGCGAAGCACTATTGCTCGCGAACGAGGAGGCCGAGCGCGTGAGGGAGAGGCAATCTTTGCACTCTCACGTCCCTAGTCGCCGCAGGAGACGCCCTGGGCGTCGGGAATCTATAGCCGATTGCCGGCCACCGTAGGCTTGCGGACGGCGAGCAGCTCGCCCTCCGGTAAGGAACAGGCCCGGGTCGACGGCGCGTTGTGTTCCACGCGCGCCTCAAAGAGGTCAGCACTGACTGACGGGGTCCGCTAGGGCTGATGTCTGCCAGGGTCGCGGGCTGTTCGAAAAAGATACCGTGGCACACACAGGCAGAACACGGGTGCGGGGTGGGTTTTAGTCAGTGAAAGTCTGACACGCCCTCCCGCTCCGCCCAGAGCGGGAGAAGTTATTTGATAATTCCCAACCCAAAAAAAAAGGTACCTCCCGTAGACCTATAATCATAAAATTTGGCAAGAAGCAATGTCATGTAGCACAACTAAAGGAAAAAAAAACGAAAACCGTGTAGTTACATACCTACAAATTTCAAATTTGTACGGAACCCTCGGTGCGCGAGTCCGACTCGCACTTGATCGGTTTTTAGGGTTCCGTACCAAAATGGTAAAAACGGAACCCTTATGGTGAGACTAAGTCTGTCTGTCTGTCACAGCTGGATATCTCAAGAGCTACTAATGCTATCAACTTGAAATTTTGAATAGTTTTAGATGACGTTTGCCCAACTATTTTGCAAAAAGAAATAAATAAAAATATATGATTTTTTGCAACAGGGACTGAAAGGGGGTCTGAAAAATTCGAAGTGGGGCTACTACGGCATGTATCATATGAAAGAGCTCAGTTTGCACATTCTCAAACACTTTAAATTTTTTTTAGGCCGCATAGTTTTCGACTATTGATGAAAAATGTAGTTACATTAGTTCCAATATTGGTCAAGAGATGGCGCTGACAAAAAACTGCAATATTCTATACCGCAGTGCACAATGTTAAAATTCTCTGACGAATATAGGCCTCGCCGATGAAAAATTTAAAAACATATGATGGTACGGAACTCTCGGTGCGCGAGTCCGACTCGCTCTTGTCCGGTTTTTTTTAAATTACATAGGTAATTGTTTATGGTAGGAGCAGTGGTGGTCCAGTGGCAACGGCCCCGACTTACGAGTAGGTCGTGAGTTTGAACCCAGGTAGGCGATTTACTTAGGTACTTTGTGTATCTAATTTCTTCACCACTGTTCTCAGAACGGAGAAGGAAAACATCGTGAGGAAACCGGCGTGTCCTAGAACCAAAAATTCGAAGAAATGTGACTTCCACGAACCCGCACTGGCTCCGATTAGTGGATGCGGGCCCAGTGCGGGTTGCAGCACGTTTCATTACGGCCGACGGTACTTACTCTCACAGAGAGGAAGCCTGAGTCCCAGCAGTGGGAACAATAGGCTGATTATGCTGAAGGTAAGTCGAGAACGATGCCCCCAACAAGGATCAGAGAAACCGGGGAGTAAAACAAACACTGACTAAAACGTAACATTATTTAATTTCATAATATCATGTTGGAAATTCGTGATTCACAAAAAACAAGGTTTTTTTTCGTCATTTGGGTACAAGTCAATTCGGTCATTTTGGCTAAGGTAGGTATTTATTATTATTTACAATAGTCTGTCATTCTCTTATGGTCTAGGGCGTGGTAGCAGCACAGCGATGTAAGACCAGGTGTCGAGCTGGTCCAGGACGGGGTTCAGTACTGTGACGAGCACCTTGGACGCAGCCAGGGAGATGGCACCCTGGAATCGGTTGGCATAGTCTACGATCACCTCTTCAATTACAGAGTTGATGATGCCGTCAATTTCTCCGCCCCCGATTGCTCCGGACAAATCCGACTGGAATATAAAAAATAAGCTCATAATTCAACATATCACACTTGTAGGTACTCTGCAAAAGGGTTGCCAGTCAGGGGTGTAAAATTTACCCACATTTCGCCGGTTACTTAAGTAACAATTAACCGGGCTGTTATTGCAATTAATTAAATAACTGGCCACAAGTCGGGCCCCTGCTAATTTCGAATGAAAAACCCAATGACACTGCCAGGCCCGGGGATTGAACCCGGGATACCGCCCCCCTGGCTGCAGTCACGTTTGTGACCACCATGTTCAGACACTAAACAACAAACCTACTCAAACATCCAGATGGAGTAGGAGCGGGTCATTGCGTAATTTATTATCAGTAGGAATGGAATGGTATGGATGGAATTGTTGCCCTTACCTTTAAATTCGGTACTTCAAAGGCAGCATTCTCAACTCTATCAATGAGTACAGATTTCTCATCATCAGATTGTTTGAGGTACAATTTAGCTTGGAACCTGAAGCCTTCCACTAAGAAGCTGAAAAAAAAAAAAAAAATTCGTTAAACCACGTTTTTCAAATTGTGCAAAATCGTGCTACTTATGCGAATGGTATCTGTAATACATTCTAATGAAGAACATACTGCTTTGCGGACCCCGTCTGCATTGGCCATCGCTGGTCAAATGAGCCATCGACTCTCAACTAAACGATCGGCCTTAGACATTCTCATTTTCTACATTTGAGAGCCAAATAGGAAAAGGAGCAAATTCGTTTACCCTACAGTGGAGAAACTGGCTCACAAAAAAAAAGTGTTGCTTAAGGATGTTTGCTAAAGCTTTTAGTATGTGTAAGCGAGAAATATGTCTATGTCGGAAATAAGAAATATAACCACTTTTTAACGTTATGCCACAGAATAACGAATAGTATTAATGTAGGTACTTATGCCTTTAGTAATAAGGTTGAAAAATGGTCCACCGCCAGTGTTACGTACCTACCTAAATATTAATATATTTTAATAAAGAACTTACTTAGCTTTTCCTTTTCCGTAAAGTGGGATAGCGGTGAAGAAGTCACCGATCAGATCGTATTCCTCTGTGAAAAAACAGTTAGGTATTTTAGAACTATGATAATTTTAGTAACTAATATCTATAGTATAGGTCTACTATATTACATAACATACATAATCAGCCTATAATGTTCCCACTGCTGGGACACAGGCCTCCTCTCGGTGAGAGGGAGTGGGCCGTAATCCACCACGCAGGCCCAGTGCGGGTTGGCAGATGTCACATGTCTTCGAATTTTTGGTTCTAGGACACGCCGGTTTCCTCACGATGTTTTCCTTCACCGTTTTGAGAGTAGTGGTGATGGAATAATTTACACAAAGTAAAGCGCCTGTCTGGATTCGAACCTACGACCTACAACTCGTAAGTCGCGGCCGTTACCACTTGGCCAACACTGCTCCTACTTGGCCACCACTGCTCCATTATTTAATAGAAAGTACTTAAAAATAGAAAAAAATAATAGTAATAATATAATTAAGTATTTTTTTATTTATTTAATATAATTAATTAATAGAAAGAGCAGTGGTGGCCCAGTGGTATCAGCCCCGACTTACGAGTTGTAGGTCGTGAGTTCGAATCCAGACAGGCACTTTACTTTGTGTATTTAATTTCATCAAGCCTGCTCTCAAAACGGTGAAGGAAAACATTGTGAGGCAACCAGCACGACCTAGAACCGCACTGGGCCCGCACTGGGCCCGCATGGTGGCTTGCGGCCCACTTCCCTCTCACAGAGAGGAGACTTGTGTCCCAGCAGTGGGACAGTTAGGCTGATTATGATAAGAACTTTCTCAATCTACTTAATCTGTCTCAACAAGTTTTGACATTGAATGTTGCTGAACTGCCGGTCGATTCTGTAAAAATCTCACCGTGAAAACTTAGGTGAAGTTTTTTTTTTGCTAGGAATTGACACTATTGACAGCTCACGCCACGCTCACTTCACCTAAGCTTTCACGGTGAGATTTTTACAGAATAGCACCGCTGAATCTAGCTGATTTTGAACGTTTTTAGATACAAGAATTGGACTTATTAGATACAGATTGGACACGAGTCGTTTTGTCACCATGTTTAAGCAAACAGCTGGAATTTAAAACTTTGCATGGGCCATTGGCCACCTTACTCAAACTTACCAGCGGTTATATCAAGCTTTGGCACGGAGATATCCAGGTCGAAGGAAAGCTCTGACAGGTTCAGGTGACTCCTGTGCACGACAAACCGACCGAGACCAGTCGCCAATATTTTGTTCAGCTGCAGGTCCAAGCTAGAAAATAAAAAGTATTGAATGAATAAAAGTAAGTATTTAGGTACTAAATTTAGTTAGCTAGAGCAGCATAGTAGGTACATAAGTAGTCAGGTAATTTGCTACTTTAGCTTTGAAGCCTATTATAGTGAAAATCACGGATTAGTAAATCTAGCTTAGGTTCTAAGATCAGTCTTAATCACAATTTGACAGAGGATTTTCTGAACAGAGACACTACTAGAAACCGTTGGATGTGAACACAAACAACAACAACACACACTTGCTTAGGAGTAGTATAAGTATTTTTCACAAGTGGTCTAAAGACTCCATGATTTGTTGATTGGTTCTAAGCAACAATAAAACAGTGGGAAGCACAGAACATGCAAGTTCTAAAGGTTATAATTGCGGGGAGTTACGTAAATATGTATTAGCAATGGTAATTTTGACAGTTCAATAACATTTATTGCGTTATTTACTTTGTTGAGCCGACAAATTTTTCGAACATAGGTATCAAGCAATGGATTAGTAATATCCTTCAAAATCATTCAGATTGCGATTGCTTGTGTGTTACGCAAATTAGGGTGCTGGTTAGAACTAATTAGTCAACCAAGATCAATTAGATAACCGGGTAGACCAATCACAATTATTAACACCATCAGTCACGTTCTTCTAGTAGGTAGGCTTAGGTATGCCTGTTTTCACTAATACTAGGCGAGACCTAAATTAATGCTTATATATCGCGCTGCCAGTTTTTAAATTTACTTTGCTGCATAGGTTATCAGCAATTTTCCCACTGCTGGGACTCAGGCCTCCTCTCTTCGAGAGGGAGTGGGTTATAATTTACCGCGCGGGCCCAGTGCGGGTTGGTAGACACACACATGTCACATGTCTCCGAATTTTTGGTTTAGGCCGGTTTTACTGTTTTGAGATTGAGAGCAGTGGTGATGAAATAATTTACCTACACAAAGTAAAGCGCCCGATTGGGTTCGAACCTACGACTGAGATTTCGTAAGTTGAAGGCGAGCCGGCAAGAGACTCCTACTATTTAAAAATATCTTACGGTTACTCTTGTAAAAATTAAATTAAAAATTTGAAAAAACCCCCGACTCAAAATAATAATAAAATTAAATGTAATTGGAAAAGGATCAAATAATTTAACAACCCCCGACTTAAAGAATCTAGGTAACGAGACTAAAATAGATAAATTCATATGGAAATCGGGGGACCGTTCTGTGGAACACCTTCTATTCTAAGAGGTAGAGAGCCTAAAATAAAAAAAAAACAATTTTTTTATTTTAGGCTTTTTGTAGGGACTCCTTAATTTATGTATTTAATTTCTTTTATTTTCTTGTGTTTTAAGATTCAGGTAATTTGGTGTTTAATCAGGTTTTTAATCCGTCAAAAAATAATTATTAATTTATAGTTGAACAATAATTTTTAAGACAAACAGATTTTTTGTTTTATTATATCATTTTTCTAGTTCTTCCTTTAGGTAGTTATTCAACTTTCGTACAAGTATTTCAGAGCTATTAGATACCTATCCTAAGTATTTCAGATCTAGTTTATAAATTGGGACTGCGACACTATCTGATGTAGGAATACATTTGTTAAGTAGGATAATTCCATTCGTAAAAATGGTCAAACTCAGTGGTTGTAGGTACCAGTCATCAGTCCACTTTCCTGATCAATCTAGGGCATTGATCAGACAAAAAAAATATTTTCAAGTTTTCATTTCGTTAGTTAATATTCCTCATTCCCTTTCAATATAGTGTAGGTACATTATTCTACTTGCCAAGCCCTTTCATTTGATACCCACATTGAGGGAGTTGTGAAAAAAATAATGTAATCCCGCCACTTTGTGGTGGCGGCCATCTTGGACCGATTTTCATCAAACATAGCTAAGAACACTCCTGACTAATTCACCTTTCAAACAAAAAAAAAACAAAATCAAAATCGGTTCATCCGTTCGGGAGCTACGATCCCACAGACAGACACACACACACACACACCCCCCCACACACACAGACACCCCCACACACACACACACACAGACACGTCAAACTTATAACACCCCGTCGTTTTTGCATCGGGGGTTAAAAATAAGACTTTAACAAAGTTTTTATTAAAAGTCCTACTGCCTCAACCCTGCGACTTACTTGATGAGTCCCGCGGGGATGTAGAGATGGTAATGCTCCAAGTCCAGGGGGTCTAGGGGCGGTATCCCGAAGATGTTGGAGCCATTGTTGATGACGCGGCGGATGTACGCAATCAGTTGACGGATGAGGGCGTTGACCAGGATGTTGCGAGTGTTGCGACTTTCCACCGTGGTTTCCAGAGCCGAGGGGTCTAGGTGAGAAGGTAACAATGCGTTTATGGATTAAATTAGCTATTTATAGTCAATGTGGATTCATTTAGAATAGGTGTTTGACCTCCACACCGCATTGAAATATCCTTCTTCATCAGTTTCATATATTTTGGACTTGTGTACCATCACATAGACTACTGTAGGGTCTGTAGGCAGGGCCGCACCGCGCTTTTTTGTATAGAAATGCGTTGCGCTGCGGCGTTATGTAAACTTTCAAGCCCTTGTTTTTCGAAATGAATGAACCGATTTTAATGAAACTTTTTATGCTGCAGGATACCAAGGTCTAAAAACATTTTCGAAAAATTGTGCTACAGCCAAATTAGACAGATTTTAAATTTTCCATAGAAACAGATTTCCAGTTTCTTTTTTTAAATAAGCCATTTCGAAAATGTTCTTAGTAACTTTTTAGACCTTTGTATCCTTCTTATGTATATGAAGATCATTAAAATCGGTTCCGTCATTTCGAAAAACAAGGGCTTTGAAAATTTCTTTGTATGAAATGCCGTACGGCGTAAAGTTTAGGTTACACGAGCTATAAAATAGTATAGGTACGATACGCATTGTAATTGTAGATACTATTGTAAAGTGATGTACCAATTTACCAAAGAATAAGTTTACTTACCGTGAACAGGTGCTGGTTTCTCAACTTTAGGTGCCGCAGCCGCCAAGGCACACAGCATCAACACAAGTACGAGTTTCATTCTGAAACGGAAAGCGTCGCATTTTATGAACAAAATGGCGTAAATAATGACGGTCATTAACATTTTGCGTGATTATATATTTGTTAGTAGATACCTAGGTACCTAATGCAGATCGTATCATTGGTCATATTATAAACATGTTAAGAGCATGGTTTTCAATTTGTATTCGTAATTCGACCACATTAAGGCTCCTACAAACAGGCGCGATACGCGATATGATTTTATCGCGTGTCGCGCCTGTTTGTAGGAGCCTTAATGTGGGATTTTCACGCGCTCTGACTTTTCAACTCTCGGTGTTGAGCCGAGCATTGAGAATACAACAGAGCGCGTCCCAGCGCGTCAGAAAACCACACTGTTGGATTTTCAACTCTCGGCGATAAGCAGTGGGTTGAAAATCCAGTGCGCGATAAATCCCGCCGCGATATCTTTACGTCGTCCATGCGAATGTCCGCTTAAACATCAATGTAGGTAGGTACTCAAAAAACTACAGGCACTTTTGGATTGTCAAGGGGTCGGTCAGTCAGAAAGATGAAGCTAGTTGCCCATTCCAAAGCGTAGGTACCTATGGAGAAGAACGGGCAAGAAACTCCATGGACACTCTTTTACTCGAACAATTACGTACCTAACCTAACACCACACAACGAACCCGTTTAACTATAATATAATTATGATTTGAAGTCAAATGTGTTGTGACATTAGGTTATTTACATAAATAATGTTTAAGGTACTTACTCAAGGAGTAGGTACCTAAAATCCCCAAAAACTTTTGATCGAGTAAGTTTATATTTGTAACCCAGGACGATCTATGAGCTCTGAACGATTGTTAACTTACAACGTTGCTAATTAGGTGTCGGAATGTGAGGGGTGAGCTTATTAAAAGGATATAATTAAAATATTACCGCAAATATTTAATTACCTAGTAAAGTAAAGTAAAGGTAAATGATGGAGTGAAATTGCACTACTATTAGGTAATACTTTAGGGTGTTTTTCTACTTCCCAAATACAACCCAACCAACACCTAAGATCTGGTAAAATCTATTTAAATCTATCAATAATGTTCCCTCTTACAGAACTTACCTAGTAGTTTTTCCGGCTTTCAATCGTCTACTGTCTATAATTTCACGGGCACCTGGTAAAGGAAGTAGTTAAGTAGCTAATCTTGAAGATCAAACACTGATTTATTTCATCAATCACTAATATCTGCTACTAAACAGGCCGATAATTAGTAGGTAATCAGTGTCGCATTATAATATTTATCTATTTATAATCCTTATTACGTCCGTAGTACGTACCTTTAATTGTTTTTCATGTACTTACCTACCAATTACATTATTTTATTACAGAACGCATAAATTTTGATAATGCTATCGAGGATTAACTTAGCAAGTTATCTCTTCTGATTTACATAGGCATATTACATATGTACTCGAAAACAAAATAATACCTAATGGAAAACTTTATTCTGCTGTAACCAAGTTGCGTGTTTGTGTTGCGGAGACTTACCTAAAAGTGTATCGCGACTACGCGCGTAGGTACGCAGCTACGCGCGTAGCAGCGCCGTGCTACGCGCGTAGCAGCGCAGTGCTACGCGTAGCAAGCCGTAGGCCGTAGTACGTTGACTTGCGGACTCGTTTTTATTTAGGCTTCGTATGTGTATAATATGTTATTCTATGTTTTTACCTACTTCAAAAAAAGAAGGTTATCAATTCGACACGTAGGTACTTACCTATATATTATGTATATATTGGAACTGCATTATATTCACGGCCAATGGGGCCTTCGAGACTACTCCTACTACAAATTTCCATGACCTGGGGGCCTAAAAAGGCCACTTTGGCAGAATCATAAAAGGATAACATTATGAATCATATTAAGGCGAAGACAGTCCGTGTTTTTCTTTTTTTTCGCTGCACGACGTAGGTATAATCAAAGAGATTAGGATTGGATTTGGATTGGATGATTAGTATTTAGCACAGACCAAAAAAAAATAACTGAAAAATCCTTCACCAATGGGATTTAATACGATTAACTTAACAGTCAACTGCCCATTCATCATCATCTGCCTAGCCTTTTCCCAACTATGTTGGGGTCGGCTTCAAGTCTAACCGGATGCAGCTGAATACCAGTATTTTGCATGGAGCGACTGCCTATCTGACCTCCACAACCCAGTTACTGAGTAATACGATACCCCTTGGTAAGACTGGTTGTCAGACTTTCGGGCTTCCGACTACCCGTAACGACTGTCAAAGATCCACGAATGACAGCCGGGACCAACGTGCTTTCCGAGGCACGGAGGGGTCACGGCGGTGGGTCACGTAAAGATGGTCACCCATCCACAGACCGACCGTGCAAGCGTAGCTTAACCTGATTGATCGACCTGTGCGGCTGTTATTATTTAGCCACGGGCCCCTCTCCAGTCTACTGACCATTATGATTCATAATGTTATCCTTTTATGATTCTGCCAAAGTGGCCTTTTAGGGGGGGGGGGGGGGGGTTATAGACAAAGGACCAAATAAAAGATAACACAAATAAAAGTAGCTAATCCATTTAATATACATATTCATCATACAGTAAGACAGTTATGAGGTTCCAGTTGTCATAGTTCTCCAAGGTAGGGTTAAGGAATGGTGCGATATGGCAACTGTAGGACGTAGCTATGTACTTGTTGAAGCGGGTCAGGTAGTCGGCCAGGAGGTCTTCAACCATAGAGCTGATGACGGCGTCTATGTTGTTGTCGAACTGGGTTCGGGACTGTAATAAGGTTTAGGGAAAATTATCTACTGCCATCGTCTGCCTAGCCTTCTCCTAATATGTTAGAGTTGGCTTCTAGTCTAACCGGAATACCAAACCGGAAACCGGCTGAATACCAGTATTTTACATGGAGCGACTGCCTACCAGATCTCCCACCCAGTCGTTGCCCCTTACCCTTTCGTAAGACTGGTTGTCAGACTTTCGAGCTTCTGACTACCCGTAACGACTGTCAAAGATCTAAAAATGACAGCCGGGATCAATGGTTTAACTTTACAGAGGGGTCTCGATATAACCTTCGATTGACCCGTGCGGCTGTTATTATTTAACCACGAGCCCCTCCGTTAAGGGGACTACATAACCTAAAGCTCGGTCACTATCGGACTGCATAGAAAAGAAAGAAAAGCGCGATGACACAACGCTGGTAATGTATTGCAAAATATGAAGCAATTATCTATTTATAAAAAAATCTATTGTTTGGATTAAAAAATTAAAACACTAGTGCTTTAGTACTTAATTAGTATGTTGCTTGTAGAATAATCAGACAAAAAATCCGAATGATTGTCAAGTATGTACATATTAGTATGGTTTTTATTGTAAAAAGAAAGTTTTTAGAGGTATCTTCATGATTATTTTCTATCGTATCAAATTAGTTGTTTTCAACACACTATCTAGCATATTATCCTGAAGAATATCATATATTTTTCGGATTTGGTTTACTGTAGTCGATCATAATTATTATACTTTTATTGCTTCTAAAACTTGCGTTGGCTGTAGTGAAATAATAAGGTATTTCAAAGTAGCTGTTGCATAGGTAAAGGCTACCTACAGCATTGTTTATTTTGATGTTGTTTTGTTTGTGTAAGGAACGCCGTTGAGAGTTTAAAATAAATATCATCCTATCATTGTTTGACTATAGTTAATCAAAACCACTACTGTTTGTATATTCCTCAATTGGCTAAGTGAGTACCTATTACTTACCACAATCCGTTCTATACTGAACTCCGGATCTTCAATCTTTTCCAGGAGTATGGATTTTTCATTGGCAGACTGCTTCAAGTACACTTTTCCCCATAACGATATGTTTTGTATTTCTATGCTGCAAAACACGAGCTATTTTTAACGGACTTCAAAAAAGGAGGTTTTGTATTCGACCCTTTTAATATATTATGAATGTTTTTAAGTATATATACAGGGTGGCAGGGATATCGAGGCGCAAACTGTAACCATGGATTCAGTACATGATCCTGCGTTGACATTTTTTGTCGGTTATTTTAAAAAAAATGCCTTTCCATAGATTTTGACCGCGTAGGCACTTTTGGAAACAGCATTTTTTTTTTATTAAGTGACAATACATTTCAACGCCGGTCCAGAATCATATTCAGTATCCATGGTAACAGGTTGTACAGTTGTTGCACATCAAGCTACTCGAGACTGAAAAAAATTCCCGGATAACTTTGAACCTTCTGCGTTGGCGATAAAGTTGAAAATGTATTAAAGAAATTTGACTGATTGTAGTAGCTTGATGTGCTGGCGTCTGTACGTCGATGTTCTTGCCACCCTGTATTTATGAGGTATCACAAAAAAAACATGGACATCACGCCGCCCGACTTTAAAGAACTCTGAAAAATTTCAGCATTTTTTCGAAAAATACTCACTCGGCTATGCCTTGTCCTTTAATTGGTATTGCTTCGTAAATATTTCCGTGCAACTCGTAATATTCTGAAAAGAATCATTCGATCATTTATGCTCTATAACTTTTACAATATTTAACCCAACTAACACTATTTACGAGTACTTAGGTACTTACTAAATTAAAGGACTAACTAGCTAAATATACAAAAAAAAAAAACAAAAACAAAAGGACACTTAGATAAGCGTCATGGAATTAGATAATCATTACTTAATGCTTTATATAAGGAATACTTATTGAAAAACAGCAATTTACCTGAATAAAACTTCAAGGATGGAAAATTAATGTGCAATTCTAAAGAAATATCGCTTTTGGAAAAGTTAAATTCTTTCAGCTGGTAGCTTCCCAAACCGGTAAATTTTCCATCGGTAATGTTCACGTTGGCGCTGAAATATCATTAGTTACATATATTATGTATCATATTTTGAAAAATAATCTATTATAGTTTGGGTTTTGAACCTTCCTTAAGGTTTTGGATTTTAGCACGTACAATTTTAATAATCTTATTATGTAGGAGTTAAGTAAGACATTTGTGGAGATCAGAGTATAATTACGCTAAAAATTTGCGATAAGGCCGCCCATTGTGTGCATAATAAAGAGTATACCTATATCTACGATTCTATAAATCTAAAATTTTGATGCATACAGTACGTAATCGTACGTAGAGCTTATTCCACTTATGGACAATGTACCATGCATAATCTGCCTCCAAGCATTTGCTGCGATCTATTCCATATAACAAGGTTTTGATAAGTACTAACTTAAACTTTTCTCCTGCTGCTAAGTTCAGTTGTCTCCACTCAAACTCATAGGGATCCAGAACGGGTACTCCGTTAGCCTCATCACCGGTCCTAATCAGAGTTCTTACTTGTTCTGAGAGGAGGTGAATAATTGCCTCTGGAGTAAACTGCCTGTTGCTGCTGGGGCTGGAGTCTGAGAAGTTTACATCAATTTAAAGGAATTCTCTTTTGTAGATCATGATGGTGTAAGGGAGGTTATGAGGCAGGTAAGTGGCGATTGGACGGCACATTAGGACCACGATTTCTTATAGTCATCAATAATTTATGTCTGGTTTATGCAGAGTGGTTAGAACTAGAAAGGCGTGATAGTTTAAAATGTGGAAAAAAATTGGAATACGAGTATTAGGAGTACTTGTGACATAGTAATCATAGTATGACAAGTTTTGCATTATTATAGATTTTATTTCTTTTAAAATTTTGACTTTTTAAAGTTGATGTGGTAAAACGGTTTAAAGTTTATATCTAATTCTGAACTTCAATAGGCGTGACTAATGCGGCTTGGCGTAATTTGGCCCGTAGCCGGGACGGTAAACATTACGTCTTCATAAATTAAACGAGGTACCCACCGCTACTGTAGCAGGTAACGTTTTCATTGAAAACAATCACCAACACAAACAATGAGATGAGAATTTTCATTTTCACACGATGCACTTGAAAATCTCAGTAAAACCAAGAACTTTGGCCAAATTAAATAAACAAATGAGTATAGGTAAATTAATAGAACACTTTTGATTTCTGGGTAGTTCTTCAAAAAGTATTCTCCGCGTAACTTTCATGGCGAATTTTTTTTTTTTAATAATCTACAAATAGATGTACACAGATTTAAGACGCTGTAAAAATAATACGTAATTTTTTATTTTATGTAAATCGGTGCATAAACTACAGAGATATTCTATTTTGAAATTTCTGTGCCCACGAAAGTTACGAAAGCCGGCACGAAAGTTACAGACGTATTTTCTGCAAGCAAAATATAGTTTCAAATACTTATTTTTTCTGAAATTTCCAGTTTATAAAATAAAAGACTTATTACCTGAATCAACTTGTATTTGAGATCAACAATTATATTGTTTTGAGATCAGCTTATTAGTACTCATTATTAACTTAGGTTGCTAACAATTGCTTTGCTCCCGGAAATTAAACTTTAAAATTTACAACATAAACATAATTATTACTTACTACTATTGCTGGCAGATATCGTGTGCTTTTGAATAGAAATGCTTAGAATCATAAAACATACCATTTCCTGCCAGCTGCTTTATTAGTAGTCTACATTTATATTATTATTTTTATAAATTTTCAGTCTCGTATCATTTAGAATTTATGAAAAGAAATTTCCATGGCTATCACTCGTTTGTGAATTACCACTAAACATAACAAAAATCACAATATTTAAGATACTTATGTAATCAATATAATTAAAAATAATTGCACACAATTTTTTGCATTTATTTTTCAGTCTTTCTTCTTTGAAGTTCTTTTAAGTCTATAATCACAAAATGTTTGTCTTAAGTTGTCAATAAATCACGAAAGCCATGCACTTCCCAATATAATTAATAATATTAATATCAACTTAATTTTTTTTAAGTAGTGCGCAAATTTTCACAGGCTGTTCTACCCATGAATATGAACAACTTTCACTATCGGACCAACTCTGAAATCACGAAAAAAAAATCAGCTGTTTTGTAAGTACATTTTGGTCGAGTAGGTATTGAACTTTTCAATGAAACAGCTGATTAGTTTTTCCTGAGTTCAGACAATTGGTAAAACAGCCCAGTTTTGGGGTGGGAAAAATGATTAAATTGGCTACGAGAAAACCTACAAACAGAAACACATACCTACTACGAGTCGTTAAAAGAAAAAAAAAATAAACACATACATGCATTAACACTTATACAAATAGATGACAGCTTTTTTGAGCTTCGCGATAATCGAGTAAATGCATCTATATATATCATTCAATGGAGATATGTAACTTTCGTGGTGCGCTAGCTAACTTTCGTGGACAAATAACCACGAAAGTTGTGCCACGAAAGTTACGAAAAATTCACATTTTTGAGAATTACGATTAAACTTATAGGTAAATAAACAAACAAAGTACTTGGGAATAATCTCGAAGATCTATCTTATTCCATAATACAAAATGAGTTGGAAAATTATAAGCATTATCCTTCAAAATATGCGCATGAAAGTTTCAAGATCAAGGCTACTTGAAAATATTCAAAGAATAAACCACCTCGTATTTTTTTTGTTTAGAAGCGATTAACGTACATGTTTCCCTCACTGACGCCGGGATACTACTGAGCGTCCGCGCAGCTAAAACGTGTAGCGAAAAGTTGGCGCTCTTGGAAGATAGGTGCAGTTTTGTTGCGCGTTCTCGAAACTAACAAAATCGTGTGACAGAGACATAATGCCTATTAACTATTGTAACTTAAGAGATAAAATTAATGTTCTTTGATAATTATGATGCATAGTTAAATACAATTAATTTGATGTATTACATTATATGCTTATGAATTGAATACAAAAGTTATCAAAGTTTGCCGTGAGCGCGAACAGAGTGTGACGCGTGAAGAACACCGATTTTGCTCCCGTTTTCGACATTAGATATTTTTTATAATAAACATTATAAATAATTTTAGATGTTTAATGTTTAAATTATGTACACATATAAATAAAGATTAATCTGTATTTGGTCCTAAGACTGAATGTTTAATGGTTTACGAATTAAGACCGTGTGACCGCGTTTTGAGGGACCCCGAAGAACTACCCTTCTACTCCATGCAACGTCTATTTATAGAATACCATTGATTTGGGAATGAAACCATCATTTAACCTGAAAATGTTATCATTGCTGCAGTTACGAAATCCGGATTTCATGGCAATATCTGATTACTTAAGTAAACCCTGTTTTCATAGTTTAATTTGTTTGTTTTTAGATAAATATCTGTAGTATGTGGCAACAATACTAATACACAATTACGACATAATATTAAATAGTACTTACATAACATAATCAGCCTACAATGTTCCCACTGCTGGGACACAGGCCTCCCCTACGAGAGGAGTGGGCCATAATCCGCCACGCTGGCCCTGTGCGGGTTAGTAGATGTCACATGTCTTTGAATTTTTGGTTCTAGGAGATGCTGGTTTCATCACGATGTTTTCCTTCACCGTTTCGTGAGCAGTGGTGGCCCCCAGTGGTATCGGCCGCGACTTACGAGTTGTAGGTCGTAGGTTCGAACCTAGACAGGCGCTTTACTTTGTGAACTGACTGTACCTATCTAATAATATGAACACGCGAGCGAAGCTTGTAGTTCAGTGATGTATCCAGGGCCGTCTTTAACCTATTGGAGGCCTTGGGCACATAAGGATCACGTAACGATCACCCTGTCGATCACGATCACATAACGATCACTCAAAATATTTCGAAAATTATTTTGTTTATTTTACAATCACAATAAATCAATAGATCTATACCTATTTTTTATACGATTTGGGAAAGAGCCTCTTGGCATTCACAGATTAATGCTTAAAATTCGCACTGCCAATGAATTATTTTGCCATTGAATCGGGTACTAATAATGCGTTGAATGGAACGGCGGCTGCAAAGAATGATTTTTTGAGGACCGGGGCCCCCGCCGAATGCGGCCCTGAGCCTGAGCACTTGCCCAGAGTGCCCAATGAAGAAGAGGGGCCTGGTTGTATCAAAACAGCTCTTGTTTGGCAGAGTTCAATGTCTTTCACGGTCAACATAGAACTCAATCAGCGTTATACCTCCAACAACCATTGTCGAATCGGACATCAAACGTATCTAAACTAATTGAATTAATTTTCCCATGAGGACTCTAGACCATTGTACCATGTCCTTGACACATTTAAAGATGAAAACGGTTTATATGCATATCTCTGAGTTGATCGGCGCACCCGTCTTCGTGAGCCTAGGGCAGAGATGGCCAACCTGTCGCATAATATGCATCTGAACAATCTGGGTATTGGGCAGTACCAATTTGATCGTAAGTATAAGTTTAAGTTTCGGCGTATGACTGCCCAAATTGGTCACTCCTCGCGCGACACGTGATTAGTTTTGACTTTGACTAAGAACTCTTGTCAGACCTGAGGTTTGGCTGGGCAAACTAAGGAGCGACAGAGCTTCGATGTTTGACTATAACACATACATATACAATTATACATACACACACGCACTCTTCCCATGGGGGCAGGCAGAACTACAGGAAGCCTAAGTTAGTTTATGTTACATTTGGTCATACCCGCACACCGGTTGTGAGTAACGCACCTGCGGTGTTATTCTGCAAAAATCTCAACGTGAAAACTTAGGTGAAGTGAGCGTTGAGTGAGCTGTGTCAATTCCTAGCAAAAACAAACTCACTTCACATAAGTTTTCACGGTGAGATTTTTACAGAATCGACCGGCTGACCTTTCTGAAGAACATTACCAATAACCTTCTAGGGCGTCCCTTTCGGCGTTTCCACTCATATCAAATCAATAGCATGCCTTGTAAATAGGTAGGTACCTTTTGTTAGTTGCCTTTCATTCAGTTTAATAGGTAGTTACCTACTTTAATTACGCACATGCAAAAGCATAATCCTGTCATCGCTGTCGTGTAGTCCGGTAAAAAGGTTCGCCATCCCTGCCTAGGATTTTATTGCACCATTGTAAAGTGTGACATTGCATAACGTTTCACCATAAAAGACGAGACAGATTGTGTTCGCTGAAAAGGCATTCTAACTTATGGTCCACATGAGTCATGTATGTCGAAAACTACGATAGACGCAAATGTTTCGATCGTTGACCTGAACCACGACCTGAATGGCCTAGAAAATATGCTTTTTAGGGTTCCGTACCCAAAGGATAAAAACGGGACCCTATTACTAAGGTTCCACTGTACGTCTGTCACCAGGCTGTGTCCCATGAACCGTGATAGCTAGACAGTTGAAATTTTCACAGATGATATATTTCTGTTGCCGCTATAACAACAAATAGTAAAAACAGACTCCCATACAACAATCGTGTTTTTTTCGGCTTTTTTGCCTTGTGGTACGGAACCCTTCGTGTGAGAGTCCGAATCGCACTTGGCCAGTTTTTTTATAACCAGCTATTTAGATTCGCCCACCGCACCCGTCTATCCAGAGAGCTCTTTAGCTATTTGTTTGCATTTGATTCTAAAAATGCTTATGTTTAGGTTCAGTGTTTATTTTTAGAGATTACATCACCATTCATTAGGTTTTATTATGCCATGGATAACTAGGTAATTAATGTACCTATAATGCATGGATGTTGTGGTTTATTTCTTGGGTTAGGTTAATAGAGATAAACATTATAATAAAACAATGCTTTTAGATGTTCGGATTACAACTAACTTGTATGTACTAGGGAGGTAAGTTTTCAACATTTTTACCAGAAAAGTTTGCCTTTCATATTGTATTTTTGGCAAACGAAAAAGAGAGAGGAGGTCTTCTAGTCGACGAATATTTTCTTGAATGTATGACCACGCAGAAGTTTTAAAATTTGAATTTGTTTTTAGGGTTCCGTACACAAAGGGTGCCAACGGAACCCTGTTTTCCCATAACCTCCGCTGTCCGTCCGTCCGTCCGTATGTCTGTCAGCGAGCTGTAGCTATCTCTTGAACCGTAATAGGCAGACAGTTGAAATTTGCCGTTCGCTGTTCGTAATAGGCAGACAATTCACATAAGTATTGTGTATTTCTATTGCTGCTATATCAATTAATAATAAAAATCGATCAAGCCGTTTAGGCTACAGCGCGTGCCAAAGAAATATACATATATACACTCGAAAAACAAAACCCTCCTTCTGGCGCAGTCGGGTAATAATAAAAAGTTAGAAATTAAAGGGGGTCTCCATACAAGAAACGTGTTTTTTTCGGCGTTTTCTGCCTTGTGGTATTCATAACATTTTCGACTTTGTAACCAATGATATAATAATTATGTCCATAGTTATGTCCCAAAATCTAGCACACGCTTACGCATAGGTTTATTAGTAAACTATGACCCATTTGACTGTTTGTTCGGGCTAATAATTGACATTCACTCGTAACAACTGTTTGAATAGAAGTGTTTACGTTACCCAATCAACGCTTCTGAAGGTGCTTCTAAACGAGCAATATTTTACTTTTACTGCATTAGGTGGCTGCAAAACTGTGGTCGGCAACATGTCCAACAATTCCAGCCAGACTATGCAATATTGCAGTAATCATCATCTGCCTAGCCTTTTCCCAACTATGTTGGGGTCGGCTTCCAGTCTCACCGGATGCAGCTGAATACCTACCAGTATTTTACATGGAGCGACTGCCTATCTGACCTCCACAAACCAGTTACTGGGTAATACGATACCCCTTGGAAGGAGTCAGAAGCCCGAAAGTCTGACTACCAGTCTTAGTAGTCAGACTTTCGGGATTCTGACTAGCTACTCGTAACGACTGTCAAAGATCCACGAATGACAGCCGGGACTCGTAACGACTGTCAAAGATCCACGAATGACAGCCGGGACCAACGGCTTAACGTGCTTTCCGAGGCACGGAGGGGTCTCGGTATGTAAAGATGCATGGTCACCCATCCACAGACCAACCGCGGCAAGCGTAGCTTAACCTGATCGATCGACCTGTGCGGCTGTTATTATTTAGTCGGCGGCTGCCGTCAACTACATGCCGCTCGTGTATATGAGCACTGCACCGTACTCAATTACACGAGCGACGCGTGTCGGCGACAAACGCCGCGTCGAAGATTGCAGGTACCTCTGTCGTCGCCGCGTGTCGCTCGTGCGTATGCACACTTACAGCTAGTAAAGATGATTTAGATAGGTAAGTAGACATAGATACTGTAATCAAATCATGTCAACACAGAGGAATACATCTGTCACATCCGTCAACCTATGAGTGATATCGATGCAGCTATACAAATGTCGACTCGATTGCTTCATCGGTAGTTACGACTGAGATTTATAGCTCAGTATATTTGTGTTCCGATTCGGCGCACGCGACGCCAGATGTCAAAAACACATCATGGCGGACAAACTGCCGTTGACATCAGTAATAGTTTTAGTTGAGAGGTCCATGGAACTCGTAAATCAATTAGTGACTGACTCTTAGACTGTAAAATTATTTTTTATGCTCAATTTGGCGTCGGTGATCGTTTTTGGGGCTGTCAGAAATAGGTCACCTAGAACTGGATGTAGGGCGTAATGGAAGGACATGGCACTGTAATTAAAATAACTTATTAATTGATGAGGCGTTGTATGTAGCCTGGAGTCAAAACGATCGTGGGGTATCGGTTTACTAATGTTGACTTTTAAGCCTCTACAAACAGAACTCTCTTCTTGGTCGCGTACTTCATTACTGAAGGTCGTATGCCGAAATGACCTTCGTGGCTTTATGCACGATGTTCTTCCACTTCGTTCGGGTCTAAGCTTCCCTTACGGCGATCGTAACAGACAGTCCAGTGAGGGCAGTTACTTGGTCTGACCACCAGTTGGGTTATCGGCCGCGAGGTCTTTTCCCATCTACCTTGTCCGTCAACACCAACTTTTCTAGATTATCTGGTTGCCGAGGGCAATAATGACCGAAGTAACCGAGAATCCTTTGGTAACAGATCGTAGAAGTCTATCTCTTATGTGTAGTTGATCATGGATAGTTTTGTTCGTTGTCTTGGCGGACCATGGTATGGGGAGCATTCTTCACCAAAACCACATCTCAAAAGTTTTTCGTTCTATTGCCCGAATCGTCCACGACTCTGCTCCGTAGAGGAATATCGCGAAAACCATTGTCCGGACTAGTTTCATCTTGGTGACATTGGAGACCATTCTATCCTGCTAAATACGTGTCAGCTTACTCATCGCAGATTTGGCCATTTGAGAACAACCAGAACTAGATACTATCAAATGAAAATCATGAATAAGTAGAAGCATGGAAAGTTGTTAGTAGTCTGATTTGGTTGACAGCTAAACCTACGCCTCAATGTTCTAAAACCTAAATACCTAGGTACTAGTTAATCTCTGCTTCGGTTTACTGTAAAGTAGGTATGTAGGTAGTACCGACGTTAACGTATCCTAAGTAGGTACGTGTGTACAATACATTTCTGGCACCAATGTCAAACGTGCCAATGATGAAACGTCTGAAAACGGTCGACTTCGTCATTATTTTCATAGCGGCGCCAACATTCTGTAGTTAAGTACCTACTTATGTGTTTTTAATGTCTCTGTTTCTTAAACAAACGTGGGTAGGACGTAGGTACTTACATTACATGCCTAATAGATTAAACTTACAGGAGGATACAGGATATAAGCGCAACTTCTGATGTTGAGCTAAAAGCTTTTACAAATATTATTTTCTTTGCACGACACGTCAGGTATACAGTAATTTGGTTAATTTTATGCGTGTAAAGTAGTTAGTGGACGCGATATTTAACTACCTGCGATACGTTTAGGTATATTTTTATCTGTAGGATCCCTGGGAATCTGTTTGATTACCTACTAATACATAGCTACGTACATACCTATCACCTTTTTAAATCTTATTGGACTAGGCAGTTAATGGCTCTGATAAGGCTTTATTGAAACGTTCATCATACTTTCATCTCATAATAGGTGATCGTCAAAGGTGTAATTAAAAAAGTCGATCAACAAGGTAGCGTTACTGCTGTGTGTTCTCATTTAGACAAACCTGCTTCCTTGCACAAACCCAAAACTCCAAAAGTTATCACTTAATGGGCCATACAATTATTAATTCTCATTATCATCATCATCTCAGCAGAAAGACGCCCCCCAAGCCCCCCCCCCCCAAGACTGCTGGACCTTAGGCCTCCCCCAAGTATTGCCACTTCGACCGGTTCTGTGCATCTCACATCCAGCGGATTCCTGCGGCCTTCTCAAGGTTATCGGCCCACCTTGTGGGTGGTTGCAACTCCAGAATCATTCGACTAAGTTTGGCAATTCTTCGGGCTATATCGTATGTGTGTGTACTCGTATGTGTCGATTAGGCAGTAATCGAACATCATCATCTGCCTAGCCTTTTCCTAACTATGTTGGGGTCGCTTTCCAGTCTAACCGGATGCAGCTGAATACCAGTATTTTGGAGCGACTGCCTTGACGACGTCAACAGCCCATTATTGTGTAATGCGATACCCCTTGGTAAGACATGGGTTGTCAGACTTTCAGGCTACTGATGACTTAAAGTGCTTTCCAAGGCATGGATGGGTCTTGGTATGTGAAGATGGTCACCCATCCACGAACCGACCGCGGCAAGCGTAGCGTAGCTTTTCCTTCCTTCGACCCGTGTAGCTGTTATCATTTAGCCAGGAGCCCCTTTGGTACATACGTACCATTCATGTAAAGTTTGCCTACTACAGCTTTCTATTTCTAGAAGTAGGTATATACCTGCGCTATGTACTACGTTAACATACCTCGTGTCTGTAATATGTATATGTGGTAATAATTAATCAGCTTTAACGCTTTTTTTAGACACTTGACTCGCTGTTTCCAGCAGGTGTTGTGGAAACAATAAATTCTTTTGGTTCGTATCTGTTTCCCGTGTCCGAGCTATTTCGGTCGAGGACGGCTGTTGCCGGGCCCTTTATAGGTTTATTTGTCTATTGAGAAGGAAGCTGACGACGAACAGCGTACAGCAGTATACGAGCAGCTGTAGTCATAGCTTCCTTGCCAATGTGACGTGTAAGGTTTACGCGGGGCGATAAATAATAACCACGCAAAGTGTCAACCTAAAATATAATGGATAAAATGAGAATAGGTAAGTTTAGGTTCACAAGGTTCCTTAAATTTAGTTTCCCTTGGGAGTCACACAGTACTCTTCTGGCTCAGCTTGGTGTGGCGATGACCGAAGCGGTGTGCCACGCTGCAGAAGACGTCACGTATCACGGTACCTAACTGTGCTGGTTCCGTAGCGAATGGGGGAAAAGATGCTACGAATAAATGCTACGAAAAATCGTAGCAAATTGTTATCTTATTTGGAACGCTGTTTTGAATTCTTGTTTACAATAATACTAATTTTTTTTCAAAGAAAATACCAAGCAGTTATTGCCCAGCCTTTCTCCAACTATTTTGAGGTCAGCTTCCGGTCTGAATACGAGTATTTTACATGGAACGACTGCCTATGAGACGATACCCCTTGGCGAGATTGTCTTTACGAAAATACCAAAATTATTTATTAGAGTTACATAAAAAATTACTTTCAATTTGAATATTTTACAAGCGAATGAACTTTTTTACAAGCGTTCAATGATAAAATATTTCTATTGAATCTTCTTCGCGGCAGACAGACAAGTTTCAGGTTTTTATTGGTAGGTAATTAATTAAGTATATTCGGTGAATAACTTTACATAGAGACCTACATACACATAACTAGACCAATATAAAACTTTTGTAACCTTTGAAAACGTTTAATCACTTTACAATGCATTTGCAATAACTACAAAAGTCATAATAGTGGCTAGTTTGCTATTCAGGATACACATAATAAGACCTACAAAATATAATTCTATTATGTATATCTACCATGTCATGTATCCAATAGACCACAGAGTACTTTTTGATAGACTGCAATAGACCATTCACCCCAACTACGACCTATGGACTACTATGCACTCAAAAGTAATTAAATCTAGTGTATTGTGACGCTTTTGGACAATATTTCGTCAATGTATAGACTACTATTTATTCCCAGCGAGTCGACTCCATCTAGTGCAGTACACGTTGATCCGTGACACCATAGAGTCCGACATCTCCTGAGAACGCGCGAAACGAATTCGAAATTTAAACTGAAAACATTTTGCTATGATTTTTTGGTGACAAAAAAGTTTAAAAAAATATTAGTTAGTGTTTAAAAAAAAATTAAGATGTGGCGAACAGTTTTGGGTCTTTCAGTTTTCTTGTATGCTATAGTTTCGCACGTTACTACAGCGCCAACGCATTATCAACACGGTGAGTAAAACATATTTTTCTTTTATTTTGAGTTTTTTAATCACACTTAGTAGGTACAGTTGACGGCCTTCCCTACAAACATTTTTTGTAAAAAATAACAAGGCGGAAGGAATCATACTTGCAAAACAATTGACAGTTTTTCCCATACTCTACCTAGTAGTTGATTTACGAACATATTTTCTTTCAGTTCTTAGGAACTTTTATCGTTCGTAGCATATAAAAAATCATCTATAAGTACCTAAGTCAAGCATGGACATAGTTAAGATTTACGTAGATTAACTAGTCACCTACTGTTATTTTTAAAACTTTATGAATGACTTCATAAAGTTTTAAAAATAACACTTAAAACAATGATAAATAATGATAGTTTAACAGTTGCAAAATTCTCGTGTTCTTGACTCCGTACGTATCTCGTTAAGAGCGCAACAAATAGGTAGGTGTCTATGACTCTTATCCACATCGAATTTAGGACCAATTTACAGATGCCTGTTAAGTGATTGACCTACTTTTTTATCTAACTATATTTTGGAGATCATTTAGAACAAGCACTGCGTTTTATTAAAAATAATTACATTGTATCTTTCAACTGGTACAACATACATAAAATTCCCTACCAACCTAATTTTAACAGTTAAGGGGGAAGCGCCGGGTAGCTTGCGAAATTCAAATTTACTTAGGTTTTTGCAATATGAACCACCATAATTGCGTAACACACTATTAATCACAATCCGAATAATTTTGAAGGAATGGATTAATCCATTGCTTCATATGTTCGAAAAATGTGTCTGCTCAACAACGTAAGTAATTAACGCTATGAATGTTGTTGAACTGTCAAGTGAAAACCATTCCTGGGTCATATTCAAAATAATTGTAAGTTACGGATAGGAAACAGATATGAATATTATTTGATTGTAACAGAAAAATAACAGAAAGGAATTATTAGGGCAAGTTTAAATAGCACACGTTTATAACAGGCTACGAGTGCGAAGTCGGTGTGGGTCGCTAGGTGGGTACATAATGAAATAACATTTTGGTGATCGTATTTTAGTTGGTATAATTGCCATAAATTCATCATCATCATTGCCATAATGCCTTATCTCCGAAACTATCGAGCCTAAAATTTTTATATTAATATTAAGGTAAAAGGATTCTAATGATTAGAATTATGTAATGCCATATTTGTTACGGTCGTGAATCATATTTTAATCAACATACAACTTTACACTGACCTGTAAATTGCAAAAAACCTGAGTCAATTTGAATTTCGCGGGCTACCTTGGCGCATCCCCCTTAACTGATACTGAGACGGCCGACGAGAGGCTGGGTACGCCTCGGCGAGGCTGCGCGGTTAGTATAAAAGGCTCAAGCAGTGAGGACTGAGGATACGCAGTAAAACATGCACACACAGACAATAGCACAGCAATGCAATACATGGCACAATATACGCAAACTTTACATACTTCAAATAAATTTAAGTAAAAAAAAATGTTTTGGCTAACCTGCGGTGCACTAAGTACCTATTAATATTTTATTTTCATTAATTCATACATGAGACAATGTGAATAACGCCTAATCATTCATATCTGTTACGTAACGGAAAAAAGTGACAGATAAAATAACGTATATGAATTAATTGCACGTGTCTATCCTACAAATCTATTTATTTCCACACCAATTCACATGATTATACGAATATTTTATAGTTATAACAAATATCACAATACAGCCCTTTCCTAGTATGAGTAATAAAACAGTAAGTACTTACCGCTACTGTAAACGACTCACATTGAATATTTACTTTTAAAAGTCTAATTTTCTTCGACAACGAAACGAGCTGAAAAACTATATTGAACAAAATGGCAAAGCGTTTATTCTTACGCGTCGTGTAGTAACAGCTAGTGAACTAATTTTGCCAGTATTTCAAATTTCTTTATTGCCATGGAAATAATGTTAAAATAGCATAACAGAGAAGAATAACAGTGCAATGAATGTGCAAAATCAGGACACTCATTAATAAATTAAATTTGGAGTACACTAAATAGTATTTTACAATATTTGGAAGAGGTGCTTCCCTTTTTATTTTTTTTTGTGTTTCTGACATTACGAACATAACTTTTTTTAATTTATTCAATCAAGTTTTAATTGTTGAATACTTCAATATTAAATATCTCTTCCTGTTTGGTAGGTAATAAAATTCTATTTACCTCTTAAATTGCAAACTGTAGTTTTGTATAATTTAGAAGCATTTTTTTTTTTAATTTTGTAAATGTAAGAACCATGTTTCCGTTTATTATGATTTTTTGATGTTGACTTGAAATAGCATGGCAGTTGAGAACGTGTCATGCTCACTTAAATGTCTCACCGATGGTGGCGCGTGTGTTGGATCATTCGGTTCCCTACAAAATGGTTGAGCTGGATGGTGCTGATCCACGCGTCATGTTCGTGAACGGGCGCCGTCGGTTGAGACTGGTCATCTCTTAACTGCCAAGGCTTATTTTTAATCTTATGTCTTGAATTGTTTCTTCATTTCTGTCTTTTTTACATTGTTCTCACATATAGAAGCAACAAGAATAATGTACCCAGGATTTTGTAATATCTTGATTTAAAAGAGTGTCCATGGAGTTTCTTGCCCGTTCTTCTCCATAGAGATCTACGCTTTGGAATGGGCAACTCATGGACGTAATATATAGAGTTACTTCTATATATTACGTCCATGGGGCAACTAGCTTCAACTTTCTGACTAACTGACAGACTATTTAATTTTGACAATTCAAAAGTGCCTGTACAAGGTTTAATTGAAATAAATGATTTGAGTTTGAGTTTGAGTTTGAGTTTGATATTTTGTTTAGTAAAGTGTTGAAAGTTTAAACAATATTCTCTGAATATATTTTTTTTTTTAACTTTTGTGTAGGAATTAGGAATTAATTATTTTTTTTAGTTTACCGTTAAAGACGTGGACATAGAATACTTGTATGAAACGGATCCTACGCAATGTCTGGTTTAATTTGTTTAAATGAATTGTTTAGGTTTACCAAATGTTTCGTTGTTTTTTATTAAGCTCAAATAAATATTTTATCTGTTTGTTTATGAAATTCTAGTCAGTTGCATCTCGTTATGAAAATAATTGGGTTGGACATTAAGACAGTAGTAAATATACAATTATTTTGAATATGACCCTCCTACTGTTACTTAGTGTGTTACGCAATTACCCCGCAGGTCAATGTCATACATATTGTTGAACAAAATATGATAAATGACTATTTCATGAAATAGATAGCAAGTATTGTATTGATGATTTTAATTATTATAATTCTTTAAAGTCATATTTGTTACGGTCGCGAATCATGTTACAACATGGCACTGTCCAGTTAATTGCAAAATACGTAAAAAAATTAATGTCGCGGGCTACCTAGCGCATTAAAATTTTATATTTCTAAGTTAGATTTCTAACACCAAACACCAATCTCTTATGGAAAAGAGTGTTAATGGTAGAAATCTAACTTAGAAAGATGTATTAATGATTCTAATTCTCTAAATATGTAGGGGAGACCGGGTACAAAAGTAACGGCGGGTCGAAAGTAACAAATGCTCTCTAGATTTATCCAATGGGCGAACACCGCTTTGCCGCTGTCAGGTGATAGCCGGGAGCGCCCCCCTCAATTGCATTTAGTCGCCGCGTACGCCACGCGCTGTTAGGCTGTGTGACAGGACGCTACGTGAATTTACAAACCAAAAGTAAGTTTTTTGACGTTTTCTTATTCAATGTTTTGATAGGCTTAAAAGCATGATAGTAATCTGAATGTTTGCATATCTATTCTGTATTAAAGTGATTGTACATTGCAAAAATTCATTTTTGTGTAGCACGTTCCGATTTAAGGTTATGTTGCACGTTTTTACAAAAATATGGACGGGTACAAAAGTAACATAGCCCTATGGGTACAAAAGTAACATGTCACTTTTGTCCTCGTGGTGATTTAATTATTTATCATATTTTTATATGTATTTTTTTTAACAGAATGCCGCGACAACGCATAAGAACAACTGAACGAGGATCAACTACCGACACGGAAGTGTATCAAAAAGCGGCTGAAGAGCATTTTATAGATGCTGCAACAATTAGAGGCCTGGCAAAAAAATATAATGATTGCCATGTAACATTATATATATTTATAAATTATATAGATTTATAATTATTTATATATTATAAATTATGTGTGCAATCATTGCGATTAAGATTAATGACTGAATTATAAATGTCTGATTATAAAACTAAATTGATCTCATTACTTAAGCTAAGAATTTTATTGATTTGTTATTATCTTAACATTTATAGTTTTTGAACATTTATAATATAGAAGTTAATTTGTGTTATTAGTATAAAGACTTTAAATAAATAATTTGTTGATTTACCTTGTATAATATTATATTAATTACCAACCCCTGTGTCTTGTTACTTTCGACCCACAACGTGTTACTTTCGACCTGCCTACGTGGTCGAAAGTAACAAGTATCGATTTTTTTTTAAATTTCTTTAATTCATATAAAACGCACTATAATGTAATAAATCGAGTTGCTAGAGTAAAGAACATAAACTGAATTTTCATGTAGTTATATTAATTTAATGGCAACAGTAACACCTATCCAGAAATCAAGGTATAAGTACAAAGTGTTACTTTTGTACCCGGTCTCCCCTACCTGTTATTGTCGCGAATCATATTTTGTTCAAGATACAACCTGACACTGACCTGCAAATTTCAAAAATCGTAAGAAAATTTTAATTTCGCGGTCTCAACTACTTACCCGTTCACCTTAAGTAACTTCTCGTTGTCGCTAAAGACTGCTGATTCAAAAATTAAACAATGCTTTATGGAGGTACCTATAGGTGCTTAGTTTGGAAATTAAACAATGCATTACTTAGGGAGGTACCTAACCAACTAAGGTAAGGGAACCACCTAATTAGGAAATTAAACAATACTCTACATTAATTAGGGAGGTAAGTACGTATTTAGATAAAGCAACCATAACTAAGTCTAAGTGTCCAAACACACTATGCCGAAGGTACGCGACCGAAGTTCGGCATGATTACGCCTGCAATGCTATTTGAATTACTGACGACACATTATGCCGAAATTACGTTGCGTTAAATAGCATTGCAGGCGTAATCATGCCGAAATTCGGTCGCGTACCTTCGTCATAGTGTGTTTTGCCACCAAGTTTTAAACCGGTACCGCAAACCGGAGCGGAGCGGTTTCCAGTGCAGTGTGATAACCGCCTTAGATATCTAAGTTGTGAAATTCGAGAACTAGATGACCTAATGGGGTTCGTATACAATACAATTGCTTTAAAACACAGACACCTTCGAGACATAATTTATGCAAGGCCAGCAGATTTAGCTAAAGATGTTGTCTTGCTGAGCTAGTTCACTCAGGAAAACGTTTTGAAACACCTAGCTGCTGCCCATTTTCTAAAGTTCCAGCTTTCCTTATAAGTCGTTTGTTCTGGGTTTTCTGGTGATATGTTCAGAATGATTAGTATCTGCATGGCATTACCAATCGAAATGAGGGTTGTTGACAGTGTAGTGTTGAGACCCCGTGTCATACCTAAGTCGGTAAGTCTTTTAAGTGTACCTAGGTTAAATCATTAACTCCGATGGGTGTCCTATACTTAAACTAACGGCTAAAAAACTAGCTTGTCTAAGCACTACTTTGTGTATCTGCCAGTGGCGAAGGTTCCATATAAGCCGATTCCCACCGGTTGCCCTTCAAAAATTCAGAACACAACCACTATAGTTAATTCATCATTGAAATAATCATATCATACTGTACTACCTACCTACATAGATGCAGCAATCAGATAGATTGATAAACGAAGGTACTGTTCCTCTGTCTTCGTTGTGCTGTCTCCCGGTGAAAAGGGAGCATCCCAAAGCCAGAAGACATCATTTCCAGGTTCTAAAAACTAGGCATTTTTCACCTTTTCAGCACGCGGCCCAAGCTATACGCTATCGAATGCCCCCGAACAACTGCAGCACAAGCCTTACATCGAGGTGCGCAACTCAACCTACCACGGCAGTGGCCCGCGCGAGGAGGCGCGAGCCATGTGCTCCGTGAAGACACAGGAAGTCAATGCTACAGCCAATGCGACTATTACAAGGAGACTACATGGAGTTGTTACTTCTAGTAAGTAACTTCGTCTTAGTGTTAGTTAAGTATGTTATGTGATGAATTGATGATGTAAATCGATGGTGAAACCTAAGTTACTGTCTCGTTGGATAGTGATTAGTGGCAGCAAGTTCCGCTACTGCTGATCATGAAGTCCTGGGTTCGAGTCCTTGGTCAGGCAAAGTGTTATCGGATTTTTTTCATCAGAAATTTCTCGTAGCAGCCCGGAGTCCGGATTTGCACTCGGTTGTAGCAATAGGCTCGCCCTCTATTAAATATAGGGCTAACATTTAACTGGCGTAATGTGGGTTTACTAATGTGTACGGCTCTGCCCAATCCTTCTGGGATTATAGGCGTGTTGTAATGTATGATAGGAGATCAGATACCATTTGTTTTAAGGCTCAATGCAAGCCGTTAATCGAAGTCCGGATATGAGACTACCATAATGGGCTTGTACACAAAACTGCGAATTGGTGCGATGCGAATTCGCAACGCAGAAATCTCCAACCCCGCATCGCAGTTTTGTGTACAAGCCCAATGGTAGACGAACACATGATGACGTGGCGGTTAAAAGACAGACGAGGTCAACGCCACTGTTAGTTAATTCATGTCTGCAAAATTTTGCACATGTAGGTAGTTACACAATTCATTGAGTTATTGCCTCGCGAAACATGCGTAATTGGTGCTTCGAGAGGTTGGGCAACTACATAGAATGCCGTAGAGTAGAATTTTAATTGTTTAAAGTTAATCTTTTCTACAATCAAACATTCGGAGTCAGTTAAAAAACAAATGACGGGGCAGTTAGCCTTCCGCGCTAAGTATCACGGGTTCGATTCCCGCTTTGTTTTGCTTGCTACTGTTGTTCCGGGTATGAGGTTAGTCTAGATATTTAAGTTATGTAGAGTGGTTTGAGTATTGTAAACGTGAGAATAATGTAAATGATGAATAATTGTAGCGTTTACATCTATGTTGCCTATAACAACATGGGCAATTAAGATGGTCGGAAAATTTAGATTCGATAAAGCAACACAATACCTACCGCGGATACCTTTCAATTTAGTTACCTTTTTCACGTTGTAGGTACTTATATTGTAAGACAATTTATTGTTCCATTTTCAGGAGAGCTCCATAGTTCGATCCAGCGCCTGGAAGTGATAATCTTCGGTCAAATGCAGCAGTTGTGGCATAGTTTGGACGCGCTGCGGACGCAGCTCGCCGGCCGATTACCACGGTCTAATAATAATAATAATGTGTACCCCTCTAGGAATACTGTGTCATTTAGATATCAACCGTCACATACATACCAACCCCACGTATTGTGATTTGTAAAAGTACCTAATCATTTTGTAATAAGTAGGTACCTAAGTGGAGTCATTTTTAGATTAGACTAGACTTGCATTAATCAAGGAAATCTAGAACACATATTCAGAATTTCAGATGTCTTCATTCTTAAGTCCTATTCGTTACTCGAATAAAGGCGGAAACACACTTATAACACACCACGTTACGCGACATCAATGAAGCTTAGCCTCATTGGCGACATTTTTCATCTCGTTGAGCTATTTTCGTCATTTGGCCAATAAGTAAGCGTGGGATGGCGTCGGGTGTTACAAGTGTGCTGCGGCCTTAATGGTTGGTAGCCGTCCTTATACCTACAGTCCGGCAGTCGAGAGAATGCGTTCTTGACACCTGTCAGTTAGTCAGTTTTACACATGGACGTAATATATAGAAGTAACTATATATTACGTCCATGGTTTTACACAAACGAATAAGTAGGTACGTGTTTTGTGCGAATTTAATCTTTATTAGCTACTAGGATTGTCGCACTGATAGGTGCCAGGAACCCATTCTCTCGTCGGCCGCACAGTAATTGTTTACCAACCACTTTTGACTATAACTTCCAGTACCTACATTAAAACCATCTCTGTCACATTAATTCTAAAGTAAGATGGAGTATGACGTGCAAGTGACATTCAACCTTAGGGTGGTAAAGCAATTACGAGGTCAAATAAGTACTTATACTAAAAACAAAGGTTTTGTTTTCCAAGAGGCTCAGGCTTAAATATTGTTTATTTTTTATGTTAAACACGCTACAAATAGATCTTTATCTCAAAGTCATTGCACTTAGAGATTATCTGAAATCTAATCAGACTTCAATTAATTAAATTACCTATAACGATTAGAGCGAACATGCACTGTTTATCTACCTATTATCTTACCATTAAGGAGTCTGGCTAAAGGTCTTGTATTAAATTACGCGCCCTTCTAGAGTAGCTAACCGACTAAGGGCGAATTCTACCAAACTTTTACTATGTACAATACGACCGACGTAACTTGGCAGCCCGAACTTTGCGCAGAACGCTGCGCAGTAAGATTTTTTAGGAACCAAATGGTGACATGAGGCGAGTGCGAGTGAGGGAACATGCGCGAAAGTTCTTAGTGCCTATGTTTAGGCCCGCCAAGTTACGTCAGTCGTATTGTAAGTCTTAGGCAAAGACTACAATATGATGCTGGTCTTAGGCCCGGACTCCACCAAAGCGGAGATGTGCGAAGTGAAGAGGAGAGATGATTACAATCTATGGTGTCACCACTGATGTTGTGCGGAGTTGCGTACTGGCACACAACTACCGGAACACAACGAGGCACAGCTCACATCTGTTTTGTTCAGGCCCGGACTCCACTGAAGCGGAGCTGGGCGGAGCGGAGCAGAGACTTGCAGGAATCAACCAATCACGTTGGTTGAAATCCTCATCGCGTCACTCGTCTCTTCTGTGATTGGACAATTCCTACGTCTCCGCTCCGCTCCGCCCAGCTCCTCTTCAGTGGAGTCCGGGCCTCACGCTAAGCAGATATGAGACATAAATCTCTGCTCAACCGTATCTACTGAAGTTTTATGCGGAGGCGAGATTATATAAATAACGAAGTCCTATATTATATATAATACGTTGTTTCCAACAAATATACTGTACTCTCGTCTCATCTCCGCTTTGGTGGAGTCCGGGATTAATCCAGCGAATATTTTTAAAATTTTTGACGATTGGAACTTTTTATTTTCCATTCGTTCCGCTGTGTAGGTTATGGATATAACGCTTTTTAAAAAAAAACACTATTCATGCGGATTATTGTCATCTAATATTCTATGCATGATTAAAATGCAAGGAGTCGGGTACCTTATGATGGAAAAGGAGATCAGTCATACATAATCAGCCTATAACGTTCCCACTGCTGGGACACAGGCCTCCTCTCAGTGAGGGAACGGGCAGTAATCTACCACGCGGGCCCAGTGCGGGTTCGTAGATGTCACATGTCTTCGAATTTTATAGTCTAGGACAAGCCGGTTTCCTCTCGATGTTTTCCTTCACCGATTTGAGAGCAGTAGTGATGAAATGATTTACACAAAGTAAAGCGCCTGACTGGGATCGAACTTACGACTTCTCGGCCGTTACCGCTGGGCCACCACTGCTCCAAGATTAGGCATATAGGGCCCAAAATACTTGTTCGGGGACACTTTTCATTTATTTTCGCCAATCGGTAGTTCTATATTAAATTAAAATGTACGAACATGATATTTCAACTTTAAAAATAGCCGATTGAATGGTCGTAGAGATTCGACGCAACAGTAAAACATGATAAGGAGGACTTCCCCGACCAGAGTAAAACATTTTTTCCGCTGGCACTTTGGGTTTTGGGCACAACTTTGTATGAAACGTGACTGGTCTCCTTTAGGAATATGAGATTAGTTTCATAAAATAAAACCACCATATTTATAAAGTTCAATTTATTAACAATTAGTAACTGAATAATTCAGCAGCTTACGGGCTCAAATTCACATCGGTGTGGTTATCGAACTTGAGCCCGTAATAACAATAAACAAATACCTCGTTAGTTACAATAGTTAAGTTAAATGATGTAAAACTAAATGTCGTTATTAATAAATATTAACAAACATATTATTATGCATTTATCTCTAAAATTACTTTTAGAATTTTGCATTAGAAAGTATGTACTTATAAAAATACAGAGATTCTAGTAGACTATTAATTTATAATTTAAATACCTTTATTCCGATAATGGCGCGGTTTCTATAGAAAATCGTACAACTGCAGGAATGCCTACACTACCTTACAAACAACAAATGGACGGATTATTACATTTTATGGAATTACTTCTAGAACAGTAATTCATTATGCTACTGATAAGATACAATAAATAAAGACCTCACTTTACTTGTTTTGTTTGTCCATATTTAATCGTAACTGCGTACGAATTGGATTTTATAACATATCTATACGTGCACGATATGAGTAGAAGATTACAATAAAATTATATTTTCAAAAGATATACAAATACATACGTGTAGGTAAAATATGTTAGATTCAATCAATCGTATCTTCTGATCCAATAGACGAATAACGAAGACAATTTCAATTAAAATCTTACTTATTTAAAATAAGGTATATAATTTGTTGAAGACAATGTTTGTGAAATATACAATGTGGAGACAATAATAAATTAAAACACTGGCAATACTAATGCTTAACAGTATTTATTAAAAAAAAAAAACAGTATTTTGGAACTATCTAAAAAAAAAAAAATTATTTCCGTGCTAGTAGGCACGGAAATAACATTTGTTTTTTCGAACAAACTAAATAAATAGTATTCATGGGCTGACTATGGATTTTGCCGGTCAGCCGACTAGCTATCATGTCATTATTGTCATTGTCAATTTATTGCCGTCTCCATGACCTTGTAGTGTCATACATAACATTATAACCATCAGAGAAGTTATGTAAAAACACAAGTACCCACCTCTAGAAATTATTTATTTGTTACAAGCTGCCAACGATATACAATCGATAGTTATTATGTGGGTAGATCACATTTCAACTTTCGCTTCACTGAATAAAAAGGTATAAAGGAGATAATTATTTTCTGCAGGCTGAGTAGTTATACAAACAAATACAACGCTACAAGGTTATTCTGGCATATGGCCAAATTCCGAACTAACATCGCCATCTTGTTTTGTCAATTTTTGTGACACAATTTACCAACAACGGGCCCTTGTCAGTGTCATTCGGGCGCCAAAATTTCCCTGTAGCACTCTAGTTACGTAGGTGCAAGTTGTGTGTGTGGGGTGTGGTGTCAAGCGGCAGAAGCTTGCATGTAGCGGCGCAGCTCCTCCTGCGTGTCGAAGATCATGACGGGGAAGGGCGAGCCGGGCACGTGCCGGCCGGCCCATCGGACCTCCACGCGGTAGTCGCCGGGCTCGGTGGGGGAAAACTGTGGGTAATAGGACCTTTTTTAGGGAACTATGTCTTAATTGATGTTACGCTTTGATTCGGAGAATAATTTCGGATTTTATCGCCCCGTCCCGGCGCGGGCCTCTGGCGGCCCATTACAATAGAAAATCAATTGTGTCTCATTAGCAATCAAGCGATTAAGGTCATAAAAATACAAAAATCTATTGTATAGAATACTAGCTTCCGCCCGCGGCTTTGCCCGCGAGGTATGTCGATAAAAACTATCCTATGTCCTTCCCCGGGATGCAATCTATCTGTCAACCAAATTTTGTCGAAATCCGTTCAGTGGTTTAGGCGTAAAAAGGTAACATACAGACAGACAGAGTTACTTTCGAATTTATAATATTAAGTATGGATTATTTATTGTTGCTTTAGGTAAGCAAAGCTAGGCAAAATTTAAAAGTGTCTATGCAGTATACTTCTTTTGCTGCATATATTATTTGAGAATAGTCTAGCATGGACAGACATACAACTAAACAATGTCATGTACAGACGCCAGCACATCAAACCTAGCCCGAAACTGTCAAATTTTCCCAATCAACTTCGAACCTTATACTTTAGCAATAAAGTTGAAAATCTATTAAAGAAATTTGACAGATTGTAGTAGCTTGATGTGCTGGCGTCTATACAAGAAATAATTAGCTAACCTAACAGCTAAAAACATTACGGCTGAGATTGGTCTTGAATATTTTTTTTTTTTTGTTTTAGTTAGCTGCAAATAACACATAACATTTAAAACTGGTATTATACACGTGTATATTGTGAAATAATTGGGAAATTACATACACTTAGCTCTTTGGATGGACCTACGCAGTAGAAATGTGGTCTTACCATTACAAACACGTCATAAAGGAATGTTCGTGGCAAGCATCGCAATAATTTACGTTGGATTCAATAATAATACACATAAAATAGTGTATTATGACAAAATTATAAGCTGATAGATAAAGGATTGTCCGACTTAACAGAGCCTTATCTAAATTATTTGGCTTATCGCTACTAATGTAAGTATAGTGACAAACGTCATTTTCAGCTGCAACCCACGAGTGCCAGTGTACATAGGTACACTTAAGTAGGTACTCCATTTTATTTTTGATTTGAAAGTAAGTGTAGTCACCAGCTTTGTTTAAAAAAAACGAATAGTTTTTAATCTGAATCTGAACGTTAAATCTGATGGTCATGATCAACCCACTCAATCTTAATGTTCTTATAGATATCTTTTGATAAGAGGCTCTATTTTTCCATTCCAACGTCTATCTTACCTCCAGTCGAACATTCAACTAACAACCAACGCTACATTGAAATTTCTTATTTTTAGAACAATCTAGTTTCTAACAGCCGTTAATCCGTTGTCAAATGACTGTTGTTTTACCCATAAAATTTTAACAGCTACTATTTTGAGAATCTGCACCTCAATTGGGTAGCACACTTTCAATCGCATTCCGAAGGATTTTGAAGGAAAATGCTAATCCATTGCTTTATGTGTTTGAAAAATTCGTCCGATCGCCAATATAAATGACCCAATGAATGTCGTTGAACTGTCAAAATGAAAGTCATCTCCACTGTTAGTGTGTTACGCAATTACCCCGCTGGTTCAATATACTTCTGAAAAGGTTAAAAACTGAATAAAATACAAACTCACTTTGCAAAGTATAGTGCGGTCCTTCTGGCTCTCTCGCTGCATCTCGACGCGGAAGGCACCCTTGGGCCCGCGCACGCGCACGGTGAGCTGCCCCGCGCCCGCGCCGCGCGTGTCGCACAGGAAGCGAGACTGGAACGTCGCCAGCACGCCTGGTTCCACGCCCGGCCCGTACACACGGACCTGTTACATGTTATAATATGAGTATGTTTGGAAAATTACATTATTAGAGTAAGAGACTCACTATTAGCTGGGTAAAGAAAAGCCAATGTTGGCAGAGTGAGAGAAGAGTAGTCTGTAGAATAAAATCGGATACACTGACAATTATATGTGAAGGCAGTAATTTCATCAACTTTCCTTTTTTTTAACGAGTAGCATCATTTCATGTCACAGTAAGCAAAACTTACCCAAAACAGACTCTTCTATGATGGATTCGATTTGAAAAAATATATAATTACAATGAGCGTATTATTATCACACGTCAAGTGCACTTGATGTGCGATGATATATGCACTTTGTACCACGCGATTAAACATGTCCAAAGCTCTTTTTTTTTTCACACAACGCCGTCTAGTCTCAAGCTAAGCAGAGCTTGTGTTATGAGTACTAGACAACTGATAAACATACTTATATATTTCTAAATACATACATATATAGATAAATTACACCCAGACACAGAACAAATGATCATGCTCATCACACAAACATTTGTCCTGGGTGGGAATCGAACCCACGACCTCCGGCATAGCAGTCATAGTCACTGACCACTAGACCAACAGGCCAGTCAAAGTCTTTTAGTCCGGGGTGATTCTGCTAGCTATGTAAACAGTCATTTAAACGATAACATACCTTCGAAGGGTCGGGAGCGCCGGCCACCTTGAGCACGAAGGGCGAGCCGGGCACGTGTTCCCCAGCGAACTGTATGCTCAGCATGTGTCGGCCCGCTTCCGCTGGCTTCACGTTCAGCGTGAACGTGCCGTCTCCATGCTCGTATAGTTCACAGTATGCGACCTGGAAGCAATTACATGGTTAGATAAATAATTTTAAGAGCACCGGGACAATCTATGGTAGAAAGACTGTCGTATATGTCACTCAACTCTAGAACTATATACCTAAAGTAATTAAGGAATTGAAATCATTTAAAACTTTTTAAAAGGCTATTAAAACACCTTCTGAATAATGTTTGAATTGTAAGTTTTTACTGTGTTTACTTTATTTCAGTATAAAAGCCAGCGAAACCGTCGATGTTTTTCCTCATAGGAGTGAATAATTGTATTCTTTTTGAGCGAAATAAATTGTCATAAACCGTACATATTGAATAGATATAAAAACTATGGAAGTTCAGTAATTTGTTTCAGTCAGTCTTTCGATTGACTATGTTAGGTTCTGGTGATCTAAGGTTTAGTATAATAAGAAAAGACCGATTTGGCTATATTGTTATTAGCTCGTGATATCTCATTAAACTGGGTTATGGTGATCTGACTTGCTCGACAATTTAAGCCGTCTGCACTGTTAAATATTATAAATAGCCTAGATCCACGAGTTTGACTGTTATTACTGCGTATGCGCAGTATTACGAATGAGCACCTGGAAAGACAGAGTTGTGTATAGTTCTACAAAGGTTTTATTAGTCTTTCATTATTTTGTCCTGGCGTAGCTCGTCCGGTACTAAAATGTTTATCACACAATGAGGTGGGTATGGGTATGCTACGTCTTGCACCTTGTTGGGCCCGCTGCAGTGCGCGGTGAGCTCCCCGGGCCCGGCGCGGCGCGTGTCGAGCCAGGCGCGGATGTCGCGGCCCAGCACGCCGCCCGCCAGCCCCGAGCCCGAGCACACCACGCGCGACGCGTCGCCGCTCTCCGAGCCGGCCGACACGTTCACTGTCAGTGGACAACCTGAGATAACACACAAAACGTTGTTAAAATAAGTAAAACAAAAAAAAAACGTGTATAATACAAATCGGGGGCGTAGGAACAAACCCAACGTAGAAGGCAAAGTAATCCATCAAAAACAGACGAGAGTCAGACCTTGATTTGCGCTTTTCCCACTTTTGATATGGACAGAAACAGAAGTAGAAAGAAATAAAATTAATAATACGTTAATTTGGCAATTTTCACAAGTACACAATATAAACACGAAAGAAAATCTTAAACCTGAAAAAAAACACCCGTAGAGACGCCAACATAGTGTAGGAACCTTTAGGCGATATGATTCGCCTGCGATGGTACTCAGTGCAGCCAAATAATCAGAAAGTTACCTTTCACAAGCCGGCCGGCCCACAGCACGCGCAGCTGATGGTCGGCGGCGCGGCGCGGCGTGTAGCTGGCGCGCCACAGCCCCGGCCCGGCCGCCGCCAGCGCCACGGGCACGCTGTCGCCGTCCGGAGACGTCAGGGAGGCTTCCGGGGCGCCGGGCCCGGCGGCGCTGCCGTCTGGAAGACAATGCTCTAATATAGTCCTCGTCTAGTGTCATGGTGAATGGTTTTGAAAAGTAAGTGATGTATCCCTCTTGCTGCTGGAGACGAGTTTGTGTCCATGGTTGGCGAAAACCGAACACAGAAATGGATCCCCAAAGTAACTTACACCAACATGACCCACAAATGTAAGAAAGCCTGGTCTACAATAAATCTTCCCTCTCTGTAGACCCACCAGAAATTGTCAATGAAGGTCATGTCGCAGCCAATGAAATAACTCAACAATTGTATTACTAATCGGCAGACCTAGACAAATGACCAAGAGCCCAGCGACCTGCTGATACTCCTGCAAATTCCACCGAAATTAGCAAGCACAGACATCAATGTGGCCATTAAGGCATTTAAAAACTTTGACATAAAAAAAAAGAGACTGTGACCTCTGAGTTTGTTTCGGCCTTTCTTCTTAGAGTAGTCAGATAGGAAACGCCGACCTCATCGACTTTTTAAACTATGATTCATGTGTAAAGAGTTAGTACAAACCTAATAACAGAAATTAATATATTCATCATTTACCATGTTATCCTAACCTATACCTACTTTATCCTTTATTTATAAACATTGCTTAAGAGCGTTTACCCCGAACGGCATTTCATACGAACTTTCAAGCCCTTGTTTTCCGAAATTAATGAACCGATTTTAATGAAACTTCATACGCATAAGCAGGATACAAAGGTCTAAAAAGTTAGCCGAGAACATTTTCGAAATGTCTTATTTAAAAAAAGATAACTGGAAATCTCTGTTTCTATGAAAAGTTTAAAATCGGTCTAATTTGGCTGTACCACTATTTTTCGAAAATGTTCTCGGCTAACTTTTTAGACCTTTGTATCCTGCTTATGCGTATGAAGTTTCATTAAAATCGGTTCATTCATTTCGGAAAACAAGGGCTTGAAAGTTTGTATGAAATGACGTTCGGCGTAAACGCTCTTAAAGTCAAGTATTGTTAGGCGACTGATGAACCATACATTTCTGACGTTTAAGCGTCACTTAACTTTAATCATCGTTTATAAATAAACCCCTTTATCTAAAAGGATTAAAAAAATACGCGTAGTATTTTAACGATGCCATAGTAGCTGTAAGTACGCAGTTTTTATCTATATTAAATGGTAGGTATCTATATCTATTTCTGCGATACTACGAAGCAAGTGCTGTTTGGGTATGCAATATGTAATTAATAATAATAAATAAATATTTTATTCAGTATTAAAATTGGTAAAATCCATACTAATATTATAAATTCGAAAGTAACTCTGTTTGTCTGTATGTTACCTTTTCACGCTTAAACCACTGAATGGATTTCGATAAAATTTGGCAGAGAGATAGATTGCATCCCAGGGAAGGACATAGGATAGTTTTTATCCCGATATTCCCAAGGGATCAAAAATTACGCGGGTGAAACCGCGGGGCGGTTTTGGATTACGTGGAACTGAAGTGAGTTTGTTATTATTTCATTTAGTTGATAATTACCTTTGTGGTTAACTGGTTATACTGATTTCTAAATAAAGATAAAAGGTGATAAAGTTTTACATTAAATTAAAAAACTTGTTTAACGCTTATAAAGTTTTAATATACCTTCATTTTGCTATTGTGGAGATGTTAGGAAAAAAAATATAATCACAAAAAGAACAATTTGACCCCGACGTGATTTGAACACGCAACCTTCTGATCTGGAGTCAGACGCGCTACCGTTGCGCCACGGAGTCTTATGAATGCGACTCTGAATTTATAGACCGTTATCTACCAAAGTACTTCAGTATAAGAAGTGCCTATTTGGACGCATTGCTCACTAATAACAACTTGCGTTTATCAACGCCTTAGAGTGAAAACCTCGTAAGTGCAAAAGATGTAACTTTTCAGGAGGAAGAAAGAACTGCGTGCTGTAATATTTTTGTAAGGCGTATTTTATGTTTTTTTTACCGACTTCAAAAAAGGAGGTTCTGTATTCTTATTAATTAATATGGAAATTTTGAAAAAAAAAAAAATTGTTAGCAGTGGTGGCCAAATGGTAACGGCCGCGACTTCTTTCGAACCCAGACAGGCGCTTTACTTTGTGTTCATTATTTCATCACCACTGCTCTCAAAACGGAAGGAAAACATCGTGAGGAAACCGGCATGTCCTAGAACCAAAAATTCGAAGACATGTGACATCTGCCAACCCGCACTGGGCCCGCGTGGTGGATTACGGCCCACTCCCTCTCACCGAGACGAGGCCTGTGTCCCAGCAGTGGGAACATTATAGGCTGATTATGTTAATATGGAAATTTAACCCGCTTTTATATCCAGAACTGTTCGATACTATAAGATTGTCCGTAATGCATAAAATGCTACTTACATTCTCGAGGTTTTCACTATAAGGCGACGTTATCTACAAATATGTAAACATTTTGTAAGGAACCTTTGATATACGGTGTAGCACTGGGTTTACCACATTAAATGAAATCCTTCACAAAGAGTTCTTTTATACAAAACTTTTCTACTCACCGATGGTGAAGGCGGCGGGTGTGTGCGGCGCGGCGTGCGCGAGGCCCCTGCCGGCCAGCGTGACGCGGTCGGCGCTGGCCGGCGGGGCCAGCAGGGCCCGGCGCGGGGCCCCGCCCACTAGCGCGCCGTTGTATGTTAGTTCTAGTTCTGCTTCCCCGCCCGCACTACCCTCGACTCCTGTTAGGGTCACTACTGCACGACCGGATACTGTTTCTACGCCTGTAAGAGATACAAGAAGCTGTAAATTGTGTCCATTGTCATAGGGAGAGTGCGACAATAATAATAATAGACCGAATCTAAACAGAACATTGACAAATAACTAGCCGCGTAAAAATGAACGCGTTATCGTCTCGCGATTACAATGCAACGTAACATCGTACTAGGTGCCATACCTGGGTTCGGAAACCGTAATCAAGACACCGATCAGTACCTGAACCTGCTGTCAAAACCCTGCTGTGATTTGATGATCAAAATATCATGAAACTTCTAGCAACATGACGTTATAAGGCAAACAACTTCTTAATTGAAATAACATAGATACATACTTACAAATAAAGAGGTATATTATAATAATTGAATCCACCATTAACCGGTTGAATGTCGTAATTACAGAAACAATTAAAAAGCCATTGTGTCTCGCGTGGATCTACGTTCCGACATACTACGGGTTAACTAGGATAAACCTGTACCTCAGGTATCTAAAGTTCAACTTTTCAAATCTAAACAAATACAAAGAGAAAAGATTTGATTTTTTGTAATGTTTGTTTGTGACGCTTTCACGCTAAAACGACTGAACGGATTTGAATGAAATTTGGCACAGGGGTAAGCCATGACCTGGATTAGGACAGGATTTTTATCCCGATATTCCCACGGGATCGAGACTTATGCGGGTGAAACCGTGGGCCACAGCTAGTGGAAAAATAAGGATAGTAATTGTAACTCACGTTGATGCCTTCCAGCTAGTAAGCACTCTAGCGTGCCAGGCCCCGCGTTGCTGGTGTCCAGCACTAGTTTTGAAGGAGCGCGCACGCGGCCCGAGTTGTCTGTGCCCCATCCTCCGACCGGCATGATTGCTGACGTGTCTATCACCTGGGAATGCGAATAAATTTTAGGGCCTGTACACACCCCGTTTTTTGAACGCGCCGTTGACGCGCGTTTTAAAACTTGCGTCGACGGCGCGCTTTGATCCTACAGAAGGTCTACAGGCTGCGTTTGTCTCGCGTGCGTATCGCGTCTGTATCGCTACAAACGCGCGTAAACGGCGCGTTTAAAAAACGTGATGTGCACAGGCCCTTATATATATCATTATCATTTTAACGTTCATTTAGTACCTCTTAATGAAATTTTCGTTTGAACTAGAGGGGGTATGCTGAAGTGTCATAAAAATCGGCTAATATACGGCCTGTTTTTACCAGACATCAAAATAACAGACAGAAAATGTAATTGGGCAAAATTAGTACGATTCCTGAAGCTGTTTAGCCACTATTATTGAACTGCAAGAACTATCCAAGTAAATGGACGTCAAGTTTATAGAAAAAAAAAATGTTTTTGATATCCCAGCTTGTTATACTCCACTATTAAGAGCGTTTACGCCGAACGTCATTTCATACAAACTTTCAAGCCCTTGTTTTCCGAAATGAATGAACCGATTTTAATGAAACTTCATACGCATAAGCAGGATACAAAAGTCTAAAAAGTTAGCAGAGAACATTTTCGAAAAATAGTGTTACAGCCAAATTAGACAGATTTTAAACTTTTCATAGAAACAGAGATTTCCAGTTATTTTTTTTTAAATAAGACATATCGAAAATGTTCTCTACTAACTTTTTAGACTTTTGTATCCTGCTTATGCGTATGAAGTTTCATTAAAATCGGTTCATTCATTTCGGAAAACAAGGGCTTGAAAGTTTGTATGAAATGCCGTACGGCGTAAACGCTCCTAAGGGGATTGAATAGTTGACATCCCAGCCACTTTCTCGCTAGATGGCAGCACATTTTCACATTTGAACATTTTCCTTTTTTACGCCTAACTTAGACATTAACTTAATTTTTCTAGATATTCACTTTGCTTCACACAACCACACAAAATCAAAGGAGTTTTTATAAAAAAAAACTCATATCCAAATACACGGTTGATAGTGTAGGTTTTATTGCTCACCTTTACTGAGAAGGGGCTTCCCGGCAGCGGTCCTGACGACGTGAATATCCTGACCTCGTACTGCCCCACAACTAGCGGTATGTACGCACAGAGCCACTCTCTAGGCGCGCCCGCTACTACTCGACATTCTAGCAGACCAGTCTCCGTACTTTCCTCTTTGTCGTCTGTTGTTAGTCTTTCAACCTGAAATGAATAATTGTTGATTAGTATTATATCGTTAGATAGACAGGGAAAAGGAAAAGGATTTTATCAGGCACTTTTCGGGTCTCGCGTAGGCATTCGTTGAACGTATACACTGCGCTTACGCAGCCTGATACGAAAACACACTGAGGTGTACCTAAAGGCACTGGAGAGTGGCACTCATTTAGTGTGTGATAGATTTGCGCAAGCTTACTATTTCGAAGAGCAACCAAGAAAATTTACGCAGCTTGTACAAGCATTTTTTTTCAAACAAGTCTGTTACCCCGTTTAACATTTTTCTAAATGTTGGTCATAGTATAAGTCCTCATTTAACAGTTACTTATAGGTAAACTCCACATCACACCAACTTACATAGTAATAAGCGCGAAAAATTTGTAAAATCTATAAAAAGGTTCATTTAAATGAAATTATAATAATTGATGTAATAGAGTAGTATTGTCTGTTACCTGTACTACGGGCGGTGAGTCTTCAGTACAATGTATGGTGAAGGCGGCCTCCTTGCCGACGTGCGCATGCGCCAGGCCCGTGCCCGCACAGCGCGCTATACTGCTGCTCCTACCGCTTAGCACGCCTAGTGATACTGGACTGCCTGATACGTTTGCTCCTGTAATAAAAGTGTTTTATTAATTTAGTATCATAAATAATTAAATATATCCATTTAGATAGATGGACTAATTAGGTATGCTTGAGTCGACTTTACTTAAAGGTTCCTGGGTAATTAAATGTCACCCTTATCCCCAAGGAATTAAGGTTGGGCATGGGCACGCAGCTAACTCGTTGCAGCCGTATGTTATTTGAACGACTGCCATTTTGTTTTCGATTCACCAGTAAGTATATCAGTTAAGGAATGTGTGTGAATTATACTAATGACATTTTTAATCGTCCATGCCATTTGACGACGATCATGGTTGAGAGTAGGTAGATAAGTGACGATGTGATAAACAGCCGAGCATACCTTGTGAAGCCTAATTAGGAAAGCGATTTTTCTAAAGTCTTGACTACAGAATAGTTACCTCCATAAGTGATGTAGATTCTGTAGTGCGCTGGCACCGAGGGTCGCAGGCGCACTCTGTACGTATTGCCATCCTCTCTAATATCGACCGGCAGACGAATGCGACGCTCACCCATCGCCTCACATATCACTTCTAGTTCCGCGACACCCGCGTCTTTTGTGTCAACTGAAAAATAATAAAATCATTTCTTAGTTATCATGTAGCTGTAGTATGTAAGTAGGTCCATCATATTAAGGCGCGGTAAGAAGGAAGCAAATTTTTAGGTAGTTGTCAATAGCACATCGCGGCAACAAATAAGGTTCAAAACAGCGATGCGTTTGATGTTAGTTGAATTGAATGATAATAAATTAAACAATAAATACATGGCTTAGTGGGATAGTTTTGAGGTAGTTCTTTAGTTGATTTATTATCACACTAATATTATAAAGGCGAAAGTTTGTGAGTGTGTGGGGGTGTGTGTGTGTGTTTATATATTTGTTACTTCTTCACGCTCAAACGGCGAGACCAATTTTGATAAAATTTTGTATGGAGGTAGCTGACACCCTGGATTAACATAAGGCTACTTTTTATCTCGATATTCCCACGGGATCGACATATACGCGGGTGAAACCGCGGGGCGCAGCTAGTTATCTAAAATAATTATGTTAAATTACCTGTAAAATTGATAGGTGTTTGTGCTATGATATTTCCAGTAGGCAATCCAGAAATGATGACTCTGTTCGAATCAAACGATTCGCAGGTGTAAGGACTGCCAGACACAGGTTTTGATAAGTGTAGTACCTCTGAAATGAATAATAGAAACAATAAAAATCAAACCTTCCTTATAAAGAGTATTCTATTCTATTCTATTCCTTCCTTAGCAAATTAATGTAAAACATCTTATACCTTTATTTACATTCATAGCAAATAATGTTCTGATTCTGGTTCAAAAACGCTTGATATATTTTATTTTATAGGTTTATTTAACTAATGTAATTGGTCATTTTCCTTTTTATTTACAAACGTTGCATAAAGTTATATTTTTGACGTTTAAACTACTTTAATGTTAAGTCGTAGAAGTAAGTTGAATGTTAAAGTAATAAAATCGAACATATAACTTCCTCCTTTTTGGAAGTCGGTTAAAAATAAATAAGTATAGAAAAAAAAGTCTGTCTAGGTATACCTATTCACTATTATACAAATAATAAAAGTCATGAAATGTAACTCAAGCTCAAAAACGGCACCACGCAAATGTTTACCGCGGTGGGCGTTGTCGTAAAGGCCACCGCGCACCAGAACCAATCACGGCGCTTGCCGGAATACAACGCTTTACGCGAGCGCAGCTGATTGGCTTATTTTTACCGACTTCATCATGTGTGTTCTTTCGTTCGAATACTCGAGGTATTTTGTCAATGTAGTGAACTTTAGAGCCGAATTTCTGGTTGATTTTGTTCATAGTTACGCTTCCTGACTTTTTATTATTCGTAGTAGGTATATGAACCAAATGCGTCCATAGTCACACGGTATTGGGGCGTATGATACGCCCAGTTTAGCTTCTAGACATTTTTTTTATTATTTAGCCGTATAATAAACATTATATTTACCTATAGTGCTCTGCCCAACATCAGTGATAGTAAATTCCGCTTGTAACAATCCCGACTTAGTTTGATAACACCGCACAGGTAATGCTCTCGATCCAGGGCCGGACACTACGACGTCAAACTCTCTTGCTGGTCTACCGAGGGTGTCGATACTGAAGGATGCTACCCTGTTCACTTGGGCTTGGTACAGACCGAGGCCGGAGGCAGCCACCTGGCGAGGAGAGAATGTGTTGTTCAATAAGAAAATGAGGAACTTTTTTTAAGCCGTCAAGCCCTGCGCGTGCCCTATGTAGTACGATACAATAGAAAATCAATTGTGTCTCATTAGCGGGAGAGGTCATGGAAATACAAGACATCACACTAATATTATAAAGGCGAAAGTTTGTGAGTGTGTGTGTGTTTAAATGTTTGTTACTTGTTCACGCTCAAACGGTTGGACCAATTTTGTTAAAATTTTGTATGGAGGTAGCTAGTTTTAAATAATTGGCAAAACTTTACAGAAGTGATGAGTAATGATGAAAAAAATTTTTTTTTCTATATTCATGATTTTAAGTAACTACGTCTCCAGCGGCTTTTGACTCCGTGGCACTATTATTTTAAAATTATATGAGTCTATATCATATTTTTTGTTTCATCTTTATTAGATATCGACATCCGTCGCGTTATTGTTTGCGCGGTTGTGAAGTTACGCCATTTAATTTAATTTAACATTGTATAAGAGCTGTCATTTAAGTACTTCACCGAAGAATCTCGTCAAAGGGTCGACTAAAAACAGTGGGATATAAGACGGTCTTCATTTTTTAAAGTGGGGTTCGGTTCCCTGTCATTGAAATAACAGTTTCCACTACTTGTCTATTACCTCTTGTCCATGATGCGCGGGCTGCACATCCACGACGAGCGGCTCCTTAGCAACAGGCGCGCCGCTCCACAGCAGCGTGAGGCGGTGCGGCGCGGCGCGCGCGGGGTGCCACAGCAGCTCCTGGCGCGCGCCGCCGCGCCGCCGCACCGAGTGCGGCACAGCGCGGCCGCCGCACGTCACCCGCCCCGACAGGCGCCCGTTGCCTGCTCCGCTGGTGTTCACTGCACATAAGGAATGAAGAAGATAAAATGTTAAATTAAATTGTAGTACTACAATTGGAGGGGATCGGCGCTGTTACTCCTTAAGAGCCTATACTACCTCAGCTAAACTTCACTCTTTATCTCGCTCGCACGATACTGCTCGCGGACTGTGTGAAAGCGAGACAGAGTGCGGTGCTGGGCGGGAGGCAGCGCCAATAGTTTAGGTATTTGCTTTTTACGGTGAAAATAAAGGTAATTAAAAAAAACTAACTAACATAAGACCTGCTTTATAGTTAGTTCAGTTAGTATGCAAAGTTTCATGATCTAATTTGAAGTATTTTTTGAATACCAGCGGTTTATTGTTCGGTTTGGAGGTAACTTTGGAATTTTTTTTCTATCGAGAAAATTTTATGGAATCGTGTTTTCGTCTAACATAAGACCTTACATTAATCCTCAACTTTAGCATATATTTATTTCAAAATTAATGCTGCAGTATTTTCGACATAACGGAGGATCATGCTAAGCCATTTGAGGTAGTATATGCTCTTAATACAGGCTGTCATAGCCTAGCAAGGAGAGCAGCACGTCACCCACTGGATTGCCAGAGATTTAATACTACCCACTTTGTTAAAACTGTTACATGTACTACATTCTGTTATAAATAAAAAAAAAAAAAATAAAGAATGAGAACAAAATTGAGAAGAGATTTCCTGCTGGTTCATGAGTATGTTACTTGTAAGACAAAGTCGGGAAATAAAGATCTAGTTCCCAACTTTACTGACGCTGCTCAAGAAACCGCTAAGCTGAAGTGGGACTGGGCTGACCACGTTTGCGGTCTACCCAATGAAATGTGGCCCAAAATAACCACAACGTGCAGCCCAAAGACATCGCGGCAGACCCCGTAGAAGATTACGGGACGAACTGGAGAAAACAAACGACTAGTGGCCCACTTTAGCCCAAACCGAAAGAGCTGGAAGTCGTGGGGAGAGGCCTTTGCCCAACAGTGGGATGATGCAGGCTATCAGTAACAGTAACTTCTACCTGCACACTCACCAGTAAGTATGGCCGGTCGATGCGCCACCGCATCTCCAATAGACAGTACTTTGACCGCTGACGCGTCGAGCGCCTCCACATCAGCGACCGGGCCCCTCGCACTGCGCACCACATATCTACCGACGCGACTGGCTGGGAATGTCAGAAGGCCGGTGTCTTCTAAATGTGCTTCGGCGACGCGAGTTCCAGTTGGTGAGACGACTTCCACTTCTGATAGGTTCTCGTCTATTTCTACTGTTGCTACTCCGCCTGGAGAAAAACAAAAGAAAGTTAGGAACACATTTTTTAAATAATTTAGTATTAAAACAAAAGAATGTGCTCCCCATGACACAAGCTCAAGCGTCTGAAGAGAATGTAAATGAGGATGTGGATGATAATGGAGTGTCCACAGTCAATTGTTTTTAAATTTTCTACGGTTGATGGACTTTGATTGGCGACTGTTTTTGGAGACCGAGAACTTCTTAGACAAGTATAGAAGATGTCGCTTTTTCTGATGATATACAAAAAAATCACGAAATCGGCCGCGATAAAAATCTGCTGTTTCAATTTTGGCGAGTTATGCGAACATAAACGTAGGGAACAGCTGATTTTTTTCGCGACCGATGTCGTTCATTTTTGTATATCTTCAGACAATGCGATAACGAGTATGTGGTATAATTTATTGCTTAAGTGGTTTCCATACTGTACATACATACGATGAATAAGTTGCAAATTAAACTTGTAATAAGTATAACATATTATAATTATATGATATTATATCAATTGCCATGTAACATCATTTTTATTTAGCACAGTGAAAGCAGCTACGAACTTCTTACCAATCTGAACATAAGTATGTGGCTCGCTGACTCGACAAACGAAGGGACTGCCAGGAACAGCTTGTTCGTTGAACGTGACGGAGACGCGGTGCGGTTCGCGTGATACCGGCACGAATGTTACGTCGTACAGACCGCGGGCTACGGCTACTACCTGGTGGATGAGAGAATGTTCGATTAGTGCATTTAGTATATAAGGTCAAATTAAATTAACTGGCTAAACTTCACAGATGGGTATAGGCATCTATGTACCTTACAATGATGAAAAAAAAGCTTTTTTAAACTCATAATTTCAAGTGACTGCAGCTGATTACGTGTTCCGCGGGTAGTTACTTAAAATTATAAGTGCGTGGGTGTAAATGTGTATGAGTCTACCACACAAACAGACAAAATGTGTCTAAAACTCGTATTTATCATTCAATGGGATGAGCTACATACCTCTGCCTTCACAGTAGTGGAGGGTGTGGACACGACCAGCTCCAGAGTGCCCTCTCCCGCGCCGGCTGCGTCCACGCTGAACGTCACCGGCTTGCCTACTTCCACTCCTCGCTCTTCATCCACTCCTTCATCTAAGCTGAGCCCTTCTAGCGTACCCTCGAGTTCTGCAATGGGATCAGTAAACAGTATATTGATTACGAAGGGCGTATTAACCGGTTATACTACAGCACCAAAGAAAATAATCCCACCCAAAAGTTTTTTATTTTTTAGAATGTATGAATGCTATATTCAATACTAAAGAAATAAAAATATTTTTTTGCTGATTTATCTAAAATATACGTACGTAAAAGATAACGTTTACGTACGTAAATAACGTAACTAGTCGGCAACAGAAATAATGCTATCTGTCTGGGAGCTTACCTAACCCGATAAAGTTTAACAATATAATTAGCCAAAAACAAAATGAAAAACTTACCTCCAGGCCCCAATCCAGTAACTCTAACCCGTCGCACATCGTACACGTTACACGTGAACGGCGATCCGGGCACGTGCCGGCCCGCGCACGTCACCTGCACCGTGTGCCGTCCCACGGCTTCCGGCGTGTACGTCGCCGTGTACCGGCCTTCGCTGGTGGAAGAGAGACGCGACCGAACGTTGGTGCCCCCTGGACCCGCTACGTATACTGTTGGCTCGCCTGCTATGGGAGTAGAAGGTATTGACGATGTTATAGAAGTAAGATTATAATTATACTGTGGGACGTCGAATTATTTGGCATTATCTTTGGAGGTGAAAGTACTCATGAATGTGTAGAACATTTTGTTGTATATTTTATTCGAAATTAGAAACTAAATATCTGCTGTTTCATCAAAAAGTGAGGTATTTACACCCAATCAAAAAGCATGAAACAAATGTTATTATGTTTTCGCTATTTCAGATTCTGTCCCATAGTTTAAGTTGTTCATATATTATATACTTAAATCTACTAAAATGATGCCAAAAAATTCCGTAAATCAGCAGGTATAAGAAGTCAGGATCTTCGAATAACTCGGGTTTGCTTCAATCACTCTGTTAAAAAATTTCGAAATGAGAAGATCAGTTAGAATATTATCACATACATTGAGCTGCTACCGCGTTAATGGGGCTCTTATGAACTCTCACTTTCAATGCTAACTTGTATAAAGCAACGTATAGCGACATTTTACACAACCCCAGAATATCGGACATATGCGATGTCGAACGCGCTTCGACATCTGACTGCAACTATTGACTGAATATGTTCCCAAATAATAAACATTCGCATAGACAATGATGCGACACACAAACAATGGCTCGCAGCCGTCACGGCTATTGAATCTAGTTGTTAAATAATTAAACATCTTTACAAAGGAATAGTTTATAATTTGAGAAGATTAAGTTAGGTTATATTAAATGCAGACACATTAATAACGATAAGGCTTTGTATTTGTTTTAGAGATGACAAAGTTACCAACGTTATAACAGCTGTTGTAACGAACGAGGCATACGTATCTTTATAAGTAAAACAAAGTCGGGTTAGTTACCTACACCATTTATAACTCAAGAACGGCTGGACCGATTTTTATGATCTTTGATTTGTCTCCTCCCCGAATAGCAGAATAACTATGAAAAGATTGGAAAATTTCACAAAAAAAATTATGAAGATAATTAATTTTCTCTTACATTATTTCTTATTAATTCTGAGGCGGTACGAAGTTCGCCGGGTCAGCTAGTTGCATATTATATAAAAAAGGAAAAAAAATAATATAGAAAGCCGTACTATTCCCGAGCGACTTAAGATACATTTTATTTCGAAAAATCCGCGGTTCCTACCCTAGTAGGTAAAAGCTAGGTCTAAAATAAACTTACTGTGAAACCCAGTAAGCTGTATCTCAGCAGGCTCAGCTCTAGGTGTAGACACGAGCCCCGGGCCGGATGCGCGCGCATCCGCTGCCGCCGCCGGCGCAGACACGGCGCATGTGAACGGCGAGCCGGGCACGGCCTGACCGTTGAACCGGACTGACAGATTGTGCGGGGCTGCTTCTACTGGCTTGAAGTTTACCTGGGAAGAGAATATAGAATGACTTGTGAGATCCAGTTTCAGAATAACCAGTGAAATAAGTGGTCTTATACTAGTTGAAAATAAATAGTGTCGATACGAAAACATTAAGAAGAAGTGGTAAGATTCCTGAGAAAAAATGGTTAGAAATAAATCCAATCCATTACTGGCGCTTGTTCGACATAAACAAGAGACCTCTAGAAAGCTGTGCAAGTAAAAAGAGGAGACAAACACTTTTTTAACCTTTTTTTATAAATACTAACAAACCTAGGATAAGTAACTTATAGTACAGATGAGCCATATCATTTTGTTGTAACATGTTTCTACTTACTTTGAACCTGGCATTTCCTTCACTTTGTACATAATTTGGCACATTGCGTCCGTTCACAGCCACGATTATTTCTAGGTTACCGGCACCTAAAATAAACAATACAAAATGTTATAATAGATTCCCATTACGTCTAAGAAGTTTCGCCAAGGTCAAGTACAACTTAAATACATTATCTGTAAAAGTAACTACTTACCAGCATGTGAAGCATTGATAGTAAAAGACACAGGTCTGCCGACGATTCCGGGCGAGATATCGGTGACATTGACTCGAGCCGCGCTGTACGCCTTCACAAGGAATGGACTGCCTTCCACGTGACCACCCATTGCGCCCGCTCGCACCTGTGAATAAATGGAGTTAGAATGTCTGCTTCATGATTTATTTATATTATGCTACTAGCTGCGCCCCGTGGTTTCACCCGCGTAAATGTCGATCCCGTGGGAATATTGGGATAAAAAGAAGCCTATATGTTAATCCAGGGTGTCAGCTACCTTCATATAAAATTTTATCAAAATTCGTCAAGCCGTTTGAGCGTGAAGAAGTAACAAACATATAAACACACACACACACACTCACAAAATTTTCGCCTTTAGTGTTTTTAGTTTAGTGTGTAGAGAACCTATAATGTTCCCACTCCTGGGACACAGGCCTCCTCTTGGTGATAGGGAGGGGCCGTAATTCACCTCGCGGGCCCAGTGCGGGTTGGTAAATGTCACGTCTTTGAGTATTTGATTCTAGGACATGCCGGTTTCTTTACGATGTTTTCTCTTTGTTTTTGTTATCTTTATTGCACAACACAAAACTATTTACTATTATTAAAGAATTCTGTAGATATTTATTATTCATTTACCGCATGCATGATTCTGATTTACTATAAACAATAAATACTGTTATAGTAAACGGAAGAATAATTAAAATTAAAATAGATATTAGGTAGGTACTAAAGCAATCACTCCTCCTAATTTATTTGGGATTGATCATTTATGCAAATAAAAAGTATAATTTTAGTTAAATATGAATTAGTGGGTTAGCTGAAATAAAAAGAATAGGATCTCTTAATAAATAATTATGGATTTGTTAATGTCAATGGCGTACAATGGTTATCGTACTCGGATATGAAAATACCTCAAGTTAAATAATTAATGGAGAACTTACCTCAATACTATGATCTCCAACGTCGACTGGTACAAATGAAATGGTGTATCTTTTACTAGCTTCATTCTCACCAATAGTCTCTTCGGCAGATACCTAGAACAAATAAGATATTATGTTACGTTAAACTTAATTAATATAAAATAAGATACATGGGATCAAAAAGAACTCGGTAGCTTTCAGATTTTAAGAACGAAAGCAAATCTTACACAAATGATGTGACTATAAATGGATTGGAGTGTTTACTTCCCTAGGGAACTTAGGGTAATTTAGTTTCCAAACATGTAAGCAAATATGTGCTTTTGGAAAACCAACTTTAAAACTCACTAAGTTCAGTTTGCGCTACAATTTCAAACATTTTTGACTTTTTCAATAGAACTAGTCATTCTGAAATCAACTTAATTTACACGAACATAAAGTTGATATTCGTTTAAATAGAAAAAACAAACAGAAATAGAAACGAGGATTTGAAAAGACTAGGCACAAACCTGCACAGGTACGGGTCGTCTGGCCGGTCCGAGCACCTCAACGTGTGGCGAAGTGGGCGAGTCCACGCTGAAGGTGTATGCTTCTCCTACTGACACCTTGTCCGGAGACTCGCCCGAACCTGCGCCGATGACTCGCGCTGGTGCAGATACGTGGCATACGAAGGGACTGCCTGGGAGAATAAAAATAGATTATTGATAACAATACTAATTTATTTCAGATCATACAAACCATTATTAAAATGTCTTGTCTAAAATAATACAAGAGCTGAATCGGAGATTGATTGTCGTGAGACTTTGGGACACTACAGGCTGATTAATATTATTAAAGTCTTTGACATATCTCGGGAACCTGGGGTTCCAGACCTTTGGTAGGCGTACGAGGGATCGAAGCAAGTCGCAGAGTTTTAAACGCTTTTAATGAAATGAGGCACCAACCGACGATTATCCCTGTACGCACTATGCAAGTGTACCCAAGGACAACCCCCGGTTTGTGTAGGACTATTGCAAGATATGAGAACAAATATATTGGAATATATGTTTGGAAGGACTATGGTCCCCAGCCTGATCAATGTTTTATTATACACGGAAAAATTATGGTTAAATTTACGATTCAACTGTTAATGCTGATGCTCATAATTGTTACTATTATGAGAAAATGATGAGTTCTTACCAGGTACATGATCTCCATTGAACCGCAACTCGACGGTGTGCGGCCTGGGGTCGCGCGGCGTGAAGCTGATGGCGTACGTGTGAGCTCCTTGCGCCGCCGCCGCGGTTGGCACGCGACCTCCGTTCACCGTCACCTCCAAGTTGCCGGGACCAGCTGCCATGGTCTCCACTGTGGTGAGATGAAGAGGGTTACACGACTTCATTACCCAAGAGTGCAAAGGGAAAGCGCTATATTAGATACAACTTTTTGAAATAATCACAATATCATCAACACACTTGCCAGGACTTCGTGAAATGAGTGCACCCCGGCCGTAGGTATTCTGTCACGTGAATATTTTTATACGGCCAGCAGAAACTTGTGCGTAGAAATTGAGGATTTTAGAGACTTACCCAAAAATGTGACCGGCTTTCCCACGGTGCCATGTGTGACATCCTTAACTCTAATGGCGGTGACGTCGTACACCTGAAAATTTATAGACATGTTATTCGGTGCTACTTTGCGGCACAAGGCAATATTGGTATATCGCCATATTAAATCTAGTCACAAAAAAGTTTGCAGCAGTACTGCCATCTATTTTGATGATTATTGATCTGTAACGTGACTCACCTTCAAATGGAACGGGCTCGCCGGTATGGGCACCGAGTCCACGAGCACATTGAGGCGGTGCTCGCCCACGGCGCGCGGCACGAACTCGGCGCGGAACACGCCGGCGCCGGCCTCCGTGACGGCGGCCGGCACGGAGGCGCCGTTGGGCCCTGCAGCACAGCGCACTCAGCTCACCGCCCGCCCTAACGCCCTACCCCCGCGACACGACGGATGTTAGGAGTTAGGGCGAAGCGGATGAGCTTATCAAGATATGAATGTTACGTTTACGTCATCATGTTATTTTTTTGAGTATTCTCTGTAAACTGAAATCTTATTACTTGTTTTTGACGTGACAACGTCTTAAATTAGGTTGCGGCTGGGAGTCACTTATGAAAAAGTGTAACGCTCGGTAACGTTACGTTCTTATTTTAAATTAGGTTGCGGCTGGGAGTCACTTATGAAAAAGTGTAACGCTCGGTAACGTTACGTTCTTATTTTCATTTAATTCCTTGTTCCTATTGTGCAATTTAATTATATTCATATCAATAAATATTCTACCGAGAAAAAGACGTTGTCACGTAAAATCTTCGCCCGTAAAACCGACTTTACAGGCAACCATTTTTTTTATTTATGATCTTACTTGACTACCCGTTAGTTTATCCTACGATTTTATATAATTAAAATAATATTTTTTGTTAGTTTTGTTAGTACTAATATCTAAGCTATAAGTGAATTTGTTAGTGCGGCTAAGCATTTATGATATTTCTTTTAACTTCGTAATAAACTATGATTTCTCCTCTATAAAACTCCTTTGATCCCCAGGCCCTACATCGTTCCCTCATTCTTTGTCTAATCTTTTTCAGATAGGTATCCAAAAAGTATTATTTTGTATCTCTTTCATTTATACCACCCTGGAAAAAAGAACCAATTATATTATGACACATATCCTAGCTTAAAAAGCAAACGGCAAGAGGGTGGGACATGTTATACAGGAAAAGCCACGTGGTGCAATAGTGGACTATGTCTGGGTCACATCTGTGTAGGTATCCCAGTAGATGTGTGCAATCAAAAAATATACTTGTACATCAGTTAAAAGTAGAATGTAAATAAAAGCATTGGGTACCTACATAAAACATAATTGTGTTAGATATTTTGAGAAACTCCAAAAGTGCAAAAGTTAACAACAATAAGCAATACACTGTGGTATGTTAAAACAAAATGCCTCTAGTGTAGTGAATCATGCTACACATATCTCATGCTCTTACTTTATTCAAGTAGCAACACATAGAATCACAAGAAAACAAAAATACTATTTGAGTTATTGAAACAAAGGTCAGTCACACTGCTGTGTAGTGTACTCCAGCTAATTGACATAATGAATCCTGATCATCACTGATTTCTCCCAAAAACCTTTAGCTTGCAACATCTAGCATTCTCATAATGGGTGCAAGGTCTTACCCTCAACATTGACTTCAATCTGGTCGAGCGAGGCGGAGGGGTGGTGCAATGTGAGCGCGGCGCTTTGATGCAGGGGCGCAGGTCCGGGGACCGTGACGCGAGCCCCACCGCCCCCGCCTTCTGATACTTGGATTACTAGTGGGCACCCGGGGACGCGCATCTAGGATGAGAATATGATAATTTAAAACATGAACCAAGTAATTAAATAAAGTATCTATAGTGTCTGAGCCAAGACACACTAGCTATACCAACAGACTTCTAATGGCTGACCAAACCATTTCAATTCTTGTTTGGCCAACTCATTAACCAGCAATTAGTACCTAGGTCTCTCTCAATGAAGAGTAGGCTATATTTATCTCGATCAGTAGTATTGGTAACTACCAACACTGGCCAACCATGGTGAGTATAGCTTAATTTAGCTATACTCACCGTACGCCATTGACATTTGACCAAAAAAGGTTTTTGATCAATTGATCAAGCACCTCTTTTTGTCTATTGACAACTGCAAAAATAACCTGCCAGTATTGTATGTTTATGGACTTCCATTGTCCAAAAAGATTATGCAGACATTGCAATGGTAGTGTGTCAATGTGTAATGCTTAATGGAAACAAGTTAAAATACTCACTTTGTTAAAAGATACATTGACAACATGTTCACATGCTTCTGTTGGTGTGAAAGATACCATGAAGCGAGCATTTCCCTGAAAGCAAAATAATATTAATTATTAGATTATACATCATATTCAGTCTATGTTCTATGTTAGAGTTTCCGCATTTAGTTCTTCAGGTGGCCCATTGTCTGTGGACTTCATCATGAGTCTGTTATCAAACATGGCCAAAAATCAAATATGTTTGCAAACATGACCTTCATAAAAGGACTATGACCTACATGTCCCTCCATGGACACAATACTTTACAAATATTTTGAAAAGTACACAATGTATCTCTATAGGATAGGATACTCACTTGTGGATGTACTTGTGTTGGAATATTCAATCCATGGGCAGCAACTGTAATTTCAAGATTGCCTTCACCAGCTTGTGCGGCATCGACTGCTAACTGAACTGGTACTCCAACTCTTGCAGCATTGCCTCCACTTACACTTACTAGCTTGCTGTCATATGCCTTGCATACAAATGGCGTGTCCTGCAAACAACAATAAAGTTAAGAAAAAGAGGAAATTGTAAACTAATTTTAAAATCTAATATGGTGTTTTCTTAATAATTTTGACCTAGATTGTTATGTGAATTGATATTTATCGGGAAATATAGAAATATTTGAAAGCACACTGATGCTCACATAAAAACATTTGGCTTGGTTCTTATTATTATTTAAAAAACTGTGGTACCTAGACAATAAACATTAAGAATTAGATACATACCGGTACTATTTGGTTGTTATACTGTGCGGTGAGCGTATGAGGTCCTACATTCTTCGGGGTGAAGCTGGCTACCAGACCGGTGACGGCGTCTCCGGTCAATCGTACAGGAACTTCGCCCCTCGGGCCTCGAACTGTTACTGTTAACTCGCCGCCCGCAGAACCTTCCACTCGCACCGAACATGACGCTAATTCACCCACCGGTATCAATTCTAGAGAACAAAAATTGAAATACTAAGTTTTAGACGATAATTAATCAATTAGGATTAATGATTTACAATTGTTTAGATTAATTAATTAAAATTCCCGCTCTGTATAGGCAGTCTTGAACAATCATTTGTCCTCATGTTGTGACAGATGTCAAAATGTCAGAATTAAAAAAAAATATTTTAATGGCCTGGTTGCTGGGACCTTTTAGCAATAGTTTTAGTTTCTCAATAAAAATAATTTACCAGCTATTTATATTTATTATAAACATTTTGTCTTATTATGTGTTAAGAAACAAAATACCCTGCTAAAAATAAGCATTTCTAAACTATTTATTATGAGTATACTGGCTAGTCAGCCATTAAAAAAAGTCGAAATCCGTTAACACAAGAAAAAAACTTTCTTTCGTTTTTTAAAGTTATTTTATAGCTTTTACTTTAACATTTTTAAGCAATTTGACCAGTTACAATCCCTGTTATCGGCCGCAGCGCCACCCCGAATAAACTGCGGATGTAAGTAAAACTATAAATAGAAGGCGATGACAAGCTTTAGGTTAGGTGATAGGCTTCATTAGGAATGAAGGTATATTTAGGTAAAGGTTTATAGGTACTCCCAAACAGATTTACTAATACCATTTATTTGAACGCGATAAATTCATTCATTACATAAACCAAGTAGACTAGTAAGGAGAATAGGCGCCTTTTACCAGGATTAGGTAGAAACAAATTATTTAACGACCACTTACCAACTTGTGACGTGTCTATAGTGACTCTCTGTGCTGGTGCAACGTGGAAGATGAAAGGAGAAGACGGCACAGGCTCTCCGTTGAACTTGATGTCTACCCGATGAGGGGTCGCCGCTTCTGGCCGCCAGAACACGAGGCATCGTCCTCCACCAACCACCTAGCATAAAATGGGAAATTTAATTATTTAATTGAAGAGGTGGTACATAGTCTCCTAATTAGTGATTAATATAATCCAATGTAACAAAGAAATGATCAGTTGTTGAAAAAAATAGGTTTCATTTTTAAATTATTCATTTTTATTTTAGGAATAGAACCTACTTTAAATACCTACCTAACTTTCAGCCCCTAACACTGAGATAGAGGTCAGTGGCCCCTAAGGATTACTATTACTAGTGGAGGAATGAGGTGTGATGTTCCTCCGACGAAAAAGGAGAACACGCAATTAAGAAAAAATAGTTGAATATCAATGAAAAGTCTTATGAATATTTATTATGGATATCTAGAATTATTATTCTATTTTATTCGACATTCTATTAAGAACTCTTTACCATTAATTAAAATAATTTTGCCGCATTTTAGGTTGGTAACAGACATTCCAATTCAATCATGGTCTCAGAATAAAAAAAAGTAAAAAACTTTTTAAAAATTCAATTTAAAGTCTGAAAAGCGAATGAAGCCTCATTTAAAGTTACAGATTACGAGTATAATGACTCGAGCTTACCTGCACGTGATTCGGAACTTCGCCTTCGTTTATTGAGATTTCCAACTGTCCTTCTCCGGCGGCGCTGGCGTCCACTGAAAGAATAAACAATCAGTTAATATCACGTGTATATGTAGTACCTACCTAGCTAAAATGTTTGTTTTGTTCTTAGCTAGACAAAATTTACAAACGTTTAAAAAAACAGACTGTTTTATAATAATTTGGTATGTAGGTAGGTAATAGATTATTACCCACATTGTGTCGTGTATAAGGTAGATGTCATGTAACCTACAGCTGTATGTAGAACACCAACAAAAGTAGATGGATCCGATAAATCTATCTGCCGTTCTAAAACGTCAAATTTAAATATCACACAACATTTCATCAACTTTTTGCTTTCCATATCGATCCTAAATAACCTCTACATCAATCATTTAAAAACCTAGTATTTAATTTGTTTTGCTATCGTTCTAAATTCAGCCAGGTAGGTACCAATTTCCGGCGAAGCAGCTTTTGGGCAATTAAGGAAATTTATTATAGCCAATTAAATTAAAATCTAGATAGCTAACCAATTGCGGAAGTAAGAGATATTATGGCAAAAGAGACGCACGTAACGACCCCCTTGGTTCTCAAAAATGTTCAATGGGGGAATGTCCCCTTCTTCCTATAAGCGCTATAATTTATGTTCCGGGGGGGATAATACCATAATCACCCGTTCTCGGTCGGTTTAAGAGAATTTACTTTGAACTGGAGAATTTTGCTTTCTAAATCTGAACCCACAGAAGAAAATCAGGCAACTTTTTTTACTAATTTTTGGCACGTTCTGTTAGTTCGGTAGGCCCTACGCCGTAGAGAGCCTTATAGGCGTAGCTGCGTAGTGACTACGCGCTACGGCGTAGGCTACGTATATAAAGGTAACGAATTTGTCACTCTATCCGTATGACAGGCCAACTTCAGTACTGTAGCAGTGGATACTTAGTACGGGGAACTTACCTATTAATATGAGAATGAACTCAATCTGATAATTACTTACGGACAAATATGAGGAAGAATTAAATCTGACATAGTTTTCTCAGTTCAATATTTCAGATTGTGTTACGCAATTTTGGCTGAAAGTTTCTATTACCGACAGAGGCCCAGGATATTAGACATAGCTCGTGTAACAGTTTTCGTTGAGGCTGAGTGTAGACCTTGCTTACCTCTGAACTGGCATTGTTGTCCGACGACCGCATTGCCGACATCTGTCACTTTGATAAGGCTGGCGTCGTATACTTTGGCCACCAGTGGGGCTGCTGCCAGCTTGTCGTCTCCGATGGAGACCTAAAACAGTGAAATTAATTAAAATATTTGCGTAAGAAAATAAGGATTATTTGTTTTTGAATTATGTCAAGTAAGTAATTATTATGTCTAAAACGGTTAGTACCTAACGGTTAGTACCTAAGTAATTATAATCTGGATTATTTCATCTTGATTATTTTATGTTCTTTTGTAAATACTTAGTAAGAGCAAGCTGTTATTAAAATCTACAAATTCTTCGATGGCCGTTGCTATAGGCGAGTAGATATACTTGAGTGGAAAGTCAGTAAGGTATTTTGGTGAAAGATGCATGGATAATCAGCCTATAATATTCCTACTGCTACGACAACACAACATCCATCGGTTTCTTATTAGACTTCAACTATATGCGACGATCCTGCATACTTATCTGTTTTGTTGACTGTACCTACAGTGAATTACCTAACATGTGGCGGTTCATATAAATTATGCTGCATAAGTTGTGTACCTACCTACAATGTAGCTAATTACATAAGCCAGCAAATAGGTACCAGTGAATTTCATGTTTAATGAAAATTAATTTCTCACGATAAGATTTAAAATAGGTACCTATACCTAATCTAATTACAGTTTCTGAATTCGGGGACGTCCATTTTTAATCTTTGGTTAGTTTATTGTGTCGTACAGTTTCTCTAGTAGATCTTTAAAGGCTTCTTAATCTGATCGCAAGCAACGCAAGGCTGCAGGTTCAAGAAGGTGCAGTAGGTAGGTTCATTACCAAAGTTCTACTTACATCGATAAGGTGAGTTCCGACTTCTTCAGGAGTGAACTCGATCCGGTACACCCCTGGGCGCTCCGCCACGTCCAGCACCCGCGAGGTCACTGGCCTTCTGGACGGAGCTGTTACTGTTACGCCAACCTTGAAGGAAAACGTCACAATTAATCAACTAGAAATATAAACAAACTCGCATCATGCTCGAGATATAGCGCATCAAAGAAGAAAGAACATAAATTTATTGCGTGTAATATCACGCATACCTAAGTGCGAAGTACAAAAAGAAATATAATTATAGAATAAGAGAAGAAAATATGCGTCACATCCGCGCAAAACGGCTATCACTCAGCATAATGCTGCGACTCATGTGACAAACAGAGCCACTTGTGGTTACCATGTGTAGTGTAGTGTGCCGGGGCGCTGTCGGTACCGTCCGAGACAATGGTGAAGTTGGAAGTGTGTGTGTTAGGTGCTGTCGCTACTCATCTACACGCACACATTCATAGCGTGTTTGTACACTTGGTAACCACAAGTAAAGCGCGCGTCGCTCTGTGAGATAAAAAAACTCTTTATAGGTAGAAGAAATCGATAGTTTTTTTGATAAATGTAATGGCGGCTCATTATATAGAAAAATTTTATAATTTGAAATTGATAAAATGTAGGTAGTTTGTTGTGTTTTTTGGCTTCCACAAAACCGCAATGATGTTTGTGAAAATTGAGTTTTGTTATGAACTGCTACGATACCTACTGTTCGACAAGAATTTACATTTCAGCAGTAATTTTTAAACCGAATGAAACCTAGAGCCAAAACAAAGGTACAAAAATTCAATAATTTAATTACAGTTTCAGAGCTTGCCCATCGAATGCGTGCCATGTCGCCCAACCCTTGAATGGAGCGTTAAATTGATACAAATTGGCACGAGTGAGTGCATCGGGCATCGAGCTTCGTGAAAACACTGGCATTCGATAAAACATCGCACCTCTTTAATTAAATGATGCAATGGTAGGTTGAGGTACAAACTGTTCAACGAAACGATGATATTGAAAGATTTCAACATGATGTTGCTTTGATTGAAAAGTAAATAAATGTCATTGGAAACCAATATAATAAAAAGAAAAGCCATCAACGCCCCTAAAAAGTTGAAATGCCTGAAGGTTCCCTTTATTATTTAGATAAGGAGTAAGGCCAGATTTTTCGAGATTCCCACGGGATATCCCAATTCACGGGCGGACGAAGCGGCTGGCCAAGTTAAAATACCTCTTTATGTATGCATATACCTAGACTTATTTTATTGTTTGAATGGTTTGTTTGTTTTTTTTTTGGTGTTTGGTGGACTTCGGCAATCTTATAAGGTAGAAGATTTTAACAAGGGAAATTAAAAATAGGAAACTCCTAGTTAAAATTGCCTCAAAGTTAGTGATCCGTAGCCCTACCTCATTCTTGCTAAAGGTAGCTTCTCCTGCTGAAGTGGAGATCTCAAAGACGGCTGGTACTCTGGCAGGGATCAGCCGAGTGGGCTCCCCTCCGCCGCCGCCCAACGGCCCTGCCATCACCTCGACCTTCCACGGAGACCCTGGGGAAGAAGAAAACTTACAGTTAAAAAAATGGGTTCATCTTTAAATTATAGCCAGCAATGTGGCAATGCAGATATTTACGACCAGTTTTGCTGGATAAGAAAGAGAAGAGGTATCTGACTAATGATTTTTCTAAATCTTCAATGTGGGAACTGACATGGTTTGGACTAGACTCCAGCATAGTTATTGTCAAACACTCGATACGCTTCCGTACCGTATCGAACATCAATTAGGTAATGTTATCGTATTAGGAGTCCTCCAAACGCTGTTCAAAGTCAAAAACCCGAAAATTTTGTCAGTTTAAAGGCTGATTTTTCCAACGCCAGATAACTTTATTCGAGGAATAATTTTGAAATTTTGACAGTTCTTTCATACAAAAACTGTCAGACGTCAATTTTTATTATTATTATTATCAGCCGTTTCTGTCCCACTGCAGGGCAAAGGCCGCTGGCCCGGAACATAAAGGCCTAAGGAAGGAACACGGGTGGGTTTTAGTCAGTAAGAGTCTGACACTCCCTTCCGCTCCACCCAGAGCGGGAGGGGTCAAAAAAAGGGCAAAGGCCTCCCTTCCGTCAATTTTATTCCACAAAAAAAAAATTATCTCTCGATTGAAAAATCAGCCCTTAATCAAATAGACGACCGCTATTCTTCCAACAGCTGTTTGCTGTCGAGGGCGAGGCAAATCAGGTTAACGAATATGTGTCATTTTCGATACAATAGCCTGTCGGATGGTTGTGAATAGCTATGGTGAACGGTAGGTACTTTCTTTGCAAATACTAAATATGTAGGTAACTACTGCATCGATTATTTTAAAGAAAGAATCCCACGGAAAAAACGCATAAAAATCGTAACCCTTAGCAGCCATGCAAATATAAAGGGATGCCCTACTTTCTGTCGGAAACGAGACTTATTTAGTGCAAATCGAATGTGCTTATAGGTACACAATAAATGTCAACGTGGAGCATAAGAAAACTGATAAAGCCTCCCCAGCGTCCCAGCGTGGCGCGAACGATCGCGCGGGTATAATGACACGCCACATGATAGATGTAGTGGCTAATGGCACTAGCGGGTAGCGCGTAATAGATGTCATTACGGCTAACTTTCTCATATCAACCATGTTTTTCTATTCCCTGAATATTTTATTGTGACGTTCAGTCTCCTGAAAGTTACAATATCCCTGTTGTAACGTTTATAGGCTTCTCAGGTAGTTTTGGTGAAGTTTGTGGCATCTTGACTTGCTTCATTTAGTCACGACTGTTGTGAACTGCGGGTGAATTAATTGCCTAGCACACTAACAGTAGCAATGGGATTCACTTTGACAGTTCAAAAACATTCATTGCGTTATTTACGTTGTTGAGCAGACACATATTTGAAACATATGAAGAAATGGATTAGCAATATCTTTCAAAATGATTCAGATTGATATTTGTAGTGTATTACGCAATTATAGGGTGTAGGTAGGCACCAAAACGTGACTTCAAAAACATCAGCGATTTCCAGAAATAACTTGGCTCTTTAAGTTTGAATAATTTTACTTATTGAATTAAGCCATCTTGGTGCTCCAAACTTCGCAATTAATTTATACACAATTCTATACACAATACGACAATTTGTTCATAATGATTTGCTCCTGGAACCGAGCCCTGAAAACTCCGCATTAAATTTATACCTGCAAGTTATGCAGTAGTAAACACAAATACGTACTTACAAGCTTAAGTAATGATTACAGTAATTACTAATACTCCTGCAGATGTTTCCAAGTACACTTGGAAGTATCCAATGTATGAGCTAATGTAAACGTTTTGCAATACCCACGATGCCACAACGATGCAAATTGATACTAAAACTTTATGATCGATTTACAAACGATTATTAAATAACTATCTTTTACGTCTTCGCGTCGTTATTGGAATATTTACTAACGATCCAACTATTACACTGTCTAAAAAGCAGCCATAGTCTGTGATACCAGAAAGTTTCGTTAAAACAATAGGCGTGTGTAATGCAATAGTACATTATGATACATGTGTGCTATGTTGATCATTATGCACGAGGCGATATTATCGCGCGAGCCGCAGGCGAGAGCGATAAGAAAGCCGAGTGTATATTGATTAATGCACACGCGTTTCATACGACGTTTTTCAACACACTTGCGAGGAAAAAAAACAGACTTGTATTGTTAAATATTAACTTGTATGGAAAATGGCGCGCTGGTTTTGTTTTCCCGCGCGCCGTGCTAGCCAGCACTAGCGATGCGCGCGCAACATTGACTCATTTTAAATATATTAATCTATGGCACAGACAAAACCGATACAGCCTATAGAAAAAATATAATAAACACAAACCTGAAAATTGCAAAAAACCTAAGAATTTCGCGGTCTACCACTGCGCATTCACCTTAAATTGTCTGTGGTCCCCTGCGAGTTCATTTTGCGACCAAGGACAATACAGACTATTTAAAAAAAAAATTAAATATAGCCCGCGGATTTTTTCTTTCGGCATGAAGTCTCTTTGGGCGCTTTCCGAATTAGCTATAATCGCTCACATCACAGCGCTCACATCATCTCCATGGACGTAATATTACGTCCATGCATCATCTCACATGCGTTCCGATTTAGATATTACTATTATGACTACTGAGAGCTGGCAACAATTCGGAACACTCGTGAACGCGCTTACATGACAGTGCTTACACAATGTAAAAAAGATATTATTACAGTATTTCTTTGTATTACAGTATTTCTTTGTATAAACACCACATTTCTTCTTCAGTTCTTCTTCTTTAGTTAGGGGGCGACTGTCAGCCAGAAGCACAATTTCAAAAATGCCACGTTAGTTTAATTTAAAGATGATGCAACTCAAAACAAAACACACACTGACACAACCTCATACACACACTGTCATTTTTGACAGCGCTCACGGTGATATTATTCTAGGGCATGGTCGGCATTATCGCAAGATGGCGAATGTCATGACGTCATCTATGACGATTCACGGGACATCGTTATCGTTATCGCGCTCACGCTAATTCGGTTATTTCCCAATTCGGAACACATCGATTATTTCCCAATTCGGAACGCAGGGTTTGATGAGATTAAAAAAGCGCGCGTCTCCGACTAGTAAATAGTTATCTGTGGTATTACAGAACATGTGGATTAAAGTAAAGAAAAAGCACGCGTTCGTAATACACTCCATTATGGACCTAAAAGCGGTTCAATAAGAGCCACTTTACGAGCAAGTGTGTTGAAAAATGTGTTACGAAACTTCAAAGGTCGACATGGCGGAACAGATTGCTGCGAGGTCGTTTAGTTAGAAAATAGACAGTTGAAACTTTTCAATCACCTGTGGCCACACATTCCATGCAGTTTGCAGGCACACCTTACCGGTGAGAAAATAAACATTTTGTGACACAGACTTTGTTGTGAAATATTGCTCTGTGTTTGAGCGTGTTTTGGGCAAGCTACATTGCAGGAGCGCCATTCATGTGGGTACATAAATCCTGACGAGATGGAGCGACAGTTTGGATGGTCGGTCCAGGTTGTCGTACGAATACCTATGACTGTCGTTACGGGCTGTTAGAGGAATGCCTAACAACCGGTCTGACCTGATCGATGGGATGGTCTAGCTAGAGGGCAAATGTTTGAAATCGAAAATTGAGGGTGTTTGACATTTTCAAAATGCAAATTTGCATTAATTATAGAGAGAGCACAGAGCGCTTATTTCATCTGTTCCTATGCGAATCCTAATTGTATTCTAGTCCATAGTTATAATATCGGTATTCCCTAATTCGTGTTGGTGGAGGTCAGGGGTCACTGATACATAGATTCAAAGTCGATCCTAACATTGTGAAGGCAAGACACCTTTATTTATGTTTTTCTGGATGGACATCTTCAATGAATAGTCATCACAGGTACCACCGCACCTGTGATGACCATACCGTACCATTGTAGTTCCACAGACAAAGCTGAAATGTCTCATGTGCTAGGCCCCCCGCATCAGAACTAAGTACTGTGGTCCCCCGGACAGGGGGGAATTTTTCAAGCCGTGGAAGCCCTTTAGAAAAAACCATCGCCACTTATTCTCTATAAACTCAACAAATGCTCCTCTTTTCGAGTATGATTACGTCTAATTAATCTTTATCTTAGTGATATTCTTTATACAAAGTAAAAAAAAGTTTGTAAAACTATGTCTAATTTAGAGTTTTAGACTGTTTGGTCGAAGCCCAGTGGGGGGTAACTGTACCCGTTGCCCCCCGCTCCTGTATCCGCGCCTGGTGGTCCCCCGGACAAGCTCCTTCTTATACACACGTAAGATACAATACGACCGACGTAACTTGGCGGGCCTGGGGGTCTACTCCGAAGCGGTTAACCACTGTATCGGCCGAATGTTCGGTCATTTTCTAATACCATTAATTTCCTATATTGACTATTGGTCCCGACCAAACTGTGCCAATCCGAACCTTTTTAGAACCCTTAACCCTTTTTTTACCTTTTTTTTTTTAAATTCGTAGTAGGACAACAATATTCGAATCAGAAAATGACCGAACATTCGGCCGATACAGTGGTTAACCGCTTCGGAGTAGACCCCCTGAACTTCGCGCAGAAGGCTGCGCAGTAAGATTTTTTAGGAACCAAATGGTGACATGAGGCGAGTGTGAGTGAGAGAACATGCGAGAAAGTTCGTAAAGGCTATATTCAGGCCCGCTAAGTCACGTCGGTCGTATTGTACATGTAGATACTACTAGATGGTTCCTCATATTGTTTTAAAGTTTCCAATACATTACGAGGTTAGTTATCGCATTGATTGTCTGATTGTCTGACATAACCCTTCCTTATTAGAGGCGACCTCGGCCTCGACTGCTGTTTAATAATACATGTGGGAAGATGCTTCAATCGCGACAAGTTCGCCGCGCCATTGTTTTGTTTTAGATTAGTTATCGAACTTATCGTGGAGTTATTAGTATTACTGATTAGTTTGGTGTATGTGTTATCAAAAGGGCAATTCTCGTATTTTGAAAGTACGTTCGCATTCTAATCTCAGTCTGTCAAAAATTCCTTAAATAACCCTTCATCTTTGACAAGATTTTAATATTTATTGTCGCTGAGATGACACTGTGACTAGATTTTGAACGTTTTCTGGTTTGTGAAAACATTTTTGTTCATTCGCATGAAATTTTTCATATCAAAACTCCAGCTATACCTACCTAGGTAATTTTTAGTAACACCATGAAAATGAGATCTGTATATAGAAGGTCTCATTCGCAGTACATAACATTGGTAGGCCTCCTGCTAACCAACCCACCAATCGACCTACTCGTGACTTCATCTGCATAGGTCATAGAGAATATAAATAGGTACCTACACCGTTGTATAATCGTTCAGCAGTAGAGTTTAGAGTGTAGACGTAGAGTTTTAGTGTTTTCTGCACATTCGAAACATTTTTCTATCGTTAGTGTCCAGTAGTTTTGTGTTAGTCAGTCAATTAGATATTGATTTAGGTACTTGTTACGTGTTGATTAGAGATGCGCCGAGTACCTACAAGTTTTACCGAGTGCCGAGTATTGCTCGGTATTATGTTTACCGAACCGAGTACTTTACGGTACGGTACTCTCGGGTTAGTTAACGCAGGTATTGGGAGAGTACGAAACGTTTCAAATGTTGTAGAAGAAGTTGCTTGCATTGCTACGAGGAATTAGCATCTCCAGCGCCCCAACAGCGTGAAGATCCGAAAAGTGCCATCGCTATACAGTGAGACCAATATCGAAGATTACCACAAGAGGCTAATATTATTTAACATATGTTCGTTTTTTCACGTGATTTTTCTGACAATGAATACCTATAGATACTGTAAAGAGGTCAGGTTAAGTTTACGAGTTCTTTTCGAGCACCTCGGCAGTCAAACCGAGTTCGGCCGATAACGAGTACTACCAAAATGGCCGAGTATGCAGCACCGAGTAATAACTGAGTACTCGGCGCATCTTTAGTGTTTATTAATTTCATGTGTAGGCCAGTGGACGTGGGCTTTGGTTGTGGAGAATTAGGGATTATGTTAAGATAAATTAATAAAATCTTAACATAATCCCTAATTTTCCACAACCAAAGCCCACGTCCACTGGCCTACACATTATGACCCGAGGACCGGAACCGAATGACCATGACCGATATATGCCGTGTATAATTACGTACTTAAAGAACACGTAGGTAGCCTGTCGACTCACCTGCTCAACTCGGGCCGGGCCGTTACTGGCCCATACTACTTCGTTACATAGTATTGAAGATCGGCCATGCGAATATAAGTAACGGTACCTAAATGATTAATGACCAATAAAACTGTAATCGACTGCCCTAATTAAAACCTTCGTCGGGTATGGGAAGATTGTAGGTAACTCTTGCACGTTTTGCTGTTCATAATTAAATAAATGGGTGTGTAAATATTAACGACTTGAGTTATTAATTAGTAGGTCTTGCTTACTACTTTGTTCAATACTGAATGGCAAATGGCCTTTCTATTTACTGCTCATATTGAGGTTTCGTACCAAACTACATAAAGGAAGTTCTGCCATGTTCTGAAAAATTTTTCGTTATAAGACGTCCAATCCGCTTGTCAAACAAACAATGTTTTGTAGCCAATTATCACCGCCCTCAGTTCGAAAATAAAAACATTTTTCAAGGCTCTTCTTATCTTCAAGACGTTTGTTCAAAAAACCGAAAAGATACCTACAAAAGAATTTCGAGTTTAAGTGAGTGATTAAATTGGAGGAGTTCTTTATTCAGCGAGAGGGATGGTCATGACCACCGTTACAAACACGACCGGTCCGTGAGAGGTGCTGTTCATTTGTGCCGAGATTCAGCCGAGATAAAAGAGGTCCATTATAAAATACATTTCTATGATTTACAAGTTGTCTCTGGTTTATAGAGGTATATTTGTTATTACGTGCTGTGACCACTGGAACGGCCTCTAACGGTCGACTGGCGTAAATAATGGTTGTGTACAAACATTGGATATTATTGAATGGATAAGATTATTTCCGACAATCATCAGCCATTCGATTATTCTAGAAGTGATTATCTAAGTAAATACATACCTATTTATATTATCTATAAGATAATTTTCAAAACATTAAGTAGATTGCGAGCAGTGGTGGCCCAGTGGTCACGGACACGACTTACGAGTTGTAGGTCGTAGGTTCGAACCCAGACAGGCGCTTTACTTTGTGTAAATTATTTCATCACCACTACTCTCAAAAACGGTGAAGGAAAACATCGTGAGGAAACCGGCATGTCCTAGAACCAAAAATTTGAAGACATGTGACATCCACCAACCCGCACTGGGCCCGCGTGGTGGATTACGGCCCACTCCCTCTCATTAAGAGGAGGCCTGTGTCCCAGCAGTGGGAACATTATAGGCTGATTATGGAAGTAGATTGCCGTTTCAATTCCCTGAGAATTTAGCAGACTATAGATTTGCGTAGCAAAACCGATGAAAAAGATGATGAATTAAAACAAAAAGATGAATGAATGATGATGATTAATTTAAACAGCTTACTTTGTTTAAACTTAAAGACATAAAATAAAATTCCATTAAAACAATAGAAGCCATGGGTCGTTACCGTACAATTAACTTCGCTGAATGTAATAGATTAACACTTAATAGTGTAATAATTGGTTTGTCAACTTTCTCAAACAGCTTCGAGTGACTTCTTCTGTTTTGACCAATATTTTACGTAATAGTGACTCGCGAAGGCTTCTATGTATTGACTACTAGTCATTATGTACGTCAATAGAGATTTAAGGTTTCGTGATAAATATACAAACCTAAATCTACCGATGAGTACCTACTCTTGATTGTGATGATGTGATCACTTTGATGAACGATTTACTTTTTCAGTGGCATACCAAAACCCGAAAGTTTGATAACCAATCTTACCAAGGGTTACCTATTGTAGGTATTCTACTCCACAACCCAGTTAGGGTTGTGGAGTTCGGATAGGCAGTCGCTCCATGTAAAAAACGGTTAGTCTGGCGGCGGATCCCAACTTAGTTCGGAAAATGCTAAGCATAATATGATGAGATTAAATAAACGATGAGTATGGTAATGGGTTATTAAACCATAGAGTTTGGAAGGAAGTGGACTCTGACAGTCAGCTACATAAACGCATGGAAAGAAAAATACACGCTGTGTTGTGTCGACCCCAAAGGAGGAAAATCATAGATATTAACAGTTATAGGTAGCCTATATACAGCAGTAGCGAAAGGTCAATTTTTGTAAGAGGTAAGCTGGAGTAGATATCTTTAATATAATTAGGTATATTATTTGTATAGAATACTGACTGTGCCATTTTTCAAAGGGAAGCCGCTAGGAATCGAGTTGTATGGAACCTTCGCCACTGATATACAGTCACGTTACTGCAGATAAAGAGATAAGTAACCAGGGTCGTTGGATATAGATGAAGTTTATTAAAAACCGATGGATGTTTTCGAGCGAAAAATTTGATAAATGAACTGTTTGTTTCATATTAATTAAATTAAATTTTATTCGATTACATCCATCAGTTTCTGACTAGACTTCAACTATATCCTGGTTATTTTATCTTCTTTGGTGACCGCACAGAGAACGTTACTATCTAGATATAATATGCCACGCCCCATCAAAACGGTTATTATTATCAGCCATTTCTGTCCCACTGCAGGGCAAAGGTCATAAAACGGTTTGGCAGAAAAAAACTAATCAAACAGAGATACACACTTTCGCATTTATAATGTTAAAATGTCGCCTGCTACGAATAAGTTGGGCATGATTCATAAAACGAGTTATTTAACTTATTCATGTAATTTATAAACGAATGGCGGATCATCATTATCACATCATAGTTTGTTATGTAAATTGATAAATTAACATAGAAAATATTTTAACCTGATCTATGCAGCATGTTTTTATCAACTATTAATTAATTATCAACTGCCTATAAACAGGATTATATATTATTTTAATACTAGCTGTGCCTGCGACTTCGTTCGCGTGTATGTCGAAAAACAACTTGGATTTCACGCGTTTTAATTTTTGAAATAAATGTAGCCTAAGTTATTCTTTAAAACATCAGCTATCTGCCAGTGAATGTCGCGTCAAAATCCGGTCGTTTCGGAGATTAGTCGGAACAAACAGACAGACAAAAAAAATTGATAAATTGTTTTTTTTTTTGTTATAAGTACCGTATAGGTACTTTCATAGGCTTAAACAAATACATAGGCAAATTACAAACGTATTATTACAAACATTGTTATAATGTCAAAATTAAATAGACACTATTACAAACATACCTACACTTCAATTTTATTTACCTGTTTATTTATTGAGTCATTATTAAAATAAGTTGCATGTTACTGACGCATTGTCTAACACATTCCTATGCATATTAAAATATGTAGTTAGCCTTGAATTTATAATACGTGTGAGTTAATAAAATTGCATTTCGTCTAGTAATCGTTGTAGCAAGGGTAGCAAATAAACTTTTCACGTGACCAGAGGGCTGGCCTATTTTTAGCCCAAAGAATAAGCATTGCCATCCAACGTGGTAATGCTGCCAGCCTTTTGGGCACTTATGCCATTGACAGCGATGCGGACGAATTTTTTGATGCCCAATGAGCTCTTGTCTTTTTCTTTACCTTTTTTATATATAGGTACTTGTTTATACTATAGAATATGTATATTTTAGTGTTAAATTGTAAAATAGTAACTTGCTGCTAACTTACTGCAAATAAAGTACATATTATTATGTATTTCTCAACATCATCTTCATCCACAGTCCAAGTTCACTCATTGCTGAGAATAGGAAATAATAGGAATACCTATTATTCCTCTATTTTCTTTTCTGCCAGTTTTCTTTCGTGCCAGTCTCATCCAGCGGGGTAATTATAAGTAGCAATGGGTTTCATTTTGACAGTTCAACAACATTCATTGCGTTATTTACATTGTTGAGTAGACACATTTTTCGAACATATCAAGCAATGGATTAGCAATATCCTTTGAAATGATTCAGATTGAGATTAATAGCATATTACGCAATTAGGGCGCAGGTTATGCCCGCAATGACTATATTTATCACACTAATATAATATTATAACACAGCGATGCGGACGAATTTTGTCCAAAAGGCTGGCAGCATTGCCACGGTGTATGGCAATGCTAATTCTTTGGCCAATAAATAGGCCAGCCCTCTGGTCACGTGAAGAGTCGAGGCATTGTGTAAAAATCTCATCGTGAATACTGTGAAGTGATCTTGAAGTGAGTTGCCAATAGTATCAATCGCTAGCATTAGGTGGAATGACTGCTCACTTCGCTTAAGTTTTCACGATGAAAATCATTATGTACAAATACTATAAGACCAAAAAATAAAGTCGGGAAAATCAGCCGTTCAGTATATTTTTTCGTGTTCACATAAACCGAAGAAATGTATGGAGCAGCTGAAGTTTTTTTTCGCGATTTCTGGCGCAATAAACTCCATACATTTCGCGATTGTAGGTCGGTTGGGAGAGGTTTTAGGGTACACAAAAACAAAGGTTTTATTTGTTGTATAAGGCTAATGTACACACAGCTCCTTTAAGTAGTTACCCCACCAAAAGACATGTGCGTTCAAATCCGTGATAGGCCCAAGTTGGTTTTTGTATTTTGCAAAAACATTTTATTTTAAATAATGTATTGTTTTAGTGAATAAAGAAGTTTAAGTAAGTTTTTTTTTTTTAAATTCTGTTTTTATTATTGTTTTTTTCAATAAAACAATACTTTTGCGACGACAAGCAACAATAATAGGGTTAACATTTACGACAACTTATTCGTCGTCTAAATAGACTGGAGGTTTCAAGACCGCTTACCGTGCATAAGATTGGAAGTTCAAATCCTATATAGGCACGAAATGTGCTTTTTGTTCATTATATTATTTTGATATATATTTCTATTTGGTTTTAAGTAGTAATTATTTATAAAGAATTAAAAAATCAAGAAAAATAAAATACTTTATTAATCATTTAATAATATTTATTATTGCTATTATTTAACAAAACTATGATCTTATTTTACAACAAACAGAACAACTATTTTAGTTCTCATAAAATCAGAAATCATTTAAAAAAATAATTGATAAAATTAGTAGTCGTTTACTCTTCGCCGTTTTAAGTGAACGTATACAAAGTTCTAACTTGAAGGTATGGATTAATTTTATAAAGACAACGTAAGTAAGTACAATTAATGGATACCCTCAAATTATAACATCTTTCGATTAGACAGGGACCTAAAGATATAATGACTCAGCCGATAGTAAATAACAATTTCATCGCAATTTATATGGGCTCGCTGGCTAGTTCGTCAAACTGCCGGTATGAGTATGACGACGTTCGGTGATGCGATGGTTCGAATCCGAGTCAACACAATGGACTCTTTTTGAAGTATTCTTTAGATTATTCGTAAGGAATTCAATGTTGTAGCAGTGTAACATTTTAAAACTTGAGGGGTTAGGACATAGTGACGCTTTCTGTACATAAAATATATATATTATACACAACCTAAGTTCGGTTTACACTTCTTGAAGAGAGTCTGACGTACCTATATTAAATTAGGTTTAGAAGTAGTAGCCTAGTTGCTTCAAGCCTAAGGCGTTTATTTGGCCCCAATACGAGGTAAGTGATAAGAGAGTGGTGGCAAGTGGTATCATCATCTGCCTAGCCTTTTCCCAACTATGTTGGGGTCGGCTTCCAGTCTAACCGGATGCAGCTAAATACCAGTATTTTACATGGAGCGACTGCCTATCTGACCTCCACAACCCAGTTACTGGGTAATACGATACCCGTTGGTAAGACTGGTTGTCAGACTTTCGGGCTTCTGACTACCCGTAACGACTGTCAAAGATCAACGAATGACAGCCGGGACCAACGGCTTAACGTGATTTCCGAGGCACGGAGGGGTCATGTAAAGATGGTCACCCATGCACAGACCAACCGTGGCAAGCGTAGCTTAACCTGATCGATCGACCGGTGCGGCTGTTATTATATAGCCACAGGCCCATGATGGTAAGTGGTATATTGTAACAAAGTATGGTAATAAGCTGCCAAAATAAACGTTAAACTAGACTATCAAACATTTATCAAAGTAATTTCTACGCTACCAAATATTTCTTCAAATTGCTAGATTTTTGGCCTCAAGCTCATTAGTCTTTTACACATTAATAGTCAAAACAAGGCGAAAAAAATCCTAGTCTAACTAAAACTTCAATGTTCATGTATGTGGTCAATTACCGATTAGTGCGAAATAGGTCCACTAGTGGGATTGTACCGTGTTAAGTCAGTAAGACCATGTCCACGCCTATTAACGTGTGAATCAGCTAAGTATCTAACGGTGCAAACTTGTTTATGGAACCGAAAATAGCGCTTTTAATTTTTGCAAGCACACAGTCAGAAATTGATTAGATTTTTGGAAAACTGTAATTAAAATGTCCAATAAATTAGCTACTTTGGTGATCAATGCATTCTTTGCTCTGATTTTGGTGAGAGGTTTCAAGTGTTTATAGCTGTCTTAGCAATAATTCATTTATTAGAGATCCATACATAATTAAGAATACTGGTTTTTATTGCGATTATGGATAGTTTGATATTCTTCGATCAAAATGTTAATCCATTTAAAAAGATCATTTAGAATTAGCTACTTTGGTGATCAATGCATTCTTTGCTCTGATTCTGGTGAGAGGTTTTAAGTGTTTGTAGCTGTTTTAGCAATAATTCATTAGTCATCCTTAATTTACAACACTGGTTTTATCACGATTTTGGACAGTTTGATATTCTTCGATCAAAATCTTAATCCATTTAAAAAGATCATTTAGAATTAATTTAAATGTGGACAGCATCAACAGCGTGCATATAGTTGCCAATACTGTTGTTAGGTGATTCCCACAAGGTAAATAACCTGCATCGGACAAATGGATAGGTACATATTGACAATACACCTCTACCTATCCCTTCTAAGAATGTCAAGCGTGATATCGCAAGAGAAAATGTGTGGACATTAGCTCTCGCACATTTCCGTTGAAATACGTGTATGTAGTACATAAGAGTTATTTAGGTGCACGCATTCATTCGTGCAGACTCGTTCAGTAACGGAAGACATTTGTAAATATGGCGGAGCGAGAAGCGATTTGCTGTAAAACTATGTTGCTGTTCACTTTTGTTGTTACGAAAGTTAATGGAAAGTTATTCACGATACCACGGTAACAATTTAACAAACTATCGCTAAATCTTAACGCTCGAGGGAGTTAATACAACGGAGCATGCTCGACCGTTCGCAAACTATAGTATTAGGTAGTGTTACACTTATTACAACAGCTGATATAACATCTCAATTTGGTTACATCATACGTTTGTGGCTTGTTATCATTGCAGGTTATAATACCTAATGTTTTGACAAGTGGGATGCTGCTATTGCACTCTCGATTACAGGGAGGACCCGTTCATTGTGATTGTGATTAGGGCTTGTAGAATTCGATAAATTTCACAAACGATGCCTCACATCTTGTCGTGTAGGTACTCCGTGAAAAATCACTTGCGCTGTAGAAGACCTTGGCGAGGCCAACGCTAACGCTGTCAAAATGGCCGAATTTGAGTCGAATCTTATAAAAACCAATAAAAGGGAATCATTGATACGACGATGAAGTAGAAGATGCAATTACTTATAGAAGCACCGGCAAGATGGGCGGTCGACATTGTTGCCATCGCGGGTAGAACTGATGATGCTGACAGGGGAGCGTGAGGATTGGCACAAGATGAGAGAGGTTATAGATGATGATGATGGATAAGCTTTTAATTGTTCTTCCGAATAAATAAAATAAAATATTTAGAAATTGAGTAGGTAGGTAGAGTGAATTAAGAATCAAAGTTAATTTAAAGACTGAATCATCATTCTAAACCATAAAAACGCGTCCACTGATAAATGACTTTCTAATTGCTACCTAGAGTCTTCCATCAACCAAAAGTTCAAATTATTCAATTAACTAATTACGGTGGAAAAAAAACTGTGGATATTTGCATAAAACATTCTGGGTTGTGTCAGTGAATGTATCGATATTAAACGGTATTCGAATACCTACATCGGATTATTTAATATTAGTACTTAGATTAAGTTATTTATAAAGTAAACTTGATAATCGGACAGGTTTGTAAGAACAGTTATCGCACCTTAGATACTTAAGGTAGTCTGCTATAGTCGACCTTATGTAGTGTAGGCTGGCAATAAAATTACTCTGGTTGGATTCGAACTATCAAGCGAGTTTAGAACTAGGTCTGTATAAAAATGTGTACTTATTTCTCAACCGAGGAAACTCATACATGGTCTCAATGATTAACTTGGAAAGTAGTTTACTCGAAACATCCGCTCAAGTTACCACAATTTATCATTCGATAGTCCATCAGCCTATAATGTTCCCACTGCTGGGACACAGGCCTTCTCTCTGTGATAGGGAGTGGGCTATAATCTACCAAGCGGGCCCAGTGTGGGTTGGTAGATGTCACATCTCTTCGAATTTTTGGTTCTACGTCATGCCGCCTCCTCACGATGTTTTTCTTCACCGTTTTGAGAGCGGTGATGAACTTATTTACACAAAATAAAGCGCCTGGCTGGGTTCGAACCCACGACCTACAACTTGTAAGTCGGGGCCGTTACCACTGCACTGGGCCGACAATAAAATAGTTATAAATAAAATCTGAATGTGCAAACTTGCTAGTTTACAAATTGCAATGAAATATCTACTAATTGTGTAATTACAAATTACCTACTCGTTAGCAATGCAAATTCCAAATGTAATTTCGTCACAACGAGACAGGATATGAGTTCTCTTTACATACATATTAACTAACATTATCAAGATTTTTATTACAATGAAGTTTCGAGCGATACATTGTGACATTGTACTGACTACGGATGACAGAATTATAATCATTGAAATCGAATCATAATTTTAAGCGAATCCTAATATATTTTGTTCCTTTTGGAATGGGCGACTCGAATCAATTCTATTTAGTTGTAATTTTTGACGTTAATACGTGCCTTAAATGTGCCTATTTGAAATAAATGATTTGACTTTGACTTTCAACATACAACTTGATACTGACCAGCAAATTGCAAAAACCGTAAGAAAATTAGAATTTTCCGGGTTACCCCTGACGCTTCTTTCGCCTTAAGCTTGATATAATCAACTGCTTTGTGGTTAAGACAATTATAATAAATTATGACTTGTAGGATCAAGATATGTGCAAGGTGAACAAGTCATCGTATTATAATAATTTTAAGACAATAGAGGAATACACTCGTTGATTCTTGCTTGGGAGCTGGTGTGTGGATGTTTGTAAACTTGAGGGCCGTTCCATTAAAGAATACGAACCGTTTTATTTACCTACTATTGTTAAGATTTATTGAGGAACTAGTTCTTAAATAAAAACAGAGATAATCTTACCTACGATAGGATAGCTAATGATAAAGATAAATCTTACTTATAACAGCTTATTGATATGCTAATGATTTGTGGTACCCATAAATGTTTATAGCTATTGGAGAAATTCTACAGTCATTAAGTATAAGCGAAGGCGATGTGGCGATTTACTTCTACAGGAAAACATTAATACCTTAGGTAAGTAGGTACCTAAGGTAGTAAGGTATTAATGTTTCCATCAGCTATCCAGACAAAACCTCTGCGGTATATACTTATAGGTATACTGTAGGTTTTGTCTGGATGGCTATGTCAACCGATCTCCACGAATGTTAAAATATGAAGAGAGGAATACTTACGCATATTTAGAATAGGAAAAAGAAAAGACAGTCAGCTCGGATAGCTGACAGCCCCGATCTAGATACGAATAAATAGTTTAAGGTATTTTGAAAAATAATAATCCAAAGTATTATTTAAAAAAATACGCCTTTCATTGACCCGGTCCCGCAAGAGCGTTGAACTCTTGTAACACCCACCTAAATGATTATTATGTATCAGCCTGCCTCGTTATCAAAGGTTTTGAAGAAATAAACATTATGGAGGCCCTTGTTAAAGAGTTATCAGCTAATGTGTTTTAGATTCTTGCCAAACAATCCCTTGTAGGCCGCCTACACTTCAAAGTTTCTATCTAACACTTCGATAACATTAATTACGAGTTCTACATTATTAAAATAAGGTAATTATTATAATAAAAGATATTAATTTGGAGTATAAGGTCACTGAGAATGCCTTCCTATTGAGTGAGTTCATTGCTCCAAAAAAAGTACCTACAGTCGTGTATTTAATCCGAATTAATTGATAATTAATTTAGTTGAGCAAACTACTTTTTTGTTATGGCGCAAAAGGATATCAAATATAACATTGCCAATATATTACAAATGTTTTTTTTTTGTGTACATAATTTCGAGAAACGGTTACACTTGTAACTTATGAGGGTGATGACTAATCTAGGTCATTTTACATGTGGCTACGAGGCTCTAAAGAAAACGTCTTGGCATACAAACATAAAACAGTTTATTTAAATGTAAGCGAATCCTTTTGCAATTGATGTTTTTACGAAGAAATCAGCACTTGGTCATTACACCCGGAAAAGCATATATTATTTTTTTCAACCTTTACTGTCCCACTGCTGGGCAAAATTTTCCCCATAGCTTTTTACATAAATAAGCTATTGAAATATTTTTTCTGTGTGGACTACATTTGCGATCAAGCTCTGTAAAGCATGGAATTATGAATCCATGTACCTAAATACAAACACGTTAGAATGAAGAAAACTAAAAAAAAAAAATTGACCTCCAGGCGACACGATCGCTTTTTGTTTTTCCTACGGATGTATAGGGTAGAAAATTGAGCATTTATCCCCTTCAACAGCAATCGATACAACAGCTTTTTTTTCATAATCATAATCAGCCTATAATGACACAGGCCTCCTCTCGGTGAGAGGGAGCGGGCCATAATCCACCACGCGGGCCTAGTGCGGATTGATAGATGTCACATATTTTATGTCTTCGAATTTTTTGGTTCTAGAACATGCCGGTTTCCTCAAGATGTTTTCCTTCAACGTTAAAAAAAACAATGCTGATATCTAATAGTTTGTTGGCCCTTTAGTGCATGTATATGTAGTCTTTTGGTTTCTTTGTTATAATGGTAAGGCTGGCGGATGTCACGACTTCAGCTGCTATTGTTTCACCACCATAGGTGTTTCCTTCGGGACGACACGACCGATCAACATGGAATTATCTTTGTAAGGAATTATAGCTTTGTATTTAATGATTCCATAAAGGAAATGTATTGTAAGTAGGTACATATTTGCGGAAGTAAAGTTCAGACAGTGAAATTAAGTTATTAGAATAAAGCTAACCTTTGAACTCAATACTTATATGTCGTATCTGTATCTCTTTTACATCACACTAATTTTATAAAGGCGAAAGTTTGTGGGTGTGTGTGTGTGTTTATATGTTTGTTACTTCTTCAAGCTCAAACGACTGGACCAATTTTGATAAAATATGGTATGGAGGAAGCTGACACCCTGAATTAACATATAGGCTACTTTTTATCCCGATATAGGTACCTACGGGATCGAAACTTATGCGGGTGAAACCGCGAGGCGCAGCTAGTAAATAATAAAATGAAGCTTGTGCTATTACCGTCAATGTCCGAATGATGGCATCATTCTACACACAATACAACAATATATTTTTAACGCTAAGTTTAAAAACTTGATAAATTGAGACAGCCTTCCCGAAACAATTGAAGGCGTGCTATCCGAATATAATAGCGATTACGGCCACTCCTATTTACCAGTTTCTATCAATTTGCTGGTTCACGTAAGTATTGTATTGTAAGGTATTGTATCTTAGCGATTTGGTACTGTTCCGCCTGCGCGGCCGCGCCCCGTCTGGCACGGCTCGTCTGGTGACCTCCTTCCAGCCTCACCCCACTTCGCGCAATCAACGGTTTCGAACACTTTACCTATTCGATGCGTAAAACATGCGCGTACGCAGCTCGCCTCAAGTAGTACGACTTCACTAACTCACCAGCTGTATAATGTAAACGAACTTTCATTAGACCCAAATACCAGAGCCCTGAGAATTCTAAAAAGAGTTTCAAATAAAGAATTGAACAGTTCTTATTAAATAAGGCTCTGCGCTCATTAAATCGTGTAAACCGAGAACGGTAATGTACTTTGATCTAAAGAGAACTTGTAAACTTTTGTTAGTATTTTAAACTCGGTGCTCAGAGTGGAATACCTCGAAGTATTTGCTTGCTTCCGTTGCACTTCGTTTGTATTTATAATATCGTTCATTATTAAATGTTTTATAACCACATTACGTAATGCTTCGCAGGTCGATCAGAGGTGTAAATTAACTTTGTATGTCCAATGATGCGGAACAGATTATGTTCCATGCGATACTGGTATATACTTAACTGTTGTGTCTGAAAATGAACGGATTGGTTCTCTGCTAATCTAAAAACAAAAGGTAGCGATTGTTCAGTCAGGCGGGTGATTTCCGCGTATCGCCGCAGTGCGGTATCGGAATACCATGTGACAGCGTCAAGTAGAAAGGTATTTAGACAGCTAATGCGGGTAGCCCGTTGTCCTCGGCTCTCGACTCGTCCAGCCGGCTCACAGCCTCCGATAACTCCGTGCCTACCGTCCATAGCCTTTGATGGTCATATTCATTACAACTTGCATCGCATCCGCATTCACCGTGCGACCGACGACGACAAATATTACGAAACGTTCAATAATGAATGATGAATATTTGCGGTCCGATTTGAGCGAATTATGTAGACGGTCCAGTAAATTATGGAAAGAACTTGCATAAACAAATCGCCAATATTTTACCAAATATTTGCATCGAAATTCGTAACACAGTTTTATTGATGCCATAACATGTCTGACTGTCTGTATGCAAAGTATGGAATTTGATATGCAGTGAAATTACTCCTACCGGCACAATATCGACCAAAGTGGACCGGCTTCGGCAATTTTGATGTGGTTTTTTTATCTACTTAATTAAGATTAACTGTTTGTTCCTAGAGATGATTTCTGACCGTTAGGTATTAATTTAATTCACATGGATTATCTTGGATGTCATTCTCATTTTTAATCCTCTATTTTTATTGACTATAATTAAAATAGAGACGTGGAATTTTTTTGTTCGGAAACTTGTTTTGTCTTCGTACTTTCGAAAGGCGATGAGCAGTGTTAACCCGTTCCGTGCAGGAGTCCCGGTGACTACAAGGGGGGGGGGGGGGGGGGGGAACGCCAGGGTTAATTCAAATTTTCTTATGTTTTTGCAATCTGCAGGTCAGTGTTAGGTTGTATGTTGAACAAAATATGATTCGCGACCGTAACAATTATGTTCTTACAGAATTATAAATCATCAATACAATTGTACAACCCTCTAAGTTCATAATATACCTCTATTCATTGATATTTCATGAAATAGTCGTTCGCGGGTTACTGTGGCGCCCGCCTCCCCTTAAGAGCGTAGACGGGCTGCGCGAGAATTGAGAAATAGGTATTTGAAGAAACTATTGCTGTCTCTCTCTCTCTCTCTCGTCTCCGCCCGTAGAGTGCGATAGGGACAACTGCAGCTCAGAACGATTTTACCTAGAAAAAACCATGACCGATCGACGTTTCGTATTCCCCTGTTTTTGGTATCAAAATTTAAAGGAAGAATAGATCTATGCCCCTATCATTTGTTTTTACTTAAAAACTTTTAAATTTTCTTTGGTAGTCGTCTGATTACGTAGGTAAAAACGGGGCATTTTTTAGGTTTTCGGAAAATCATATTTATTTCTGTAATAATTTTTTTGAAAAAATAAAATAACAGGGGCATGCCTTCAATAGACCTAGATTTTTATAAATAAAAATAATTACTCTAGAGTAATTATTTTTATTTAGGATAGGCGAATATGTTTGTATGGAAAAAATGCAGCCCGTCTACGCTCTTAAGAGGGGACGGGGCCTGCGAGGAATTTGAATAAATTGAAAATAGGTATTTGAAGAAACTATTGCCGTCGCCTTACCTCAAGTCTGCCTCCGTAGTGTGTGATAGGGACAGTTGCAGCTCAGACCGAAATTATCACAAACATTTAGACGAGATCGACGTTTCGTATTCCCCTTTTTTCTCCTCGACAACTGAGACGATTCATTTATTTTTTACATTAACCTTTTAAGAAAGAGCGTGTTTAGGTTCCTATTATTTCTTTTTTATAAAAGAAACTTTTATAATTTGTCTGGTGGTCCTCTAATCACGGCGGTAAAAATAGGGCATTTTTTGTAATTTTTAGAGGGTTATATTTTCTTTACTAATTAGTTGCTGAAAAAAAGAAAATGCCAGGGACGTGTTTATAGCAGACCTTGATTTTATGAAAAAAAATAGCTCTAGCGGCATTATTCAGGTAGAAAAAAGGGGAATAAATTTGTATGGAGAATCGCACGCCCTGTTCCCTCTTAAGTAAACCAGCGGTAAAATACAGGAAAAACCAATCATGGTTCGCAGTCAACATGATGTACTCATAAAATAACTTTAATACTCTAACAATTTTGCTAACTACCAACTTCCTGCCGTTTAGTGCTGGCTTACTTGAAACCAGCCATATTAGTCTATTGCTTACTTACTAAGAATGTCAGTAGTTACAAAACATGCGGTATTTCATTCACAAGTTTTTTTTAGGGTTCCGTACCTAAAGGGTGCCAATGGGACCTACCAAGGCTCCTGTCCGTCTGTCACAGGGCTGTATCTTTTGAACCGTAATAGGTATACACTTGAAATTTTGGTAGGTAAAAATTTAAGGGGGTCTATATACAAGAAACATATTTTTTTTAATAAAGTATTTTTTTTGTAATATTTAGTGATTTGTATAAGTGAGTATTGTAAGTCCGCCTCGCACTTGGTCGCTTTTTTAATCGATGTAGAAATGTTACTTTTTTTTATTAAATTACCGCAGAAGATGAACAGTAATTATTTATCTGTGCTATTGCAACATTACGAGATTTATTGATTCTATTAAAATAGTAGGTAGTTATTTTGACTTGTTGGGCCATATATTTAATTAATATTTTGGTAAGAACATGATATTAGCAGTAACATGCTATCAATATTTATGATATTCTAAAGCTCATATTGCATTAAATTAAATTTTTTAAGATGTAAATGTAAAATTAATCTTTACTTTCGTTCCTCTATGAAACTGGGTGTGTATCTTATGTGTTTGTGGGCGGCATCAATCCCAAGGCAGGCTAATTTTTAAAATATTGAACAAGAATGTTGATAAACCGCCGTTACATTGAGCTGTGCCTAAAATTACCGTTGGATTATTTTTTGTACCGCTTGTCATGTCAGCATAGTGCTGTGTCATATCTATATAATAACAGGAAGTATCAAGTAGCGACGTTTTAAACCCATGTTAAAAAAAGCGAGGTTTCCCTGGAACAGGAGTAGTGAGGCTGCAACCCGACTCCTGCGTCCGCAGCTCGACACCCGACACTCGAGAGAAACGATTACCTGCCTTGCGCACCTTGCCACAATGTTCCTGTTATTTACCACTATTTATTATTAAAAGCCTGTGATATCCACTTGCTTCTGTTTTAAGTTGCTAAGGACTAGTTTTTCTTGAAGGAGTTCAGCTCATCCCGCCATCTCCGTTTGGACCTGCCGCGATTTCGCTTTCCATTAAGAGAGACCCATTGGGTCGTAAGTTTGGCCCATGGTCGTCTGATATGCGGCCGATGTGTCCAAACCAATTTCATTTTAGCGTGGCAGCTTTCAAAGTGACATCAGTTATCTTTGTGAAGGAACGGATGGTCGTATTCCTATTTGCTATCCCGGTTTGTCAATTTGACCCAGAATACTCAGTTACATAGCCTTCTGGTTTCTGGTAAACCCCGAGCGTGGGCCTCAGCTGATTTGTCAAATACCATGTTTGACCACCATAATTAAGTGAGGATGGAAAGTATGCACACGTCAATGAGTCTTTTCTTCAGGGACAAGGGAAGGTCACCCTTATTTAGATCTTTCATGGCCCAATACGACTCATTAAATTGTTTAAAATATTAGTAGGTCTTCCTTCGATATTTTGTGTTATGTGCAAAATGGATATTTTCGCGTCGGGCCGTGAGATTGAGTCAGTTTTGGGAAGGTCTATTTCTAGCAAGAGATACGAAACAAGATTTGCTAGGTTGTTTGTCTAGTCAATAAGTATATGTAGTTTAATAATAGTATGTTTCACACATACTGCAGGTAGTTACTATAAAGGTTGTCTGCAAAAGGGCTACGTCATGCAGGCTGGTTGCATTAGAAAATAACTCTGGTTGCCTTCGACCACTCAAACGTTATGTGATAGGCGCCTAAAAGTGAGCACATCCTCTTGAAATAAATTACGGAAAATTCAACATTGCTTCTTATTTTTGTGTGTAGCTTATTCAGCCTATAATGTTTACACAGGCCTCCTCTCTTCAAGAGGGAGTGGGCTGTAATCCACTACGCGGGCCCAGTGCGGGTTGGTAGATGTCAAATGTCTTCGAATGTTTGGTTCTAGGACATGTCGGTTTCCGCACGATGTTTTCTTTCATTGTTTTGAGAACATATTGAATTTTCGCGAATTGAATTACGCCTGCCCCATATTATAGGTTCCCGTACAGTTAGCGCACGCATCGCTAACATTAACTATTTATAAACTTTAGATATTGGAAAAGCATTCCATTCACCACACACGTTTAGGTATGTTTCTATTGATATTCACCAAGGGCTTTACACAACCGTGAATAAATATTGAGTAGCAAATACCCAGTCATTACCATTATAATTACGTAACGTGTCATACCATCGTCACTCACTAGTACTAGGTAGCTATCACCAAATATTGCGCGTCACTAGCTATCACCAAATGGTGCTCGTCACTAGCTATCATAAAATATTGCACGTAACTAATGAACTGACGATGACGATTGGATTATTATTCATTCCAAATTCAAACACGTTGCGTTCGCAAATCGCATGAAGCGGTTATTATGACAAATATGGCGGCTCCACAATTTAAGTGGATGAGTTTCAGCCGCAATGCCTGAAATATTGTCACTCATCATTTTATAATAAGCATTTTGCATGCGTTATTATTGTTTTGGCTTCATTTAAAAATAGTAGAATTAAAATGTTTTTGTTAAGGCACTTGTTGGACACAACATGACATCAATGATCACACCTATATTTCTCGAAGGATTGTACTGAATAGTATACCCATATTTATTTTTATTAAAATATTAATCTACATAAAACATCTTCTAGACAAATCTACGAGATCATTTTCAAAAGATTAACCTAACATCACGACTGTAATCCCAGAAGGGTTGGGTAGAGGTGTAAATATAGTACATCCACATTTCGCCCAACCTACCGTGTAATAGGAGACGACCCTATTTGCCATCAACCGACTTTCTGACTTCATCTCATTCTCATTTCTTCATTTTTGACTGACATTAATTTTTGGACTGGTTTATACAAAACGTTCTAAAATTAAGTACTTTATGCTCACTCGTTAATAAAAGTTCATAGAGCTGTTCTATGTATTATACAACCTTCATAACTTCAAATGCTGTGATCACCTGACTGAGACGACTTGTAATTTCACGTAATACCCGTCACGCTTGAGAATGCGAAGGGTTTGATAGAGGTGCATCTTCTTGCACCTACGTGTATTCAATTATGGTGTTCAGTCTAGTATGCCATGGGATATTACGAATTGAATACAATGTCGGGCGACTATTTAAAACTTAATTTATTTTATTGCTGGGTTTTTATCAGTATTAAAATCACTAGTCGTATCGATTTAAATGGTAATCCACAATATTTTTTGCATAATTGGTGATTTTATCGGCATTCTAGCTAGGCCTTGTCCCTAAAACTTGTAAAAATAATGTTTTATTCATGAGAAATCGGTGGGTGTGTCATTATGATTTTTATCTTCAAATCTAGTCATGTAGTAACAAAAGTAAATTTTGTTAGAAAGATTAGCTTCTGCCCGCGACTTCCTACGCGTGAAATTTTCTTATTCCTCCGACCCACCCCGACATATCGTATCGCCCGTCCGCGCTAATACAGTAGAACGCGTTTAATACGTACGATTTCTCGCATAATACGCCAATTTACGCCAGTCCCTGCAACTTGATACGTGTTTACATACGTTTGTTTTTCTTAACGCTTAATACGATTCGTCATCCCGTTTAAACGCCTCATACGCCATGTAGCTTCTTTGAATCAAAGCGAAGACGTACTGCAAATGTTAAATTATGTTGAAACTTGAAAATCTTGTAATTTCTAATGCATCAAAATCTTCGTCAAAACAAAATAAGTGATTACTTTAAATACTTAACTTATAAAATATACGAAATTAGAACATAATACACAATAACATTTAGTACGTTTTATTTTCCCTATCCCGCATAATACGCTTTCTCGCTTAAGACGCGTTTTTGGTTGGGTTAAACGGGTTTTACTGTACTTCGTTTTGCTTGGCTCCTAGGGTGATGTTAAATAGTCTATAGCCTTCCTCAAGAATTGGGTTATCAAATGAAAAAGAAGAATTTTTCAAATCCAACTGGTAGTTCCAGAGATTAGCCATACATGTCAGACGAAGTATGTTTTTTTTATTTTTAACTGCCAACTTTTAGTCAAAAATAACATACCAACATTGACTGGAAAAAAAATTAAAAACATACTTCATCTAAGACATATATGGCTCAAAATGCTCTAAATGGTGTCAACTATCACCCCCTTAAGGCTTTGTATCCAGCTTCCAAACACCCTATAGTATAGATGATATTTCAAAAGCTTTATCTAAGAACAGAAGTAGATTTTCTGTCAATCATTAAACCATTTCTGTTCCGAGTTCTGAACACAATTACATAAGAAGAAAGTGATAGTCCCACACATGTGTTATATACTAGTTATATGTTTGAATATTTAACTTATGCAAGTAAATAACGTTTACGTCTGCCGGTGCTTTCACTAACGTAACGCGACATAAAACCGTAGTTAGTTTAACCGTAGTTTAGCAAATAATTCTAGGGTGCTAAGTTTTATTGTGATGTGGGCGGCAGGTGGTTACTGCAAACTTGTGATGGGTAACCGAGCGTGAAGTTGTATTTTAATGTTCATTGAATATTAAATGCAAGAAAAAATAAAGAAGAATTTATTATTTTATAAGATAGAGAAAAAAACATTAATTAGATATTTGAACGTGACTAAAATCCATACTTAATATTATAAATAAATACTAATATTATAAATGCGAAAGTGTTACCTCTTCACGCTTAAACAACCGCAAAACCGATTTAGATGAAATTTGGTATAGAGATAGTTTGAGTCCCGGGAAAGGACATAGGATAGTTTTTATCCCGATATACCTACGGGATTGACATTTATTGATATTTATGCGGTTGAAACCGCGGGGCGCTGCTAGTGGATTATAAATAGAATAGTATTATATGAAGGAAAAAATTAACATCCTATTGTAAATGAGGTTGTGGATTTCTTCAAGAGATAGAATTAGGTACACTTTGAAAATCAAATGTATGGGTCACCGAAACGATCTGCAAATGCAACTGTTGTAGTAATATTGTCAATCGCGTCAATTGCAATTGATAGACGATCAATTTGCACATCAATGTGTATCAATCACGTAAATATTGACAGTTGCAATTATTGATCGTTCCGGGAACCGTAAGGAATCTACCCATGACCTAAAAGTCTCTAAACAGCCAGTAACTTCATTAATACTTCTGTTAGAGCATTACAAATCACACTTGCAATTCAATTCAGACTAGATTTACAGATAACGATCAGGTTTGTGGGTAGTTTTTGCACACAGCTGCTACAGTCACGCAACATCGGACTGCCTGCGATCGGTTGGATGAGTGTTGTCCATAAAAACTTAACATCCGTTATCTGTTCAAGAGATTTTTACTTAATATACACTAACCTACATAATATTAGAGCGTGTTTTTCGTTGCGTATGTCTGGCCGGCTGGCTGGCTGAGCCAAAGGGGTGTGCGTGAGAAGCGGCCCTTATAAAAGAGTTCAACGCACGGTGCGTGCTTTGTATGTGCCCAGTGGCGCGAAACGTAGCCTAGATCCCTAACGGACATACCCATATTTACCTGTAGGGTGCCTCTAACTGTCACTGAGCTAATCGTATATATCCAGTACGTAGAACTGAATTAATTCGCTGTTACATGTTGACATGTAGGTAGGTAGGTCAGGTGTTTAAAACCTTTTGCAGTACCTACAAAACTTTACCTTAGAAGCTTACTTCTATAAGTGGTACTTCTCACTTAAATATTAATCTATAAACTACGCGCGTATTCCCATTTAAATAACTTAAACTATGTATGTGGGCGATCGCTTAGTTATTTATTACTTAGATTACTTTAATAGACCTTGAATAAGTTTGTGTATTTGCCGTACTCGTTCCTACGTTTACTTTCGACTGGCTTCAGTTCAGTAATACGAGATGAAATAAGTTATGACTTAGAACAGGGAGAACTGTAGTGGTACCTATTGAAGGAACCAATTAGTTCAAAAAGGTTGCGCAAAGGTTGCGAATGACGTGTCGCGCCCACACTTCAATACGGATGTAGGAATACAATAAAGGTATGCAAATAAACTCACTTATCGAGGGCGACACGACCTCCGGAGACAAACTCGCGTTCCCCTAGCGACAACTATGTGGGGCACTGCACTGACCAGACGAAAAGAAATCACAACAATAACACTTTCATAGAACATTCACCACACCATGGAGTCTGTATGAAGACAAGCTCAACTGTTCTTGTTCGACGCTAAGATCAGAGAGGCACTGTGTTACGTGTCTTAGTATTTAGCACATATGCGACAGAATACGCGGCGATTATGCATTTTGATGGTTCCGAGGCATTGCCTCGTTCGGAAGCGAACGCGAAGCAAATGTCAGACACAGGCGGTGCGCAAGCGCTGAGTCGCCCGCGCCCAGCTGCGTGACGTCACTGTGGTATTCAAAATGGCGGCTGGAATTCGAGAGCCTACACGTAGTGGTAGCAAAACTACCAGTTTGCCGGCGTCGCGCCGGATTGGGCTAGTCAACACCCACTTGATTATTGTTTTCTGTTTTTTACGAGTACAATTTTGCTATTATTTCGGACAAGTAGGTAGGTAGATAAAAAATTTATAGCGATTAATGTTCAACGTCTTTAGATTTTAATAAAGGTTATTCAAGTAGTGGTTTTTCTACGTATGTTCTGCGTTACGCATGAACAATTATAGTGATTGCGATTTACCAAAAACCTGAAGAACCAAAAATACCTATCGTAGGTACCCGTCCCCAGAGCAACATCAAAGAGAACAGAATTATGTAAACAAACATAAATAATGAGCTCGACATGTTTCATCCAGCTCTGTTAGCAGTTCCAAGTGTGTCAAGTCGTGGGCAATTTGTATGGATCTGAGCAAGTATGGCGGTGACATGACGTCACTCCTCACTAGTTACCCGCTAAGCGACATCTACTTGCGTTGACAAACGACACTAAAGCGGGAACAACTTGCTCGACTTACACGTTAGTTTGGAACACGTACGAGAGCGTTTAATTGTGGTATTACGTTCATAAACACCTTCATAAGGTTTAAATATGAGTCGGAGAAGTTTGGTATACCTATTGTCTTGAATAATTTCGCACTTTGCATAATTTTTGCACACTTTTATATGGAATTAGATAATACAACGTTTCTGTCCTAAGCAAATCAGTTCCCAGCTGTTTTCCAAACTCGAATATTTTCCGCCAGTAATCAACTTGATAAAAATCTTCAACAAACTTTTTAAGATTTTTAACCACTCGGTACAACGGCCCCTTTCACTGTCACGAGACGGCGATTCTCTCACTAGCTCATTACCTGAAGAAACGAAAGAGACGGAGGATAAGGCTTTGTATGCACTTCTATTACCGCATTTAGCGACGTCGACTCGGTGTAGTCGGAATTGGGGCGCGAGTATTTGGTTTTGAACGCGTTCACGATTAGTTAGTGATTACCAAGTAAATTGGAAATGCGGTTTTTAGATAGGCGTTTGCACAAAAGATAAGTTGAGTTGTCAACCATTCAATAAGCGCTGTGAGTAAGGGACTAATCACACTTATTCAGCGCTGTTCAGCTTTTGTCCATAGAAAACCAAAATTTTGTATGAAGTTGGTTCACCGTTCCGCGGCTGAACGGATCCGTACGCATCTCATACAAAATCGTTGTTTTCTATGGAAAAAGCTGAACAGAGCTGAATAAGTGTGGTTAGTCCCTAAGGGGTAAACTTTCTATGAAAACCGACTGCGGAGTCAATTCCCAGAGGGTTCAAATATTTGCTTGGTTTACAGTTATTTGTTCCAGTAATATACAGTAGATCGTGCTTATGTTTAGTGTGGGGAATACTATAACGTTTATAGAAACAATAATATTATTAAATAAACCTATTGTAAAATGCTATAGCCAAGCCACTATAGGTAAATAACTTCATAAGTGTGTACCATTGAACTCGAAAATAGGGTACTTACGTTAGAAATTATAATTTTCTAACGTAGGTACAGTCAGCTGCACATCAGCGGTAACGTAAACCAGTATAAGCTGGCTTCTTTGCCTGCCTTTCCACCAGAGATAAGCGAGGATGCGTAGCGAGGGATGTGTGTATGAAGTCGGTAAAAACTAACCAATACCAACGCTAACTTAGTTCAAGCAAATGAAATGAAAATGAAGCGATGTTATTGGTTGGTTTCACACACATACCTCGCTACGCATCCTCGCTCATCTCTGGTGGAAAGGCAGCCTTATCCTATCGAAACTCCGTAATACGCTATGGTCGCTAGGACGTGCAGTCGACTGTACCAACTTAAATTAGCAAAACAATAACAATTAAAACGTTTTGAATTTATAATTGTAGTTTCAGTGAGTTGAGTATAATGCTGTAGTGTTGTTTCACGCTCGGCTTAGTACACAACTTAATCATGTTCCGTAGGTGTTGTGCGCAGAACACAGTATACACAGCTTGTAGGGAGTTTGCACTGAGTTCGGCTAAGACCGCCCCTAGCCCTGTTTATTATGTTGCAACAGTACATCAAGAGTACTAAGTTTATAACGGTTTTGGGCTTCTACTTTCAAACTAGTCACCAATTCAACATCGATAGGAACCGCAGGATTGAGATCCGGAGTTTGATTCATAACATCACGCCTGTATTCATCGAACGGATTGGCAGAGTTGCCCCTGTAGTACACCCACATTTCGCAGTTTGACTTCTAGTATGAATTTATTGAAAATCGTACATATCTCTGCCAAGAAACTTGGCAATTGTAAAAATAGTTATTGACCATTATTTCGATTGTTCATTGAACCTAAGAATCAAGAATTTCCGAAAGAATCGAATACAAACGCATGTTACTAGAGTAAGGCCCGTAATCCACCAAAGCGGAGAGGAGAGGAGACGTCTCATTTTTTTATAGAATTTTGTGCTGCTTGCCCGCTTGCTCGCACGAAATTCTATCTTCTCTCCTCTCCGCTTTGGTGGATTACGGGCATTAGGCTGCCTTTCCAGCTGAGATGCGTAGCGAAAGATGTGTGTGAGTGTGAAATCAACTAATAACATCGCTTAATTTTTATAGCTTGAACTAAGTTAGCGTTGGTACCTATTGGTTAGTTTTACACACATCCCTCGCTACGCATCCTCGCTTATCTATAGTGGAAAGGCAGCCTTAAGTCCGGTCATCGAGAGAATTCTTTCCTGACACCTGTCAGTGCGACTTCCAATAGCTAATAAAGATCAAATTCGCAGAACAGGTATTCGTTTGTATGAAACTGACAGGTGTCAAGAACGCATTCTCGGTAGGTACACTGTAGGAAAATCACTTTATAGTGATTCCTCCTAGAGGGAGATTCTCTAGTGAGGCCTATGTGGTGCAGCAGATGACTGTGCTATGCTGAGTTGATTGATTGATTGAGTGATTCCTCCTACAGTGCAATCATTCACTTAAATTATATTCATTTTTTACTTTCTAGTCGGGTCAATAGATCTCCAAATGATTCTTCACATTCAGACCGGACATTATAATTCTAGCTTGGCGCTACTTACATGATTGATGTAAGTAGGTGAGCAGTGGCTGCGACCGCGACACGGTAATGTTAAACTACCCGCGCCGCACTGACACGCGAGCGTGCCTACTCATTACGACCTGCGTGTTTTACTCATGTACTTGTAATATAATCTGCGGTCGCGATTTATTTGCCAAAAATGTAAACAAATATGAATTAATGGAAAAATAACTTTAATTCCTACATAATAAAGTTCAGTTTACGCTACAACTTCAAACATTTTTAAAACTTTTTTCAATAGTGCTAGTCACTCTGAAATCAACTTAATTTTCATTGAAATAAAGTTGATATTTGTTTAACTTGAAATAGGGTGGGGGTGTGCAACACTGCGCACTTTTACTATAGGTATGTATGTATTGTTATGTATATTGGTATGTGGGTTGAGTCGAGAGCGGTGTAAGCGCAGGATCACACGGGCGCGCACCGGATTTTCAACGCACTGTTTACCGCCGAGAGTTGCAAATCCAACAGTGTGTATTTTTGACGCGTGGGATGCGCTCTGTTGGATTCTCAACGCTCGGCTCAACACCGAGAGTTGGAAATCCAGTGGGCAATAAAATCTCGCCGGGATATTTTTACGTCCATGCGAACGTGGGCTAAGGGGACCTCCTTCTTTTAATTTAGCATGAGAAATAACTGCCCCTAGACTTAATTCAAAGAAATTTTGAAGTAGGTACCAACCCACCGGCCCCGCGTGGTTGATTACGGCCCACTCCCTCTCACTGAGAGGAGGCATGTGTCCCAGCAGTGGGAACATTATAGGCTGATTATGTATGAAAGAGGTTCTGGTTTTCACAATTATGATATATCTAAGTAATGTCCAAGTTAACATGAAAAAATCTCTAATTTACGTAATTATTCCTCAAAACTAGAATTTATCTAACAATGCTAAGGACGGAACTACGGCGCTACGGCGCGCGGCGTAGCTAAAGAACATTATCCATACTTAATTTATAAATTCGAAAGTAACTCTGTCTGTCTGTACGTTACCTTTTCACGCCTAAACCATTGAACGGATTTCGATAAAATTTGGTAGAGAGATAGATTGCATCCAGAGGAAGGACATAGGATAGTTTTTTTCTCGATATTCCCACGGGATTGACACTTTTGTGGGTGAAACCGCGGGGCGCTGCTAGTTACTTTATAATACGAGTACCTACGTTACGTTTTCAGTTCGATCGATTCGGGGAGGTGTTCCCGAATCGAACTCCTCGAAACAACACATTCCCGAACACTTTTCTAACCAAAGTGTGTATGTTTTATAATTTGGCCAGAAAGAAAGCTCTTAAATTATATTTTTATTTATATGAAAATTCGATACTCTATCTGCTCGCATCATAGTTTTAATTTATGTAGCGGTTCACACATCCTAAAAGTAAATTTTGGAACATAAATCATACTATAAGCCGAGTCCCCATTCGAAGAAATTTCGGTATAGAGCTTATCAACACCTTGCACGGTCCTGTGACTAAATAATCCCAAACTATAGATGGAGACACGACACAAGTAGGAAAGTTTGTTGCTAAGTAGATATACCGGATGATTTTTTTACCGGTTCCAAATTTTTACAGGGTGTTCTACCCATGAATATGAACAACTTTCACTATGGGACCAACTCTGAAATCACGAAAAAAAATCTGCTGTTTACTAGAAAAGTTCAATAGGTACATACCTACTTGACCAAAATGTATGAAACAACAGATTTTTTTTCGTGATTTCAGAGTTGGTCCCATAGTGAAAGTTGTTCATATTCATGGGTAAGAACACCCTGTAAAAATTTGGAACCGGCAAAAAAAATCATAATGTATATTCAACACATAACATAAAATCACGCCTCTATTCCCCGAAGGGTTAGCTAATAGTACACCCACATTTCGCCAGATATCTTAACATATCTTAACCTCGTACGTAATAGGGTGCAAGCCTATTGCCATCAACCGGGCACAAAGACTGGTTGAGAAATTCCAGATGGAAAAACCCAATAGCATTTTGCCCGACCCGGGAGTCGAACCCAGGACCTCATGCTTAGCAGTAGCGCTTGCAAACAGTTATCCAACGAGGCAGTCACTAGACCAACAGAGTGGATATATGTAGATTTAATTGTATCACATAAACGTAAAAACGATGATTAACTTTTTTCTATCTGCTACTCTGCTCTAAATAAAAACAATAACATAGACCAGACAGTTTACGGTTACATCTTTGACTGCAGAATTAAAACTTTTCAAAGACCAGCTTGTAAATTAATCGATACTAAAAGAACACATAAAATTAAAAGGAATTGTCACTTTTAATAAATTAGTTTTAATCGTAGCCAATAAAAAAACAGTAAATATGAGACCACAAAACATTTTACAGATATTTTTAAAAGCCATATAATTCTGAGGATTAAATGATTATGTACTAGGATTTAATTTACAGTTCATAGGAAAAATTCTGTATAAGTAGTCAAAATATTTTAAATTAAACTTTTTATGAGCACGAGAAATATTTTCATCCTGAAATGTTCCAATGATTGCCTACAAAAACGTTTATAATTTAAATACATTGATGCATGCATGGCATACACTTAGTTATAATAATTATTTGTTACTGGAAAATAGTAAGAATTTGCATCAATTATGCGAAAGTCAACAATTAGAAATGTCGAAAGTTTTACACAACAAGTTGACACTTTCTTGAGAACTAACGTGTCTATGTACGGTTGAGGTGGTGTTCTAAGTGTGTTGTTTCTCCTGGCCGGTTCCCCTCGCCGGGCAGTAATGCCGAAATTACACGCACCATGGAAACACATTACAATACCTGTATGTAGAAATAGAAAGCACAGCGCACATTGTAAAGAATTCCCAGCACACAAGTTGTCATATTATCAGTTATTCAGATAGTAACTAAATATCTTCGTAATTGAATAAGTATGTTTTCTTATTTTTGACTGATTAGTAACGCACGTTTTCGATATAATCACTAATTAGACGACGAAAGTCAACAAGTGATAATTAACGTAAGTAACCAGTGATTAATTAATTACTTATTAGCAACAATATCTGAGCCGTAATTAAAAAGAAACAGTCCGAATGTATTTATTATTTATCTTTATTATATCACTAGCTGCGCCCCACGGTTTCACCCGTATAAGTGTCGATCCAGGGTGTCAGCTACTTCTATATTAAATTTTATCAAAATTGATCCAGCCGTTTGTGCGTGAAGAATTAACAATCATACAAACACACTCACAAACTTTCGCCTTTATAATATTAGTGTGTAGTGTGATATATATAATAATAATATAATATAGTAGGATAACATTATTGCGTTGGTAGATATTTATCATTAGTTTTTAGGCCATGACTAATAACGTTTCCGATAAATCGAAATTCGGACTCAACCATTGAATAATTTTTAGTCATATATTTTTTTTTTTTTTTGTTTAAAAAAACGTTGCCCCACACTAGGATTTTCTCCTGTATTGTGGGTGCGTTTACAAACATTTAAATTCACGTACACAAACAGCCAGACCCGGAACAACTACTTGTAGGTCATACAAATATTTGTTCCGTGCGGGAATCGAACCCGCGACACGCAGCGCAGCAGTCAATCGCTTAACCACTGCGCCAACCGTGCCGTCACTTCATGCCGTGCCGTCATTTCTAGATTGCAAAAAAAACAAACTCGCCTACTACTGTGCACCTCAGTGTGATATCTCTAAAAAGGATGGCAACTTCCAATTCAGTACCTAATGATACAACATATTCGCAAACCGTAATTTGTAAGAGAGATATTTAATTACTTACTTAAATGACCTAAAATCACTAGATTGACCTTTGTCAGTAAAAAGAAATCTTCGAAATCGCGTTATTAGCATGGATATATCACTACAAGATCATAACTCCCACTTTGCACAACGGATCAGAACAATTAAGTCTGAACAGTTCGACAGAAAAAAACCTTGCAACAACGCCGACGTCTTATTAACAAGGATTTGATAAATAAATTTCCATTTAAGATTTATATTGCTGCATTAGCACTAAATGATTTGCCATTCATCAAACGACAGGTTTGTAAACGTTAGATGTCCGATTCTTTTTTTTTAGTCACTCCTTTTCTAATGTCACTTACATAGAAATTCCGTTATTTTGGATACTTTATGGTGTCAGATTTTTGAGATCCGTTTCGAGATATTATTTTTATGAATAACTTAACGGTATCAATCACGGAATATAACTATTCCGTGGTATCAATAATCCTGATATGGAGATACTCTTTTTAAATAGACTTATATGCTTGCTAATTATACCCAATATTTCTTATTCGTTTCATCACGAAGCATAGATGCATTTAAAATTATAACCGCAAATATACGGAAGAAATGTTGGAAAAATAATCTAAAAATAAAATGGACGTTTGATATTTCACTCCGAGATGAAAATAGAGGCTTAAGGCGTTGTAGCTGAAGAAATGTAGTCTATAAACAATGCGTATAAAGGTACTGCAACCGGGTATTGTTGCAATTTTGATTTGTTTCCTACAGCGTTGCCTGCTGGTGTGATGCGCTCGCTCCTTTGTTCTCGTATTCTGGTAATCGCATGCAATTTCTACAGCGAGCGTGTTCTTAGATAAACCAGCCTTCTACGGGCAGGCTTTGCGGAATTCTGCTCATACGTTTACGAGTTTATGTCTTCTTTTAATTAACGCAAGCGCTGCACTGTGCTCTTCTTTTGAAAGGTGATATCCACGTTGGGTTTAAGTCAGATTTCAGCGCATTAAGTTCGCGTACCTACCTATCTATCGTACGAAATATGGATTTTAGGAGCAGTGGTATCGGCCGCAGCTTACGAGTTGTAGGTCGTAGGTTCGAACCCGGACAGGTGCTTTACTTTGTAAATTATTTCGTGACCACTAGTCTCAAAACGTAGAAGGAAAACATGGACCCGCATGGTAGATTACAGTCCACTCCCTCTCGAAGAGAGGAGGCCTGTGTCCCAGCAGTGGGAACATTATAGGCTGATTATTCTGCGATCGATAATAGTACTGATTATGTATGGATTTGATATTTCCATTACATCTGTTCCAGAAAATTAGACTTTTTTTAAAACTATTTAACATCCTTGGAATTTGGCATGAGAGGTGGGTCTGGAATACCTAACAGCAACCACCTGTATATTCAGAAGGTTAAATAATTACAAATCCACATACCAAAACATTTTCTCATTGTCATTAAAATACCTTAAGCTTGGTCACAACTTGTTTTGTTGCCGACAAGGCCGACCGCATTCAGTGTGTCTATCAGGTGTCAACTTAAGGCTGTATAATGTACGTACTTGTAATTTGAGAACAGCTGTTGTCAACCTATGGTATGGCTTATAGACACGAAGGGCACAGGATCCCGTGCCCCTAAAATGTTATTCCCCTCTGGTCTCGATGCAAGGTTGCACAAAGCTTTGCCGGCTGTCAAATTTCAAGACACCTGTCCAATGTATTTGTTGAAGTAAATCTTCCTTATAGACGGCTATGTTGGAAAGTATTAATATTGCGACTGTTGCGAGAGAAATACTTGCAGCATGGCCGAAAAGCTTGTTTTGATGGTATAGGACTTAAGTATTTAGGTACCTAAGTCTCATTTTGGAAAAGGTGGTTTCGAACTATCGAACACCCAAAGGCTCAATTAAAATGTTTTCTTTTACTTTCAATTAAAGAAAGAAAGAAAAGAAAGAATTTATCTAGAAAAATATAAAAGACTTACCAGGTACATGTTCGTCATTAAAGGTGACTCTCACGGTGTGGGGTCGCGGCAGGCGCGGTGTGAACGCGGCCGCGTACCGGTGACCCCCAAGGGGCCGCACTGAGCTGGCCACCAGGGTCCCGTTGCCGCCTGATACCTCCAACTCCAGGTGGCCGGGGCCCGCCATACTTCCATCAACTGTGCAAAAGAATTACTCGTCAATTTGATACAATATTGTGAGATAATTGTGATAAAGTCAATATCTGTGGATTGCCGAAAAGGCAGAGATAAGTATCAGGAACATGATTCCTTTGAGACGGAGCAGAAAGACAGATAAAATATAAGTGGTGACCCAGTAGTAATGGCCGAGACTTACGGAGGTGGGTCCAAACCCATACTTTGTGTAAATTATTTCATCACCACTGTTCTCAAAACGGTCAAGGAAAACATCGTGAGGAAACCGGCATGTCCTAGAACCAAAAATTCGAAGACGTGACATCCACCATCCCGCAATGGGTCCGCGTGTGGGATTATGGCCCACTCCCTCTCACAGAAAGAGGGGGCCTGTATTATAGGCTGATTATGCATAATTATGCTAATTCTCTAATTACCCTGGACAGAGAGGGATGCCGGCCGGACACTGATGAAACTGCAGCTCAGTAGGGCTTGTGGCGGTGTGCAGTAATAGGTATTCCCAGAAGTCAGATGCTCGTTGATTACTTAAAAACTTTTCCTTTCATTCTCGAACAATTAAGATAAAAATGCCGATAAGATAAACACTGACACATACCTATAAGTAATTCCACGTATTCTGAAAAATATGCGTCTATGCAAAACGATGTTGTAATTTGTAGAAGATTATTATCAACACGTCATTCATGCAATTAGATCGACACGCTACAGTTATTTTGTTAAAGTCATTTAACGAAAAGTGTTAAAGAAGGCTAGGTATTTCCTGAAAATTTTCAAACTTTCTCCTTGGGACCAACCATAGACAACCGACACTATAATCGCGAAAAAAATATCCCATACAAGTCTTCAATACCTACTCTACCCAAATGTATGGGACGGCTGATTATTTTTTGACCAAACCATTCTGATAGATGCTGTAGGTATATACGGTTCCACTTTACATGGACGTTATACCGTATTCATTTGTATAATGTCTACATGATCCCAATTTGGCCTCCCTAAAATTTAGTAACCCTTTAAGGTATAGTATGTAAAACCATTTGTCTCAATTAACATGGTGTGTCTGACCTTACTTTAGAATTAAATTGTAGTTAAAATTACCCCAACTCCCAACACAACATCCCTATTGGCAGATAGGTACCCAAATACTCAAATGTGGTTGTAAAAGCCCAGAAAAGAAATAGACCTGCAGTGCGATTCTGTAACCATCTCACCGTGAAAACTTAGGTGAAGTGAGCGTGGAGTGAGCTGTCAATAGTGTCAATTCTTAGCAAAAACAAACTCACATCATCTAAGTTTTGACGGTGAAATTTTTACAGAATCGACCGGCAGGAGTGCCGAAAGAAGTGAAAACTTGAAAAGCATAGTAATTTTATAAATATGTTTAAAGGTCTTTCTTCCCAAAGAAAATGTACCGCGCGTTGATGTCTTTATAATGGCCAAAACTTAAAACAGAGGTGTCTGTTACGGTAACAGTGTCGCGAGTTCAATGGTTTTTTCCCATCTCAAAAAATGTCCAACGCACCTAAAGAAGTTTTCACTTCAAAAAACAATTAAATTTATCATCTCTTGGCTCTTGACTGCTTCGTTGGTCTTGTGGTATGCGTGACTGCTGAGCGTGGTGTATGAGGTTTGATTCCCAGGTCGGGGAAGGTGATAATACTTAGGTTTATCCATTAGATATTTCTCGAAGTATGGATTTGTGCCCCATAATAGCAATAAGTTAGGCCGACTACATGGAACTTGAAATACAGTATACAGCCTCAAAAAGTTAGTTGTCATTTTTCTACTTCAGCTGTGACACACCACATTAAAATATAAAATTCTAGTGATCCAAATATTTGAACTGCAGTAACTCAACTACCTTTCACTTATCATAAAAATAATCAAGTAATCCCTTAGGAGTACCTGATCTCTTTTTTTTAAATGTCAACTAACTTTTGGAGGCCACTGTAACTTGTAAAATTTGAGTGGGTACACTTCTGCCAATCGCTTAGGGGATTAAAAACGTGATGTTCTGGAACGTAAACTTACCTACGAATTCAACTGGTTGTCCTAAAACTCCTTTGTGCGATGGTTTTACAACTATTCCTTTGGCACCTCTATTATTATCCCTTTGAATCGGTCTGCAAATAAAAAAACGTACTTTACAACAAGTTAAAAGTGCTGCTGAACGTTTTTGTAAGTACGACTCTTTACTAATTAAACAAAAAGTTGTATACAATACACAATTGCAGGTGACGATGAAATGAGAAAGTAAGCGAAGTTCTACTTTGTTGAAATAAAAAACTTTGTTGCATAAAATTAAATTTATTATGAAGAAAATAGTTTGTGGAGTGAATTTATGCGATAGCGCAACTGTCTGCTGTGTTTAACAGCTTTATATTTTGTGAAAAGACCAAAGACTTGTGTTATTTTATCTCGTAAATGGGATGAAGTGCATTCTGTGAAATTATAATAGAACGCTATTGTCAGGATCAATTGCAGTCGATATTTTGTTTCATCAATGCGATTTTTTAAATAAAGACACTTATTGAAAGGTCTTCGGTTTTATTATGGCAAAGCTGTGACGTTAGAGTTTTGCATCAAATAATTACTATACCTACTATGCCCTAGTCAGTATACACTTACAGGGTGTCCCAGAAGTCGACGTCAAGCCGGAATTTGGTAATAGACCAAGTCTAATAGTTATCAGAAAAACATTAAAAAATCAAAGTTGTGAATTTTAAAAATGATTGGCATTTAAAGAAAATTGAGAAAATCTGCACCCTGTCACAGTCTTTTCACTCCTGTTGCTACAAATCTAAACTTTAATTTTTTTTCTGTTTTAGGATCCTGAATAATGTTTCTGTAAACTCTTGACTAAAAATAATGTATAGCCAACTGCTGCAGCTTGGAAGAAAATGTCACTTTTTGCCCAACCATTTTCAAAATTAATAATCGCCCAACTTTGACACTACAAGCTACTACAATCTGTCAAATTTCTTTAATAGATTTTCTACTTTATCGCTAACTGAAGCATTAGGTTCAAAGTTGATTGGGAAAATTTGACAGTTTCAAGTAGCTTGATGTGCTGGCGTCTGTACTATGCGAGTTTGGCAAGTAAAATTAAAAGTTGGCGTATTTAATAATAATTCCAAAAAAAAATTGTTTAATCCAAAGAATTTTTAAAATCATGTCTTCTGTCCTTTTCTTAATGAAATAGAAAGAAAAAGATGCACTGAACTTAAATTTAGTTTAGTGTGTGAACAACAGAATCGGCACCTTTATTAGATAATAATAAGAGTAAGTAGGTATTATGACTTGCCCTATTACCCGATTCCGGCTTGACGTCGACTTCTGGGACACTGCATATATTTTTTTAATGGGTTTGTCTTTACCTCTATCACGCCTGTTGGAAAGCGATGGATGAGGTCTATGATGGAACGAGCATGCCCAGAAGATGTTTGGGTACTTCATAGAAATTAAAAAGCTATCAAAATCGTTCACAAATTTTTCGCACTTAGGTACATCCAGGACCAAATTATCCTCTTCTTTGAAGTTTTTTGGGTTAAATATTGACGATTGATGCTTGGCACTATACCTTCGTGAACATTCTGGCACTGGGATGACTACATGTTATTTCAGGTTACATATTATACACTACAATCATAACTATTAGGTTATAATCTATAACAGTTATTACCTGAAACGTGCGTGTGCGGCGTCCGTTTCAGTTCGGGCCCCCCCGGCAGGGTCGCGGGGGGGCCTATTGGATAAAAAAGACTGCTGCTGTTGTTGCTTCTCTTCCACACTGCTGTACGAAGAGTCGCGGACCACGTACGTGCTCTCACGTACCTCGCGCTTACTGAACTCTTGCTGCAAAAAAAACGAAATCTCTTAAAAATTCTATCTCTGATATATGCCTAATCACATGCTTACAAGCAAGTTGATAGCGGGGCTGATTGATCCAGAAGACTTACTTAAATGTATCAAAGGACTTTTTATAACTCATCTTAGGGAAGGTTAGTTAAAAACATTATTATTATTTTGAGAGTGATTTTTTTTTTCTCAGCTCGTAGGCTGGTTTTAGCTACATTTACTGGTCAAAGCCAAGTAAATGCCCGCGGTAGTCAGTCGTGTGCTTCGAAGAAATCGGCCTATACGCTTTCTAGTAGTTATTATTCTCTATGCCTAATATGGACCGGCGTCCTCTAACAAAGGATCATATTTTAAGCATTTTTGTCAAAACGCTATAATTCTTGTCTCTGTTTAAAACTATGTAAACTTTTGTGAAGAGAGTTTACATAGTTCTAAACAGAGAGAATATTATTATTATTAATATCAATAGGTAATAGTCGTCCAGACCGTATTTCGGCCATGGTGGGCAATCGGCACGGAGGAATCACACCGCCAATTTCCAAACTCCGGGCTGTTGTGTGATGGTTGAGCTGGATGGTGCTGATCCAAGCGTTATGTTCGTGAACGGGCGCCGTCGGTTGAGACTGGTCATCTCGGTTTATTTTTAATCTTATATTTTGAATTGTATCTTCATTTGTCTTTTTTTTTTACACTGTTCTCACATAGGTAGAAGCAACAAGAATAATGTACCCAGGATTTTGTAATATCTTGATTTAAAAGAGTGTCCATGAAGTTTCTCGCCCGTTCTTCTCCATAGAGATCTACGTTTTGGAAATAGGCAATTAGCTTCAACTTTCTGACTAACTGACAGACTATTTAATTTTGACAATTCAAAAGTGCCTGTACAAGGTTTAATTGAAATAAATTCTTTGAGTTTGAGTTTGAAAATCCTAATGGAAAAACCCAATAAGACTGCCCGACCTGGGAATCGAACCCAGGAAAACGCTCAGCAGTCGGGCTTGCGACCACGAGACCCCGTTGTTCTCGTGGTCGCAAGCGCGACTACTAGATTTTCTCGTACATCGTACTGATATGCCGAATGCCTATATCTACAGATTGGTAAGGTTTTTAAGTCTGTGAACGCGGACTACAAGCGGACTTGACTTATTCATCTTAGGTATTACCTACCTGTTGTTATTTGAAGGCAATAGGTATAACTTAGGATGCTACAAAAAATATATAACATTCCATATATGCTTCCCCACCCATTTTATTTGTCGAGAAACACGCGCAAACATGAAAGTTATCATTTTCAGCAACTGCAACACAGACTGAAGGCCCCTAACGAGAACCACTCACATTTTCGTGTAAAATTTGCGCAATATTGCCCTGACAACTTCGCCAAGCAGTACTCAAAAGGTAGGGGAGGCGCGCTAGGTTGCAATTCGAAGAAATCATTATCAAGTGCCTCAAGTGCCTTTATAAACGGAATGTACATTGCAAACGGTGCGGCGGAAATTTTCAACCTTATATTATGTAACTAGACTCTACTTATATTTTTATTGTAGCAAGTTATGAGAACGTGAATATTCTGTAGTGTTGTACTTTCGTAGGTAAGTGCATTTTTATAGTGGCTCCTGTAATGTTACCTAGGAGAAACCTAGACTTTTAAGCGGGTTATGGCACACAATGGCAGGAAACTGATGTCCTAGAACCAAAAAGACATAATGTATCTAACATCAACAATTCCTTCTCACAGAAAGCTTTAAAATACAGGGTTATTGGATAAACACCAACAACCTCTTAAGAGGTCATTGTACTCATCATTATGAACAACTTTTACTATGGGACCAAACCTGAAATCACGAAAAAAAACACAGCTGTTCCCTACATTTTGACGAGTTATACGAACATAAATGTAGGGAACAGCTGATTTTTTCGTGATTTCAGGTTTGGTCAGAAAATATTTGTCTACTTTAATAGTTTTTCTATTTTTCATTCATAAATGTTTGCTACCTCAATACAAGGATGTCATTATACTCAAGTACTGGCTTCAAAAAATGTCAAATTGGAAAAAAAATATGACAAGTCAATTTCAAATTTTCTAATCGTTAACCTACAACTGTTTCGAATTTTGTCGTTCCGCGAATTAGGTAGAAATGTAGGTACATTCTGCGTAGTTTACTCTTTAATTTTATTGAAATAGGGTTTGCACATCAGTGAAAATAATTAAATATTTTTTTATTTTTTTGGGGTGTGTTATACAGCGTTACTACGTGGTTCTTAAATATTGTGAATGGTCTCGTTATAAGGCCCCATTTAACCTCCTTTCGGCTTTACGGGTAGTTTTGTAACACCCTGTATACATAAAACAAAGTCGGGTTAGTTACGGTTGGACCGATAAATATCGGTCGGAGACAAATCCAACAAATCAAAGATCATAAAAATGATCTTTGATTTGTCTCGACCCGGAATAGCAGAATAACTATTAAAACATGGTCAAAAATTCACGAAAAATTAATAATGAAGATAATTAATTTTCTCATACATTTTGTATGGAATGGCTTATTGTTTCTGAGGCGGTATGAAGTTCGCTGGGTCAGCTAGTGAGTACATAAGAGGAAATCTGAATGTAGCACCGGTAACTGAAAAGTTGTGTGGAAATCGGTTGACATGGACTAAGTGCAAGAGAATGATGATTCTATTCTATTCTATAGACCTGGGAACGATATAGGCTGCATCTTATGCAGGACATGGGTTCAGCAAGCAACAGACACGAGATTATAGGTAATCTTAATTGGATCTCTATGGAAATATCATGCAACGTCGCGTCGGTTGAATTTCAAAACCGATCTGTGCTTTTGGGGCTTTTTGTTAAGAAATTCTGGGTAAAGCTTCGAGTTGCCCCTTTTTGATGACAATAGGCACCCCTTTGCACGTCGTTGTTTGGAAATTCTCAGTAGCAGCCTGGATATTCAATGGGATTCTCGTTTACATGGGATTAAATACCGCAACCGGCGAAATGTTGGTGAGCTCAGGTACCATGTATGCTTGCCTTTGAAAATACAGGGACCATGTATTTAAATGTGTTTATTTTTACCTTTACATCCTCGTACGGACAACTGCTGAGATAAGGGATTGATCCTCTGTTTAGACAAAAGGTATTGAATTTTTCCATTTGAAAATTCTCGTAACATCCCCGAGTTAGGATTTTTTTGAAACCCGGTTTATGGAAAATGTCTTTATCATTCATCAGGTCGCCTTTATTACATGGAAGTTATTATAATACTAGCTTTTGCATGCAGTTTCACGGTTTTTATTATTATAAGAGTCGTTCAACCATATCCTACGTCGGGATAAAAAGTATCCTAATGATTGTGTTAATCCAGGTTATCAGCTATCAGGGGGCCTGAAAAGGCCACTTTGGCAGAATCATAAAAGGATAACATTATGAATCATAATGGACAATTAACTGTTAAGTAGTAAGTAAAAAATACCTGAAAAATCCTTCACCAATGAGATTTGATACGATTATCAAATCCCATTGGTGAAGGATTTTTCAGTTATTTTTTTTTAGTCTGTGCTAAAATACTTACCAATCAATCCAATCCAAATCCAATCCCAATCTCTTTGATTATACCTAAGTAGTGCAGCGAAAGAAAGAAAAACACGGACTGTCTTCGCTATATTTTATGTTTCATAATATTATCCTTTTATGATTCTGCCAAAGTGGCCTTTTTAGGCCCCCTGTTGGGCAAATTTCATCCAAATCCGGTCAGCCTTTTTTGTGTGATTGAGTAAGAACATACAAACTTTAAATAGTAGGATAACTGGTGGAAAGCCAGTGTACTATACATCCACACATCTATGCATACTGCGTGACATACCAGGCATGATGGTATGTCACGCTCATGACCTTATGTTATTTAATCCACTTCTGTTCAACTAACAACTAAAATTGACGGCCAAGTCTATGGTCGCAATCTTAATGACGGGAAGTTACCCCATTGTAGCGGACTGGGAGAGCAACCTAAGTGACGCCATAATGTCCAATAACCGCGGGAGTCACGCACACTGTTTACATAGTTCAAACATGTTCCTAAACTTACAAAGTATTATGTAAGGGGTCAGTTCGGATAAGTTGAGTTTGTAAGGGCGTCCGCAGACCGACTTTATTGTGGAGTTTAGACGGGTTGTTGTAAGGTTGCAGTTTGCAGATGGGCGTTACAACCGCAGCTTTAAATTATAACTCCCACGTCCGGTAAACCGGAACGCCTGGTCGCACCGACATGACAGAGGACGCTTTCCGGTTTTCCGAACAAAAAATGACGTAAGTATTTACCCCACGATCGCTTTCTATTAGGATGCGGCCTATACGGGTGCAACGTATCGTATAAAAACTTTTTTACAAAAAAAAAACCGACTTCCAAAAACCACTATAAAGTGAAAAATAACTTTAATTTCGGAAGTCGGTGTCTTTGGATTTGTATTTTAGTTTTTTGCCACCGACTTCCGAAATTAAAGTTATTTTTCACTTTAAAGTGTTTTTTGGAAGTCGGTTTTTTTTTGTAAAAAAGTTTTTATTTTTCACTTTTTAGTGGGTCAGTTTGTAATTTATTTAAGTTACAATAGCCCAATGTCAACTACTCATGACCTTTTACAAAATATTGCTTTTCCCGATGCATGGACGTTAATTGTTGAGTTCTCCTAGTAAGAACCAGGAGAACTGGAGCTGATTGAGAAGTCACCATCAGCTCCACTTCACCATACGCATTGTAACGAGCATAAATTGCTTAGCAACCATATTAAAGTAATCGAATCGCAACCCATGAAATATTTGTCATTGAGTAGTTCCGATGGCCATCTGTGGTCTTCATCATCAGCTCCACTTTACCAAATGATGATTTCCGAGAGCAAATGCTCAAGTTACTTTACACAAGGTAGCTACTGTAAACTGTTGAGGAGTTCCCTTAACTGTTCTTCGTCTTCATCATCAGACCCCTAATGACAGTCACAACCCATGTAGGTGTAACGTTCGCATCAATACAAATCAATCAAGCCCAAACACAAGGTAACTGCTGTAAATCGTTGAGGAGTCCCCTCGACTGTCTTTCGGCTCCATCATCAGATCGACTCCAGGCCTTCATTAAATTGTAGTGCTTTAAAATATATAATGAAAAAATTAACAAACGCACTAGTCGCTCCTACGATTTTCAAATGTTACTCTCGATTTCACTGGGATGCTATCATCAGATCCTGGTTTCCTTATCATGAAAAAAAAAAAAAAAAAAAAATGAAAAAGTGTTTATTCACAGAAACAATTTTTAACATATTATATTTACCTCCGCCAAACTGCAAAACAGTTTGTTGGCAGACGTAGCTCCTTTTTTCTAACTATTAACATTTATTTAATTTTTTACTGACACTTTTTCACATAGGTACATGTAATTAAAACTATTTCTTTATTTCTTAAATTAAAAAAAAAAAGACATTTTAAATTTATGTTTAGTTATTCTCTATAGTGAGGCTTTGACAAAAAACATTAAAGAGGTACTTATGTATTTTATTTTTAAAGGCGGTTTTTGTGATACAACTGTTTATATCGACTGGAAGGTTATTAAAAATAGTAGGGACTAAAAAATTTCTACACCTTCGACCATAATAATTATTAGAGGTGGGCACTACAAATCTTCTCATATTATTGTTCCTTTGAGATCTTGTGCGTATAATATTGTTTTTAAATTCATTGCTACAATACTGTTCCAAAGCTACTGACATCACTACCCTCTCATGGACCGGCAGCATTTTACATTCCAAAAATAAGTCTTCATAATCACTACTTTTACAACGGTTTTTTGTGTTTTTATCTACTAATAGTTTCATGAATCTGATTTGCAGTTTTTTTATTTTATCCAAATAAGTTTTAAATGTGTTACCATAGCACGCCAGCCCATAAGAAAGCAGCGAGTCCACCAGCGCATAGTAGACCATGTACAATGTTGCCCTATCCAACACAAAACTAAGGTGGTGGAATTTTACAAGTACATACCTGAGTTTGTCACATAAGTGTGTGATGTGTGTTCTCCATGAGAAGCTGTTGTCTATGTCTAAACCCAAGTACCTGTATTCCTCCACCACCTCAATGTTTGCACACTCACACAACGTCAGTCCACCACTGTGCAGACACTCATAGCTATGCCCCACTATGCGCGGCGGACGTTCGATTTTTTTAAGGTAAGGAGATTGTATACGCATACATTTGGTTTTATTTATATTAATTATGATGCCATTGTCATGAGCCCATTTGATAATATTAGTAAAATCCTCCTGAATGTTACTTTCAATTACATTTAAGTCTTTATCTGCATAAACTAGACAAGTATCATCAGCATACATATATATGCGACATTTACGAATCGCATTGCACATGCTGTTGACATGCATGATGTATCCGACGGGACCAAACACGGATCCGGTTGGCACACCACACGTGACGTGTCTGGACTCTCCGACGACGCCGTCAATGAGCGTTCGCAGTGTCCGGTCTGTGAGGTAGGCACGGAACCACCTGTTCAGTGGTCCCGCGACCCCGCACTCCTCCATGGCTTGAAGCAGCTGGTGGTGTTCCAAGGTGTCAAATGCTTTTTTGAAATCAATGTAGACCACCACCACCTGCTTCCTCTGACCCAAACACTCATTGACGTAGTCCGCGAACTGCGCCAGGGCCGTCGCCGTGCTCCGCCCACGTCGGAATCCATGTTGTGCATTTGTCAGAATATTGTGTTTTTCCAAGAAAACACTTACCTGATTCACAATAAATTTTTCTACTATTTTATTTATAACTGACAATAAGGCTATTGGCCTGTAGTTTGAGTAATCACTATGTGCACCTTGTTTAAAAATAGGTCTTATTAATGCTGTTTTTAATTTATCGGGGTATAACCCCTTTTCAACACACAAATTAATAAATAAAGCAATAACAGGGCTCAACTTAGCTTTTAATAATTTAATTTCTTTAACTCTAATTTTATCTACTCCTTCAGACTTATCACAACTTAGCAAATTTATTATTTTATCTATATCTATTGGATAAGCTTTCTGAAACCGCAATGAAACATTTACAGGAACAACATAGCTAGATCTTTCCAAAAACCTATGACTACAGGCATGTTTTATATCTAATATTTCTTTGGTAAATGTTGTTGAAAATTTATTACATATGCTATCAACCGAACCTTCTAATTTTCCTAAATATTTTAAAATAACAGAATCGACACTTCTTTTTTCATTTCCTATCCATGAATTAATTTTAGTCCAAATCTTTCTAATATTTTTTTTACATTTTTTTATTTCTTCTTGGCGGTATTTATTTTTCGCTTTATTTATATATTTATTTAATCTATTTCTAAATCTATTATATTGTCTACGCAAATTCATATCCTCTGGTTTATTTTTACAATTTCTAAACAGCCTATCCCTAATACATATCATTTTCTTAAGCTTTTGCGTGATCCAAGGTTTACTTTTCCTTGTATTGCGCACTAATACTTGAATTTTAGCTTCATTATAAACATCAGAAAAAATTGAACATAATCTGTTATACAGGTCTATTGGACATTCACAATTTAACAGCTCATTCCATGAAACATTTTCAAGTTTTTCTAATACCTTTTTATCACAAATAATAGTCTTATAAGATTTCAATGCACTCGGAACATCGTCCACAACCAATTTACTAGCGAGGCGCACACCTACAACATAATGATCTGATATCTTTACCGTCAACACATACGCAGATATTGCACGCTGAGTTCGAACCCACACATGGTCGATGCACGACCGCGTCACTGTGTCGCCGTACATGTCCTCTCGCGTTACGTCACGGATAGCACATTCCAAGCCCAACTCACTCATATTATTTGTGTAGTTATTGATTACGCTGCCGGTTTTACACATCAAATCTATGTTTGTATCACCAATCATAACTACGTCACATCCTAAGGGAATCTTGGACAATAGTCTATGCACTTCTTCAACAAAACCATGTTTGTTTGTATTTGGCGGCCTGTAGATAGCCAAAATATGAATAATTTTATTTCCATCTTGGAAAAGCTGCCCGTGTATCATCTCATAATAATTAGATTTAATTGTGGTGGCAGTAAAATTTAACTTGTTGTTTACATAAACTAAAATCCCACCTCCTCTTCTAGTTTCCCTTGTATTTATGTATGTGTTATATCCTTCTAAAGTGTACAAACATAGTTCATGTTTTCTGATGTTAATCTCTGTTAATGCAATAATATCCAGTTTTTCCCTGCAGTTGTCTATTAATACTTGTAGTTGACTAAAGTTTTTTCTGAGTGATCTTATGTTCAAATGTATAATATTCAAGTTGTTATCACGTTGTAGTAAATCATCCTGCCAGCTATCTGTACATAAGTATCTATTGTATTCAATGTTACATGTTACGTGTGAAGCTTGGTTATCGAATTTTAAAATAAGGGATACTCACGAATTATGACAGCACTACAAAATACGTCATTTTTTTACTGCGTACGCACTAATGTCGCTAAGTGTGCGAATCGACTTGATTTTGTTGTCATTCGGATCATCTTTCCTTATAAGCACCTTACCGTTCTGTATCCAAATGTATTTAAATGTTTGTTTTAGCTCGTTCTTAGCCGTCCACAACAGGTTGCGCATATGTTTAGTGAGATCCTCATTTATATAGATTCGTTGTCTATTTCCGCTAGCAAATATATCATCATTTGTTAGCTGGTGGGATTTTCTTGTAGCTATCCATTTGTCGCGGCTAGCACGCGTAGCCAAAGTGATAACCACCGGACGCGGCTTTTTCTCGCGCTGCGGCTTCTCGACTTTTATTTCCTCACCCACCCGCTTTACTTCACTTATCAATCCACCTTCTACTCCTAATTTGCTTGCTATGGTTTTAATTGTGTTCTCTAAATTCTCGTTTTGCTGTTCCTCCAATCCAAATATTTCTACATTTTTTTCCTTCTCACGTATCTCCAAGTAAACTATCCTTTCTTCCAGTGCCTTGTTACAGGTTTCCAAATGAACGTACTTATGCTCCAATGCTTTAATCTTTTTGTCTGATTTTTCCTTCTCTTCAATCAATTCCTGGTACTTCTCAGCGTAGAAGCTTATGTCGTCTGACATCGCCTCAAGAGTTTTTTTCATATTGAACACTATTGTCAGCTTTTCATTAACTTCGGCCAACAGTATTTCTGGTGTAGCTCGAGACATGTCAACTTCTATGTTTGGCTGGCGAATCTGCGGTGTGGTTTGGCACTCCTCGCATAAACCGGCGTCACTAAATGCCTTGATTTTTGCAACACATTTTTTATGGAAGGCACCTCCACAGTCACCATTACACTTTGTAATACTGTCGCTTTTCACTCGGGCCAGCGACAGTTTACATGACTTGCACTGCACCATCACGATCGGTTAATTTCTTAAGATACTTAATTTTCCGTAAACAGTCAATACTTAGTCGCGTCACTTGTGTCGCGTTCGCACGGTAGGAGCGCACGCGCTGAACTGACATGGGACCACCCTTGGCATATCTCCTTTCCAACAAAAAAAGAATAATTAAAATCGGTTCATAAACGACGAAGTTATCCGCGAACACACATAAAAAAAAAAAAAACATATATACGGTCGAATTGAGAAACCTCCTCCTTTTTTGAAGTCGGTTAAAAACTTACCTAAGTGTAGTCTACTGCGAAAAGGATCAATAACATATTAATTATCTTTGCTAGAATACATGCTATAACCAGGCAGATATGTGTTTGATCAATTCGATGACTACTAGGTACCTACAAAACTGCATTTGACAATGCATAGCCGTTCAGTACCTACCCATAGGTGAAATAACACATTATAATCATCATCATCCGCCTAGCCTTTTCCCAACTATGTTGGGGTCGGCTTCCAGTCTAACCGGATGCAGCTGAATACTAGTATTTTATATGGAGTTACAAACCAGTTACTGGGTAATAAGATCCCCTTGGTTAAGACTGTTTGTCAGACTTTCGGGCTTCTGACAACACGTAACGACTGTCCGGGACCAGTTCCGGGGAACGGAGGGGTTTCGGTATGTAAAGATGGTCACCCATCCACAGATCAACCGCGGCAAGCGTACCTTAACCTGATCGATCGACCTGTGTGGCGCTCTAGTGGTCGCAAGCGCTACTGTTGAGCATGCGGTCTTGGGTTCAATTACCAGGTTAGGCATAATGTTATTGGGTTTTCCTAGGCTATCTGGAAGTTCTCAGTAGCAGCCCGGTGCCTGGATTTGAGCCCGGTTGATGGCAGCAGGCTCGCGCCCTATTTTATGGGACTTAAACATAACTGGCGAAATGTCTGTGTATTATAGGTACACCTCTGTCCAAGTGATGTTATGTAATGTTATGTTATGTTTATCAAACAGTATAGGATACAGTCACCGTAATCGTATCATAAAGCCATTGAGCATTTTTGCAACTAAATTGTAAGAGCAGTAGCATATTAAGAACAAGTATTACTATGAAAAAGGCTCGCAAAAGACACGTATTCTACTGCTGTATTTGTAGATCCATTGTTATATTATCTAACTTAGGTATTGTTTAGATGGTCCACATGTAACATCCAAACAATACCTACCACGGACATCATGTGTATACATATACATCACGTGACGTCCATCCGAATACGCCCAGAGAGGGCTGTCTGTAGCGCCCGTAATTGTGGCATCCTACACGTTGTGATTCGTATATGACCTGTACTGCACCGCGCCAGTGAATAGCTAACTTAATTTTAAACTCGACGCCAGCTGTACACTTCTACCTCTTAATTTAAGACTATTCTACAGTTTGCTTGTGAGGTCATGTGAGGAATCACAAAATAAACTTAGATAAACAAGTTCCATTTGGCCAGTTTCTTTTATTTGTCTCACGTGGATTTTACGACTTGACAAAATGTCGTGATTTCTTTATGATATTATGTATGTTTAATGTGAATACCACACATTAAACTTGCGGAATAAATTCGCTAAATTATGGTGAAAACCGCATCAAAATCCGTTGTGTTAGTTGTGTAGATTAGAGGAACAACGCGGTCTCACAAGTAGACATGAAAAGTGACTTTCCCTATTACTTTTGTATCACCAGGAAACTCTACATCATATTACTTTTCTCTGCATACCGTTCGAAGCTTCACACATGTTTACTTATAATATGTGTACTTTTATTCATGTTACCACGGAAACTCCTGAAGCAGTAAGCATTTCAACAAGATGGAAATGTGAAACATGACTGTCTTTTTTTTATAAAATACTAGCTGCGCCCCGCGGTTTTACCGTAAATGTAAATGTCGTAAATATCGATCCCGTGGGAATATCGGGATAAAAAGTAGCCTATATGTTAATCCAGGGTGTCAGCTACCTCCATACAAAATTTCATCAAAATTGGTCCAGCCGTTTGAGCGTGAAGAAGTAACAAACATATAAACACACACACACACTCACAAACTTTCGCCTTTATAATATTAGTGTGATGTACGAGTATATAGCTATCAAGATGCATTTTAAACAACAAGGTACTGAGTCCCTACGAGGTGATTTGTTGGTAGGTATATTATTTGAGACATTTTTTTAAAGAATTCACCAATACCAAACATGATTCTGATTCTTAAACACTTACCCCCTTATTTATAAAAGTTGCTTATAGTTAAGTAATGACTGTGGTAATGATTAGCTTCTGTTTAACCATACAATTTTGACGTTTAAACTTCTCTTAATTTTAAGCAACGCTTATAAATAAGAGGGTAGTTGTAAAAACCTGCTATTTTATTTATTTGTTAGTCACACTTGTAACAAAGCAACATACCCGACTGGTATACGTGTCAGAGTCCCGATCATCGGCCAACCGGTCGAGCTGCCTGTTGAAGGAGTCTCGCGAGTAGTCGGTGAACTTGTTGAGCTGTGTGTTGCGTTTCGTCTCGCGTTCCAGGGTGTTCTGCCCGGGCAAGCGCTCCGTTGGGCTTTTAGGAGACTCCAGGCTAGACACACAAACGGATTTTTTGTAAAAAAACATTACTACATATATATAAACTGACACCCTTTTTCTAATGGCGGTAGGCTGAAACTACAGAACGTCACTTGCTACGATCTTTACATTATACGTTTTTGTTTGCTTCGTTTACGAAACGCACGCCGATTGCGAGTACTAGCATCTGACCTTTTTGAAGAACATAATCAATAAGGTCAGTCATTTTATGGTTTACAAATTGGGTAATACTATATCACTAGGTAAACTTGAAGAACACATTAACGAAAATAATTATTATTATTATTGCACATGCCCTAAAATAATGAACAGAGCTTGCATAATGTATGAGGTATTTACAATCTAACTAATATTAATTTATCACTAGCTGCGCTTCTCGGTTTCACTCGCACTCGTGGATTGTTCGTAAGCGAGTATTTTGAATTGATCCTTTCGATTTGTTTTAAGAAAATTAAAAAACTAGCCAAGTGCGAGTCGGACTCGCACACGAAGGGTTCCGTACCACAAGGCAAAAACGCCGAAAAAAACACGTTTGTTGTATGTATACAAATACTAAAAAAAATTTTTTTTTTTTTAGTATTTGTTGATAATAGCGGCAATAGAAATATATAACTTGTGAAAATTTCAACTGTAGCTATCGCGGTTCTTGAGATACAGCCAGGTGAGAGACAGACGAACGGACAGACAGCGAAGTCTTAGTAATAGGGTCCCGTTTTTACCCTTTGGGTACGGAACCCTAAAAAGGAAAAAAAAATGCTCTAGATTATTAGTGAGAATTTGTACCCAGTTTTCAATTTACATTTCAATAAGAGGTAACAAATCAAAATCTCTTATTCAAATTGGGCTGAGAACCAGCACCTTTTTGAAGTTCGGATGTAACAAAAGACATCCCTCAAACGCCCATCCCTCACCACTTCCGAGTGTTTATTTAATAATAAAGGCTGGGAGAAAAAGTAGCGCAAAAAAGTCTTAGCAATTACGAGGCGTTTGTTCATTCTTATTAGAAAACTCAAACCTTTTATTTCAAACTAGCTGCGCCCCGCGGTTTCACCCGCATAAGTTTCGATCCCGTGGGAATATCGGGATAAAAAGCATATATAGCCTATATGTTAATTCAGGGTGTCAGCTACCTCCATACCAAATTTTATCAAAATTGGTCCAGCCGTTTGAGCGTGAAGAAGTAACAAACATATAAACACATACACTCACTAACTTTCGTCTGTATAACATTAGTGTGACTAGGTGTGCCCGCGACTTCGTTCACGTGGATGTCGGAAAACAATAATGTATCTACAATTTTTTTTTCCAAAATAAATGTGTGTGTAAATACAGTAGGTATACAGATACACCCTATGTTACTCCTTATAACATCAGCTTTCTGCCAGTAAAAGTCTAGTGGAAATAGGTCCAGCCGTTTCGGAGAGTAGCCGAAACAAACAGACACACAAAAAAAATTTTATAACTTTGTACCGTCTTTCATGTACAAATTAATAAAAAGCTGTTATTTTCACACTATAAATAGACACATCAATTTTATTTATTTGTGTACATTTCAATTACTACTAAACGTTGTATAGCGTCTGTAAAGTTACACAACGCTTTGTCTTCTTCTTTCGAAATTCAAATTACTGACGACTGTAAGAGAGAAATCGGCGTGTAACTATTCATCTGATATAAGTAGGTAATACGTTTATTAGTAAGGGGGATGTATAGATACCTATAGATAAACCAATTACAGGTACTTTGAATTGTCAAGGGGTCGGTCAGTCAGATAGATGAAGCTAGTTGCCTATTCCAAAGCGTAGTAGGTACTGTAGAGGCTATCTATGTCGTCTAACCTTTTATAGTGCAGGCTGGCTACAATTTAGTGCGGGTTCCATTCGAACATTCAAAAAAAAAATTGTTTTGATAAGTCAGTGCTAGTTTAGATGAAAATATGTCATTCTATCAATATTTTAAAGAAATCCATAAATATCCGAAAATTTAATTAGGTATCTACTCTTCAAGTCCCTTACAGCACCTATAGAAAAGAAACTCCACGGACACTCTTTTAAACACAATAATATTGTAATAGGGTGTCTATCGAACGATGGCACTTATTCCGTTACCCGTAATACTACGCAAAATATCGACTCCAGTATCATTAATCATGCATCCATTGTTTCCTTTGTCTGGCATATTATCAATATTTTACCTGTTAGCGCTCATCATTTGTCTTGTTTTTTCTACGCTATCCCAGTCTCTCCGAGGGTGGTACGATTTCCCGCCAGGATCACCTGCGCCTAAGAAAACATGCTTTATTAATTAAACTTTTACTTGAACTCGGTTACCTACTGAAAGCTTGTCAAATTATTTTGTTAGTCATTTGCGGTCATTGACTGAGTGATTTCGATCAGCCATTCACAGCAGTTTGAAAAATCATTCTGAAATCGGCAATAGATATCCAATGTTATACACCTTTTTACATATGTACCTACTAATAAGATAAATAGTATAAGTATGTGATTATTTAATCAATTAATGTTACCTCCAATCGCCTGAAACACAGGATTACCTAGTTCAGGCACAAATTATGGGTGAACTCGACATAGATTTAAGAAAAACTGTATTAACGTTAGTCTTTATATTTTGAATAAATTTATTATTATAAATTATTAATGTTACAACTAAAAAGAGGTCATAATACTAAAGATTATTTCAGGTAGAATTCGTATTTGCATACTATTGCTATTCTATTGGTCTGCTGTCATATACAAATTCCGGGTCGTTGATTTATAAGGTGTACGTTATCTCGTACAGGGAAAGTGCTATCGTGTCGCTTACTTTACGAAATAAAAGCTCTATAAATATTATAATAGAAACGTGGAGCTGTTAATTAATATTACATTATTTGCATAAACAACGAGCTTATAGCAAACTATTAATTGTAAGAAACATTTAGTCTAGCTTAGTTTATAACGTACGAACACGTATTCGTACTAAAGTTAGTGTAAACGCTAATTTTATGTAAATGAAGTCGGGTATCTTACTGGGGCTGCCGAGCCTCCTCGCGCGGTCGCCCTCCAGAGAGGAGAGAGGGCTGGCTTGGTCCAGGTTATCTTGGGACCCACTGTAAGAGCTGTACATCTTGTAATTCGACCGCTTTTCAACCACACGCTTCGTGTTCGTCACAGGACTGTAACGATCCGTTGGACTGCTCACTCTGAAAGTATTTTAGCAAATAAATATTTGGAATAATTTGTACCTATGTTGTGGAACTAACATCGAATTAAATCCGTTTTAGATAAACATGTGTGGTTGCACTAACCGCTTATTTGGACAGTGCGTTATGTTTTTGTTGATTGTTTGATTAAATAGTAGAATATAAATGATAATTAATGATTTATTTTCTGTAAGTAGATTTGTACAAACACTTTTACACGTCAGTCATACACCAAAATAAGTAACTATGTGCATAAAAGTGGTTAAACATAGTGATGGATGCCCCGGTTCGCTCGGGGTATTCAATATTCCTCAAGTAAATGTCCAAATAACGAAAAACCTCATTCAAAATCTATTATCTATTATTTTTATTTTTATTTTTTTTAATATGCGAATATTATACAAACGACTTTGTTTTATTGTTCCTATTTATGCAGGGATGACCCTTTACGGGTACGTATTTGAATATCGAAGATTAAAATACCGACTGTTAAAATATCGATGTTCGAAACATCGAAAATGGAAATATCGAACGATCATATAACCGAAAATTAAAATATCGAAAGTTTATATTATCGAATGGTTAAATATCCTACGTCCAATATATCTAAAATCTAAATATCTACAAAAGTTACATCGAAAGATCTAAATATCGAAATACAGATTATCGAACGTCCTAAATATCGATGGGTAATTATTTGAACATCGAAAATTAATATACCTACGTGTAAAAATGAGTTAATTTTCAACATTTAATACATTCATTCATTCACCCTAAAAATACGTACAAGTTAAAATATCGAACAAATTTTGATAAAGTAGTATGAGTGGAAAAAGGTTGCTTCTGCAACGTCTCCGGCGCTACGGGAAGTGCAACCCCTTCGCCCTTGCGTAACAAAGGATAGGCACCCATGTTCACCTCCGCAGCTTCGGCTTGCTGGTCGCCTCCGGCGACCAGCCTCAGCCGCTACGGTTCCCACGGGTGCCTATGCTTTGTTACAGCGGGCGGGGGTTGCCCTCCCTTCGCGCCTCCGGATTTTTATATACACTCTAGGGGTAACAGCCAAAAGACTACGTAAATTCGGGGTGCCCCAATTCGGTTTTGGAACAATTTCGACCTATTTTATCCATGAAAATCAGTGTCCAGTTTACAAACCTAGGTCAATCGTGAAGGTATTATTTAAATTAAAATATTTTCTTGAAAGTCAATATGTTGTGCTACTAAAGTTAGTGACAGAAACGTATCGCTGCAAAACCGACTCCACGTAGTCTTGTCTGCCCTACCCCTAGAGTGTAATTTAGAATCGCGTAGGCGCGGAGGGGCGAGGCAGCCCGCGAGCTGAGGAGCAGGTGGTTTTAACACCCGCCGCCGCAGCTGAGGCTGGCCGGCGAAGCCGGCCAACAAGCCGAAGCTGCGGTGGTGGGCGTTTAAACCATCTGCGACGTTAAGCTCGCGTGGGACTGCCGGAGCCCTGCAGCGCCGGAGCCGTGACAGAAGCCATGCTTGCTTGTATGTTGCATGATTGCTGCATGCTTGTTTGCTAGATTGAAATCAGGTGGGTTACAAAAAAAAACAAGGAAAACCTCATGTAATGTAGGTACTTTAATTATTTTTACATAATAAAAACCCAAACGTAACGTAACGTAGATATTAAGAACTTCGATGTATTAAATGTTGATATTTTGAACTTAGGCATAATGTCATTCGATATTTTGAATCATTCGAAATTTTAATCACTCGACATTTCAATCTTCGACGTTTTAAGCGTAGGTATAACAATTTTCGACATTTTGATACAATCGATATTTAAATTTTCGATGTTTTGAACATCGATATTTTAACAGTCGATATTTTAATTTTCGATATTCAAATACGTACCCCCCTTTACAGATAGGATATCACATTTGATACGTTTATGAGTTTAATTTCACAAATTTCGTACGCAGTTTCACAAAACAAGAAATAATGTGGCTTTTTGACAATTACCTATTTCACAGTACAAAACACAGTATTATATTACTCGTATTTACAAATTATTATGAAAAACAAAATTAAATTAAGCGAAAAACTGTTATGGCGCTGATCAATGAGGTATTTCGGAGTACAACATGTTTACTGAATAGTGTTTAATCAACGCGGTACACAGAATGTACTAATAAAACCAGATGGAATTATTTTTATAGGAATACCGCAATACGGCGCCGAAAACTACATGAAAATTGATTCACGCTGTAAATACGAGCCGGCTTCGTGCACGCTTTAAATATAAATTAATTAATTGGCATACGTGATACTGAGGTATTGAGGTCCATTGTTGCATGTGAGTGATTATAACGCACCTGTTAATTGGACTAGCCGTCCTGTTCAAAGGGCTGTCTTTTCTGGCGAGAGGGCTCGTTGTCCGGCCGACCGGACTCGTCGCCCGGTACGGCGAACTCGCTCGATACGGACTGGCAGACCTATTGACGTCCAACCGAGAGCCGTTCCCCAAATGTTTTGTTGTTATCGGACTTGCTGTCCTGTTCCTGGGACTCTCGGAGCCGTATCTTGTGTACGTTTCCTTTTTCGTCGCTTTTGATGTCGAGTACGCGGAGTCGGTCACGTCGTAATTTTTGTCCTTTGGGTCGGAGCCGTAGGACGGCTTGTAATAATCGGTGGAATCACGTCTCTCCTCGCGACGGTCCATTGAGCTCGTATTGTGCTTAGTGTTTGTTTCGTATAGATTGTATTGGTTCATTGGACTCTCTGATCTTAAACGTGTAACTGTAACAAATTGAAAAAGTTTTATTAATGCGAAGTTTTTCAGATTTTTGCTTTACGTCGTTGAGATAAAGATCAGCTGAAAGAAATTGAAGAAGACGAACAAGCAGGGGATCGAGGAAGGGGGGGTGGAGGGAGGGTTCAGGGGTTCAGACCGGAAAAAATCGATTTCACGAAGGGTACTTTTTGGATTCTAGCTTTTGCTCAACTAATAAGTTTAGATGTCTTCATTCGGAACCTGGACTAGATATCCTCGCGTAAGCCGGAGACGGACTGGAGCTGTCGCGGGGCTTCTTGGACCGGGAGCCGACGCGGAACATGTGCGGCGAGCCGTGCACGTCGTACCCGTTGAAGTAGATGTACAGCTGGAATTACAGGACAATGTAGTTGAGAAGCCAGTTACTGGACACGGACAGTGTTATGTTTTATTTCACAGTGTAAGGGTGTGGACTTAGGGCCGTGTAGATCCGTCCGTCGGATGTGTTTCGGCCATTGGGTTATAGTTTATTTTGAATGATGATGACAATTTCCGTAATGTAATCTTGAGAGGCTTCTTTAAGGAGTATCCTAAATTCCTAAGTATATTAGTGAACATTATCTATTGAAAATAATCTAAAATATTACCCTATGTTTTCCAGGTGCCTTAGGCATGAAGGTAGCGCGGTATTTAGTAGCCGACAGTTTCTCGAGAGCGCACATAACGCTCCTCTTGTCGTGAACTATGTCCAGTTGCAGGTCACCCCTGACTCCGCATCCACTGGTGTCCAGCTCAAAGGAGTGAGGCTTGAGGGGTTCAGCTCCTTCGAGAGCTCCAGGGCTCAACCGAACTCCGTGGGGATCAAAGACTTCACAGGTGAAGGGGCCACCCTGAAATATATAAAGAAATCGTAGGTAAGGATGAGAAAGTCACCCCCGTATCAAGTTGTCAAGTTTGTTTCTGGCGCAGAAATCAGGAAAATTATTCAGTGAAGCGGAAATATCGTCTGTTCCCAACCTCAGATAAGTAATACATTACTGTCTGTAAAAAAAAAAATTGTAGTGAAGCAGTCTTGTTTGAATGGTTCTGCAGGACGACTTCTCAAAAAAGAAGCATTATAGTATGGCCTACAGATAGATAGTCTCTTCGGTGTAAACACAGCCAAAATAAAGAAGAAATAAATTGTTGTGTAGGGTTATTTAAAACCAAAAAGACGGCTCTCGCGTTCTCACCTGAATATGCTCCCCCTTATAAGTGATAGCAATAGTCCAGGTGCCCGCCTCATCAGGCTGGAAGGTGGCACTGGAGGCGGTGGTGCCAGGAGCTGATGGTGGAGGATGGCGAGCTTCTAGCGGTATTGCGCGACCACTTGGAGAGTGAGCTGTGACGTCTACATCCTCTCTTCTTGGTGCTCCTATAATGAATAAGGATTAAGGGGTCGAATTTGTATGAGGAAACCGGCATGTCTTAGAACCAAAAAATCGAAGGCGTGTGACATCCACGATCCCGCACTGGGTCCGCGTGGTGGATTATGGCCCACTCCCTCTTACAGAGAGGAGGCATGTGGCCCAGCAGTGGGAACATTAGAGGTTTATGCTAAGGGGTCGAATATTGTAATAGCAAAGGGAGAAGCGATAATAGCCCGGGGGGTAATGCGTTGACCTGACAAGCGAGATGTTCCGGTCATGAGTTCGAACCTGAACCAATTCACTTGACTTAATCCCTAGTCCCAAATATATAAATGACACCTTCGGGTGAATAATTTATGTGAATAAATCGTCTACTATTTATTTATTCTTCAGAAAGCTTACAGTCTATTATCTAGGTAAATAATGTACAATTACCGCTTACAGTTGCCATTTACAAGTTTCCACAAATTAAAAACTATACACCTAAAGTGCTAGATAATCTTAATCCCGTTTAATTGTTTACTGTCCCAAAAACAATAATTATTTTGGACAGTTTAAAACCTGAAGAATCTTATTCCGCAATGTCCACAAGAATCTTGGTATATATCAGGATTTTTGTGGACCTTGTATACAGGTGTCTAGGTGTATAGTAGATCTACAGTACTTATCTACATCTCACTGCCACAGCTACAAACCATGTACGTAGCATTAACGTTTGGCGTCCAAAGGTCAATTGCGCGTAAGGGGCGGTTGTACATGCGTGAGCTAAGTACATTGCGATGTTATCGTGTTTGCTCTGCTCTGGCTGTAGAACCATGTGCCTATATGTACGTACCTGTAGCACTGACTAGTACTTCGACTATGCTTCCTATGGCACACGGCGCCATGCCAGGTGGTGGGACGGTTACGAGTCTTGGTAGAACACGGAAGAAGTATCTTCCATCGACCCTGCAATAACAATTTTAGTTTATTTTATTTTTGTAGCACATTTTCAGTTCTGTATGACCATCGTTATATAACATGTTTAAAAATGTTGAATGCATGGACGCATGAAGTTTTAAAAACACAATCTAAAATATTTGCTACTGTTAAATGTCAAACGTTTAGTTTAAATTGCTCAGTGCACACCACACCTCGACAGGGCGTGATAGGTGATTCAATAGCATGACTGTGTAGACAATAAGCACTTTATTATCTTCACCATAAAATTATAATAAAGTTACCTGATGTCATCAACGGTGAGCACGATTTCATGCATGCCAGCATGTTCGGGCACGAATTCTCCTGCACCCCGAGCATCAAGTTTCAACCTTGATTCTTGCTCCAGAGGGTTCACAATAGACACTTTTACTTCAGATATGGATAACTCGCTGGATATGCTCTCGATCTTAATGTAGGTCTGCAAAGGAAGCGAGTGAGCGAAGTGAACCGAATGTTTGGTCAGCTGTTTGATGAAAATTCAAAGTCAAAGAAGTAGTTCAATGCCTTTTTAATTGTCGCATGGTTAGCCAATTTTTTACAAGTTCCTAAGTATTTAATTTGTTTTTGATGTTAATATGTAAGAAAATAATAGAATTTAAGAGATACATAATAATGAGACTGGTTTAATCAGTGTAATACATATAATATAGTGTGTTAATGGCAACACTATGGTCGGTAGGGCAACACTAGATAGTCATGGATAGAGAGCACAGAGTACTCGTTACAGAAATAAACATACAAGTGATTTTGCTAATAAAATCTTTGTTTATTGTGTAGCCTAGTAAATTCCACAACATTATTATCAGCACCTGTATTTACAAAAATACGAATTCAAAAGAGCTTTTTCTTTCTTTTTAATTTGCCATAAATATCATGATTAGAATCTACGTTGAGTGCCAATATATTCTCCTTATAGTTCACTTGTGCCGGATAAACCAGCTGGGGCACTTCCGGATGTCCTAGACGGTATCTTGCATCGAGGGAATCGTAAGACTTCCGCCTTCCCGTTTGATGTCGGCTCATAAAAACCAGATGAATTAGCCATCTACTCTTGAAAGACTATTAAATGGCTGGCGTTTTTTTTTTATTTAAACTGAAGGTTACTTTGCATAATTGCATAATCAGCCTGCACTGTTCCCACTGCAAGGACACAGGCCTCCTATCTGTGAGAGGGAGTGGGCCATAATCCACCACCCGGGCCCAGTGCCATAATCCACGTTATTGGGTAGGTTGGGGATAATGTTTTTAGCCATTTTTAAATCTAATAAGATGCTTTGTAAGTTGATGATTTGGTTACTGTCTCTGTAATTCTTGGCTAAAGTTACAATGCGCCGTAGTTGGCGCTTGGTACAGTAAAATTAGACAAGTATAAAAGCAGTGAAGTTTAAACTATTTTTGAATTAATACTGTGTGAGTAATGAGTGATAAAATATTTGACATCACTCGACGTCTGTACTAGCCAAGACAGTAGCAGCCGCTTAGACACAGGGGAAAAGGGGTAAAGTTGTACTCACGGTTTCCCCAACTCTGCCTGAGGTGGAGTCTAAGGCGACTCTCAACATGTCATGTACAGGTGGCCGAGGAGGCACGTTCCGAAGCTGAGTGGCCCATGCCATCACACCCAGGTGTTCCACGTCGCTTTGACTCAGGTCACGAGCTGATAATACTGGGTGTACACCTGTGCAACACAAGTAAATTGTTTAAGGGGTTTGATAAATAAATGGTTTTATGTTAAATAAATGATAAATATTTTTATGATAAAATAATGATAAACTAGCTGCGCCCCGCGGTTTTACCCGCATAAGTGTCGATCCCGTGAGAATATCGGGATAAAAAGTATCCTTTGTGTTAATCCTGGTTATAACCTATCTGTGTGCTAAATTTCATCCAAATCCGTTCAGCCGTATCAGTATTCTAGTTATAAGATTACGTAAGCTAAATGCTAGCGTAAGTTAAATACAAAAAAAAAACACAACTGGCTGAATTCGAGAATCTATCCAAATAAATAAAATGATAATGTTTGTTCGTAATGTCAATAAGTATAACTGCTTTTTACTAAATGCATAAGAAAGTGTTCGGTACCTACTTTATGGTATAAAAACATATTTTTGAAATGTTTCGGCCCGTCATAAAGTCTCAAAATCTATGATATGAATGACGGGACTTTCACTGGCAGATAGTTGATGTTTTAACGAGTATCTAGATTACATTTATTAAAAAAAATAATTATGGTTCCGCGCAAAAAAGTAAAACCCATGAAATCTAATTTGTTTTCCGACATGCACGCGAACAAAGTCGAAGACTCAGCTAGTTCAGAATAAATTGGACTGAAAAACATGGTATTGGAGTGGTTACGGTTTTCATGTTTCGATGAAACATGAGTAAGTATAATTATTAATTAATAGATAATAACCACAAAACGAACGTAGGTATTGAATTGTAAGAGAAATTCATTCGGAATTAAAACTTTATGCTGCAGAATTGGAGCTCCTTTATATATAAGTATTTATTTTCAGTAGGTTTATCTCTCGTATGTTCATTTTAAGTGTAATATTTCAGTGATCAATGTTGTTTGAAATGTTACCTCAAATATTTAGAATGTAATGTATTGCTGTAATTCATTGGGTGCCCGTGTTATAAATCAGGCAATCACTGCAATTAATAACTACCGCTACTATGTCCAATGTACGGAGATAATTTTAATTACCATTGAACACGATGAAACGTGATCTATAACCGTTATTGTACGTTGGGGTGGCCTTCCAGTCTAACCGGATGCAGCTGAATACCAGTATTTTACATGGAGCGACTGCCTATCTGTCCTCCATAACCCAGTAACTGGTTAATACGATACCCCTTGGTAAGACTGGTTGTCAGACTTTCGGGCTTCTGACTACCCGTAACGACTGTCAAAGATCCACGAATGACAGCCGGGATCAACGGCTTAACGTGCTTTCCGAGGTACGGAGGGTTCACGGTATGTAAAGATGGTCACCCATCCACAGGCCAATCGTGGCAAGCGTAGCTTAACCGGATCGATCGACCTGTGCGGCTGTTATTATATGGCCACGGCCCCTCCGAAATTCTGCTGATATACCTAAAATTAAATATGTAGGTACCTATTTAACATTTTCTATTGCTCCCTTCCCTATGAAAACGAACCAGGGTTTCTAGAACGAAAATATTAAAGACATGTGACACCCACCATCCCGCACTGGACCGCGTGGTGGATTGTGTCCCACTCCCTCTCACAGAGAGGAGGCCTGTGTCCCAGCAGTGGGAACATTATAGGCTGATTATTACTTGGGGCCATCACACTATCACACTTATTATTATACTAGCTTCTGCCCGCGACTTCGTACGCGGATCCTGTTGGTTATACCAGCGACAACGGGGTAGTCAAAATCGAAGATCTGAAACGTCTGATGTCGAATTCTAAGAACCCGGGGACTGGATAACAACGGGATGCGCGAGACGATTCGAGACGTCATTTTCAGGCAATAATGAACCAATAGGGTGGTAAACTTGGCCTTGCACTTTGAATGTTGGCATAAATGGGCCTTCTGAAATCTGTTTCGCAACAAAAGATGTCATTTGAAAGGCATTATTGTACGAACGAATGTTGTTCAAGAAATGTTTTGACTGTGATGGTCACCGATTAGCAGTGATCTTAATATTTCTGGAGGATTTTGTAATATTTCAATATGTACTTTCCCACCTGAGCAACACATACCGTTTGTTTCTTTTTGCTATTTAACAGCTTCACAAAAAGTAAAATTTTTAACCATACCTCCGATGGCGGAATATGTGGCGTAGTCAATCATAGGAGTATACGTAAATGCACTCCGTTCCTTAAGTCAAGTCCTCAAGGTCCTCAAGTCCCAAGTCCTCAAGGTCGCCATGCCCTACGGCTATATCTTGAGACACATCCGATTCTTCAGATGATATCGAAATTCTGTTCAGAGAATGTCGAAGTCGATCAGAATTCAAACGTTCGTTGCGCTCTTCTTAATCTGTCTCTTCATGCCGTACTCCAGCAATTCTTTCTTTCTCACTTTCTGATTATGAATATTTTGCTGTGTGCTTGTTCGGAACAATGTATGATAATCTCACCGTATCAGCGGTCAGTCGCGCATCATATTCTTCACTGGTCTCTAGAGATCTGGATGTAGATGCGTAAATACGCTGAGAACGCAGGCGTGCTTCGCGATCCAAAGAGGTTTCCACGGAGCGAGTTGCAGCCTGATGTTCTCAAACAGCATCAAGTCTCTCCTGACGCTCTTCGGTAGATTCTTGGGATCTTATGATCCTCAATCTTTTAGCTCCTTTGGAACATTGGGAAAGATTTGACCTCTTTCTAGGCATGGTTATAGTTTTATTATGAAGATACCTGATCAATTAAAATCTAAGTGACTGCTCCCCTACCAAGGGTGCCCAGACACGGGATCGTCTGGCCCATGTGCTGGTTTGGTCCCTGGGGTGGTCACGGCGTGCTATGTGTTCTGGTGCGCCGGTGATGGGGAGTACTCCCCAGCGGAGGGTCCGGTGACGGACAGCCGCGGCGGGTTCACGGATGAGTGCTAACGCGTGCCCATGTTCCCGCCGTAAGCGGCAGAGGAGGACACCGTGGAGTTTTAGTGGGTTGGAGTCCCACATAACTGCACTATCTCCCCGTGGTAGTGCAGAATGCATGAGCATTTCTTGACGTTAAAAAAAAAAATGGGAGTTTTGGCCAGTAGAGTCAAATTTTCAATGATATACCATCGTCATCGAAAATCAGTCCTAAACTGTTACCGCCTTCACCGCGTGGAGGTGAAATTAGTGATAGCTTAGATTTCCACATCAGATGTTTCTGATCTTCGATTTTTATAAGTCAACAGGAAATGCCCATCAGACCGAGTAACTTTTACTAAGACGTCATTCCTATATGTGTTATGGTGTAGCTGGGCTCTTGGAGTTCCCCATCAGGTGTTCTAGATCTTCAAATTTATTCTCTCAGCAGAAAATCCTCATCATGTGGAACAATTTTTGCTATGGTACCATTTTTGTATCTCTTATAGTTAAGCTGGTCTGTTTCGGTTCTGCATCAGGTGTTCAAGTTTCCAAGAAACATTATAGCCTGAATGTTGTCCAGCCATAATAACTATACAACAAAAAAAAAATCATTCAAATCCGTCCAGTAGTTCCGAAGATCGGACGCGCAGGCCCGAGGCGTGTCCGTACTCTGATAGAATACCTTAACAAATGTTCGCCGTGATTCTTTAAATTGACATAACTTTTTTATTTATGAACCGATTGACATGAAATAAACACTAAATGTTAAGTGAAGCCTACTACAATATATTAGTGAAAACCGCATCTAAATCGAATAAGCCGTTTCTGATATTAGCGTGCACAAACAAACAGACAAACAGAAAAACAGACAAACCGACAAACAGACAAACCGACAAACAGACAAACAGACAAAAAAAAAATTAATTACAATTTCGGGTTCGGCATCGATATAATAACAACCCCTGCTACTTTTTTTTTATATATTTCCATTGTACAGACACCACTTTTCTACAAATTTATTATATGTATATATATATATATAGATAGAAGATAAAGGCGAAAGTTTGTGGGTGTGTGTGTGTTTATATGTTTGTTACTTCTTCACGCTCAAACGGCTGCACCAATTTGTTGAATGGAGGTAGCTGACTTCCTGGGTTAACATAAATAGGCTACTTTTTATCTTGATATTCCCACGGGAATAGAATAGAATAGAAATACTCTTTATTATGTATCGACCCTTATGCGGATGAAACCGCGAGGCGCAGCTAGTTCGACCAATAAATTAAAAATTTATTGCTCTAACTACTCGTATTTTTGTAGCAATAAAACGTTGACAAGTGTAGTGTAGCTTCATAGCAATTTTTCCCAAATATTGTCCTTTTCTTTTTTTTTTTGCGGATGGGAAATCATCAAATGACCCCTCCCGCTCTGGGTAGAGCGGAAGGGAGTGTCACTCTTACTGACTAAAACCCACCCGTGTTCCTTCCTTAGCCCTTTATGTTCCGGGCCAGCGGTAACCCTTTCGGACAATCTCGCTGACCCGGCAGGCTTCGGCCCTAAGGGGGCCCCTCCTCGATGCTGACATCTGTAAATAATGTCCTTGTTTACCAATTTTCTTAGCGGCATCGATGGCCATTTGGTTGTTCTCCTCCCAGCGCGCGGGGTCTCTTCGCAACCGACTTGGAGGCGGCGCTGGGCCACCAATAGATCTGACGAGCTCGTTTGAAACACGGCCGTCGTTCCAGTCCGTCTAAAACAAAACAATAAAAATGAATTACATATTATATTATTTACACCGGCTTTTGAAACACTTAAATAAAAAAAAAATAAGTCCTTATCCTAATTTATTTAGGGTTGCCGCAAAATGTATTTTTCCTCCATACTTCTGTATTAGTCGTCATCTCAGTAGTCACCCCCTTTCTAACCATAATATTATATTCAAAGTAGGTACCTATTTGAGATTATTTAAGAATCCACACTTTTTATGGTAAAAAAAGTACAAAGCGCAGCCCCCCAAAACGAATCCATCATTTATCAATTCCTACTGGAATTCCGTTGTCAAGTGATATCATTCAGTTTTTACCTACCCAGATACCCAAGTGATATTTTATAGAAGTATAATTATAATTCGACCCAGTAAAATCCAAACAAGTACATAATTAAAAATCAAATTAGCGATAACCCGAGCAATATTTTGTAATAGAGAGAAACTGAGAGAAAAGTAGATTATGTGAATACTAACTCACTTACTTAAGTGTACCTAGACCATTGTGAATCATATCTTTCAATCACTAGGCAGGTTGTCGTGAGACCGGGCCTTGCTTAACTTGACGAGCCATCGTAAATCCATACTTAATATTATTATAAATTCGAAAGTAACTCTGTTTGTCTGTCTGTCTGTATGTTACCTTTTCACGCCTAAACCACTGGACGGATTTCGATAAAATTTGGCAGAGGGATAGATTGCATCCCGGGGAAGGACATAGGATAGTTTTTATTCCGATATTCCCACGGGATCGACACTTATACGGGTGAAATCGCGGGGCTCTGCTAGTTTTATAATAAAACGTGACTAAATAACTCAGGTATTTGTAAAATTATTTGCACTAAGTCTTGCAACAACTTTAGATATGCGTTAGCTACCTTCACCTATTGGGTTTACGTAATCTTGTGTTAGCATGAATGAGAAAAAGATTGCCTTTGGCAACGATATCTGAACACATCTAACGCCTACCTTAATCGTCATTTTAAAAGTTAACCTTTCGAAATAATCACGTCACGCCCAATTTCCCTAAAGGGATTAGCAGAGATTGTACACCTTTTCTTATAGTTCACAGACACCAATATTTTGAATCTCACGGGTTAGGAACGTGTCGCTCAGAAACATCATAATCTTTATAATTAAAGGATTCAATGGTAGGTACACCACAAGTTTATGTGAACTTTTTTCATACCTCGATTTCATGTATGGGATGAGTCACACCTAATTGTTAATTTCGTAATTTTACTACACCATTGTTTAGCGGTGCACAGAATACACCTTCTCTCCAATTTTCATTGCTATAGTGCAAATAGTCTCCAAGCAAAAATGTCTGTGTAACATCCAGACGGACGGACAGACTAACAGACGGACATGACGAAATTATAAGGGTTCCGTTGTTGCCATTTGGTTACGGAACCCTAAAAACCAGAAATCCAAAACTCACCGTAAAATTGGTGATCCCTCTCTCTAAGCGCGAGTTGACCCATTCTAGAGTAGTCTTGAACCCGGTGGATTCGGGCTTCATAAAGTAGGAGAGATAGGTCATGCCGGACAGCTCGTCCAGCCAGGGTGAGGCCAGGTATTCCGGCTCCAAGACCATGGGCACGTCCAGCTCACGGTGGGCCAGCCTCATCGCGCGGCGACAGTTCTCCACGGCTTCGTGGCGATCTGTAGGAAATACCTTGCATGACTTTGCATTCATACTACGTTATGTAAGCAGAGTGGATTAGTATTTATATTTTTTTTTTAAGGATGTACAAAGGACGGCCTTGTGCGGCACAAGTGATCTCTAGCAGACAGCCTTAGGATGTATACTGCAAGATTTATAGAATTTGTTAGTAAACTAAGTTGTTCAAAAGTCTGCACTTGCTAAGATTGAAAATGGCTGCGGTACTACCAACAGTTTACAAAGTAAAACCAGCTGGCTATTAATTTTTATAAAATCAATTTGCGCCCTTACAGAATTTCCAATTACCTACTTTTAAAGACTGCTCGGAACGTAATATGATGTATAGACTGTGGTAGTACGCTGTAATGAAATCTGTCATAATCAATACTGACTGAGCTCGCGCCAGTGCGGGAAAATGCCGGGTTTGCAGTAGTCGAGTAAGGCGGAGAGCAGAACCCCGCTGTTCCAATCCGTCGTCAAGTTGTTGACGCGGCACTCCGGCATGGCCGCCTGCAGCCACGATAGCATCAACTTTCTGCAATCAAACACCAATAAACGTGCAATTTGCCAGTCACTTGCTGCCAGCACCGGAGGCCACACAAGTATCCAGTACGATCTCAGTTACAACTTTGGAACGCTCCAATTAATATTTCACATCGAACCTCCATAAAAGCGAGGAGTATTGAGCAACTTACATTTTATATTAGGAATTTCTAATATTCGCCGGGCATAGCGAAGATGGCATGAATTCTTTCGTCACCGCTAGAGCTTTATGTCTGCCCTTGATTGCGTACGAATATTTGAACGGAAATGAATTATTAAAGATATCCTTTTCGACTTGTTGAGTTGACACATAGTCGTGTGTACGTAACGAGTACATAAGTATGGCGAAAGATTGAGACTTAGATGGAATAAATTATCCTGAGCTGTGAAAAGCTAGACACTGCCGGTATTTCTAAACACCGGGACTGTTAGGCAAGCTCACTGAGCGTATCTTAGGTGTATTTATTTTAAATGCAGTCGAGTGACATGGACCGCTGCGCCGGCACAGGCGTGTCGCGCTAATTGCTGTAACACCAAATAAACGTTTTGTTATTTAGGTACAGTTAGTTTTTTCCCAAGGTTTATTGATTCAAGCGTTCGGATTACATCAGCAGCGTCGCGTGATTGCATCGTTGTCTCAATTTAACAGCATCTGTTGAGTACTGCATCATGTTTATTATTATGTAGGTATTGTTATTTTTTGTTCGCAGTCTAGTGAAGATTTCGCTTTGTTATCTAAGTTTTTATTATGATCTGGGTTCGTTTCCGGATACTTAAGTTATTCATTTTGAGTTGGTAACTACCTATTTTTGTAGATTGCAATCTTAGTGTACGTATCTAATTATCTATAATAGTATAGTCTAATAGTACATATAATAGCTACAGGTAAGAACACTTTAAACAAAAAAATAGTGGCACTTCAGGAGTACCGACAGAAGTGAAAACTTGAAAAAGCATAGTTATTTTATAAATATGTTTGAAGGTCATTCTTCTTTATAATGGGCAAAACTTAAAACAGAGGTGTCGGTTACAGTAACAGTGTCGCGAGTTTATTGATGATTTTCCCATCTCAAAAATCCCCAACCCGCCTATAGAAGTATTCACTTCAAAAAGATGTGTCCGTCACACTTAAATTCTATGACAAAAAGTTGTATCAAGTATACATGAAGTAACCATAATAGGCTATTTGACTGGTTTCTGATAAACATCTCAGATTATTTAATGGTGTCTAACGAGCCCACAAAAACCTATTGCTTCAAATTGTATAATGTATTTCTTTTAAAAAATATTAAATAAAAATGTACTGTTTAAATAAGCCGCCAAAACGCTATCTGTAACAATATGGCGTCGTGACGTCACGATTCACGTAAACAAACGTTGAAACGGTCGAGATACTAGACAAAAGTCATCTGTTCTGTCAACGATAGACAGAAATTTACTTAATCATGACGTCATCTTAAGTTCAGCCAATCCAGACCGTTTTCGATTACGTGGCGCCAGATTTAAAAAGATGAAGTTTTTTCGGGATTTTTTTTATAAATAATACATTGTTTTGTAGTAAAATTAATGCAAATCGATTTTAAAAGCGATAATCTATACGAGTGTCAATAATTATGACCTTATTTTTTACATTGTCAAATAGCCTATTACCATTGGACTACTAAAATAAAACCTTACCTTGGAGGGAATTTGCTGCGCCCGATCTGGTACCGAACAATCAGTGACCAAATCAAACCCAATATTAGTTTTAAATTCCCGTTCACTATGTCCACGTTACCTAAAACAGAAGAAGATTGTTAAAATGCAATATTTTACAAAAAGTAAAAATGATCAATCTTGGTTTTCGTGTCGGCTGTGTGATCGCGTTAAGGCTCCTACAAACAGGCACAACACGCGACGCGAATCGCGCGCGACACCTTTTGTGTCACGCGCGATTTGCGTCGCGTGTCGCGCCTGTTTGTGGAGGAGCCTTTATTCTTCTACTACGCAATGGATTTCTCCCCATCATTTAGAGAATTTATTACGGAAGATTATGTGGTAAATACAGTCATATTAAAATTACACATAATAAAATAATACCCATATTTTGTCAAGCCGTAAACACCTTGCGAAGTAGGTCGCTAGTAGGTAACGTATTAAAGATTTATATTTTCAATTTGAAAGTTCAAAATTTCCTGGTCTGCTCATAATTAGGGCTAAAAGGGTTTAAGTGGGGTTAGGCGGGACATTTGGGTAGGTATACAGAAAGGCAAAGGTGATTGATGATTTTCAAATGGTTTATCTAAAAGATAACCCACGAGACTCTATTAAGACTATGTCAGACTTTACTATACTTCAAATATTGTCGTTTTTAGGGTTCCGGACCCAAACCCACCCAAAGGGTGAAAACGGGACCCTATTACTAAGACTTCGCTGTCTGGCCGTCCGTCCGTCTGTCACCAGGCTGTATTTCAAGAACCGCGATAGCTAGACAGTTGACATTTTCACAATTTATGTATTTCTGTTGCCGCTATAACAACAAATACTAAAAATAAAATAAAATTTAAGGGGGGCTCCCATACAACAAACGTGCTTTTTTTCGGTGTTTTTGCCTTTTGGTACAGAACCCTTCGGGTGCGAGTCCGACTCGCACTTGGCCAGTTTTTTATGTTACGGTCTTGGTCTTGACTCAGCAGAGAATTTAAAAATAAGAAGATAAGTGATGGCTTTATAAGAAGATGATTCCTACCAATGTTAACAAGTTTGACACCATCGTCTTCAATGGCTTGCAACGCTGTCGTGACGTTCTCCAGCTTGTGGTGCTGGTTTGTTGGGTTGCGATTCCAGCCCTTCAACTTTCGACCTTGTAGAGCTTCTACTAAGGCACACAGTACTGTTCCATCTCGGAGGTCTTCTACTAAGTCTGCAACCTGTAGAATATGATTAAACGCTAATTTTACAGTAAACAAGTATCAGAATGTCATGTTCGATTCTTTAAGAGTAATCATTAATAATTACAAAGCGATTACATAAATCAAACAAATCAGTATCGATAATCGATACCACGCTGTTCATTAGAAGAAACTACGAGTACTTACAAATTAGCGTAGCAAGTGGTGTGAAAAGTGTTAACTTAATTAATACGGTATTTACCTTTATATTCACTGGCTTCAGGGTCTCATTGACCCAATTTCTGAAGGTGTTGGCCTGTATCTCCACCCAGAGATCCTCGTGGCCTTTGATGGCCATGCCCTTGGCGGCTGTCCCTGCTGGGCTGCGGGCCGCAAGGCCGGCCTGGGTGATGCGGCCCGCCGAGCCCTCGGCTGAGTGCGCCCGCAACCCCTGGTGTGTCACTCTCACCCCCTCCATGATCACGACGAATCAGTTATTTATGTTTCATCTATTTAATATCACTTCTTTTTCTTTGGCACTGCACATCGTTGTCATCTGGAAAGATGGTTATATCATAAGTATGGAATTTATGGTACATGTAAATGCGCGACTGTTAGCAATGGAAATTTCTGTACAGGGAGTGAGTCGTATCTAGAATATTGATTAGGAATAATAGGAATCCTAATCATGCTTCTACAGTAAAAAAGTTAAGGCGCTGCCCAAACGTAGGACACCGTATTGGTACATATTACAAGCCAGAAAAAATTTAGTGTACCTATTGTCAAATTTTAATGTTCAAAGAAAACACTTATTCAAAAATATTTCGTAAAAATAAAATAGTATCATGCATGATTCCTAAAATAGACTTCAACAAAATATTTTTCGTCGCATAATTCTAAAAATTTTGAGCGTAAATATATTATGTAATAATGATAATATAGGGAATTCAATCAACTAAAGAAAACTCTAAAAAATATTCCACTGAGCTGTGCATTTATTTTTTGTTTTATTTTATTTTGGTGGTCATACGATTCAACTAACATCAAACGCATCACTGTTTTGAACCTTGTTGCCGCGATACGCTATTGTCAATTACCTACCTCAAAATTTGCTTCTTACCGCGCCTTAAGTCAATCAACGATTTATATACGTACTCTTATCAAGTGAATGAATCGTTCGTGAGAGATACTGAGAGAATAAAGCGAAAAGTATATACCTTCCTAAGTATCACCTAAAGATGGTGGCTGGGACGGACTGGATGCGGAAGGCGGAGGACAGGGTGCTGTGGCGCAGCCTGGGAGAGGCATATTATGCCCAGCAGTGGACTGCAATAGGTTGAGTTGATTGAAGTATCATCTACGTAACCTTTTAACTATATTGGCGTCGGCTTCCAGTCTAACCGGATGCAGCTAAATACCAGTATTTTACATGGTATGGTTAACCGGATTGATCGATCTGTGCGGCTGATATTACTTAGCCACGCGTCTTTCTCTAAGTACAGCCGGTCGATTCTGTAAAAATCTCACCGTGAAACTTAGGTGGAGTTTGTTTTTGCTAGGAATTTACACTATTGACAGCTCACTCCACGCTCACTTCACCTAAGTTTTCACGGTGAGATGGTTACAGAATCGCACTGCTGATAGCAATATTGATGGGTCTAAGTGGTCATGACCTCGGGTTGGAGCACATTACTCGTAGTTCTCGCCCGTCCGGACGGATCTAGAGTTTTAAGCAGATTGATGACACATTGTCACCTCGCCTTTGATTGATCACAGTTCCCGACAAAACCTGACGAGACTAGAGCGTTGAGAGTAACTTTATGAGCTTATACACTTAACTAGCTGTGCCGGCGACGTTTCCTCAGTTTTGCTTTTTGGGGTTCTGTACCTAAAGGGTAAAAACGGGACCATATTACTAAGACTCCACTGTCCGTCTGTCACCAGGCTGTATCTCATAAACCGTGATAGCTAGACAGTTGAAATTTTCACAGATGATGAATTTCTGTGGCCGCTCTAACAACAAATACTAAAAACAGAATAAAATAAATATTTAAGGGGGCTCCCATATAACAAACGTTTTTTTTTTCAGCGTTTTTGCCTTTTGGTACGGAACCCTTCGTGTGCGAGTCCGACTCGCACTTGGCCAGTTTTTAGTACTTTATCAAATTTTTTCAAGTTACTTTGCAAATCTACCACCATGTGGGTCCCAGAAAACGTCCGGCGACATCGAGGCAGACCCAGGAGACAATGACGTCTACAGAAAAGATTGGTTCACACGAACTGAAGACAGGGAGAGGAGTAGAAAGGAAGGCATTTGCCCAGCAGTGGAACAACATACGATAAAAATAAAATAATATATAAAGTAACTTTCAAAATGCCAAAAATCATCGGGATCTTTTTGGCAGTTTATCCGAAAAGATGTGACGAACAGACAAACCTACTCAGAAACTCGGAACTCAAACAGTCAAAAGTCTTCGTTGACAGTTTTGTTGTGTGTTTGAGTGACCCCCAGACCGTTTCAATATGATAAATGAATTTAATTATGCAGATTTATATACATATTTAATACCAAAACAAAGCCGGATGATTATATTACCCGCGCGCTGCGTGTTTGGACATACTGAAATATTGTAAATGTGGTGTAAATTGTATGTCATTCGAATACGTTATGTATTGTATTATGTTGGTCATTATGTAAGGATTTTCTAGGCCTTGACATATAATGATGTTGTGTACACAGTAATGTGGTGTTGGCAATATCATAAACAAGTAAGTTTTTGATGCTCATAAACACAGGTAAGTTTGGGACTTAAAGCAAAAAATCGTTAGAATAAAAACTTATTTATTTATGATTACAATTAGTATGCAATTGGGTGATTTGATTTTAGTGACTTTTAATTTGATAACCTGATCACCTCATGACGTATCCATGCTCTTCATTAATTTGTATTCTATTTTATTGAAGTTAAAGTTTATAAACAGCTTTTTTCCAATAACACCTATAATTTATGTAGGTTTACATTAGCAAATAGTAGTAATAGGTACACTTAGGTACTTAATGTAAACTTACTTAATACTATTGTAAACCAATTTTGAATGTATAATTGGTGTTCTTTATTAGCAAATATATAACTTTCTTGATTTATTTTTATTAGAACAGGAAATTAGTAAAGTGATCGTGTTGTTTCACCGATTTTATTGTGCCAATTATAATTTCGAGTCAGATCAATAAATTCTTTCGTATTATTCAGCAGTTATTGCTGACTTATAGAAGACAATAATAATATAATCATCCCAATAAAGGATCGACTGTCGAGCCTTATCTAATCACTTGTAGTTTCTTGATTATATTTATCGGTATCTTAGCCACTGTCCGTCATTGTTTTAAAATGAAGGTCGGGCAAGGGAAAATACGGAACAACCTTTTTTCTTTTGTCTTAGCAACTTTGTATGACCTTAAATTGTCAATTTTTGTTTGGCAACGCTGTAGAAGGTTTAAATAAATAATGTATCCGTAAATACCCTTTGTGTTATATAGTAGGTAATAGGTACTTATAAGACTCATAAGTGATCAAAATAACTCGAATTCGGTTGTAGTTTTGAAAAAAGTTGCCTCAAAAATATGCTATCATCATCTGCCAGTCCTTTTCCTAAAAATTCTGGGGTCGACTGTCAGTCTAACCGGATGCAGCTGAATAATAATAAATAATATTTACGGGTCGACAGCAAGTCTGACAACCAGTCCTACCAAGGGATATTGTATTACCCCGTAACTAGGTTGTAGAGGTCAGATGGGGAGTCGCTCCATGTAAAATACCGGTATTCAGATGCATCTGGTTAGACTGGAAGCCGACCCCAGCATACATTTACATATCTAATTCGGAAAAGGCTAGGCAGATGATGAAGACGCATTGATACAATACTACAGAGCAGTAACTTTACAAACACACCGAGTATTCCCATGCTAAATGCATAGCAAATAAGTATGACCGATTACGTAATGTCTTACCTATTTGACTACCAAGTCATAACACTCAGATAAACGTCATAAATATTTATGACATTGGCAATCAAAGTTAAGTCGTTATTGACATATTTCTGCCCAGCTCAACACTAGGAAGTCGTGACGGGCGTTTTAGGGGCTTGTAACATTTGATGTTTAAAAGTGCTGATCTGACTGACTTATTTGAATAAGGGCCGGTTTCTTAAACGCCAGTTAACTTTTGTCCGACGAATAATTTTGTCATTTTGACATTTTTTGTATGGTCAATCTATCAAAACGTCACAATTAATCTTACGGTAAACGTTATGTAATTATTGAAAAATCGGTCCTTAGTCTCCTACTTAATAAAAATCTTCAGTCTATTTTCTAGTCTTCATTTATTTTCGTTGCTTATAATATTAAGTATGTGTATTTATGTATTTAACCATATTAATATTATAAATTCGAAAGTAACTCTGTCTGTCTGTCTATCTGTCTGTTTGTCTGTCTGTATGTTACTTTTCCACGACCAAACCACAGAACGGATTTCGATGAAATTTGGCAGAGAGATAGATTGCATCCCGTGGAAGGGACATATGATAGTTTTTATCCCGATGTTCCCACGGGATCGACACTTATGCGCGTGAAACCGCGGGGCGCTGCTAGTAATAAATACGTAAATATCTTAAATTCATTAATTCACTAACAAACTACGCACAGCCTAATCTAGAAGCATTTTGCACGTAAGAGTTCCTTTTATAAAGCAGGTGAGCACTAAAGAAGGATTTTAGAACATTCATCTCCTAAAAGCGATAAATGTTTGTATGGTAGTTCGTCACTTTTGCAGATGGTTAATCCCATCGGGTGAACGGCTTGTGATTTGAATTCACCGTAGGTATTTGAGGTGGACTCTCAGACATTTCACAAATAACATTTCTCGGTAAAGATTCCTAGCTTCCATCCTTCTGTAGGTAGGTATGTCAATGTAGGGAGTACGTTCCTATCTCAGGACCTGTGCAGAGCTGCTGCAATTATTCGAACTAGAATAACATCGCAAAGGCTCTGGCACGCACTAATTAGTCTCCGCGTCCCTATTCAGTGAACGTGTTCAAAGCGAACTGTTCGTTCTGTTTTATTTATTTGACAGCGCGAATCTTTGTGACACTATTTTCATTTATTTATTTTTGTTTACTTTTGTATCTCTATTGCTAGTTATTTTCATACGCTAAAAAATATTTAAATGTTAGTTACCTATTTTGAATATTGTTGAAAAAATGAACGTAAATAAATAAAGGGCGTTTCAGAGAAATCAGACCAAGAGATCTCAAAGAAAATAATAATTAATGAGTTGCGAGAAAATCTCTGCGCCAATAAATTTTAATTTCGCCTTTAATGATAAATCTACTTACGTTTAAAACAGTGTTTTTGTAAATGTATCAGCCTCCAGTAAAACTGGAGGCTGTTTTGTATGTAATGGAACCCGAACTCAATAAAAAAAAGCCTCTGTACATGTACATAATGTATATACCGACGCCTTAGAGTGAAAACCTCGTAAGTGTAAAAGAAGTAACTTTTCAGGAGGAAGAAAGAAGTGCGTGCTGTAATTTTTTTGTAACCGACTTCAAAAAAGGAGGAATATGGAAATTTAACCCGCTTTTATATTCAGCACTGTTCGATACGATAAGATTGTCCGAAATGCATAAAATGTTTTCACTCTTAGGCGACGATACATATCTACAAATAAATAAATTGAAGTGTGTTTGTAATGTAAAAATAACAGCTTTTTACTAAATACATATTAAAGTATGCACGGTACATATATAACAAAAAAAAAAACCATGGTCAAAAAAAATTATGTCTGTTCCGCTAATCTCCGAAACGGCTGGACCGACTTTGACGGGACTTTCACTGGGAGATAGCTGTTATATATAAGAAGTAACTTAGGCTAGGTACTTCTATTTTAGAAGAATAGAAGATTTAGGCGCAAAAAAATGTAAACCCATGAAATCGAATATGCATGCGAACGAAGTCGTGGGCACAGCTAGTTATTTATTTATTTAATACTTCAAGCACATAAATGTACAGAGGCGGACGTATCTCAAGAACCGCGATAGCTAGACAGTTGAAATTATCACAAATTATGTATTTCTGTTGCCGCTATAACAAAAAATACTAAAAACAAAATAAAATAAATATTTAAGGGGGGCTCCCATACCACAAACGTGTCTTTTTTCGGTGTTTTTGCCTTGTGGTACGGAACAGTTTTTTTTATTATTCTGTTACCATAACAATGGTCTTTGTAACAGATTTGCAAAACAAACTCGTTCATTGTTCTTAATTAAAATCGCTTCCTAATATTGTTAAGTACACATTATTCTTTGAAATGGAACAGTTGAAAATCGGGCTGTAGGTACCTAATTATTACAACCAGAGAGTTAGTAGATTGTTTAACGTGGCGCAGCAACCATTCATTTCTATGTATTAAACGTAACGTTTGTTTTCTCCACCACATAATGAAAAAAATTTTCGTACTATACTGAAATGCTTAAAAGTGTTTACAATAATACATCCCAACAAAAACATTTTCATGTAAAATGTTTCCAAGACGAGACCACATAAATGTCTCGCATAGTCAAAAAGTTATCAGGGGGCCTAAAAAGGCCACTTTGGCAGAATCATAGAAGGATAACATTATGAATCATAATGGACAGTTAACTGCAAAGTTAAAGTTGTCTGTGCTAAAATACCAATCAATCCAATCCAAATCCAATCCCAATCCCTACGTACGTAGTGCAGCGAAAAAAAAAGAAAAACACGGACTGTCTTCGCCATATTCATAATGTTATCCTTTTATGGTTCTGCTAAAGTGGCCTTTTTAGGCCTCCTGATCTCACGTAGAGCCAAGCTTCTAACTCTACACGCCCTAACTCTACAACCCCTAACTTCACAAACTCTACACCTTAGTCAAAATATGAGGCTTGGCCGTTTTTCGCTGAATTAGTTTGTTTGTTTGAATGCGCTAATCTCTGGAACTAAAAGTCGGATTTGAAAAATGATTTCCTTTCTCTTCCCTTTTCTTTCCTAATTCCTGAGGAAGGCTATAGGCTAGCATCTTTAGCATTACGCTAGGAGCCTTAGGAGCCGACAAAAACAAAAGGGTCAGAAAGAACACTTAGCGAAAACGAGTAATAGCGCGGGCAGGCGATGCGATGCGACGGGGGAACAAAAAAATTCCCGTTATCTAAGTCGCGGGAAGCTAGTGTCATTATCAGATGAGAGGAGCTCTATCTTCCCTCTCTGTACGAAACTCATTGATTCCTTTTGGAAGGAAACTTTCACAGGCGCGACAGTTTTTTTTTCGAAGTCAAAGTTGGCGGAAACCTAAGATGCATCGTGCTCTTGCGTTACCCGCGTACGAGAACACGACATTGTCAAGAAACTGCTTCATTTTCCCATTATGCAAATAGGAAATAAGTGAGTAATGTGTTTGTAGCTTTACTTCATGACATAAACAATGCAAGGAAAGAAAATGGAAGCAGTGTCATAGTATTTAATAGCGTTCATGAATACGGCTTTACTCACGCGTCTATTTCAGGTATAGCCGACTAATTTCCGGTACCTTTTATCATGAGACATGACACTTGTCGGAAATATCAGAAATATGCTACAACCAGAATCATGAAGTCTACCTGAAAATTACGTTTTTATACAGTGTGAGTCTTCATAATGTGCACATATCGAAATGAAGGAAACTAAGCTTAATTTTATCGACGGAAAAAATATTTAAAAAAACCTTAAAAAAAAATTTTTTTAAGCATTTTTTAAATTATTTTTCGCTGCTGTGACCCCTGTGTAAACAATCGACCCTCTATTGAGAATTATGTTTTTTTTTTTACAAAAATCTGATATTTTTTCATAAATTTTTACAATAATTGTAAAATTACTCAATAAAAGCCCGATTACCTACCCTTTTGATTACTTTAAATTATTCTCCATCGTATCAGATTTCTAAACGTGAAAATACCATGTTTATAACTCAATCACAACATTTCCTATCAACTGTTAAAGAAAGGCCTTGCAATCACCATACTTTAGCAGGTAAAGATCCTTTTAAATATTTTTTTATTTTTTCAAATAATTTTTCCGTCGATAAAATTAAGCTATGTTTCCCTCATTTTGTTATGTGCACATTATGAAGACACAGTATAGACTATTTTCACAGACTGCAACGTTGGTATACTGGTCGCAAGCGCTACTCCTGATCATAAGGTCCTGGATTCCATTCCCGGTTTGGGCAAAGTTTCATTGGGTTTTCCCATCTGGAATTTCTCAGTAGCAGCCTCCGGGCTGCTACTGAGACTGGGCACAACTCCTGACTCCGGTCTGGAGTTGATCCTGGTTGATGGCATAGTAATAAGCTCGCTTAAGTTAAATATAACTAGCGAAATGTGAATATACCTACTACTAGTACTCCTCTGCCTAACTCTTCGGGGATTACAGGCGTGATGATATGATTACAGGCGTGATGATATGATTACAGGCGTGATGATATGATTACAGGCCTGGTGGTATGATTACAGGCGTGATGATATGATTACAGGCCTGGTGGTATGATTACAGGCGTGATGATATGATTACAGGCCTGGTGGTATGATTACAGGCGTGATGATATGATTACAGGAGTGATGATATGATTACAGGCGTGATGATATGATTACAGGCCTGGTGGTATGATTACAGGCGTGATGATATGATTACAGGCCTGATGATATGATTACAGGCCTGATGATATGATTACAGGCCTGATGATATGATTACAGGCGCGATGATAATTATGATTACAGGCGTGATGATATGATTACAGGCCTGATGATATGATTACAGGCGTGATGATATGATTACAGGCCTGATGATATGATAAGATAAGATAAGATAAGATAATTTTTATTTGTCAAAACATGCGTATACATGCAAATTAAGCATGCAGGATGTCACAATATTAATATTTCGTACATGTTTCACCGTAAGGCATACAAATTTATATAAATTACAAAAAAATAAAAAAATCGTAAATTACAGAATAAAAACTAAATTACTTAAGGCTCTTCAATCCAAGTACACACAGCTGCATTAAGTAGTTACCCCACCAAAAGACATGTGCGTTCAAATCCGTGATAGGCCCAAGTTGGTTTTTGTATTTTGCAAAAACATTTTATTTTAAATAATGTATTGTTTTAGTGAATAAATAAGTTTAAGTAAGTATTTTTTTTTTAGTTCTGTTTTTATTATTGTTTTTTTCAATAAAACAATACTTTTGCGACGACAAGCAACAATAATAGGGTTAACATTTACGACAACTTATTCATCGTCTAAATAGACTGGAGGTTTCAAGACCGCTTACCGTGCATAAGATTGGAAGTTCAAATCCTATATAGGCACGAAATGTGCTTATTGTTCATTATATTATTTTGATATATTTTTCTATTTTGTTTTAAGTAGTAATTATTTATAAAGAATTAAAAAATCAAGAAAAATAAAATACTTTATTAATCATTTATTAATATTTATTATTGCTATTATTTAACAAAACTATGATCTTATTTTACAACAAACAGAACAACTATTTTAGTTCTCATAAAATCAGAAATCATTAAAAAAAATAATTGATAAATAGTAGTCGTTTACTCTTCGCCGTTTTAAGTGAACGTATACAAAGTTCTAACTTGAAGGTATGGATTAATTTTATAAAGACAACGTAAGTAAGTAAAATTAATGGATACCCTCAAATTATAACATCTTTCGATTAGACAGGGACCTAAAGATATAATGACTCAGCCGATAGTAGATAACAATTTCATCGCAATTCATATGGGCTCGCTGGCTAGTTCGTCAAACTGCCGGTATGAGTATGACGACGTTCGGTGATGCGATGGTTCGAATCCGAGTCAACACAATGGACTCTTTTTGAAGTATTCTTTAGATTATTCGTAAGGAATTCAATGTTGTAGCAGTGTAACATTTTAAAACTTGAGGGGTTAGGAGATAGTGACGCTTTCTGTACATAAAAATAATAAACATTGATTAGTCCGTAAAATAAATTAATCATAAAATGTCACAATAAAAAGATTACTAATAAAATAAAATAAACAATGTCATATAGAGTCATTCAAAAAATCATTTATATTATAATAACACTTGTCCGTTAATAAATCTCGAATCTTTTTTTTAAACAAATTTACCGGCAGTTCTTTAAATGACTGTGGTATTTTATTATAAATTTTAGGAGCCATACAGAAAACGCTTTTTCCCATTAATACAGTCTTTGACGTATGCAAACACAGTTGATTATTGTCACGTCTATTACGGGGGAAGGTGTCAGCTAGTCGTGGAAATAGAAATTGATTAACCCTAACAAATGTCGCAATTTCAAAAATATACAGAGATGGTAGAGTTAATAATTTGTGTTGTTTAAATAATGGCATACAGCTGTCAGTCGACTTCAAATTGAACATAGCACGAATACATCTCTTTTGGGCCTTAAAGGCTTATGATTACAGCCGTGATGATATGTTTTTAACAAAATAATCGTTAGTAGGGTTTGCACAATACGTGATGAATACAATCACAGGATAATTAATATAATAATTATATTGTGTCTATTCATACAACATTTCACGATAAAATTTTATGTTTAATTTTCATAAATAATCCGAAACAAATATTTTCGTAATAAATTGAAAGCGATCGCATGTCCAATTTTACTCATGTGAAACGTAAAAATGTAAAAATTTGCTCTCGTAAAAACATATTGCACTCAACACGATTCTGACGACACACGTAGTATGAGCGATACACAGTTTTGTTATTTATTTTACAATGTACTTATATTATGCATAAAAATCTCTTTTTACAATGTACTTATATGCATAAAAATCTCATATATACATTAATTTGTACATATTTAAATATTGATTTATATACGTAATTTTGCCGATTCGTCAGGGCTTGTATCAATTATCATCATCTGCCTAGCCAAAATTTCCAACTATGTTGGGGTCGGATTCCAGTCTAATATGATGTAGCTGAATACCAGTATTTTACATGGAGCGACTGCCTATCTGACCTCCAGAACTGAGTAATACGATACCGGTAAGATTGGTTGTCAGACTATATGGTACCCGTAACAGCTGCCAAAGATTTACAAAATTAAATGACAGCCGGGACCAACGGCTTGATTGACATGCTTTCTGAGGCACGGAGGGGTCTGTACCTATCGTTATCCTATCTTATATTTTTCGCATGGTTGTTTAACTAAGCACGAAAGCGTTAGAGGATATTTTATTCTTCAGACTGTATGAGGCATTTGTTAAAGATGCTGCTGGTAGGAAAACAGCATAGTATATGATTCGTTTCAACCCAATCGATATAAACCTCACGCCTCTATACCACAAAGGGTTAGAGGTGCACATAGTACCTACACCCACATTTCGCCAGTTATGTTTGTCACATGTTACAGGGGCTAGCCTATGCCATCAACCGGGCACAAATTCGGAATCCAGGCTGCTAATGAGAAGTTCTAGACAAAAAAAACCCTATAACACTTTGCCCGATTTTGCTGCAATAGATATCTCAATATTACCTACATCAATGCAACAGCCAAGCAGGAAATGTTCAATAAAACCATCCATAAAGCTCTCATTAAGTATTAATTCAGTTCAATACATAATGAACGTACATACATAATAATCAAGATTGAAGCTCAACAAAAGAGAACAATGACTGTATAGGAGGCTGTGCGAGGCGTGGGCCGCGCGTTTAAACCGGACCGACATTACTGTTATGTAAGATATTCTATTATAACATACCAGCTTCTGCCCGCGACTTCGTCCGCGTAAAATTATCGCCTGCCCGCGCTATTAGTTCGTTTTTGCTTGGCGTTCTTTCTGACTTTTTTCGTTTTGTTCGGCTGCTATGCGCCATAGCGTGATGTTAAATAGTTAAGATACCTTCCTCAAGAATTAGGCTATCAGCATTGTCTCTCCTTTCTCCCTTAATCATCCAAGGCTTGTCTTTAAACATCGCTTTTAGGGATAAGATTTTCATTGTGTCATCCCTTATCTATGTACATTTGAATATGTAATATTTGTGGTGCACATAATAAATAATATTTCTATTCTATCAAATGCAATTTTTTTTATTCCGACTGGTATAGTAACAGAGATTAGTGCGTTCAAACAAAAAAACAACCGTGCTACCGGGACTTAAAGTAGCCTATGTCCTTTCGCAGAATGCAATCTATCTCTCTGCCAAATATTATCGAAATCCGTTCAGTGGTTTAGGCGTGAAAAGGTTACAGACAGACAGAGTTACTTTCGGATTTATAATATTAGTATGGACGGATAGTGGGCAGTGTTTGCTACCGACTGTACCACACACTTCACACAGCTGATCTATCGTCACCTCTATTTTAGACGTTCCACCAATCGTAAAACTTACGTCACCAGTTAAACAACCTTATTAACTCAAACCTCAGATATGTAAGATCGTAAACGCACTCTCGTAGAATTTATGCTAAAATGCTGATTGCGATTCTTCGGATGAGGTAAACTGGTTCTTGAAGGGGAACACTGATTCATCTAATCGGAGGCACTTTATAATAGGTACTTTAATTAGTAATCGGATGTTAGTCACACTCAGCCTCTTCGCGTGAAAAGAATGGCTAGTCCATATTTGGTAACGGTGTAGTATAGTCCTCTTAGAGGTATTTAGAAGTGGGTAAGTTGGATTGAAAGTGCTTTAATATCGTTACTCGTAGACGCTTCTTGTTTAATGCGTCCCATATAGGTACTTAGATCAAATTAGGCTCCAAGTTACGTTGTATTAGTAATTATGCTGGATCTTCATGAAATACGGTATCATAACATAATATCACGCTTGTTTACCCAGAAATATTAGGCAGATGTGTAGGTACCTATACTTAGTAGGTATATAAGTGTAAGCCCCATGTAACAGGGGGGCGAGAAAATCTAGACTCCGGACTACAAACATATCTTTCTAGTAAACGTCAACAAAGATAAAAATCATTTGGAACTTGTCATTATCATAAAGGTCAATCTTTACGATAATGACGAGTTCCAAATTATTTTGATCTTTGTATTCTTGATATTATTATTCAAGATAGTAGAGTTAATAAAACATAACAGTTTCTGTGAAGTAAACAATCCGGCTATAAAATGAATTAATTTATAATGACAAGGACTAATTTGTGTCTGTTTATTATTGACTCAAGGCTGTATATATTTAGTTATTCTGATTTATAAGTACTTGATTTGTGCCTGGCGTGTTCCTCAATTGTCGTATCGTATTACTCTCGTAGTTTCCCCGATATTAGCTCAATACCTATAGAAGACTCTTTCAGTCTCTAGCTAGAAGAAGTTTTTGAATTTTCGTATACAGTACGCAGACTTGGAGACCGACGCTGAATCATATTAAGGTGAATGAATAGTGGTAGACAGCGAAATTCAAATTTTCTTACGTTTTTCGAATTTCGTGGTCTCATAGGTAAGTTTTTCTAGTTCCGGAAAAGATTTTTTTGATTGCGCTTTTTTTACATCTTCCTAATTAAATAGTCAGGAAATGTGTTTTGCCCTAAAATTGTATGTGCATTACGTCGGCTTCCAGTCTAACCGGATGCAGCTGAATACCAGTATCTTACATAGAGCGACTGCCTATCTGACCTCCATAACCATAACTGGGTAATACGATACCCCTTGGTAAGACTGGTTGTCAAACTTTCAGGCTCAGACTACCCGTAACGACTGTCAAAGATCCACGACTGACAGCCGGGACCAACGGCTCGTATGTAAAGATGGTCTCGGTATGTAAAGATGGTCACCCATCCACAGACCAACCGCGGCAATAAATCTGTGCGGCTGTTATTTTTTAGCCACGGGCCCCTTAGTTGTAAATAAATAAGGAGAATGAGTAACTAGAAAGAGAAAAAAATAAAGAAAAACTGTTTATTCTGCACAAACAAAACGCACATTGTAAATAAAAAAGACAAAATATACACATACGATGTACTTAGTCAAAAGCCAACTCTCAACTAACACTCATCGTAACACTCTCTCGTAACTCATTCATCTGTATTTAGAAGATTTCAACTTGTTTCCAACAATTATTGGATACGTGGTACGTTTTGTTGATCCATTTGTATACATTTTCGTCAGATACTTTTGATAAAGATTATAGTTATGGAATTAGCTTCTTCCAAGCGCCAGTTCATCCAATCCGACATTATCCGTCGCTACTATTCAATTAATTTGAGTCATGTGCCGCACACACATTCCACATCTAATGCTTACTAATTAACTGATACCTACCTACTACAAGGACAGTCAAGAGGTGACAAGACTTACCTACTTCGCCCACAACGCGTGAAGATTTAAATAAATCATTCGTGATGATGACTGAAGCTTATCTTACTTCATAGAAAAAATAAGACGTTCTTTCTCGTTATGGAGTCCAAAAGAGTGTTTATTATTAATTTTGAGATTTAAAAAAGCTTTGCTCATCAAGATTCATATGACTTAAAAAATACCTATTTACATCCAACTTCATAGGAAGTGTTAATCTTAAGACCTGCAACATCAATATGTTTAGAATAAAATAGATACTTATACTTATTTGCAATTAATCAAAATCAATCTGCCAGGCCTGTTCCCTATAATTTTGGGGTCGGCTTCCAGTCTAACCAGATGCAGCGGAATATTTCCCTATCTGACCTAGACAACCCAGTAACTGGATAAAACGATAGTTACTTCTTGGCAAGACTGGTTGTCAGACATTCAGGCTTCTGATACTGACTACCCGTAACGACTGTCAAAGATCTACAAATGACTGTTGGGACCCCGAGGCACGGATGGGTGTCGGTATGTATGAATGTAATATGGTCACCTATCCACGGACCCAGGTTTGTCCGTGCAAGCTTACTTAACCTTGAAGATCGACCCGTTCGGCTGTTATTATTTAGCCACGAGTCTCCCAATTATCAAGAATGGAAAGACACGGGAAGGTTAATAAAATTTATGAGACTTAAATATAGGTATGCAACTATCTATTACTTTAGAACTAAACTTAGCATGACGACATCGTTTTAGGGCTTTGATAATACTTTCTGGTTCACCACAGCTACCCCAAATGTTACACCAAATCTCAGAACATAAAGTACCTACTAAGCCATGGTAGGCAACCAATATTGTCGGTAGATTAACTTTATTTGTTAAATTATGCAGCATTTAGGCGACATACTCGTTTACCTACTTAGTTTTTAAATTATGCAGCATATAAGCGACATATACCTACTTAGTCTTTAAATTATGCAGCATATATGCGGCATATGCCTACTTAGTCTTTAAATTATGCAGCATAAATGCGACATACTCGTAAACCTACTTAGTCTTTAAATTATGCAGCATATAAGCGACATATACCTACTTAGTCTTTAAATTATGCAGCATATATGCGGCATATACCTACTTAGTCTTTAAATTATGCAGCATATATGCGGCACATACCTACTTAGTCTTTAAATTATGCAGCATATATGCGACATACTCGTATACCTACTTAGTCTTTAAATTATGCAGCATATAAGCGACATATACCTACTTAGTCTTTAAATTATGCAGCATATATGCGGCATATACCTACTTAGTCTTTACAAAATGTCCTCTGCTTGTGCCTTCCACGTTAACAGGCTGTTTATTATGGTCCTAAAAATATTGTGATATTTACCTTTTCTACATTTTGACTATTGTTATTTATATTTGACGATCTTTGCAGGGTTGCTGGTGGCAGCTGACTGAGAGTCACTGAGAATCGAACTGAATGGCGTGCTATTGGAGAGACCTATGTCCAGCAGTGGACTGCTATAGGCTGATGATGATGATGAATTTATATTCATGTCTCTCACGGTGGGTAAATGTGCATGATTTTGTTCTTTTGATAATAAAATATTGTTGTCGAGCCAATTTATTAAACTGCTGTCATTTTAATAGCATTTTTATCGACACACTAGCTTTTGCCAGCGGTTTCGCCTTCGGAAAATATCCCACGGGAACGTACTGCCGAGATTAAAAGTAACCTGTGATAATCCAGGTTATAAACTATCTATCTATCTATATAAATTTCATCAAAATCCATTCAGCCATTTCTGCACCAATCTGGAACCTCAGACATACGGGCGAAATAGATTAAATAAGTGATGTGCAATCATTTGCAAATAATCTGATCCGATACGTTTTCAATCAGAGACCAGGGTTACCTAGCTCTTCCCAGAAACGAGCATTTACAGACTCAGCTCTATAGTTGCACTACCTACGATAACGAAATATCTTGAAGGTTTTCATGGAAATAAATTCATTCGACAGATCATTTTCATAACCAATATTGCAAATTCTGTGAAGTAATTCTAGGCAGGCTATTCTACAAAATAAGCAAAGCCTTTGTGATGATAATGCCGTTTATTAGCTGAATATTGATGGATGCTCCACCGTTTTTCGATGACCATTCGGAATTTTCCTGATTGCCCACTAAGTGCACAACAGCAAAACAAGAACCCATGATTTTTTTGGCTATAATTACTTACTACAATAAATATAAAAGTTATTCTTTTATAAATAATACTGGATGTTTTAATTTATAACATGATTCTACATTTCCCCCTAGCGTGGAAATTATAAGTCGGTTATCAAAAAAGAAAAAAAAAACTGCTGTCTCATAGAAAAGTGCAATACCTACGTGATCAAAATGTATTGAACAGCAAATTTTCTTTTAATAACCGTCGAATTTTTTTAACAAATGAGGTTTCAGAATTATAAACTGAATACATGGGAACTGGTTGCGTGTCGGTATCCCCTTTTTTTTTTGGTGTGCGGTGGATATCCTCATGGACTTCCTCCATCGTGGGGGTGACAGAGGGCATGCCGGACTCTTACCGGTTAAAACCACCGCGGTGTTCCACCTCTACCTATGGCTGGAGGAGCGGGATTCGCAGCATTCACCGCTGCACGCTGTATAGTTTGCACCTCTACATTGGTTATTTTGGTTAGTGCGTGAAGTCTGACTAATTTTGGACAGGTTTGATTTGGTAATTCCTTAAAAAGACCATTTCAGGCACCAATCTACATTGTCTTCACACGATCTGACCAAGATTTTGTCTGGACTTTAAAAGAGACTGTGACTGTGTAAAGTTTGTTTCGGCCTTTCTTCTCAGAATAGTCAGATAGGAAACGCCGACCTCATCTAGTTTAAAAAAATATAATTGACGTGTAAAAGTGTTTGTACGAACCTACTTACAGAAAATAAATCATTTATCATTCATTTAATTACGCAAGACGAAAGGTCATATAGGTAAGTCCTACCTGCATCTAACTATTCAAAAAAATATTTTATCTCTTTTTATGCTCTCTCACTCTCTCGTCACATCGGACTATGAGAGTGAGGGAAGAATGAGTGCACCTGTGTCTGCGCACACACTTGTACACTATAATATATCCCGTGTAGATGGTTAGTCTCCGTTGAGATTGGCTGCCATGGCCGAAATTCGGTCTGGAGGACTGTTATGCTCTCTGCACGTATGAAGTAACAGGTATTCCAGGAAAAGTCCTCTGGGCGAGTGCGCTTCGTTTTCCAGGTAATCAATGTTAGTGCCAAAACTTTGGAAATTTCATTTCTACACACACTTTTGACGGAATCCTTCAAAGGGCAACCTCCTTTGAATATTCGACCTAGCTCCCGGAACTGTATTTTGTTGTAAATTCCTACGAGTGATTTGATTGCATGTATATTACAAAAAGGTTAGCAGTGGGTCGATTGCTATTGGGTGTCGATGAGGCTTGCCACCCACTGTGCTGATTTGAATCGGATTATGGCACGCATACAGATCTTAAACGTAATAGAATAGTGTGCTAGCTACACAGAATGTAGCATTTACTGCTAACAAAGGTACTTTGATATAGTAATAAATATGGCAAAGATTAATCGTACTTTCACAATCTTTATCATCCTCATTAGCTACGGAATTGTCGTGGAATCGTGAGGCAATTTAGCAATAATCGTTTTTTTAACGAAGTTTATGTCAGCTCGGAGAAACGTGGATGCTGTTAATCAAAATTAAAATTTATTCAAATTAGGTTGAGAATGAACATTTTTCGAATGTCAAAATTACATAAGACTGTTCCCCAAAACGCCAGCCCTTCACCACTTCGTAGTGCTTTCGCTGGGAAGAAGTGGCGTAACAAACTCCTCAGCAGCACAGCTGACTGTTTATGCTTCTATACAATAGTAGGTATGCAATCCCAAAAGCCCAGTAATCGGATTAAGGGCTGATTTTCCAATAGATAGATAATTTTTATTCGTAGAATAAAATTGACGTCTGATAAATTTTGTATGGAAGAACTGTCAACAATTTTAAATTATTTCTCGGTTAATGTAATAAAATTATCTGGCATTGGAAAAATCAGCCCTAAATGGTCTATTTTTATAAATAAATGCCCAACATAGAGACATTATTATGACGTTTCGTGTCAGCGTATTATCATTTATTCAGCAATAACAAATAATTGTCGGAGTAGTACATCTCCTGCCTCTACATATGTAATGTTATTTATTCGCTCTGAACACCTACGACTACGACACGTGACGTAGATTGATCGAATGTCGTGATACACTAAACATAAGTGTCTACTAGAACCAACACTTAGCGAATACTCGAAGCAACTACAAATCTGTGTGGTTCATTCCTCAAAATACCATTTCAGACACTAATCTGCATGGTTCTTATATGATCTGACCACAGAAATATAAAAAAAAAGTTCGTTTTATTCATTCTTCTATAAAAAAAACTTCTTTCTTAAATCTATGGGCCTGACCGACTGATAAAGTTTGGACATTAAAATAGACTATGACCTTTGAGTTGGTTTCGGTCTTTCTTCTCAAAGTAGTCAGTTAGGAAACACCGAACTCATTTTGTCTTAAAACATAATTTAATTTTGACGTATATAAGGGGTTACAGAAGTAAATAACATTTATCACTTAGCATCAACTGATTTGCGATTGCGAGTTAAGCTTTCGATCTGTGTTTACATGCATAGCCAAGAGCCCAGTATCATTTCTCAAACCAAAGATTGATTCTTCTCTTTCTCTCAGGATAAGTTAAACAAGAATAGTATAGCAAATTACATCAAGTCTGTTTTCTCCAAAGGTTTACGCAGAAGAGTACCTATAGAATACAACAATAACCTTGGCTTAGATTAGCTGTATAGGTAGTCAGCAAGTTTGGTATAACCGCCAGGGTTGACTGCCCAAGACGCTCCGGATTCACTTAGGCTTCGTCACTTGTAACGACTTTAAAAGCACGCACTTTTTGTTTATGGTATCCCGAAAAGTTTGGCCAATGTTTCAAAATAAGGCATTTATATCACCCCGTTATTGGGTGGCTAACATCAACGGCAATCACTCTGTGAAAATTGTTGATATAACAACTCTAATTTTGGTATTTATGGCCGCATCTTGTTGATGTTTATTCTAGTGTTACGTAAGGGATATTGTTCCAAGTTCAATAGGTACATAAAATGTAAACCGGAAATCAATCCTATTATTGATTTTAGAAGGTTAGACGGACGACGATATTTCCTTTTCTATTTTACTCAGAGTCTAAGAAGCCAGCGTTTAAAGAGGATAATCCAGAATTGAATTTTCCTTTTACAAATAAAGTAAGATGAATCATAAAGCCTGTTTTCCTTGTTCTCTCAATGTCGCTTAGACCTTAGGGCCAGGACATATTTATATGGAAATGCGGCAGTTAAAGAGGGGTCTAAACTGTTAAAACTTGTTGTACAGCGGCCTTATTTCAGAGTTTGTTGATGAAATGGAGAACTTTTTGACAACTTTCTACTTGTATTGATCGTTATTGTTTAGACTTTACAGAACTCGGTAGCTTCAAATGTCGGATAGCCTACTTTTTGCCTATTTGGAAATTTATAAAACAAAAAACATTGACTGACCTAAAAATAATCGTGACCGAAGACCGTTTCCTCACGATGTTTTCCTTCACCGTTTTGAGAGCAGTTCTGATGATGATAATAAGTATTACGAAGAGAAAAGATTAGATTTTTTGTATGTTTGTTTCTACAGACCTCAAGAACCCGTTGGATGCGAGAAGCACAGAACGGGTCGAAGTGGAGGTGCTTGGGGGAGGCCTATGTCCAGCAGTGGACGTCTTTCGGTTGAAATGATGATGATGATGGTTGTTTCTAACGCTTTCACGCAAAAACGGCTCTACGGATTTGCATGAAATTTGGCACACGGGTAGACCATGACCTGGAGAAGAACATAGAATTATGTTTATCCCTATATTCCGACGGGATCGAGCTTTATGCGGATGAAACCGCGGGGCGCAGCTAGTTGTTGAATATTTATATCTGTACAATACTGATTTAATTTCGTTTTTTCCAGAACTAATTTTCATTTCGACTAGTGCGACTATCTTCTAGTTCTAGTCGATATGAAAATTAGAGAACTTACCTAGTAAGGTAACTTACCGAGTAAGGTAAGTTCTTACCTAGTAAGGTATGTTCTGAACTTGAAGACCTTCCCCGCCGTCATCAACAGACAATTACCATTCTTATATCGTACATACACGCTATATTTGCTAATGCCCTCGTAAATTACAGAACAATATACAAGACTGAACTGTAATGCACATCCATCAAGCGACGTGTAGGAAGTGAGGTGCTGTTTCGTTCCGTTGTCGTCATTATGCGCGCTACTCAAGCGCACGCGCATAGCATGCACTCTTCCTACGCGAAGTAGGTACCTACGCTATGTACTGCTCTATATTGAATGGTTCATAATCATAATCATTTATTTGGTAGGTATTCGTTGATATTTGGTTGATACTTTTCATCGTGCTTCTTCTTTTTTCATTCACGTTATCGCAAAAGTGATCAATGCCTTCTCTGTATGAGAAGTGGACTTTGCCCTGCAGTAGGACAATAAGTGTCTAAACACACTAGTTATGCCGAAGGTACGCGACCGAAGTTCGGCATGATTACGCCTGCAATGCTATTTGAATTACTGACGACACATTATGCCGAAATTATGTTGCGTTATAGCGTACAGCCGAACTTCGGTCGGGCGTAAGTTCAGCGGTAATTCGGCGGCCACGTATTCTGTAGAGTACGCATTATACGCGACCGAAGTTCGGTTCGATTGCCGAAGAAAATACGGGGCGGGGAGCAGCGGGAGGTAGGCATGTCCGCGTCCCGCGTATGCGCAACTGAATTTCTGCCGCGTAAGTTCGGCACTTATGGGTCGGAACGTAAAATCAGCCGCGAAACTTCGGTCACGTACCTTCGGCATAGTGTGTTTGGACACTAATAGGTATTATATTATTTCATTCTATTTCAGGTTCCAGAAAGAACACCAGATCATGCAGCTTATACCGTACCGTACCGTATATCGTAGCTACCAGGGATGATATACCTACCAAGATAAAATCACTGCGATTTTTGTATTGAATGAAGACTACAAATACATTATTTAATCACATACAAACTTTTTCGGAAAACACATCGTACCGCAAAGGGTTAGCAACTCATTTGATTTTATATAGAAACATTTTTCCTAAATGATGATTGAACAGATTTTTGATAAGAAACATCTAAGAGTGCAAACACGTGTTTTTGCGCCTAATAGACGAGCGGCCACTTGTCGACGGCGGGCGTCGACCGGTGTCGACGGCTGCAGTTGCCTCTGCCCTTGACGTGTGCCGCTCGTGTTTATGCACACTTATGTGGCTGGTTAGACTGGCCTTTGATGTGGCGACGCGGCCAACAGCTAAGTGACATATAAACGAAATAGTAAAAAAGGTTCTTTTTTCCAAATAATCTGAATATTTTATTTCTGCCATATTTTTTGATTATGCCAAATTTCTTTCCTCTAATAAACCATATCCTGTCATTCATAATATTTTCCATACAAAATAGAAAATATGCTTGACAGGATAGGTCGATTGTTTCGATTTTCAGTCTATCAAAAGTACTCTGTGGTTTCGATGTTTCACGTCTGCCAGGCGTCACACGAAGCCTCAATTTTTTTTTCTTTAATTTTTTTTTGTTCTTTTCTTTCATTTCAACCACGTTTTGTTTAAGTATATTAAAGTTCATAATAGGCTCCATGTTTAAATGATAGAATATTATCATCAAGCAATCATAGTCTTTACGGTGTTTATATAAAAACGATAATAAAATTAAAGTTAAGTGACGTTTATCTAAACGTCAAAAATTTATGGTTAAACAGTCGCTTATCACTACTTAACTTTAAGCAACGTTTATGATTGTAAGGGTAGATGTTTAATAAACTACAGATCTAAAATATACCAATGAAAGATAGGTAGTATCTACCTATCTTTCATTGCTAGATGAGGTACCTATTTAAATATCAGATGTAAAACACAAGCCCATTTGTGCCCATGTCACGCTAAGTAAACTTCAATGTCTTCAAAGATCTCTTTACGGTGCAGCCACCCGTGATGTGGTCATTGTTACTAATAATAACAGCTGGCTTGTTTGCGTTCTAGGTTCACAATGGTCTAGACGGGTGTAAACCTAGACTTGGGAGTATTAAAGGGATGCTCGGGTGCCTGTTCTATAGTTAAAGTCTTATACCATGTGTTTTGCCAATCAACCGACTTGCTATAATATTATGGGCCTGTTTTTTGATCCGTAGTTAGCAACCAATTGTTAAAAATAATAATTGCCTAATTGGATATTGTGTATAAAAAACTCGAGATCTCGCTTGCTAAGTCTGGTGTCGAGATTGGTCATTAAGGCATTGACAAATCTCGCCCGGCAATCAGGCGAGATCTCCTTAGACTCGAATCTCGAATCTTGATATCGTTTTTTTAATCAAAATTTCTTGATAGAACTTAATTTAAGAACTACACCTACTTAGGATATTCGTATATAGGCTGTAAATACAATGTACACAGAACAAATGAGGACATGCCATATATATAAGAAAGAAGAATTTATATTTCTATAGCACGCACATCATCACGTACACTATAAATCCATTAATTAGATATTATATTGAAAATGGCTTCTCAAGAAGCATAGCGTGACAGACTGAACGCGCGGTTAGTCTCGAAATCTCGTTCGAACAAGATTTCAAAAAGAGATCGCGAGATTCGAGATCTCGAGAGATCGAGTTTGCATTCCCTACCGGGCACGTCATTAACTAGATATACGAAGTTTATCTTACTTTGTTATTGACATCAAAATATAGCATAAAGTTATCTCCGAGAGAAATTTTCAATAACTTAAATTAAAGTGGTTTGGTAATTTCGGTTATTTCACCTTTGATCATAGTTTGCATCAGCAATTACTTAAGTCAGACAGCTAATTATATTTAATTAATCTGTCTATGATTACGTAATTGCTTTCAGCGCAAAATATCTAGCCATACGTCAATATTTGATCGATTGCTATAATTAAATTATTACATGTAAGATTATTGAATAATGTTTTATGCAGTACGTGCCTAGACACATTTCCTTAAAAGGATGGCCATAAGTCAAAAGTATTAGGGTTACCACCAAGCAAGGAGCTACTTAATGTGGAGACAAGCTGCGTAGCGGGTAGTGAGTTTCCACCAATGCAGAGCGGATAATAATATCTGAGCAGGCTAGAACGAAGCAGCAGAATAATTGCATAACACACTATCAGTAGGTAGCAATTTTTTTTTTTTTTTGCTGATGGGAAATCATCAAATGACCCCTCCCGCTCTGGGTGGAGCGAACAGTAGCAATCAACAACCCAAACAGTAGCAATCCTAACAGTAGCAATGGCTTTCATTTTGACAGTTCAACAACATTCATTGCGGTATTTACGTTGTTGAGCAAACAAATTTTTCGGACATATGAAGCAATGGATTAGCAATATCCTTCAAAATGATTTAAATTGTGATTGTTAGTGTGTTACGCTATTAGGGTGTAGAGCTGTCTCCGAGTGTTGAGGCAAGAAAACAGTTCAGCGCATTCGGTAACGGAAGGCAGACGCTGGACATCTCTCACGTCTCCTCCCCACTTGAATAATGCCCACCGAAGCTACGCGGAGAGATGTGGAAATAATGTTAATTTATTGGTCGAATACAAAACATCTCCTCTCCTGTCCGCTTTTGTGGAAACCGCGCCTTACATATTAAACTCAAAGCTCCATTAATTATTTGATGACAAGATAAACGAGTTAGACTGCCCAAATTCAACTAAGTTTAAAAATTCTGAGCTCAAATTGCTCATATTAAACTGTAGCGTTTTTGATTCCGGGAATTGGTCTTCAGAATTGGTTATCAGAAGACCAATTCCCGTAATTAAAAACGTTTAAAACTTAGTCGCAATCTCATCTCAGCGACAATGTAGGGAAATAAGAGATATTTTTGACTGACTGTGAACGTCACTGTAGTGAAAATTATCTATTTCTCTGAAATTTCGAGAGCAATAATTTTGAGGTGACAAGAAAGATATTTTTTCTTCGAAATTCGAAGCTTTTAATCGAAAATACTCGAGTAGATATTTTGTTTGTTTTTTACCAGCACCTAACTACTAATTCTACGCACGTGTAAGAATAATTGCTTTGCCGTCTTAAGTTTCCAGTGAGTAACAGATATTTTAGTCATTTAGATATTTGGAAGCTAACCACGATGGATGGGTTCGTGGCTAAATGATAACAGCCGCACGAGTCGATTAAAAGAAAAATCGGTCGGTTCGTGGATGGGTGAGCGGCCATTACATATTGAGACCCCTCCGTGTCTCGGAAACCACGATAAGCCGTTAATCCTTGCTGTCAATCGTAGAACTTTGACCGTCGTTACGGGTAGTGGTAAGCCCAAAGGTCTGACAACCAGTCTTAGCAAGGGGTAACGTGTTACCCATCCATGTAGTTACTGGGTTGCGGAGGTCTGATAGGCAGTCGCTCCGTGAAAAATACTGGTATTCAGCTGCATCCCGTTAGACTGGAACCCGGCCCCAAAATACTTGGTAAAGGCTAGGCTAAATGATTGGAAGATGACCACGATTACTAACATTTTACTCTGGCTTTAATTTTCAGCTCTACTTTTCTCACGTAATGGACAAATTACACCAACTCTGTTTTAATCGATTTCAGTCAGGATTGCCAATGTGTTATGTATGAGATGTCTGTTAGCATAAGTCTTGACCGGTTCGAATGTGACGTAATTGTAATACCAGCGACACTACTGGACAGTTTGTAATGCTGCAATGTAGGTGTGTACTCGTTGATTTGAACACGACTGCCCACAAAATATTCATCTCGTGTGACCTAATATAAATTACGGACGTCCCAGTTGATTTTGTAATGTAACCAAAATTGATTGGTTACTGTTGACTGCATCAAAATATTTAGTCAATTAAAAATGTTTTTTGTTTTTTTAGCATTTCGTAGTCGTTTAGATCATTTCGTTGTCCGTCTGTCTGTCCGTCAGTCAAGACCCTTTTTCTTAGGAACGCGTGGAGATATCAAGTTGAAATTAATATCAAATACAGGTTGCAATCCCTAGAAGCAGTGATAAAAATAATCAAACTTCTAAGTCAACGCAATCAAAAGATACGGGCGTTTATGTTCCGTTTATGCCGCATGTTTTGACACTCGCAAGGGAATGAGTATCAATAATCAAATGTTCAGATGCCAAGCACATCAAGCTACTACAATCTATCAATTTTTTTTTAATAGATTTCAACTTTATCGCTAAATCATAAGGTTCAAAGTTGATTGGGAAAATCTGACAGTGTCGGGTAGCTTGAGGTGCTGGCGTCTGTACATAATTCACATCAAACACAGCCTTTATCGGTACAAATTCGCCCAAAACTAAGGAAAATCATAAGCGTTTATTTTCAATCTTGCTAACAATATAAAACCTAAAGGTGACAATAACGACCTCAGTTAGGTGTTTTTCTTGAATTGTAAACGAAGTGTATTACAAAAGGAATAAGGCCGAGGGGTGCTAAAAGTGTATAATTTTATTTTTAACAAGCGCCTGGCTAAGCGCCTGCTTCGTGCTCGGCTGCGTCCGATAATGTGCCGACCATCCACGTAGAAAGAAAATCCTATATACTCGTATATTGTATATGTGTATACTTTACACTTATAAAGTACATGGGGCAACGACGCGCAAACTGTAACCATGAATTCAGCACATGATTCTATTTCCGTAGCGTAGAAAATGTTCGTCGGTTATAAAAAAAAACTGGCCAAGTGCGAGTCGGACTCGCACACGAAGGGTTCCGTACCACAAGGCAAAAACGCTGGAAAAAAAAACGTTTGTTAAATATTGATTTTATTCTGTTTTTAGTCATCTGTTAAAATTTCAACTGTCTAGCTATCACGGTTCATTAGATACAGCCTGGTGACAGACAGACAGACAGACAGACGTACAGTGGAGTCTTAGTAATAGGTTCCCGTTTTTATCCTTTGGGTACGGAACCATTGGTTCATACTGTATACATAAACTCACGCCTTCCTCCAATTAGAACAGGCAGAAACTACAGACGCCACCTGCTACGATCCTTACCTACATTCTCCTTTTGCTTCGTTTACGTTCATAGGTACATCAGGGGGCCTAAAACGGCCGCTTTGGCAGAATCATAAAAGGACATAACATTATGATTCATAATGTTTCTCTTTTATGATTCTGCCAAAGTGGCCTTTTTAGGCCCCCTGGTCATACGGTCCCATAAAATATATCCCTCGTCTAACCTGCCTGACACATTGTATGTATATCTACAGCATTTAGTCGAGGTATTGGTGAATAGGCGCATGGAATGAAGAATTTCGACAGTGTGCGAACCAGCCACTCGGATGGATTTTCTGAAATTCGGTACACAAATACCTACATAGTTGAATGAAAACGCTAAGGAATATTTTCCCTGTCGTACCTTTTTATCCATGGTTTCCGTTGATTACTAAACCTGCCGATGTTTTGTTGCTAAGTGTTTTTAAGAAATTATTAGCTCAAATCAAACATATTAATTAAAAAAATGTGGATGAGTATGACGATTTTAAGTGTTAAGGATATTTTCATGAGAAATAAAAGTACCTATACGTATATACATTCTTCGGTAATATGACTCGACATTAGTGTCATTCACATTATGTACAAACAAAAACTTAAAATCAAGATTGTTTTTGTGTTTTTTACCCTTCGTGTGAATAACGTTGCTCGCTTGTTTTAATAGCTCTTGCAAGAACGTTTTTTAAAGAATAAGGTTTTTCCACAATTTTAACTCATTGTCGTATTGTTTAATTGTCATTCATAAATCACTGTTTTAGTACAAGATCACGACACGTGCGCTGTGGGTGGAGTGCTAACATATTATACAGCATGATGTCATTAACGCGACACTAATTGGTAATATTTGTCACTTTCTGTACTTGGGCAACTTGGGCAATGTGCTCAGAATGCGCAGGCTTCGATGACACACTACTCCATTTAACATGTTATGCAAGCAACGACCGGGCGGTCGCTATTACAGCCGACTCATTCACAAAATCAGATGCACCTGCTATGAATATTACTACGATGTCATAGTACACATAGTTCCATAGTGAAAATGCCTATATGACAACGATAATTTTAGTATAGACATGATAAGTACGTATATAAATGCTAAACTGGATAGCTAACTTACAAATGCCCTTGTAGATCGTAAAACAGTAGAATAATGTACAAAACAAAGCATTTACTGCACTGTTTACCTTTTATGTAAATAACTAGAGGCACATCACAAGATCTTTCTGTCACTTCACTGAGTTAGCACTAGTATTTCGTTTGTTTTGAAGGTTTAGAGAACACAAATGTTCGTGTAGTGTGTCGTTTGTGCGCGTATGGGCGCGAGCATGCGCGGGCGAGGCACTGGCCGCGAGGAGTGACGGAGGCAGCAGGTTGCGCGGGAGTGCCGCCCCCCTCTCCCCCGCCGCGCCCCGCGCGTGGCAAGGCTGCCCCTGCGCCGCTCGCACAGGTATTCCGACTGTGACGACAACGTGCCCATTTATGTCTTTGGACATGGTTGATGGCCATAACGGCCATATGGTGTCTTGCACTCGGCGCGATTATGTTTTTTCAATGGAATTCAGTAATAGTTGTGAATTACCTCAAGGTGTGGGAAATGGCAAAAACTGGAAAATTACTTTCCTTGGTGCTGCAATTTGTTGCGTTTATATTGTACGTTTACGTTTGTATTTTATAGAACCTCCATGTATGGTGGTAGATTGATAGGTTGTACGAGAATTTGTACGTTTTATTATGTTGAATATCGTAAAATATAAATGTTACAAACATTAGAAACGTTTACTATCATAGTTAAAGAAAAGTCTTTTCAAAAGTTATACACACATCAACACTGTCTAGGGATATTTTGGATTTACTCAAAATTTATTAAAAATAACCTACAACATGTATATATTTTTATAAAGCCCATTTATCAGACTACACTCCAGGATAAAAGAAAACTATTTTTTTTGCGTAAACAAATTTTTATTCAAATAAAGAAAAAACTTGAAATAATGGTAAAACTAACAATGAATGTGTTTCTCAAGAAAAAGTGAAAAATAAGGAAAAATTAATCTGTTTTTAACAGTTATGTGAAAAATCAGTAGTCAGTAAAACCACCCATGACGTTAATAACGGTCCTGCAACGGTTTTTCATGCTTTGGATTAAGTTATCCAAGTTTGCTGCGGTATATTGTCCCAGGTCCGACTAAGATGCAAAAAAAGTTGCTCTTCCGTCGCAATGTTTGCAGGGAAATTCCTCAAAGCCCTTCTTTGGAGCATGTCCCACGCGTGTTCTATGGGGTTTAGGTCAGGCGATTGAGCTGGCCAGCCTAAGACCGATACGTCGTGCTCCTGCAACTAGCTCATCACCACTCTCGCTGTGTGCGGACGTGTGTTATCGTGCATGAGCGTGAATTCTTGGCCCATTTGTAGTCGATGGGGGTAGATTATTGGTACTAGCACCTCTTTACGATATTTTTCAGCCGTCATGGTGTTTCTGATCCAAACGAGGTCTATTCTTTCACCAACACGTATTCCCGCCCAAACCATAATTGTCCCGCCGTGGTATGAATGGACTTCCTGAGGATGTTGCAGACGGCTCTCACGACCAGGAACTCGCCAAACACGTACTCTACGTGTATCGGGATGGAAACCGAACCGGGACTCATCGGTAAACAGCACTACAGACCACTGGTTATCTTCCCAGAGCAAATTTTCACGAGCCCACTCTAGTCGTCGTCCACGATTTCCTCGGCGTAGTGCTGGAGTACGAAGCGGTCTGCGAGCATGAAGGTTAGCTTCATGCAGCCTTCTCCTCACAGTTTGGTCACTCACAAGCAACTGGTGCTCTGACTGGAGCCTCTAAACCAACTGCATGGCCGTAACATTTGGTTGTCTTCTCGCGGCAACTTGCAAAAATCGGTCTTGTTGTTGAGTGGTTATGCGCGTCACGCCTGGGTATCTTTCAGCCACTTCACCAGTAGCACAATAACGTGACCATAACCTTGATATCACGTTTTGTCTTGTTCCAATCTCCTCAGCAATACTCCGTTGAGTAGCCCCAGCTTGAAGCATGCCTACTGCCCTTAACATTTCCTCTCTGGTTAAATGGCGCCGCTGCATGATGCACACAATAACATTAATTCGAAATTAACCGATAGCCTGTTGTAAAACTTAAATTTGACACAAAAAAATAGCCAAAAACTACTGTACGTAAATGAAACCTTCGGACTTTGCTACCATTATGCCGCGTAAATCTTTTGTTTTTAATTTATTTTTTCAAATTCAAATTTAGAATCGTTCAAAAAGGTTTACAAAATAAGCTTTCATCAAAAGAATTTAAAACTGGAGAGTATTTTTTGAGTTTAAGAACTTTATTATACAAAATATCCCTAGACGGTGTTGATGTGTGTATAAATGTGCGTTCATTGTGGTGAACTTACGATCCATATAAGTATAAGTGGCACATAATAATATTTTCAACACACTTGCTCGTAAAGTGGCTCTTATTGAACCGCTTTAAGGTCCATAATGGAGTGTATTACGAACGCGTGCTTTTTCTTTACTTTAATCCACATGTTCTGTAATACCACAGATAACTATTTACTAGTCGGAGACGCGCGCTTTTTTAATCTCATCAAACCCTGCGTTCCGAATTGGGAAATAATCGATGTGTTCCGAATTGGGAAATAACCGAATTAGCGTGAGCGCGATAACGATAACGATGTCCCGTGAATCGTCATAGATGACGTCATGACATTCGCCATCTTGCGATAATGCCGACCATGCCCTAGAATAATATCACCGTGAGCGGTGTCAAAAATGACAGTGTGTGTATGAGGTTGTGTCAGTGTGTGTTTTGTTTTGAGTTGCATCATCTTTAAATTAAACTAACGTGGCATTTTTGAAATTGTGCTTCTGGCTGACAGTCGCCACCTAACCAAAGAAGAAGAACTGAAGAAGAAATGTGGTGTTTATACAAAGAAATACTGTAATAATATCTTTTTTACATTGTGTAAGCACTGTCATGTGAGCGCGTTCACGAGTGTTCCGAATTGTTGCCAGCTCTCAGCAGTCATAATAGTAATATCTAAATCGGAACGCATGTGAGATGATGCATGGACGTAATATTACGTCCATGGAGGTGATGTGAGCGCTGTGATGTGAGCGATTATAGCTAATTCGGAAAGCGCCCAAAGAGACTTCATGCCGAAAGAAAAAATCCGCGGGCTATATTTCAATTTTTTTTTAAATAGTCTGTATTGTCCTTGGTCGCAAAATGAACTCGCAGGGGACCACAGACAATTTAAGGTGAATGCGCAGTGGTAGACCGCGAAATTCTTAGGTTTTTTGCAATTTTCAGGTTTGTGTTTATTATATTTTTTCTATAGGCTGTATCGGTTTTGTCTGTGCCATAGATTAATATATTTAAAATGAGTCAATGTTGCGCGCGCATAGCTAGTGCTGGCTAGCACGGCGCGCGGGAAAACAAAACCAGCGCGCCATTTTCCATACAAGTTAATATTTAACAATACAAGTCTGTTTTTTTTCCTCGCAAGTGTGTTGAAAAACGTCGTATGAAACGCGTGTGCATTAATCAATATACACTCGGCTTTCTTATCGCTCTCGCCTGCGGCTCGCGCGATAATATCGCCTCGTGCATAATGATCAACATAGCACACATGTATCATAATGTACTAATAAAAGTATTATATTTATCGATAACTTTCATTTTCCTATCGATGTTCACCATTCTCGTTCTATATTACCGTATTCATTCAGGGTGTAGGTAGAGAACTGATTTCATTAATGTACCTAATTTATTGTAGGTATCTGTTGACATACCTACAATAAATTGTACCTTTTATGTAAAATTTCATTTCCGCTCTCTTTTTATTATGCAATATATTTTTAAAAGGTCAAGTGCTTATTATTTCCCTCTGTCGGCTAGCTTCTTGTTCGGTGACATTTACAAAACAGCAATAAGTAGCCTCGTAAAGGTACACTTACACCCTTATTACCGACTTCGAAAAAAGGAGGTTATTTTATTAATCCATTAATATATTGATGAACTTGAGACAAAATTCCATTAAATTGACAGCGGAACAAAACTAAAGGCCAATTTCCATTTCAGCGACAATCAAGGTCAAAAAATTTAGAAAAATGTAATATAATTATTAAAATAGTATAACATTGCCATACAACGTGGCAATGCTGCCAGTCTTTTGGGCAGGTTTCCTGTTGACAGCGATGTGGATGAATTTTTTGATGATTATTTCCCCTCCTTTATATATACCTACTTGTACATATTATTATTATTATAATACTGTTAGCTTTTAAAATAGTATAGTAGATATAGTAATATTATTATATAGTAATATAGATAAAAAAGATAGTACTTAATATTATTATTATAAATGTAATATATTATTTAATGAGACTGATATTAGAATTCGAACGTTCTTCAAAATACGAGAATGTCCCCTCTATTACCTACTTAACACACGTATGAGATTTTTTCGTTTTCTTTTTAGTTCTGTACATTTTCTGGGACCTGAATCATGTCAGATCTCTTACTCAATGTATTGGCCAATCCACGACGATGCCTGCAGAACATACCATACATGATATAATTATTATAATCTATGTATCTATATTCTGTACAAACAGCGGAGCATGTCACCGTTTCGCGTTTACGACGTCCAGCTTGTGTCTATGTATTGTAGTCTGTAGAATTTATTAGTATTTGTTCTGAAAGGAAAATGTTTTCGTAATTTATGTGGACGTAAATTATTTTATATAATACATGTATGTACTTACAGCCAGCAGCTATTTGTAGAAGTTAAATTGGATTCAAGGGTCGTACAAGGTTTAATTTGATGCGGGTCTGGTCGAGCGAGATACCCTTTATGTTAAGGAGAATTTGTCGATTTTAAATTCTTAGTCATATTTTTGAGCTTTGATATTACTGGGTGTCCTTTCCAAAAGCTAGATAGAAATAAATATTCAAATAAAGCTCTGATTTTGTTAGGATTCTATGTGGGCGAATTTGTTTTGCTTCTGCCATGAATATGATGCCAAATCAAAACATAACATAACTTGACGCCTCTAATTTCCGAAGGGTTAGGGCGGAGGTATACCTATAGAACACCCACATTTCGCCAATTGAAATATATATATGTTACAGCCAAAGTAATAAATCCGGATATTAGATATATTATCTAGCCATTATTTATAATGTCTACTTAATTTAGTTATAGTGATAATTGACACATTAGCGAAGCGGGGCTACGTCGACATAGGATGCTAGAGCGAGCGAAGGGCACGCCCGCCGCCGAGGTTCGGTTTGGTTAGGTTCCCGACTTTCTTTTATATATACCTAGGTATAGATATACCTAGAAGATTTGAAATAAATGATTTGAATTTGTGCCATAATTACAGAAAAAAATAAAAAACTATTGAGTCTCGCGTGTATTCACGTTCCAGCATACGAAGGGTTAAGTCCCGTGCAGTAGGGGGTGGGTGAGCCTAATGCCATTCACCGGGCACAAATCCGGGCTGCTACTGAGAAATTCCAAGAGTGAAAACTAATCCGACCCAGCACTCGACGTTCTCATAAATATCGATCATCCATTTCCTCCCCTACGCAGTGTTACGATACAGTGTTGTTTCAAATTATAGACGCGTGCGCCTCTGCAGGGCACGGATGTCGAGAATTGTCAAGCGAAGGAGGCCCGCGGCATCCTAACTCGTGAATAAATTTGAATGAGTGAACAGAGGACTCGACGATATTTGGCCTACAGGACACAGGTGCCGACGGTCTATGTTTCAATAAAATCGAGCCCGTCGAAGTCACGGGAATCTGTGCAACTTTTGGAAAAAATACTTTCCGCATGAATGATTTTCTTTCTCGGTTTTACTGCTTGTAATATATTTGATTGGATTAGAAGTTCGTGCGTCGCTACGTTTCCGATATTTTAGAAAAATGCTTACCTACCTCTATCACCGATAAAATCATGCATGGTTAAATCGTAACTTGAGTGTTACGACGTTCGCATAAAGATATATCTAGACGAGTAGTACAATCAAACTTGGGAATGCTGAAACTCGAATTGAATTTTCGTGTTTACTGGGCGCAGGTGAAATGTTTCAAGAAAATATTTCAATAAATGAAAAATGGAATTGGTTTGCTGCCGGAAAACGTATAAGTATTTACCGTTTCCTCGGAACAAGTAGCTAGCTCCACGTCTGTATCTAAGTAAAATGCACCACGAATTTTCTTGAAAAATTCAAAGATTGGCGCAGGCTGTCTTTTATTTGTTTTCTAATTAAAAGTATTGCGGGTTTCCCGACGACGTGGCTTTAAAGAGGCGTGTTCTCTGCAATGAGCTCGGGATCAGTATGTGGTAGTATGAGCTGAAAAAAAAGCTGGAATTTTCATGTTGAAAAACTTACCGGGAAGGCTTTATTTAAAAACTGTTGACCGCGTTCAAGTGTTGGTTTCACTTTCCACAAAGATGAATCAGTGGGGTCGGTCATCGGCTGTCATGACCGGTCGGAGTGTGATGTCACCGGTATTTTTACGTGCGAGTGAACATTCCGAAAGGATCACATACACCAAACAAATAAGTAGGCTTACATAATATTTAAGTAAGTACAAAATATGTCAAGTTTGCTGATTGGTGCTAACATGTGTATTATGATTATCAGTCATTGTACAGTCACGAGCATAAGTATGTCTACACTTGGCTTTATTCAAAGGCGATTTTCTCCTTTATTTTTGAATGAAATTGTATGTTATTACGAACATAGTATTTTTGAACCCATAGTTTTATGTAAAGTGTCGTATTGCAACTTTGCATTCGTTATTTCGTGGAAAAATCGCAATTGAAAGTTGCCAAGTGTTGACAATTAGTGCTTGTGACTGTACTTACGTGACAATTCCTAAAAGTTTTACAACTTAAACTAAACACATACAATACGCATAATTATGGGATCGAAATAGGCGGAGGCAAGCGCGGATCTAGGTTTTCGCTCAAAATGGGGGAAATGTATCGCTCTGGGAGGACAGGGGGGAATTACTCAAGCCGTGAAAGTCCTTTAATAAAAGCATCGATACCTATTGTCTGTAAACTCAACCATGTGCCCCGTTTTTAGAGGATGACTACGACAAATCTACCTACTTCTTCGTTGCACTCTTGTCAGAGCGGTCGTGTTCCTCATCTACTTTCTTGTCTAGGGGCTGATGAGATTCACCTCACGATTTCTCGCCACCTACTCCGATTTCTGGTATTTTTTGTGCACTCATACAAGGGATCGCCCACTGCAGATTTAATTTGGTCAGTCCATCTCATGGGTGAGCGTTCGCGTGGTCTAGTGCCCTCCACTCCACCCTGCACGACAAGGCGCTCAATAAAGTCTCCCTCACGCCTCGAGGCATGTCCGAAGTATTTGAGGATGCACGTTTGGACCATAACAAATAGACTCTTTTTGATGTTGAGTTCTTTCCGTATTCTTCTCCTAGCATTCTTCTCCAGCACCACATTTCCAGAACGTCTATCTTCTTCTTCTTGAAGTTTCTCAGCGTCCACGTCTCAGCAGCGTATATAGGAAGATAGGTAAAACCAGTGATTGAACAAGCTGGATCTTGGTGGCTTTTGTAAGATCTCTGTTCCTCCAAACATTTTTCAGCTTGTCCAACCATGCTTCAGTTATCGCCAAACGTCTCTATAAATAAAGGAAAAATACAGGTTAACAAAACAACTATGTCTAATTTTAGAGTTTTAGAATCAGCAACTGCACCCGTTTGCGTCCTCTTGTATCTGCGCCTGGGCCGATGTGTATAGCAAACCCATCTTTGTCAATTATGACTCCTATTTACATATTAGGTGCCATTAACCGATTCCGAATATAAAAAAATCCAAACTCCAGGGTACACATGCGAATTGGCTAAGTAGGTTGGTATCTAATAAAATATTTATTTTATTTTATTACTAGCTTCTGCCCGCAACTTCGTCCGCGTGAAATTTCTTGTTCCCCCGACCCACCCCGTCGCATCTCATCGCCTGCCCGCGCTATTACTCCGTTTTTGCTTAGCGTTCTTTCTGACTTTTTTTCTTTTTGCTCGGCTCCTAAGGGTCATGGCGTGATGTTAAATATCTTATAGCCTTCCTCAAGAATTGGGCTATCAAATACAAAAAGATTTTTCAAATCCGTCTGGTAGTTCCAGAGATTACCCCCTACATACAAAATTTCCTTCTTTATAATATTAGTATAGATTATCTCTATCTCTGCTTTATGGTAACTATATTATTTGCAAGTAAAGGTACCTATATCTATATATACATATCTATATATTTTATGTTAAGCTAAGTTGTTTCAACAGAATACCTACGAACTAATTCAATAACTCCGATCTATAAACAGAAATAGATCGGAGTTATTGGCACCTTATGAAACAAACCTCAACTTGACAAATGACGTCTAACAAAGTTTAGCTTTTAACAATACCAAAATAACCCAAATAGACTAGAGTTAATATAGATTTGACGTTGTTCGTATACGAAACTAAGATATTACATTTTCACAGATGCCTATCTGTGAAAATGTAATATCTTAGTTTGGGGCTACGAAAAAGTTCAAGTGAAAAATTTACTTTCAGCAAACGACTAATAAAAGGCATAAATAATTATCTGGTCTGGATTTGTAGTCGGTTGATGGCAATAGGCTCACCCCGTATACCAGGGGTGGCCAACCGGTCGATCGTGGCAAGGCAAAAAATATTTCTGACTATACAAACCTGATTTTGCTAATCTAGCGAAAGATGCTCAAACGCAATGCTCACATTAATATAAATAAGTAGTTACTAAGAATAATTTTCAGTTTTATATTTTCCCCCTTAATAAAATAAAAAATTCTGTTTCATTTAAGATTTTTAAGAAGTATGTAATTGGTAGATCGCACCGGTTGTCGTCAGTGAACAGTAGATCTTGGGTTGGAACCAAGTTGGCCACCCCTGCCGTGTACCATGGGACTTAAACATATCTGGGGAAGTGTGGGTGTACCTACTATAGTGGTAGGTACGACTCTGACTAACGGTTCGGAGATTACAGGCGTGAAGTAGCATATTATGTTAATTCTCTACGTGTGATATGGGACGGAGTGACGGGGGTAAAGGGTGTTGAGATTCATATTTCTCCGGCGCGTGTGACGAACGGTCACTTAGGCACAGTCCGACGCTCCTCCTCGACCTATCTTTGAGGGTAGTTCACTATTTGTGTCGGCGACTCGTGAGCTTTGCGTTTTTATTGATGTATTTTTTTTTGGCTTTGTGGTCCTTTTTAAGTTTATCATTTTGTTTATGATAATTATATAAGAAAGTTGATCTTGATTATCGCCATTAAAATCGACAAGTGTAGGTACTTATATATATATTGTAAAAATATTTAACCACTACTTAGACAAGGGTGCATTTGCATTAATTTTAAGAACCATTTCAAGCTCTTTTCCGCTACACATAACTCTGCTTCACTACTCTGCTCTTAAGTAACGGGAGTAAAAAGACACGAGAGTCACTTTTACTCCCCGTCATTGTGATCATGTTATTGAACTGGACCATACCTGGGAGCCTTCTTGTTTCTTTAAATAGGTACCTATAACTTCTATAAGAAGCACAATGTTGTGCGTGCGCTACATTGCGCGCTGTCGTGAATAGCGATTTTTCACACAAAAAATAAGAATAGTTTCCCCACAATAATTTATCCTCAATTTTACTTAAATATGTTGTACAGAATGCATAGACAATGGCTTTGTTTAAACAACATCTTACTTAAACAATAGTAATAGCATCAAGTTCATCAACCAATCCAGTTTCCTCGCCTGCATTGTAATGAAAAGCGGTTTTGTATGCGCGTTGCGGCCGCCAATGGGCCCGAACTGAATTAAAAGTTGCGCCGTCGGCTACCGATGTGGCCGTAAACTGATAAACGTACAGTTACATGTTCCGTTCACGTAATGCAGTTAGTAGTAACGATGCTTTACGGACTCACTAGTGAAGTTACCGCACGGTTTAAAAGGATAGTTAAATAAAGTAAATTGTTTATTGGGAAGTAGATGGACTGAAAAATCGCAGAGTTGTCACCGACTTCAAAAAAGCAGGTTATCAATTCGTCACTTATGTTTGTAATATTATTGGAAATGCTATAAATATTGACATATGATAATTTATTAGGGCTTCAAAACCGCTCCTAAAGCGGACGGTATTTTTCTTAAGTGCTGGCACCTGGCACCTACTTCAAAAAATATTGTAAGCCCCTAATTTATCACTGTGCTATGACGTTTCTTTGTGGGATCAATCCCACTCTAATTATCATTTCTGTGAAATCATTATCAAGCCTCAATATATTGCCGGGTCAGCGGGATTGTCTGAAAGGGTTACCGCTGGCCCGGAACATAAAGGGCTAAGGAAGGAACACGGGTGGGTTTTAGTCAGTAAGAGTCTGACACTCCCTTCATTGGGGGATCAAGGGGTCATTTGATGATTTCCCAACCACAAAAAAAAACCTTAATTTGTTTTGTACATACTTTTGATTTCGTTTTTTGTTGGTTAATTGTGTGTACCTACGTATATATAAAATAATATTGTTTTATGAATTTGAGTTAGTTTAACTTAAACAAACGGTCAGTACCTCTACAGTCCTTACAGCATACAACGGCTATGTTGCACCTATTCTAAAGTATTGTGTTATTTTTTGGGGTAATTCTACTGATAAAGAAGCGGTATTTAAAGCTCAAAAGAAATGTATACGAGCCATAACTAGTATAAAAGTAACTGACAGCTGCAGACCATCATTTTTAAAATTAAATATTCTTACGTTGCCATGTATACATATATTAGAGGTTATAATGTTCGTTAGGAAAAACACAAACTACTTTAATAAGTTCAATAACAAAAGATACAAATGTTTACCACTCAATAAAACAGCGTTATTAAATAAAAGTATATTATGTATGGCTCCACGCATATATAACCATTTACCAAATTCACTTCTGGAGATAGGTGATATAAATATATTTAAAAACAATATAAAAACAATGCTACTAAAAAAAGCATATTACTCTGTCACTGAATATTTACAGGATAAACATAAATAATGTTACTCCATACGATATTTTAAATAATGTCTTATATTGTTAAAATTCTAGTTTCGATTCGTTTCGTCTGTGTATTTGTACATTTGCATGCCTTATGGTAGGATATGGCTAATGGACACTATTGTTTGTATGAGACCTTTTCTTTTGTACCCATATTCGCAAATGAAATAAATGATTATGATTATGAAATTTCTTTGTTGAAGTCGATTGAATTTTTTATGTTGTGATGTAAAAATACGTCTTTGACTCTTGGTCGTATCTACTTGATAATATAGGTAGGCTGACTGTAGGAATAACTTGTTTTCTTTTGGGGTTTTCCAGCAACGTTAGTGCGTTTAGCTTTAGACTCACAAATCTTAATAACACAAACACGAAACACCTAAAAACTTTCAACATTTAAAATGTCAATGTTAAAAGCACACGACTTTCCATTGATTTATCTAAAATTAATTATGTTCTTTATATAAAAGTAAACAATGGCATCCTTACGTAACGCTGTTATTTCAAATACCCACTTCGGATATCGTTTGTTAATAAGTAATCTAAGTATGCTTAAAAATATATAATAAAATCAAATTAGAATGAAATCAAATTGATTTTTTTTTAAAGTAAGTAACTGCTACGAGGTGTGGTAACGAATCAAGTGACGAAAACATAATTTTTAGAATTTTTGTCCGTTTGTCTGGTTTCTCGATGTAAATTACAGATTGGCGCAAAAACGGCTAAATGGATTTGGTACTTTTAATCCCGGTAGTACCTACGTTCTATGGATTAATTTCTGACCTCCACGGCTAGTCCACCACGTCCACCACAAAGCTAGTTCGCTATATAATAATGAACAACGAAATAAATTAATTCGATTCCCTAAAGGTAAGTAAAACAATAAAATAGTCGGAAAGGTACGTTATCAAAGCTTTGAAATAATGGAAATAAAACTAGGGAGTGTTTAATAAGACAATAGTGAGGGGCGAGCGACTGGCGGAGAGTACTAGCAGCTAGTGAAGCCCGGCTTGTTACGATCCCGGGTCGGGTAACAGAATTGCAATTTATAGCTTTCTCGTTGTTTTTCATAATTTATAAGATTAGCAGCGGTGGCGTCGCGATACCATTATAAATTTCAAATAAGCTTGATTTATATTGTTACTGTAAAAACAAATGTTTAAATTACGAGTTAAATCCATTACAAATTTGGTTTATTGTCACTGTTGACTGAAAATAGTAGAGAATATAGTGCTTTATTATTTAGCTATCAGAGCTTTGTTTGATTAGTGGTAATAACCAAAAGAAGAATGTATTCCTTGAAGGGCTGTACGGGTACGGAATTACCTTTGAATAGTCAAAGGTAAAATGAGAATTTAGTGAATAAATTCATATTATAGATGGCGCTACATAAACTAATTTAAAGACGTTTTCTTACCAGAGATGGATACGCATTTGTCTGAATAATTTGCATAGGTAATTGTAAAATAAATGAAGTGACACAATATCTAGGCAAAAACTTGGAAAGTACAATTTGAATGATTGAATTGATTCAGATTGAATAATTTAAGTATCTGTTAGACTTAAATTATTCAATCTGAATCATTTTGAAGTATATTGCTAATCCATTGCTTCATATGTTCGATAAATGTGTCTGCTCAGTAACATCAATAACGCAATGAATGTTGAACTCTCAAATGAAACTCATTGCTACTGATAGTGTGTTACGCAATTATCCCGCCGCTTTATATTAGTGAAGTTATTGACCTAACTAAATTAACGAAACATGAGTGTTTGACTGATAAAACATCTAAGTAGGTACATTTCGCCAGTTCTGTTATAAATCCCAAACAACAGAGGGCGAGCGTATTGCCACAAATTCAGACTTTGGACTGCTACTGATAATACTCTACAGGTACTTCATTGAAAACCCAATACCACTTAGCCCGACCAGCGGGTAGTTGCGTCACACTCTTACAATATGTTTTGAGAATAATTGTACAACATTCATTGCGTGATTTACGTTGTCCAGTTGACGAATTTATGAAGCAACTAGCTGTGCCTGCGTCTTTGTTCGCGTGCATGTCGAAAACATATTGGCTTTCGTGGGATTTTTTTTTTCGCCGAACCCGAATTCTTTTTTAAAATAAAATATCTTTCGTTACTCCTTATAATATCAGCTATCTGTCAGTGAAAGTCTCGTCAAAATCGGTCCAGCCGTTTCGGAGATTAGCTGGAAAAAACAGATAGACAGCCGGACCAAAAAAATTAAATAGTTTTATAACAAAAAAAACAATTTCTCAATTTTGCTGGTCGGGCTAAGTGGTATTGGGTTTTTGGTTAAGTAAAAACCTGTTTTTTGACATTATAGACAGACATTTCAATTTTATTTATTTGTATGTGTACAGAAGATGAATTAGCAATCACGTTATCGGGACGCTGCGTATCAAACCTAGACACGCGGTTGCAACCAACGATGTCTTTGTTTTTATCATTTTGCAAAGCTAACGAAACAAAGGAGATTTGATCAAATGATAAATGCAATGCAACGTAGAAGATTTGAGATTAGTTGAATGCTTGCCAAAACACATTCGAGCTAACACAAGGATCGAACTAGAAAATCAGACCCGAGTTTAAAACACCAGAATATTTTTAATTCAAAGTTCCTACAATTTCCAGGAGAGTAGTTAGTTGGCCTCCCGTACCGCTAGCGTTAAGTTTAAACATTTCGTTTAATAACTATGCACCCACTAGACTATGGAATGGAACCTAGTTTCAGTTAATTTACTAAGTAGTGCAGCTAACCTGACTCCTGTGCTAAATGTAGCCTCTATTTATTTTGATAATATAAATTAATTTTAACATCCAATTCTTGCTTGGAGCTCTCTTTATAAGTTGCCACAGAAACAAATTTTATCAAAACTTAATTTTTCAATTTAGGTTAGGTCAAAGATTTCGTTTCTCGAATAATATTGAAAATCTAAAACCTTGGGCACATGGACGTTATAGAGGTAAACCATGTCTGTTATTCTATGTAGCGGCTGAAAGGAAACAGAAACATTTTTGGAAAATTTTAGACGCATGTTGCTGTAGAATCCATTCCACCTCAACGACAACCCAACAGCAAACTTATCGTAACGAGAATAAAGATCACTGTGAGTTTGACAGACTTGTCAGTGGCAACAACCCAACAGCAACCCTAAAAAATTAGAATAAAGATCACAACGATTTTGATAGACCTGTCAGTGGCAGCAACACAACAGCAACCGTATAAAACGAGAGTAAAGATCACTGTGAGTTTGTCAGACTTGTCAGTGGCACCAACACAACAGCAACCGTATAAAACGAGAATAAAGATCACTGTGAGTTTGACAGACTTGTCAGTGGCACCAACCTAACAGCAACCTTGTAAAACGAGAATAAAGATCACTGTGAGTTTGACAGACTTGTCAGTGGCACCAACCTAACAGCAACATTATAAAACGAGAATAAAGATCACTGTGAGTTTGACAGACTTGTCAGTGGCACCAACCTAACAGCAACATTATAAAACGAGAATATAGATCACTGTGAGTTTGACAGACTTGTCAGTGGAACCAACCCAACAGCAACATTATAAAACGAGAATAAAGATCACTGTGAGTTTGACAGACATGTCAGTGGCACCAACCCAACAGCAACCTTGTAAAACGAGAATAAAGATCACTGTGAGTTTGACAGATACGCAAAATCATTATACAGGGTGATTGGAAGATGGGTGCAAAGCTTTAAGGCGAAGATAGTACAGACAATTTAGAACCATTTAAGCCATGGTTGTCTTAGACGAAGTCTTACTACTTTTTTTTTACCAATTTCTTAAGATTTTTTTCAAAAATTCCTAAAGTTTTAACTAAACTATTTATTTATGGCCAAATTGAATGATAAACGAATTCATTTTTATTGTATTTAATTAAAGTAATGTGTAAGCAATCTAGCAAAACATGTTTTAGGCCTCTGTGTCGTTAGACATTTTTTTTACAGATATTTAAAGTTCATAACAAATTTTAAAATTTATAAATACTTTTTGTAAACCTTATTTTAAAAATCACGGAGCGTGCTTTTTTTGTTCAAACCTTTTTGAAAACATGCTTGATAATCGCTCTTTCTTTTGAAGTAACATTTACACAGATATCTTACAAATTATTGAAATTAGGACCTAAAAAACAATTTAAGGGAGAAATTTTAAATTTTAGGCAGTCTAAATAAAACAACATTTGAATTAAATTTATTTATGTTTCATGGTCAAAATGTTATCCGTGATTCCTAATACAAGCACGGCTCCGTCTTCTCACTTCTATTGTTGTTATTTTCAACATCATATCTCCAGCTTCACTGTTTCAAACTCTGAATTCATTCTCTCTGTCAGTTCTTCTCTCGTGTTTATTTCAACATTCGTATACACCAGCTCCTTGGCCCGGCCCCACACGAAAAAGTCCAGCAGGGTCAGATCTGGTGAGCGAGCGGGCCAAGGGATGGGTCCATCTCTGCCAATCCAGCTGTCAGGAAAGCAATTATTTAAGTGTTCCCCATGTGTTGTGTGGGTTATGAAAGTTTGTAATGCCCTCCCTAGAAAATTTGCTTTCATCCGTCCACAAGACTGATTTCAAATTAAAGTTTTCTAGGGAGGGCATTAAAAACTTTCATAACCTTCATGAATGGGCCGCCAAAGACAACAATCCACATTTTAAGAAGCAGGTGTCGTTTCAGAGGAAATTCTGGAGGCTGGAGTAATTTGCAGGACGTTGATTGAGCCCCACTTCTTACCGGAGACTTTCAATGATGAAAATGATTTGCACTTTCTACAAGTGGATTTACCAGAGCTGATAGAGGAAACCGGTGTCCCGATATTCGCAAGAGACAGTACAGTCATCTTTCAGCAAGACGGCTGTCCAACGCATTGGATGTTAAATGTAAGGGAACACTTAAATAATTATTTTCCTGACGGATTGGCAGAGATGGACCCATCCCTTGGCCCGCTCGCTCACCAGATCTGACCCTGCTGGACTTTTTCGTGTGGGGCCGGGCCAAGAAGCTAGTGTATACGAATGTTGAAATAAACACGAGAGAAGAACTGATAGAGAGAATGAATTCAGAGTTTGAAACAATGAAGCTGGAGATGATGTTGAAAATAACAACAACAGAAGTGAGAAGACGGAGCCGTGCTTGTATTAGGAATCACGGACAACATTTTGACCATGAAGCATAAATAAATTTAATTCAAATGTTGTTTTATTTAGACTGCCTAAAATTTAAAATTTCTCCCTTAAATTGGTTTTTAGGTCCTAATTTCAATAATTTGTAAGATATCTGTGTAAATGTTACTTCAAAAGAAAGAGCGATTATCAAGCATGTTTTCAAAAAGGTTTGAACAAAAAAAGCACTCTCCGTGATTTTTAAAATAAGGTTTACAAAAAGTATTTATAAATTTTAAAATTTGTTATGAACTTTAAATATCTGTAAAAAAAATGTCTAACGACACAGAGGCCTAAAACATGTTTTGCTAGATTGCTTACACATTACTTTAATTAAATACAATAAAAATGAATTCGTTTATCATTCAATTTGGCCATAAATAAGTAGTTTAGTTAAAACTTTGGGAATTTTCGAAAAAAATCTTAAGAAATTGGTAAAAAAAAAGTGGTAAGACTTCGTCTAAGACAACCATGGCTTAAATGGTTCTGAATTGCCTGTACTATCATCGCCTTAAAGCTTTGCACCCATCTTCCAATCACCCTGTATATAGGTAAAATATATTAACTGTGAAAGGACTGGACAACCTCTACGAAAATAAGACACAAATTTTCGTAGAGGTTGTATGTCTACTTTAATTCAAAGTTTTTTCTTTACATTCGCAAATGTATGTTTGTCTAGAGTACTGTTGAACGTTACCCATGTGTTTCGTCCGTACGTGGAGTAGATTCTTTAGCTGGTCCTTAGCAATTCCAGAGACACGCGCCGTCCACTCCGGTCTACGTGATCCGCTTGGAGAAACCGTTCGCCCAATACTTCCGTGGTTTGTTTATATACAAGTCCTGTTTGCTTGTGTATACAGGGTTTTAATGATTTGCTGGAATGGTATTTATTTATTTACCAATTATACAGGGTGATTGGAAGATGGGTGCAAAGCTTTAAGGCGAAGATAGTACAGAAAATTTAGAACCATTTAAGCCGTAGTTGTCTTGGGCGAAGTCTTACCAATTTTTTTTTACCAAATTTTAATGTTTTTACCCGCGACGGTATAAGCGTTTATATAATTAGGTAAAAAAAAAATTGCTTAAATGGTTTTAAATTGTCTGTACTATCTTCGACACCCATCTTCCAATCACCCTGTATAAACGGGTACATATCAAAATCCCGATGATTGAAATACCGACGGCCAAAACACCGAAATTCAAAATACCGAAAGTTTTAAATGCCGATAGTCGTTATATCGAAAGACAAAATATCGATGTTCAAATGCCCGAAAGGACGAAATCCCGAATGGACGAAATACCGATGGATGAAATCCCAAACGCAATAGGCGACGTAGGATGCAAGAGCGAGCGAAGGGCACCCCGAGGTTCGGTTTTGTTAGGTTACTTTAAACCCTTTACACAGAAACAACCCCTCCCCGCGAAGCGGAGCTCCGTCGACATAGACGGCGGAGCCCGGCCGCCGGACGGCGACTGTATTTTCGCTCCTGCATCCTATGTCGACGGAGGCCCGCTTCGCGGGGCCCCTATTTCTGTGTACCTAAAGAGTAACCTAACAAAACCGAACCTCGGGTTCTCATTGAACATTCACTATGGAATAGAAATTTATGCGAATGAAGTAATATATTTAAAAAGAAAAAACAGAAGAGTAATTTTGTAATATTCTGTGTTTCTGTGATATTTATCAGAACTAATTTTTTTTATTTAGCTTAAAGTTTATACTGTCCCACTGCTCGAAAAAGGACACCTGCGATAGGAAAGTACTTAGTTAGAGAGATGTAGACAACGTGATGGTAATTTAGTATTAGAAAATAAAATAGCCAATATTCAAAATGACTCATAATCAAACAACCAATCGGATTCCTCGAACCTCGTTGAAATAATTTTTTATTTTGTACCTAGTCATTTTATATAGGTTCTGTTCACAAAATTACATTCTAAATAAATTTAAAAAAAACTGAAACGTTTTTTATTTTGTATCAATAAATGGATATAGTTACAATGGAAACGATAGCTACAAAAGTTATTAACTGTGTCGCAGCTAATAACGCCCTTCTAAACATAAGTCGAGACTTTCTCTTATATAAACGCAGATCTATACAAAATTCTCAGTACCTCAACACTTAATTGCCAATCTTATCGTCACCGAAGTACTAAGAATTTTATTTATTTATTTATTATAACTCTATGCACAAGTAAAAAACTGTACAAAGGCGGACTTAATGCCTTGGGCATTTTCTACCAGTCTACCTTAGAGTGATGCAGAAACAATACGCAGTAGGTGCAATAGCAGAAAACAAATAGAAAATATTTATGAGTAAAATATAATAATAAATACATACTTACATACAAAAAATATATAAAACAAAACAACAGAAAAAGTTATGAGAGAGAAACAAGAAAACCAACAACAATTTAATTCTGAGACGAATCTGCCAACTTCTTGTATTTGTTCTCGAGGTTTCACTTTAAATGTGAACCGATTGGTTACCAGAATTCAGTCTAGTTATTGAATTTCTCTCTACACAATAATATTTGCTTATAATTCGGCAAGTTTCGAGTGCCTAATTAATGTAAATGGCACAGTATCAGTGTCACGTAGACGCAGCGTAAGTCCTAACTAGATTCTGCGAACTGTGACACAGGGAACATGACGACTGCGCCCGATCATTATAACTTGCCCTGAGCGGCCACCGGATTCGATATTAGCCTGCTTGAACTGAATACAATTTGTTCCGATGTGAATGAACAAGTATTATTTCATATGAAATCTTGATTTTATACTGTGTACTTGAATAAATAAATACGTATCTTATCGTTAATACTTTGGTAAGAGAGGAGGCCTGTGTCCCAGCAGTGGGAACATTATAGGCTGATTAGTGATTAGAAGATCTATTACCTATGGTTTTGAATCAAAATAAGTAGGTACGTATATAGTTTCTTGTTTTGAGAACTTTGGTTAGCAATCTCGAAGGTTAAGATGGCCAAATATGTCTCTGTCATTTTGGTATCAGCACAATCTAGACATTAGTTTATTCGTGGCTTGGTTTTACAATTTAGAGAAAGCTAGTTATTCGCAAAAACTAAAAATAACATTGGCCGAAGTAGGTCTAAATATCTGTTTAGTAAAAAAGCACTATGTTAATTCGAAGCACAAACATCAAACGAGACGTAGGCTGTATACTAATGTTGAAATAATTTTGTGATTTTGGACAACAAGACAGCAAACTCATTGTGACAATTCGCGGTGGCGCTGCTAACTTACAAGGGCAAATGTCAAAGTTATGTCAAAGGCAGTACATCCATGTTTAAACGTTTTATGTGTGTTACGATGGTGTTACGCAATTACCCCACTGATTTCTCCAGCAATCGGAATGTAATGAGCTGTGGCGGTATCTACATCGCCACATGCAAACTACTCATCACACTGACGCCACGCAAGATCCTGCATCGCGCAAGCAGAGTTTACCACGCAACTAGCATAATTATATACAACGTCCCAACATCAATCGTTATTCGTCCCTCATATCTTTATAGGTCAATTGATTAAATACTTAAAAGTAACCTACCAAACATTTTGTACAAATTCTTACATACTTATCATCATCTGCCTAGTCTTTTCCCAACTATGTTGGGATGGGCTTCCAGTCTAACCGGATGCAGCACACATACACACACGCACGTACATACTCTTACTTAACATCATTTATTTAAAATTCATAGAGGGCTAGTAAGTAAGTTATTACTACGTATAGGTATCTCTGGCTAAGTTTTAGTATATTTTGTCACCCTACGCGAGCACAGCTAGCATACTCGTATAATATACATATAAGCTCTAAAATTTCCTTATAGGAGGAGGTATATTTAGCTATAAATACACCAGTTTTGTATCGATAAAGTCGCGTTTGTATTTACGACGTTTTTCATTTCTTCGGCACAGTTGAATTAACATTTTTATGGTTCGACAGCAAACGGTATAAAACCTTGCTCATTAGACATCGCCAGGGGAACTTTACGCTTTGGCGCGCTATCGAAATTATAGTCCCCGATTCCGCATCAAACCCGGAAATTCAGCGACGGGGAAGTTAATTTTGTTTTTGTGAACACCGTTTATTAGAAAGAATTCAGCCATGAGCGTGTCAGACCAGGCACTGTGAAGGGTTCTGTATTTGGGGTGAATACTTACGCATGCACAGTAGGTATTGTTTTAATGACCATGAAAGTAAGTTTGTATTTTATAGCATTTCTCGAAAAATCTTTGAAAAACAGAGTTATTCCCGGTTGTAACTGAAAATATCTTAAAAGCGATTGAATCAATAACAAAGACACTTGGAAACATTGATGGGATCCAACAATACTCCACGCGATTACCTATGTACCGCTCAATCATCTCTGCCTATTCCGTAAAGGAAACCGTAAAGTTATAGTACCTTTTATGTATTGTTATCATAATATTATTTTATTTTTTAACTGTTCACACGTTTTACAAAACATTACAAAGTTATAATTCAATTCAATTCAAAACGTTTATTTCGGACAATAACAATCCATATTTTGTTGCAGGTACAATATTTTAAAACTATGTGTGTATGTGTTAGTACACGTATTATATAAAATCATATCAAAATTAAATTAAAATTAAATTAGAATTAGATTAAAATCATGTTCAGCATAAGAAAATTAATCATGAAAAACACCTCCCCTAGTACACAGGCGTGCGCATTCAGTGCCCAACGATTGGACTTTCAAATTTGTCCATTAATGTCATTGGGATGATGTTGGTACCTACTCCCCCTCATCGTACTCATTACTGATGCGGTGTCCAAGTACATACATTTTATAAGTTGGTCGACTATTTACTCGTTAATTTGTAGAGTCTACTTAGCTGTGATAGTTTCCTTTTAATTTCTTTCTTTTCATATTATGCACAAACAACGGTCTAGCTGGTGGGGGAAAGGGGGCACGTGACTAACAAAAATTACCACTTTGAAGCTTAATATTTTGCAAATGGATCCCTGAATCTAAAAATGTTCATAACGAACCGTTCAATTAATACTTTGATAAAAGTAGGTAGAACCTAGTTTAAAACCGCTCTATTTTTCTAAAGGATAATGCTTAGAAGTGTTTGAATTTTTCATACAAAACGGCATTATCATAGGCACCTACCTAAAATATTTAAAACGAAGACAAAAATTCATTTACTGAACGAACCTGATCACGAAGGAAATAAAATAATGATATTAATAGTAACTAATATAATTATCGAATGCATTTTGGTGTGAAGGTACTTACTTAAGTCACTTTTAATTTTGTCTTAGCACACTCCGTTCGCAGCATTTGAGTAATCAGGACATCGGCACCCTGTCACGATGCAATGTGTTTGTGGATAAACTGAAAGAAATAAGCAGTAAATAAAAATGATAAAACATTAATCTGAACTGCTTAAACAGTTCCATAAGAGCCTAACGTTCAAAACAGTATTTCTTACTGATCCGAAAACAGTTAAAGCTTGAGGCAAAATGTTACCGTCATGCCAGTAAACTTTAACGATTTAAGTAGCTAAACGCTAGGTCACAAAATTAACTGTTTTATTCATTTGGTGATATCGTTCAAACCATTGAAATTTATTTCCATTACAGTAATGGTGGTCTTTTTTTTTTTGTTGTTTTTTTCAGTAAATAGTATGTTCAATCATTAAAAGTTACTGTTGTGTCTTTTACTGTTTTACAAACATTTCTTCATACTGTATATTTTATAGTCAGTAACTCTTAGTGAAATCGCTTTAATGTGCTGTAGTAAGAAATTATTTTTTTCAGTGTTCATTCGCCGTATTTTCGTCGCAACGTAAATCGAAAAACAGCGAAAACTTTTAAAAGGCGTTTCAGATATTCAATAAACAATAATAAAAACGAGTTGATATTGAAGTTGAATACTTCATATATCGCAGCTCGTGTTAATCACGACGAACATCGAAAACATTCAACAAACAATTTTATATCAATCCGAACAACAAATCATTTGTACATTTTAAAAGATAAATTCGCCATTTATTTGAGTACAAAACTGTTTCGTAAATGGGTACTTGTTGAATTTCTTACACTTGAGCCCGTAATTAGTTTTGGATTGGTGGCTGTGCGAACGGTGGACGGAGCAAAAATCACAAAGGCGCCTATTATAACGGATTTAGGGAGGAATTGTCGCCACTGTCCGGACTCCGGACTACGGACACTTGAATTAATGAGACTACTTCACAAATCCTAAAATAGCTGGCAACTGTATTCTCCGGCTAATAACTTATTTGCAGTCACAGTTTTAATCTGACTTTAAAAAGACTTGGGTTGAAATGAAAATCTCTTATGTTTACTTACTATTACGTTTTACTTTTGGTTATGGCGGGGACGGATTTGAGTTTTCTTTTTAAATTTAATTATGAGATGATTTTATTTTATCTTGTTTGGTCTCACGCTGACGACAATGTATATTTTATGTTTCTCACACTATGTACTATCCTTAACTATGAAAATGTCGCAATTCCGACCCCCAAGATACAGACAAATGCCTAGTTTTGGAGTCGCCGTCTAATCCGTCTATCCGCCAGTCTGTCCTTAAACAATCTGAGGGACTATAGAGGTATGAGGAACAGGGTGTAAAGTTCACTCAACCTCCATTGAAAAGAGGAGGATCCTCCGACCAGACGGGTGTTGTATCTGGCGGGCAACAGCCCGATGTTTTATGTCGGGCCGTTGTATCTATGCTAGTTGCGCGGTAAACTTTGCTTGCGAGATGCAGGATTTTGCGTGACGTCAGTATGATGCGTAGTTCGCATGTGGCGTTGTAGATACCGCTACAGGACAATTTCGTAATTTTAAGAACACAGTCTAATCGTAGCCTCAGTCTGTCAAAAATACCTCTAATTTCCCTACATTTTTTACAAGCTTTTACATCGTTTGTCGCTGAGATGAGATTTAGACTAGATTTTGAACGTTTAGGTACGATTACAGGAATTGGTCTTCTGATTTTCATTAAATACATTTAAAATTGAAATAAAGAAAATAGGGGCTCGTGGCTAAGTAATGGCAGCCACATGGGTCGATCGATCAGGTTAAGCTACGCTTGCCGCAGTCGATCCGTGGATGGGTGGGCATCTTTACATACTAAGATCTCTCCATGCCTCGGAAAGCACGTTAAGCCGTTGGTCCCGGCTGCCATTCTTCGATCTTTGACAGTCGTCACGAGTCGTCAGAAGCCCGAAAGTCTGACAACCAGTCTTACCAAGGGGTATCGTGTTACCCAGTAACTAGGTTGTGGAGGTCAGATAGGCAGTCGCTCCATGTAAAATACTGGTATTCAGCTGCATCCGGAATAGACTGGAAGCCGACCCCAACATAGTTGGGGAAAAGGCTAGGCAGACTGAAATTTGAAATTGAAATTTAGTGTGAAAAATAGAACCCTTATTTTATAACTTACGTTTACTTACCTGGATTACAAGACTATTTTGTGACGAATGAGTAGACAACTTACCTACATTAGGTTCTCGTTTCATGACAAGTGTAGGTACTACTAATCCCTCATTGTAACCTTGTTATGTCAAGTATCTAGACTACCAAAAATACAACAATAGACTTATAGAGACAAACTTCAAAGTAAGATTATACCTGGCAAAGGCTCAAAATATTGAATACTAACTCAGTCAAGTTGCCCTAAATTGATTCTAAATCCGAGAGCAAATAATGAACAGACCCTAGTACCTAAGGATATTCCTTCCTATTTGTACATCATATACCTATATATTAATCCTAGATCCATGGTCTATCTCTTTGAGTATCAAAATCTATTCAGCGACCACTTGACATTGTATAAAAATTGCCAATTTTACATCTGAACTAATTTATAATTATATTAATGGGGATATAACTTCTTCTTAGCGTTTCGATGACAAACTAACTACTATTCAGTGTACGTTTGAATGAGTAGCCCCTTTACATCCTCACAAACATCCACAGGTCTAATTATTAGTTCACTTTTACACGGTAAGTGTTAGAATCTACTACTTAATTAATTTTAATTACTTAAGATATAATTACTTTTTACGGTTCTGTTCACAAAGGGTGCCAAGGACCCTATTGCTAAGCCTCCGCTGTCCGTCCGTCCGTCTGTCTGTCAGCGGTTGTATCTCATGAACTGCAATAGGTAGATAGTTGAAATTTTTACAGAGTGTGTATTTCTATTGCCGATAAACAAAAAAAAGTTAAAAATTAAAATAAAGTTAAAAATTAAAGGGTACAAGACAAGAAACGTGTTTTTTGGCATTTTTCGCCTAGTGGTACGGAACCCTTCGTGTACGATGTCGACTCGCTCTTGGCCGGGTTTTTTTTTACTATTTTGACATTATATTTGAGAAGACTTGACCAATTCCTCAATCTGGAAGAGCCTTTAGCCTTTAATACCTCAAACGCCTGTCACGTTACGTCTGCCCGACACTAGTAGCACAGTCCTAGTAGTCAACAGTTTGCCCCCAGTTGACCACAGTACCTTTGCAGTAAGCAACTTGGCACGCATTTTTCATGGTCGGCACGTTTCATTTGTCAAACTGTCACCTTGCAGCAGTGGTGTTAAATGATAATTAATATTATAACGTGACAAACGTTTTGACGGGGTTCAAAGGTTGCAATGTCGGTTATGATTGTGCGCAGTACAGCAATTCAAGAGTAAATATACTTATGTATGTAGTTTTGTGTGAGTAGTAGTGGCCCAGTGGTATCAGCCCCAACTTACGTGTTGTAGGTCGTGAGTTCGAACCCAGACAGGCACTTTACTTTGTGTATTTAATTTCATCACCACTGCTCTCAAAAAGGCGAAGGAAAACATTGTGAGGGAACCGGCATATCCTAGAAACAAAAATTCGAAGATATGTGACATCCACTAACCCGCACAGGGCTCGCGTGGTGGATTACGGCCCACTCCCTCTCACAGAGCACAACGGGCGCCTTCTGCACAAACACACTCACATAATGCCCTAACAATAACGATACGCGCCACACACTGACAGCTAATCCCCGTCAAATATACTCGAACACAATTACTGAACCACAATTAGTTTATCAAATTAATTCCTACATACAGACAGACAGCCTATAATTACGATGTGTGTATGTATGCTATACAACCTATTTGTAGTGACAACATAGCGATGTCAATACTCCTTTCTGCAACTGTTACGAATTCGAATCTAGAATGAAAACAAATGAAGATGAATATTAATGGAATGTCAAAAACATTTGAAATTCCGTGCATATTTTATTTCCATTTGATAGATAGTAGATAATCCATTCGTGTAAAATCTCGTCTGGGGAAGTATCTATTTATCTGCATCATACTACGGTCGTAAGTCGCTGACAGGCGTTTTACTTTGTGTAAATTATTTCATCACTATTGTTCTCAAAACGGTGAAGGAAAAAAAACATCGTGAGAGAAGGGGCATGTACAAGAACCAAAAAAAAAATCGAAGGCATAATGTGACAACTATCAACCCGCACCGGGCCCGCTCCGTCTCGGCAAGAGATGGCCTGAGCCCAGCAGCGGGAATATTGTAGGCTGATTATACGGTCGCCAAACAGTATTGCATTGGTTTGATAGGTGAGTACCTACTGGTGAAATTACAATCACGGACTTTTTAAATTTGTCAATAGATATGTAAGATCATGGATGGTCACTGACATTAGTAACCGTTAGATCGCTAATTTACGGTAAAAACTCTACCAAGTTTGACAAACCACGCCACAAATGGCACAACAAACAATGCAGTATGCCACACTACTACTGTGGCACCTCACTGGTATTTTCATCGAGAGTGGCAACACAGTGACAAGTTATCGGTGGTACAAAGCCGAGGCAGTCCCCGTCAGCTTACAGCGACGCCATTCACCGCTCGCTCAAATGCACATGCATCATCCGCTGTGCTGCGAGTGGGTGGATGGGTGACGCTTTTTTCCATTAGGTGAGTTTGTATAAAGTGTTTTAAAACTGATATCGGTTGGAATGATACATATAAGATGTGGCTTATGTTGGTGGCATTTCCTAATGGTTGATGTTTTGAAAATCTTGTTTATCTCGGCGTCCTGCGACGTAAGCCTCGCAGTTCCGCGTACCTACATTGACATATATATTACTAGCGTATGGACCGGGCTAACGGCGCGACTAAATGGCACCAGCGCGCTGGCCCTAAAATGACGGTTTTAGGGCCAACGCGACTCAGTTGACAGTGGTGCGCGCGAACTTCGAATTTCGAACGAAGAACTTCTATGTAAAATGTTCAGACGGGCGCATCCTTACTTTTGAAATCATTGCGTACCTACCTCTTTTCGGAGTCTTTTCCTGGCAGTAATGCTCTTGTATTTTTGTTCTTTACAGTTTTTGCATGATATTAATATGTACATCATCATCATCTGCCTAGCCTTTTCCCAACTATGTTGGGGTCGGCTTCCGGTCTAACCGGATGCATCTGAATATCAGTCTTTTACATGAAGCGACTGCCTATCTGACCTCCACAACCCAGTTACTGGGTAATACAATACCCCTTGGTAAGACCGTTTGTCAGACTTTCGGGCTTCTGACTCCCGTAACGACTGTCAAAGATCCACGAATGACAACCAGGACCAACAGCATAACATGAGGCACGGAGGGGTCTCGGTATGTAAATATGGTCACCCATCCACAGACCAACCGCGGCAAGCGAAGCTTAACCTGATCGAACGACCTGTGCGGCTATTATTATTTAGTCACGGACCCCACTGTTATTATTTAGCCACGGACCCCACATTAATATGTACATGTGTATCGGAAGTTTTAGAATGCGCAATTTTCTTAGGTGTCTTAGAAAATATTGACTTTTTTAAATAGGTTATTCATTTTAATTTTATTAAACCCATAAAGCCTACTTTAGCTTTGAAATTATTATTTCATTAAAAAGTTAATTTTCTGAAGACATTGCCAATAACACGCTCTAATAGACATAAAGACAAATGACAAGCGTTTTACGACCCCTTTAAACACCCAAATAAAATAAGTCATTATACCGAACAATAGTTTAACCGCTTAATAGACAAAAGGTGGCTTCTGATAAGAAAGGGGCGTTCGGGATGTTCCTAACCCGAATCCGCTCCGCCTTCCGTGTGACGCGCGCCTAATTGTAGATGACGGAGGTAACTGGTTAATTTGTTATCAAAGAGATTGTTGGACCAAGTTTAGAAGGGTGACACTTTGAGAGGCGACCTGCTTTTGTCTTTGGGTGGTGATAACTTGCTTTATAACAACTGTATTTGTGACCTTTTACGATTGTAGGGAAATATTGAACCAATTGTGGTCACTCAACTTTTCTGGTTGAAAGCCGTGGTGATAAAAAATTGTGTCAAAAAATGTATCATTCTCCATAACTTAGGTACCTATTAAAGTTTTATTAGTAAAATAGTAAAGGCTGCTTTTATAGGGTTCCGTACCTCAAAAGGAAAAATGGAACCCTTATAAGATCACTTCGTTTTCCGTCTGTCCAAACCCTTTTTCTCAGAATTGCGTGGAGTTATCAAGTTGAAATTAATATTAAATACTTAGGGCGTTCTAGCCCTAAGAAGCCCTTGAAGCAGTGAAAAAATCAAACTTCTAAGCCAACGCAATTACCTAAAGGATACGGGCGTTTATGTTCCGGAATCAAAACCTGCCGTTGACCAAGAATCATGAAATTTGACAAGAAGCAATGTCATGTAGCATAAGTAAAGGAAAAAATCCGAAAACCGTAAATTTAATATGTACCTAGTAACATTACAAAAAAAATCCCGTGTTAAACTATTTAGATAGGTACCTACAAAGTACGGAACCCTCGGTGCGCGAGTCCGACTCCCACTTGACCGGTTTTTTTTATAGTGTAGGGAATTTTTTGCCGTCTTGTAATCAGAGTAAGTCAGCTATTCATGCAAAAACGCTGAATAAAAAAAAATACACATTAAACGACTCCATAACTTTTTTCTTTGGAATCGTCAATACTGTAGCTACTTTTTCCAAGCTAGTAGTCAGTATATAATGGCCACGTCACTCGAGCCTGTCAGTGACATTCCGAGGGCTACTAAAAAGCAAGTGCAGTCCAGTATTCCTGAACAAGATCCGTGTTCGTGACAGTTCCCTGTGCGAATGCGGTCTTGATGATGTTACTCTGGACCATGTCTTTTTCTCTTGTCCTTTAAACTCCCAATCCTTTGACTTGTATCATAAGCTTTCCAAAACTTGACTAACTTTTCTCCTAAACTTATCAAATTCTTTCAAAAAAATGAAAAAAAAATGTAGTTAGGTGTGTAGTATTAACTTTGTAAATATTTATATAGATTTGTGGTGTTTTAAATATATATTTTAAAAAACTGTTTACTAACAAAAATTGTCTTGTCCTTTCAGCTAGACTAAAGTATAACTAGATGACTACCACGGAGTACAAAGTTCGACGGCTGCGCGGCTCACCTTGCTGCGTTGCCGTCACCACATGACGCTGGCAGAATATAAGTCGACATCAGCTCAATTGCCATAGAAGGAAAAAAAAAGTGCAAATCTACGGACACCAAGGACACTCTGGTTAGTAAGACATGCTGGAGGCACCGCACTCGCATTAGATCTCACTATACAGCAGTAGCGAAGGGTCAATTTTTGAAAGAGGTAAGAGCCGGAGTAGATATCTTTAAAATGATTAGGTATATTATTAGAAGAACCAAGGTAACCGACATAGCCCGAAGAATTGCCAAACTTAAGTGGCTGTGGGCAGGGCACATTGCTCGCAGAACAAATGGCCGATGGGGCCGAAAGGTTCTGGAGTGGCGACCGCGTACCGGAAGACGTATCGTTGGAAGGCCTCCCACAAGGTGGACCGACGACCTTGTGAAGGCCGCAGAAACCCGTTGGATGCGAGAAGCACAGAACCGGTCGAAGTGGAAGTGCTTGGGGGTGGCCTATGTCCAGCAGTGGACGTCTTTCGGCTGAAATGATGATGATGATGATGATTATAATTAATATTTGTCTATAGAATAGATACTGATTGTGCCATTTTTCAAAGGGAAGCCGGTAAGAATCGAGTTGTACGGAACCTTCGCCACTGCTATACAGAGTAAAATTAAATTAGCTAGCGATACTGCAGACGCGATGGGTATCGATATATAAACACGATAAATAAAAAACGTATTTTTCAACATATTATTATTGTCAACGACCGATGGTAGTGTTGTTACTTGAAGTATAAGTTGACAAAATCTGTTTTATTTTATTATTTTATCGTATTTACATGATATCGGTAGCCATCAACGTCTCGTCTGTGAAGTTTACACATAAAAAAAATCGTCGAATTAATTGATTTTTGTTTAATCATGTTTAGATATCCCCCCATCCCATATATCCCATATAACCCATCATAGCTGTGGAGTTTTGCTAGATCATTTAATTTGACCCTGCATGTATTGTACTTATTTATTTAAAATGGGACAAGCTTGGCACAATACGATGGGTATTTATGAACATCAATATGGCCGCCGGGGTCTCGGGGACCGTCAAATATGCCTTCCCGGGTAAGTTATGATACTGACGTTATGCTAATGCGGTCTCATTACGGCGTAAATTTGCACATCATATTTTGCCGACTTGTTATACATATTTTAACAAAAGTTTCCTCAACTTTTGTACTTAAGCAGGCATTTTGGATGGATTTGAAATGTAAATTGTATTGAAATTAAGCACAGAACTTGGTTATGATATACATTTATTGTTTTGTTTCAGACGGAATTGTCGCAGCCACAGATTTTCATGAATTCAATACAATAAACCATTAAAAAAAAAACAGTTTATTTGTAAATTACAGATGCCAGCACATCGAGCTACTACAATCTGTCAAATTTATTTAATAGATTTTCGACTTTATCGCTAAAGCATAAGGTTCAAAGTTGATTGGGAAAATTTGACAGTTTCAGGTAGCTTAATGTGCTGGCGTCTGTACAATACAACATTCATTATTGAATACGGGAGATAAAACAGAATTGTACAAAGGGCTGTCTTCTCGCTCTAGGCGATATTTGCCCATGCCCAAAGAAACACGAAAAGCAATCAAGACGACGCGTGTAGAGTTCGTAGCACTTCTTAGTCACTGGGTACTATTCGTAGCAGATAATTTAAGGAAACTCGGAAGATAATATAGGTACTAATATAATATATACAGGGTGTCCCAAAAGGTTACGTAGCTGGGAAGGGGGGTGATAGGGGTGGTCACAAAGGTCACCAAAAAAATAAAAAAATAAATCCCCTCTGGGTATTTAAAAAAATAAATGGCATTTTTTTAAAAACTATTTTTTTTTTTCTGGGGACCCTTGTGACCCCCTTCCCAGCTACGTAACCTTTTGGGACACCCTGTTTAATACCTTCTACTAATGTGCAGGATTAGCAAAACATAAGTACTGTGAGAGCTTTACAAGCTCAGAGTACCGAAGCAATCAATTAAACTACAGTTTGTCGTATAAGTTCAATAATTATTCCTAGAAATCGTTCTACGTGTAATTCATTTTAACATTTTTGTCTTGTATCTTGGCGTGTCAGCCAAATCTGACCCCTACTGTTTTTAGGGTTCCGTACTTAAAGGGTAAAAACGGGACTCTATTATACTAAGGTTCCACTGTCCGTCTGTCCGTCTGTCACCAGGCTGTATCTCATGAACCGTGATAGCTAGATGTTGAAATTTTCACAGATGATGTATTTCTGTTGCCGCTATAACAACAAATACTAAAAATAGAATAAAATATTTACTTAAGGGGGCCATACAACAAACGTGTTTTTTTTCGGCCTTTTTGCCTTGCGGTACGGAACCCTTCGTGTGCGAGTCCGACTCGCACTTGGCCAGTTTTTCTTTTATCTTCCTTTCTTTATATAAATTAATGTTTGTCTCGTATTTGTGCCATCTATTTACAACGGAATCGTGGAGTTGCATGTAAGCACCAAATATGCTCTCATTAAAAATAAAAATAAATAATCTTATCAGGAGGTACTTTTTGTCATCCGCACACACATACGCACATTTATACAGGTGTATGTACCTATGTTTATCCACGCATTTCTCCGAAACTATTAATCGGATTGTGAACAAAACTTTAGTGTCTTGGGATCTGTATTTTAGTTTTTTGCCACCGTCTTCCGAAATTAACATTATTTCATAATTTTGAGTTAATTTATTTTTGGAGTCAATTTTGTTTTATATTTTGTAATTTATAAGTAGTGTTAAAGTCTGCTCTGCTGCCTCGCCTAGTACCATGCTTCACAAAATGTTAATTTGATCACTTTTGGCATTGAGTGTACTTTAGGTAGAACGGCTGTAATCCGACTGATCCGAGAAAAAATCACCTTCAAGAATACAATAGGGCCTTAAACGGACGCTACGCGCAGCGGACGTAACGCGACTCCGTCACTTTCTTAGCATCGTCACTAAAGCCGTTGATCTGAGGGGCAATTCCCGTAATTTTAAGTTACGTTCACAGTCTGAAGGGAAATTCTCGTTTTTTAAGAACGTTCACAGCCTGATCTCAGTCTCAATCTGTCAAAAATACCTCTAATTTGTCTATATTTTAAACAAGTTTTTGACATTGATTGTCGCTGAGATGATATTGCGACTAGATTTTCAACGTTTTTAATTACGATAATTGGCTTTCTGGAGTTGCCTTCACTAATTTTGATTCATATCTTTATAATAATATATAGGTACACAGATACCTAACCATGTATACACCTAACCTCCAACCAAATTACAGTAACAGCTGCCAGTAATAATGAGAAAACAATAAATAAATAGGTAATTACGGCATCATTCATCTCGGTAGTAAAACGGTCCCGATCAATACTGCCGTGTCATCCATTATGGTGGCTGGTTGTGAAATATATTGAGGTATCATACACTCGCTGCAATTACGATGCAGCTTCGATACTTAATTAGTACTTGCTATTGAACAATGAAGGTTTAAATTCTCGTTACAACACTATATATATCTACTCTTGAATTACTTGATTTTGTCAAAATGTTATACAAGGTGTTGATTTGCATCCTCGTCAAATTTCAGAAGGTTGTCATAAAAGACATTTTAGTATTTTAGTACTACTTAGTAAAGTAAAAGGCGTTTGTTTGTGTGTGAAAGCGCGGTTATAGGGCTAGTAACAGACGGGCCGCGTTTAAATACGGCTGGTTCACACTTACTGATTTCCGTAAATAAGAAAAAAAAAAACCTACCCATTTTATTGTTGATTTGGATCGAGAATCATTAGCACAATTACGTCCTTGAATTTGACTAGGATGCAAATCAACACCTTGTATAATATCAATTACCTATGTATAGTAGATAGATCAATAAAGTGGGTACATTAATTATGTCATGTCCCTAGACATACATGTGTCTAAAATAGTTCTGTGACTGACCGAGTGGTTTATCTGGTAGACTAGTTGCACCCCGCAGTTTTATTCGCATCAGTCTTGATTCCGTAGGAATATCAGGATAAAAGTATTATACGTCCTATTCCCGGTCATGTTCTACCTATGTGCCAATTTTTATCCAAATCCGTTTAACCGTTTTACCGTGAAAAAAAAATAACATCAAAAAAATCAAATATTTTTAGGTATTAGTTTAGATAACTTAATTAAATCTGACTTTCTTTCATCAAAATATTTTTTATTACACTTTTACAACCTGTAGATGACTTTACTTCATAAAGAAAACCCATCTACCCCGCAATATTTCCAAAAGTAATGAAAAAAAAAACTTCATGCATAAAATGAGTAGTATGAGAATCAATATCCGAGAAACGGATAGTAAAAATTATTCTGTGAAATGCACGCTCTTTCGTAAAAACCAAAACCACACCTGAATTCAAAAAAGGAAGTTGATTAAACCGGTATCACAGCCGGTATGCTAAATGTTCATTTATATGCCAGTACTTTGCCACTGGCCCAGCATGTAACTGATAAAAACCTTTTTCTATCTCCCAATTTATAGTAGGACTTTATTCGGGCGGGAAACGTTAAAAATCATTTTGTAACGCTCAAAACCGTACTGCCGTTTTATCTCGCACCTGCCGATCGTTTTTAGACATTTGAATTTCTTTTCAGGGTTTCGTACCTCAAAAAGAAAAAACGGAACCCATATACTTAGTAGATCACGTTGCTGTCTGTCTGTCTGTCAAACTCAAGACCCTTTATCTCGGGAGCGTGTAAAGGTATCGAGTTGAAATTAAAACCATATTACTCAGGTCTACAGTCCCTTGAAGCTATGAAATAATTAAACTTCTAAGTTAACGCAAATAAAAGATACGGCCGTTTATGCCGCAAAGAACGTATATTTCGACACTCAAGGGTATCAAAATTTATGGGGTAGGTACTTCCCGTTGACATATTGAATCATGAATTTATTATGAGTAAAGGAAAAAAAATGGTTGCCTGTAAAGTCGGTTTTACGGGCGAAGATTTTACGTGACAACGACCGATCATCCGATCATAGTTGAGTGGGAGAGAGACGCAAGGCATTCGGCGGGCCTCTCTCTCGTTCGGTGACTCATCGTAACGTTACCGAGCGTTACACTTTTTCATAAGTGACTCCCAGTCGCAACCTAATTTAAGACGTTGTCACGTCAAAAAATCCGAAAACCGTAAATTTGTAGTTACATATCTACATACGTTTGTACGTAACCCTCGGTGTGCGAGTCCCGACTAGCACTTGACCGGTTTTTTTAATGTAAATCCCCTGTTTTATTGAAGGTATTACAATGACGGGAGATTGGTACGACACAGCTATCAGTACAATATATACTATGGGGTCAACCCTTTATGTGCACTGCCGCCTTTTATCCCTGATAATGACGGTTTGACCTTTATTTCTCGAATCGGTGCGAAAATTGTGAAACCTTGTCGTGGTCACGTAATTTTGTTTGAAAGTCTCCGAGTTTTGGTATTGATCGAAAAAATTACTGTCGACTTCGCAAATTAAAATTGTAACTTCGTAAATAAATAACAAACAAACATAGCAATATCAGCAAACATAGCATCTTTAAGAACAGTAGGTACTTCTTGGTCTTGCTAGTATAACTTCTCTTAAAATGGTACCTACCTTTATTTCTCGAATGGGTGCGAAAATTGTGGAACCTTGTCGCGGTCACGTAATTTTGTTTGAGGTTCTCCGAGTTTTGGTATTGATCGAAAAAATTACTGTCGACTTCGCAAATTAAAATTGTAACTTCGTAAATAAATAACAAACATAGCAATATCAGCAAGCATAGGATCTTTAAGAAAAGTAGGTAGGTACTTCTTGTTAGTATAACTTCTCTTATAATGGTACCTACTTCTTGCTAAAAGTACTTATTTGCCGTCATTGATCATATGTTGAAAGGATACTGGCGCAGTAACTACGTAGCTACTCATACAGATAGTTTCTGCAAAAAAAACCTCTGTCCCTGCACTAAAAGAACCAAAAAAGGCAAATTAACAAGTCGTCACGATTACTTGCTGACTGGACTAAGTCGCGCGGCCAGCCGGCAGACGGCGTCGAGCAAGCCACTCTTTATCACGTCGCGGTTAGTCGAGACGAGACAAATAACCCCGCGTCCGTCTCCCCACTGATAACGCCAAGCTTTTTGTGTCCCCCAAGCATTCGCTGTCAAGATAACACTCATTTATATTGAATTTTGCAGAAATAAGAGGAGGAAACAATAAAAATCAACGATTCCTTTCTGTTTTTTTCCTTTGTCAAAAATCTTTTTCATTTGAGTAGACTTTATTGAACGTTCTATGTGATGCTGTAATTTTGTTATAATTTGTGATGAAAGCTGTCAACTGCACGTTGTAGTGGAGTACAAACATTTTGCGGTAATATTGACGGGTTTAAACGGGGAGCTCATTGGAACGGTATTTCATAACCGAGTATTGATCAGCGCTGATGTTTGATTAAGCAAGTACTTACAGATGTAGGCGACATTTTGGTATTTTATTGAACCTACCTATTGCCAATGAAATTATATGTAGGTACATGAGATTCCAACTTCTACAAACCTTGCAGGAAGCTTCATACTATATTCGTCTGGTGACAGCTGAAGTAGAATTGTTTGTAACTTTTAAGTTCTTTGAAGATAGCGTAACATGTTGATGATAAGCTTTTCACCTTAGGGAGGCACGACTACGATCTATACTGTATGCCCTTTCAAGAAAAGTTTCACAATAACGCTTCCATTATAAATTGATGTCCAAATTCTGTTAAAATGTCACCGTGAAAACTTAGGTGAAGTGAGTTTGTTTTTGCTAGGAATTGACACAATTGACAGCTCACTCCACGCTCACTTCACCTAAGTTTTCACGGTGAGATTTTTACAGAATAGCACCGTAATGAATAAACTTTTCTCCAGCCTTTCCCAAGATGGTTACCGCTTCCAACATTTCCTTGTATTTTAGACATATCAGCCTAAATAGGCTTACATCGTACTTAGTAGTCTGTTACGAAAGAGTTTCATAAACTTATCTACTTAACAGTATAAACTTCACGAGACTTGGGATAGGCTTGTTGCAATATCGAGTGCTCAACTTTATCGGATTACATTTCTTTCATATCATAATCGATCGTCTGTCGTGATATTTCTATTCTTAATAGATTTTCATTTGTTTCTTCTTGCTGAAACCACACATTTAAAATTAAAAGGTCGGTATAGACCAAACGAACGAATACACATATTAACCCCATTCTATTTTATAAATCCTTTTTTAGGGTTTCGTACATCAAAGGGAAAATACGGAACCCTCATAAAATATCACTTTGTTGTCCGTCCGTCCGTACGTCTGTCTGTCTGTCAAGGCCCTTTATCTCGGGAACGCGTGGAGGTATCGAGTTGGAATTAAAACCATATAGGTACTCAAGTCTGCGGTCCCTTGAAGCTGAGAAAAAATCAAACTTCTAAGTTAACGTAAAAAAAGATACGGCCGTTTATGTCGCAAAAAAAAACGTATTATATATTTCAACACTCTCAAGGAAATCAAAATGTATAGGGTACTTCCCGTTGACCTAGATTCATGAAATTTGGCACCGGAAAGGGAAAAATTTGAAAACCGTAAATTTGTAGTTACATTTACAAAAAAAAACCCATGATAAACTATTTACATACCTACAAATTTTTACGGAACCCTCGCTGCGCGAGTCCGACTCGCTGTTGACCGGTTTTTTATGTAGGATTGGTCCACACAGCTCAAGACAGAGAGGAGTGGAAAGGAGAAAGGTTGGGCCCTTGCCCTGCAGGGGGACAACATAGGCTAGAAATTAAGTAGGTATGTAGAGATAGGGCATTCTTTCGTTGGTTTTTCCACACTAACATGTTAAGAATATCGACAAAAGAAAGCTCATGTTCTTCCACCAGATAAAGAATGAACCTTCATTCTTTATTTCAAGGTAGTCTTAAACAGCGATTCAAGGGTTATTATGACAAAAGGACGACAATACTATCCTAGTGTTACAATAAAACTCACACGCTGCATGACTAATGAGTTTGTGTTAATTACGACACTCTCCCTTGTGACAACACTGAATAAAAGAGAAGCGGTTTCAGTAATTAAACTTCAGAAAACATACCTTTTTTGTTATCAGAATGAAAATGTCGTAGCTATGGGAGCCCGCTATCTTTTCATTTCATATGTCAGCAAAGTGTACTTTTCCGAAGCGTATGTCATCACAGTTCTTTTCCGAAGCGCGTGTGTTATCGCCGTTCTTTTTTTTATATCCTTCAGCGAACGCAACATCGAAATGATATTCCAGAGAACAATTTACGGTTAAAATGTAAATGTGAAATTCTGTCATCGGGCGTGTTTCGTCAACACTGCGGACCACAGGATTATTTTGTGTATCCAGTCCAATTACCTTCAATCATAGCTTGGCATATAATTTATGGTAATTAACTTGTGTAGTTAATCGCAGTAAATCATTACAGAATCCCGAACACTGTCATTATGTGTCGGAGTCACAATGAGCTGCATAGATAATTAGATATCAGTTTGATTGTCTTGAGCCGGTAATACCTACTATTATTAGGGTAGATATTGGCAATGTTGGAGGCACGAAGGCTGTTAATTAATTCGTTTTGTAAAAATTTATGTAATTTTAGGTAATTAATATTTTAGGTAGATAATTCCAAAATGTAGCCAATCATGGTAAACCCCTTTTTGTGAAAGCTAAGAACTGAGAACGCTATCAAAGTTGTTTTTCTGTTACATGGATACAAAGTAAGTTTCATTAGCCAACTCCACGCTGCAGGGAAAAGCGTCACATAGCCGTGCTCCTATTCCATTCATCAAATTCTAATCCGCCGCTCCAGCGACCTGTTCACATTCAGTCGGACGTGCTATATGGATTTTGTTGTATATAAAATACAGTGCATTCACATTTCAGCACGAACAAGGCTCGTCCGAGTGACGTCTAGACAGCAGAGCCGGGTCCAGACCGGCGCGGGCGACGAGGGGCCGGGTGAGGGGGAGGGGGGGGAGGCTCGCCGCACACTACGACAGTCAGCGTGCAATTCGTCAAGAGACCGCTCTGCCGTAACTAGAGCTCAGCCACTCAGCCGCAGCTTTTTGTTCACAAGCAAAATAAAGAACACAAAATGCAAAACAAGCGAGCGATACGATACCCTGATACACAGCGAACGTTATTGATAGTGCCTGAAATATGCTCCGTCATTTTGTCTGCAGCTGAAACGAGCTACGTTGTTAGTACAAGATGTATTGTACGAATAAATTCGGATGAGTTATTTCTTAAGTACATTTCGTTTGTTTTGTAAATAGAGCTAGCAAACACTGGCAGCGGTGCTCGAGCTGCAGACCGCGCGAATAATAAGGGCGGCGCGCTTATGTGTTTTTAACAAAGTTGCCACTACGGAAATAAAATGAGATTTTAGGAGCACATGGTAGCGTTGGCTGTCTGCCACGAGACGGACTTAAAGAAAATTTACTGGCCACAAAAATTTAGCTACGCTACAGCGCGGCACCCCTCCGGGACGCACCGGTTAGATTAAAGTTTTGTTAATATGGAAAGGTTGCTGCGGCGTACGATTTCCCGTGAGATTAAAATGAACATATTTCAGATTTCCGAACTCGACCCAACTTTAAGTCAGTAGTTCGGACACAACAATGGTCCGCTGTGATAAGAGTGTGTGCAGTGATGTGTGGACATACATCACCCGCTCTGTTCGCCTAACACTTGACACGGGAACCGCTATTAAATTTGGCCTTTTGTAACGGCATCCGTAAATTGTAAGAGTTCTTCTGACGAGCCCATTAACTAGGAAACGTTTAGAGCACGAGTGTTCGTTAACATGCCGCAGATAGAGACATGCAGGTTCAAATACGTTGTAGGTAGATATCCTTTGTTAACGCGAACGTTCATTAGCTTCATAAAATGCATTGGAGGATGCAACATTTGAGTATCTATGAATACCGTACTGCCTTTTTTTTTTGTGTATGGTAAATCATCAAATGACCCCTCCCGCTCTGGGTGGTGCGGAAGGGACTGTCAGACTCTTACTGACTAAAACCCACCCGTGTTCCTTCCTTAGCCCTTTATGTTCCGAGCCAGCGGTAACGCTTTCGGACAATCCCGCTGAAATACCGTATTGCCTCACTTTGTTTAATCACTAGCGGAATTCCTGACAAAAATGCGCGTTAAAGTTATCAAGATCTGATCTGCGGCCGTTTTCGAGTCACTCTTATATATCAGAGTGCCAATCAGTATAGTTAGCGGCCGCCTTAGAGGCTTGCAGACAATCTCAGTAAATGGTGCCATTAGCTGAATGCGTAGCAGCTCACGCCGGGTAACGAGCGGCTTAGCCGCGGAGCCCGCGATCATTGAACGTTTTGAATAATACATGGAAGTTGAAACACTCACTCAACATCGGCAAACTTGGGATGCCGAAGTTAGGCGATAGGCTGCGTTTAAACAACAGCGTGCAGCGCGCCGGTTATTTAGAAAATTGTTCACACTCTTCCGCAAATTGAATTTTCAGACGAGCTTACGTACTCTCTCGTACTTATGTACTCTCACTCTCTCTTTATAAAAGTAGAATTATCTATAGGAAGCGTCACTTTAGCAATTCATTTATTTCACCATTTATAGGTACAGTCACGAGCACCAATATGTCAACACTTGGCAACTTTCAATTGCGATTTTTTCACGAAATAACGAATGCAACGTTGAAATACGACACTTTACATATACCTATTGGTTCGAAAATACTATGTTCCTATTAATATAAAATTTCATTCAAAAATAAAGGAGAAAATCGCCTTTGAATAAAGCCAAGTGTATACATACTTTTGCTCGTGACTGTACACATAATATATAAACAGACAAGAAATAGGAACAGCAGCACATCAAGCTACTACAATCTGTCAAATTTCTTTAATAGATTTTCAACTTTATAGCTAAAGCATAAGGTTCTAAGTTGATTGGGAGGATTTGACAGTTTCGGGTAGCTTGATAGGTATGCTGGCGTCTGTACAAAGGTGATGCTTATTTCTAAAGAAATCTCTTCCAGCATACCTGCGATAGGAAAGAGATTCAGTTATTCAGACAACTTGTGTATGATTAAAAAAGAAAACAAAATACATAAAATAAAATAAAAACTATTCACTCATTTAAATATAATATACAATATGAGAATAGGTATACTTACATATTTTACATACATACTTCTAAAATATATCTAATTAAAATGTAATTTAAAATATATAGGTACCTACATACGCAACTATGATGAAGTGGATATAAAATCGGAAATAGTACCTACACATACTTTTATTTGATTTACAATATTTAACTGACGTACAAAATAACGTTTTATCACATGCTGGTGTATTCTTCGTAAACAGGGACTAAAAGTGATTTGAATTTGGCATGTGGATATTGTTATTAGGTAAAAGTTCCAATTACCAAAGAGATCAATCACGAACATTGTATGAACAAGTAACAGGCTGCATGATAAAGTAAAAAGCGTGAGCCAAATTTAAAAAAATTAAAAACGCGCGAAAAGCATTCTGCCTTCGTTTATAATTGTTTACTCAAATTAGGATTTTACTTAGTTTTATAAAAAATGAGTAGGTATGTCTTCCTCAAGTAATTTTATGTAAATAAATAAACGTACCTACTATTCTTATTCTTCAGTTGCACTTACTTATTTTTTCATAGAGGGTGATAAAAAGTAGAGTGTAGGTGCACCTCGGGACCAACACTATTTTAAGCTTGTGTGAGATACTTTGAATCCCTCGTTGCGCTCATGGATCCAAAGAAACACTCTCGCCTTCAAAATAGTTGTTTGCTCCCTTGGTAAACAATCTCTATATAATGGCACTAATGATAGACCTAGATAACCAAAGGCCCAAAATTGAACCATATATACATAGCTATACGCCTGTTTTCGGACAAGTATCTCAGCCTCTACGCTAGTATAAAACGACGTCCTCGCACCACTTTATAAACCCAGCGCACACTTGCATCATGCACCGACTAATGATTAATATAAGTTCGATAAGCTCGGTACAAATGAACTGACAGAGACAACGCGATAGTTTTCTCACGGGGTGCAATTAATCAAAGAACAGGAGCTGCCCGCCGCAGACGATAAATCATCCAGCTGGACTGTAACGAGCGTATCCTCTGCTGGAGCCATGAATTTACCTAGTCCCTAACTGCTGGCATCTATCTACTTATGATTGTGTTTTCGATCGGTGTATTGCTTTTATATCGGTTTATTAACCACTCTTTTAGAACAAGAGAAAGAAAGAAAATAAAAATAAATATTTTATTTGGGACACTTATGGGAAATACAAAATAATATAATAGTAAAAAACCGGGCAAGAGCGAGTCGGACTCGCGCACTAAGGGTTCCGTGCCATCATATGTTTTAAAATTTTCAGCGGCGAGGCCTATTTATTAGTCAGAGAATTTTAACACTGTGCACTGCGGTGTAGAATATTGCAGTTTTATGTCAGCACCATCTCTTGATCGATAGTGGAACTATCCCACATGCCCTAATAGCCTCACTTCGAATTTTTCAGAGTCCCTGTTGCAAAAAATATGCATATATTTTTATTTCTTTCTTATTTGCAAAATAGTTGGGTAAACGTCATCTAAAACTATTCCAAATTTCAAGTTGATAGCATTAGTAGTTCTTGAGATATCCAGCTGTAACAGACAGACAGACAGAGTGACTGTGTCTCACCATAAGGGTTCCGTTTTACCATTTTGGTACGGAACCCTAAAAAGGAGCATTTAAAATTAACAAAGAACCAAAGAAAGAGGAAAAGAGTGTCTGAATACATTGAATTGAATTAGAACATAAAAAGGCCCAGCTGCACGACAAATCCGTAAATACATTTAGCACCACTAAACATGCCTATTTAAAACGTCATTCTGTCTTTGTCATCTTCAAACGATTGACATAGAGCGGGCCTAGGAGTCTAATTAGCCGATTCTTTAACAAAACTTCATCTAAAAGCTTACCCGTTCGTCGTTCGTTAATCAAAGAAGAATACTCCGTCCAATGTGTTTAAAGCTGTGTGCGTTTAAAGATGTATCAGTAAATATACGTTTCTATTTGGTAAATCTTAGCCCAGCAAGGAAAAACACTTTTCAAACTCGAGACTCCTTACATTAGAGCGTTAAGGAGACGTCATCACACGCTGTCGCCTGCCTCCTCTGACAATTTCTCGCTCCAAATCTGTTAAAAAGTGTCTGTTGCAAACTAGTTTAATTAACTCACCGGCAACGTTCGGTTTTAACCAGCGACCCGGGAACTTATACAAATTAAATTAAAAATTGCTGCAGGGAATGTTAACAAAATGTTTAAAAACCGCTACGGGTGCACGGTTCTAAAATTGAATTTAATTACGTTACTCGTACGTCAATTGTCGTTAAAAAAGTGAACTACACTGTATGGATAGGTACAGAGCATGTAACCTTTATGGATCAGTGAGACCCTAGCCGTATATCAAAAAATTGACAGCTCGACAACTGCCCCGGAATAAATAAAAGCTGGGGATTCGGAACATAGTTCCGTGTGGATGTGCGTCAGTGTCAGTGGATGGTTTGCGAACATGTTTCCTGGTTCACGACATTTTCTACCGGTTTTGGAGCATGCTATTTTGTGAGCCTATGCCTATGATAGTTTCTACTATTTAGTCAAATATAACGTAAGGTAAATGTACCAATACTCGTCGCGTTTTGAAATTCACTGACTTTGAAAAACTACTGCGTGAAAAGTATTGAATTTAGAACAAAACTTTTTACATGACGAAATAGAAAAATTATCCGTTATTCTAAATAAGTTTTAATGTTTATAATTTTTTGTGATAATAAATACATATTGAAGCAAATGTGAAAAAAGGGCGATTTGTACCAGTACTCGCCAGATTTGTACTATTAATCGTCAAAAGGACCCAGTAGTCGTCAATTTTTGATGCTAATATGAACTCTCAGGCCTTTAACATAGAGTTCAATATGATTACACATTAAAACAAATTGTGTTTGTATTTCATAATTATGAGTGGCAAGTCTAAGAAACAAAAGGTAGGTAGAAGACCAAATCGCAAGAAATTACTAAAGGTTGTGAAGTGTTAGCAGAGTAGTATATTTAATAATAAATTAATTTAGAGTAATAAATTGTAATATATTTTTGCTTAAGAAATTAAGATATCAGAATCGGTTTTTATCAGAATAAATTTTGACGTGATAATGTCGTTTCAGTCTCTGGAAAATTCAACATTTTTGACCGACAAATACATATAACATTTCAACCGTTAATAATTAAGATAATTTGAATGATAGGGTTATGATTGAGCATTCAAAAGACTGGTCATAATTGTACTAATTTTGAAGCAAAATATAATTTGCGTTTGACGTCACACCGCAAGTGCAAGCGCATACGCCCGACCCTCCTTTTTCACTATGTGTCGAAATTTCAATTAGTGTCATAGTACAATTTTGAAATAATCGAGTTTGTTTATAGTGTACTCCGACGACGCTTTAATTTTACTACCTACATATCTTTTAATAATTACTATTAAGTGTTTGATATTTAAAACTTCTGAATGCCCACAAATCTTCACAAAAGGGTCAGCTTCAAATGTAAATAGCAATGAAATCTACTTGGTTCGTTAATTTAAATATAAATGCAAAATTACTACCACTTTTGGGTGCTTTTGTGAATCAATCAACTCAGCCAATTGCAGTCCACTGCTGGACGTAGGACTCTCCCAGACTGTGCCACAACACCTTGTCCTCCGCCTTGCGCATCCAGTCTACCCCAGACACCTTCTTTAGGTCGTCCGTCCATCTAGCTTGGGGGCGCTATGCTTGTCTCCACTCCAGGACTCATCTGCTCTACCGGCCATTGGTCCTTTGACAGACATAGCCAGCCCACTGCCACTTCAGTTTGCTTACTCTGCAAGCTATGTCGGTAACTCCGGTTCTTTTTCGGATAATTTCATTCCTGATTTTATCCTTCAAAGAGACTCCTAGCATATCTCGCTCCATAGCGCGCTGAGCTACCTTGAATTTGTAGAGCGGCCAGATCGTCAGTGTCCACGTTTCAGCACCGTAGGTCATGATGGGCAGGGCGCACTATTTATTGACGTGTAAAAGTGTTTGTACAAACCTACTTACAGAAATGAAATCATTTATCACTAGTTAGTCTTCAAACACTGCGGGGTAGCTGACGAGACGACTTGACAAAGTTTTCCAAATGCTGCCCAACCCAACTGGATCCTTCTGTCGGTCTCTCTCAAAGTTGTGTCTACCGAGCTGGATGTCTTACCCTGAATTTCTTGAATCAATGAAATTTCGTCATATTTGCCAAAAGGCTCCATCCATCTGTCAGATATTTATATATTCAGTATCAGGACATGGAACACTATTGCACAGAATAACTTTTATTCGCCCTGAATATCCTTTTAAAAATTATCCAAATCTGAGTTTTCAAAGTGAGATTTAAGGAAAGCCCATAATTTATTCATCAGATTTGCTTATTTAAGTCGTTACGGGTAAGGCCGCACATGATCATACGAAAATTAAAATTTTTGAAATCTGAAGGTGAACTCCTGACCACGGGGCTCCCATCAGAAACTTTGCCAAAAGCATTTTCGGTGTTCTCTCGTCATACCGCACCTACTCAGCTATCAAACTTTCGCCCTGCATATGCTTGCTCAAAAAACCTCTGGGCTCCGGTACCATATCAAAATAATTTCAAATGTCGTCTCACACCGGCCGTAAATCTGGCCAGAAATGAAAAAAATCTCAATCAAAGTAAGTTTCCATCATAAAGAATGCAACGAATCGCCGAAAAGTGCCGAGCAAATACAAAAGCTACGGCAGTATCAGAAAACGAAAGAAAATCTGCAGCAAAAATATCACATACGGTGAAAGATTTCTTTATAAGGAGTGCAATGCAATTATGTCCAGTCTCGGGCAAATACAATGGTTAAAGCAGTATCGGAAACTGTATATTTTTTTTTTACAAAAGTATTGGTAAAAAATAATCGCCTCATAACGACTGTAAATCTGCTCGAACTTACAAAAAAGCCAACCAAAGAAAGTTTTAAATCGTATGTAACACAATGAGCCTAAAAATCTAGTTATAAGCTAATTCAAAAGCTAGGCTGTTTTCTTAAAATATTCAGTTATTAACTAGAAAACTTAAAAAAATCATCAACAATCGTCAAGTTATTAATCGGTGGCACCGTGTCATAGTGCAAGTGCGTGCATGCGTCAAAAGTACGAGAACATTAGGAAGTTTCAACGGCAGAAGACTTAGTAAGAATACACCTCTATATAGGTGAGGATTTGATTGGAACTGTACCAACCGCGCTCAATCTGAGTGAGTTACTGTTGGAAAACTAGATCAATTAGCCAGAGCTTAATTACAACTTATTATTATACCTTTCTTACTATGGCAGTTTAGGTTAGAACTGAGAATACTTTTTACGGGCCGAGTGAGTGGAGCGTGCTTACGATAGGTACAGCGAGTGAAGCGAGCCCTTTCTATACACGAATAAGCAGAGAGCGCTTACTCAAGCAATGAGTGAGAGAAGCGAAAACAGTTTAAGAGAAACCCAGTTTTATTGTCAAATGTAGCCCAAACCTTATAATGTTTGTACAGACGCCAAGCACATCAAGCTATTACAATCTGTCAAATTAATTCAAAATATTTTAAACTTTATCGCTAAAGCATAAGGTTCAAATGACGAGTTTATAGACAACTATTGATCGGGTCCCAGTAATCGTCAAAATAGCACTTAATATGACGAGTTTTGGGTCAAGTAGGACTTTTTAGGTACCAATAGTTGTCACGTTCGAAAAAAAATACTTTTATGATAAAACTGTTCCAAACTTCAAGTTACATCATTAGCAAATTAACTTAACTAATTCATCAAACCATCAGACTTACCGTAGACCCCACTGAAGGTTCGTACATCAAAAAACAAAACTGCGCGCCGAGTTTAACATTTAGCAGTTAAACTTGCAAAAAAATGAAAAAATTGTGGGACACACTTTTCAAGTAAGATATCTCAGCCCCCCATTACAGTTAAAACTCAGTGTTGTTATTTTAATTGTGCGATATGTTACCAAAAACTTGTTGCCATAAAAATCAGCCAATTAAATATTTAGTAGACAAAGATATTGAAGTTTTTAGACAATTTGACGACTTCTGGGTCCCTGTCGACTACACCCGCGTTTACCTTACCTATAAGTGGCAATTCCTAGTCCATTTTCAACTCTGTGAATAATATAACACACAAAAACCATCTTGTTATATAAAAATCATGCTGTTTGAAAGGGTTTGAGCTTGTTACTTGTAGCACTTTTCATGATTGTATTAAAAAGACTTCCATTTCATATTCGTCCTCCTTTCATAGGATATTTTATTTATCAAAACTATTCCGACAGTGTCAACTGAAGAATTCTGGCCGTATATAATTTGGAGCGCATTCCTTTTTCAAAGAGGCATATTAGATGTGGTGCAGGTAGGGCCGTCTCGTCGATGGGCCGGAGAGCGCCGCAGTGCGGCTGACCGCACCACGCGCCTTCCCGAATGTTGCGCCATACACGACCTACCAAGGGCCCTGAATTCTTTATGCACGACGGACACTTTGTGAAATTTGTATACATTTCTCCTCTTTAGACACGCAGGCGCTGGAGCATAGTTTGAGTTGGTAATTTTTAATTTTTGTGTTTATTTTATTTTCAAAACAAAATGCGGGTCTCTTCTGCTTTTTCTGGAAATCACCGAAGTATTTCTTGATTCTTCAAGTGACCGGAAGGCCTTTTCTTTCAGCTGAGAACGGGAATAGCCATCCCACGCTACATTAGCAGTTGACAGCGATGCGAATGAATATTTTTGATGCTTCAGTTTTCCTTTTTAGTCACATAATTATGTAACATACTTATTTAAAAAAAAATAGAACATAATGATTTTGTACCTCATTGATGTAGAAGAATAAATGGATGTTAGCACAGCTTTCCTTTTTCTAAGCAGTTCTTTGCTGGATCATGAAATATGGTTCATCTTCATCGTAGGTAGGTAGGTAGGTACGGAAACAAACCACAACTTCAGACTTTTTCTAAAAAAAAACACTGACTGCGAATGCGACTAATTCAATTAACATGAATTCTTGCTTCATGAGCCAGAATGTTTGAACCAACTTCAAACAGATTACATCAAAAGAAAAGTTTCTAAATTTTTAATCTCAACTTCGGAATTGTTTCGGCGAGAATTAATGAGCTTTTAATTGGGTGTGACGCTCTCTGAAAGTACTAGACAGATATTTACTTTTTAACTTATTCTCTAAAATAATCAAATATGGTATTTAAATGTTTTTATAAAAAATAGCCTCCCTGACCGTTTTCGGTCACGGTGGCCAATCTCAATGGAGATTAGCCAGGTAGGTAAGCAGGAGATATTTTATAGTGCACAAGTGTGTGCGCAAACACAGGTGCACTCTCTGTTCCTTTACTCTCATAGTCCGATGGGACGGCAATCCGACACGACCAGGGAGAGTTCAGGCGCAGTATACGTGCTTTCCGAGGCACGGGGGTATTAAACCGCCAACTTCCAAACTCTGGACTGTTACTAAGAAATTCCTAATTGAAAACTCAATAACACTTTGTCCGACCCGGGAATCGAACCCAGGACCCCACTCTCAGCAGTCGTGCTTGCAACCACGATACCAACGGGGCAGTCATGTTTTTATAAATAGCCATACGAATGTGGTTGGAAATGTATTACAAATAAAAGCAAACGTTACCGGAAAAGCGGTCTGGAAAATATAATAAAACATATTTCTTTCTTGAATATCAACCTATGTTGTTCCCACTGCTGGGACACAGGTCTCCTCTCTTCGAGAGGGAGTGGGGCTGTAATCCATCACGCGGGTCCAATGCGGGTCGGTAGATGTCACAAACATGTTTTCGAGTTTTTTGTTTCCTCACGATGATTTCCTTCACCGTTTTGAGAGCAAAGGTGTGAAAAATTACTTTCTTACTGCTATTTAATAATATTACTTACATAACTAAAACGTTATAATAAGCAGTGCACTTTTAGCAGGCAATAATTCAGAAGCGTCTACTAACATAATATCTTCTCATATTCTTCTTCATTCTCTGGTCCTGTTATGTGGGATCTCCTACGCCTACGAAACCTTAGGCCATCTTAGAAAAAACATGTGCAAACATGTCAGTGACGTGTTACCGCCCTCAAGTCGGAGGCAGGTGTTCCACCTAGAACAAATATACTAACGATCAGGATTCTACTAGCGGCCATTAGTAAGAACTACGGACTACGGACCCGTAGCTCGCACAGTTGCTGCACCGCGACTGAATTATTTACCCCATACGTGCCTGATTTCAGTTAACGGTGGTGTAGTTTAAACACAGCGAGTAACGCGAGGCGGCCACTCACAACTCAATACTTTGCAGGATAAATAATAAACGCGGTTTCAGTTTTTCGAACCGTTTATGGGGAACTTTAATGGTTTTAGGGGAAAACGATTAGAGAACGGAAAGGTTTCGTACGAACGTAGATAAAAACTGAAGGTAATGTGCTGAGTGGAGCTGTGGAAGTGTTGAGCTGTAGAGCTACTTGTCAGCGTAGAAGTTTTACGATTTACAAGCGGAAATCGTGAAAATTTTATTGTTGGTGTGGTGTAAGTGAATTTACTCTTTCAGGAAGTAAGTATTATTATGTATGTTGAAAAATAAATATTTATGTCAGTTAAAAGTTAGGTAAAAATGGGCACCAGGTTCATCGTGCTTTGTGTGATAACACGAGAAAGAATCTCTTATCCTACCGACGACGATGACACTTTTCTTTCAAAGAAAAGAAAACCCAGCAAACAAAAACAAATGAACAACACATTCCGAAATTCGAATGGTTGGAGATCAAAACGAGTTCACAAACATGGAGAAAGGTGGTGAAGCAATCACAAATCTCCTCCATTTAATATCTCCGGTTCCCTTTGGCACTAATGAGTCTGAGAATCACATTATCAACCAAATCGTGGTAATTTCGATAAATGTACACAAATGTAGGCCTGTTTGAATATATTCGAGGGTAATTTGTCATGATGAAAATTGTATTATGTGTGTACTTTAGTTATTACAAACTCATGAAATTTTCATTTCATTTACAAAATCAAATTAGAATGACACAGTCCACTTGAGATAAGTTTTTGTTGATCATTGTAAGTAAACCTTGCCCGTAAACAACCTCCTAAATAAAATACAGGTATAACCTAGCTTAAGAGGTAGAGTATTATTCTTGTACAGAATTTGCAACTTATACGATTATTTCTAAACCAAATATCAAAACTGTATTTTTATTATATTATATTTTATTTCTTTTGATATTTCTCGGGACCCTGGGGGGACCTTTGGAAGGCGTACGAGGGGCCGAAACCTACTCGCAGAGGCCCGTTAGACGCTTTTAATGAAATGAGGCACCAACCGACGATTATCCCAGTTCCCACTATACAAATGCACCCCAGGACAACCCCCGGTTGGTGTAGGAATATTGTAGAATATGGAAACAAAGATATTGGATTATGGGTTAAGGTGGCTAAAGTTATATTAATATTATTATTTAAATATATATATATTATTATTATTTGGTGGCTGACACATGTTTAATGTAGCTTGTACGGGTGGATACTTAGCTAAGATCGATGCTTAGCCTTGTTTTTTTTGCCCGCAGGTTCTCCCGCTTGGATGTCGGAAAATATCCCACGGGAACATACTTATATACTACCGGGATTAAAAGTACTTATGTACTAATCCAGGTTATAAACTTTTTTTATAAAGTGGGCCAATTTCATCCAAATCCGTTCAGCCGTGTTTGTGTCTAACCGGCACATTCATCCAGACAAACGGACAAAAATTCTTTGTTACTATTTTATTGTTACTACGTTACTATTATCTGATCTATTGTTTGGACAAAAAAATTAAAACTCTAGTATTGTAGTATGTTGGTTGTAGAATAATCTGACAAAAAATTTGAATGATTGTATGTATATTAGTATGGTTTTTATTGTAAAAAGAAAGTTTTTAGAGGTATCTTCATAATTTTTTTCTATCGTATCAAATTAGTTGTATTATGTTTTCAACACACTATCTACCTAGCATATTTTCTGAAGAATATCATATATTTTTTCTGATTTTGTTTACTGTAGTCGATCATATACTTTTATTGTTTCTAAAATCTGCGTTTTTTGTGTTTAGGTCCTGTAAGTCCCATAATTAATGCCATAGACATTTTCTACCAGTCAAGTAGAAGTAGTACCTACAGTACGGCTGACGAGAGACTGCCTTCTTGACCCCTGTCGGTGCGACAATATTCTATTAGCTAATAAAGATCAATTATTTAGCTACTAGAATTCTCTCGACGGACTGTAATAATAGTAGTAGTTGATGTAACATTACATTATCTATTTTCTCAATTGTATCAATTAAATATTAATATTTTTTTATTGAGTACCTACAAAATTCCTAAAACAAATTAATTAATCAACTAGGATTTTGCATTCAGATACCAAAAGCACGCCCGACCGAGCACTCGCGAAAAATAATTGATCAAAATTAAAACGTTCCGACTGGATACATTTTTAAGTGAAGCATACATGATATTGAATGCTGCAATCACAACAAATTGCCACTTTCAATATGAAAATAAATCCTGCTATTTTTATCATTTTAAAGTGAGAATTGAATGCCATTCGAGAGACAAAGAAAACCACAGCTCGATACCAATTTAGCAGCTGCACTTTTGTAACTAGAGGATAAAATTGAACGTGACATGTAACAAGCATTACCTACGTTAATATGAAATGCACTGCTTTGTATTCTGATAAATATATTTTACAGTTTTCGAGTGACGTGGATTAAAAATAAATACGAATGCTCTAAATGTTGTTATAATTAAAGTGTACTATAGCTATCTATGTGTGTGTTATCCAGCGTGTATCCGAAAGATGTGGTAATGATTAAGGGTGAAATTAAATGATTTAAGGGTGTGGTACAAACTATCAAACTGAACAACTTTCTGCATGGGATCAACAGGACCAACATCAATCAATCTGCCTAGCCTTTTTCCCTACTATGGTGGGGTCGGCTTCCAGTCTAACCGGATGCAGCCTAATACCAGTATTCTACATGGAGCAACTGCAGGTAGGCAGTCGCTGAAAGTCGCGGGAAGTCTGACAACCAGTCTTATCAAGGGGTATTGTGTTAGTTACTGAACTGGGTAACACGATACCCCTGTAAGACTGGTTGTCAGACTTTCGGGCTTCTGATGACCCGTAACAACTGTCAAAGATCCAAGAATGACAGCCGGGATCAACGGCTTGACGTACTTTCTGAGACACGAAGGGATATCGGCATGTAAAGATGGCCATCCAAGGACCGACCGAAGCAAGCGTAGCTTAACCTGATCGATCGACCCGTGTGCGGCTGTTATTTATTACCAACAACGTAATCGCGAAAAAATAATCAAGGTTCCCATAAATTTTTCCCAACTATCCCATACAAATCTTCAATACATAGGTACTATGTTGAAGATTTGTATGGGACAGTTGATAAATTTTATGACCATATCTTGCTGATACACGCTGTTTATGTATAGTTGAAACGTATATGAAAAATTAATACACGTGTCGATTGAGATGAATTTGGGAGGAGTGGATAATCGCGACATTCATGTTTCACCGGAACTTGATCTTAGCTGAGCTTTGCCAGCCTCCGGGCGAATCAAAAATGCATGTTTTAAAGTATAGTAGGTAGGTACGAGTATTATATTATTATAGTACACAAGTGTGCGCACAGGTGCACTCACTCTTATAGTTCGATGGGACGGCAATCCGACACTACCGGAGAGAGATCAGGCGCAGTACCACGGCTTAAAGTGCTTTTCGGAGGTACGGGGGTATCACACCGCTAACTACTAAACTCCGGGCTGCTATTAAGAAATTCCTAATGGAAAAACTCAATAACACTTTGCTCGACCCGGGAATCGAACCCACAGGCCCCACGCTCAGCAGTCGCGCTTGCGACCACGAGACCAACGGGGCAGTTATTTAGTAAGTAAACACGTAGCAAAAATAGTACAGTTAACAAAAGAGATACTAAACTTCAACTATATCCGACGATCCTGCATACGTTTCTCTTTTGTTGACTGTACCTACACATGCACCTCGCAAAGAGTGAATTCTAAGAAATGTTAAGTGGTTTCATTACTTCCAACGAAGACTTATATTTAATTTGATGAAATCATAGTCAATGAATTCCACCCCACAGTGTACTGACAGAATAAAATATTGAGTTGGTTCTGTGTAGCGGGCCGTAGATATAGAGTTGTGACAAAACTTCTAGGAACGCAATTAAAAATAAACGCTCGACAAGGTTCGAGCGTTCGTGACGCGCGCGCCGCTTTACTTTACAAGCTTGTTCAATAATACCTATACAATTTTAAAACGATGACACATTTTAATTAATAATGTAGGTACATTTTTCCCAATGTTTTCGTCTACCGGATTTAAAAGCATGGAAATATCACAAATTAATTTCTTATGCTTCGATTATCAAAGGTAAAAATTGTTGAACATCGCTGTTCATTTGTAAAATATTTATTAACATGACTATTGGAACCTTTGTTTTTCGGGAAAAATCACTGATTAATCATAACAACGTATATTACGACACAGTACCTACACCACTCGCATTGCATCACACCACAACACGCAACACGAAAGTTTTTGTTTTCCCTCTTTGTTTTTTTTAGGGTTCCGTACCCAAAGGGTAAAAACGAGACCCTATTACTAAGACTTCGCTGTCTGTCCGTCCGTCTGTCTGTCACCGGACTGTATCCCAAGAACCGCGATAGCTAGACAGTTGAAATTTTCACAAATTATGTATTTCTGTTGCGGCCATAACAACAAATACTAAAAACAAAATAAAATAAATATTTAAGGGGGGCTCCCATACAACAAACGTGTTTTTTTTCGGTGTTTATGCCTTGTGGTACGGAACCCTTTGTGAGCGAGTCCGACTCGCACTTGGCCAGTTTTTCTATTTTTATCTTATGTTAGTGTTTCATTGTTTTGCACACACACAGTATACATATGTTATGGAAGATCCGGGATTCCGGGCACTCACGACACGGAATCTTAGTGCGAAGAGCTGTGTATTATGTTTATAGTGCAATTATTGAACAACTTTTAATTTTTATTTTATCTTTAAAACTCTCGATGGTATAATTGTTAAGAGATTTATTTATGACTATATTTTAAGTAATCACGCGTAGATAATTTATGGAGGAGTCACCGGCCTAACGATATAATTTGGAGCGACCTCCGTGACGCTTGATAAATGAAACTACAGCGGGGGATTTCGCTTTTCGACACATTTATTTTCTCAGACTGGGAACGCCCCCACTGACTCCTGTGACTGAGGTATTGTACAAAAACTAGGCCAACTAACGACCTCCAGGTACATGTCGACTCGTTTGATGTTCGAGATAATTACGGTTCTGCATAGAACCGTACCAATATTCATGCCAATTCCCAATGAAATTACAAATACAGTTGAATTACAAAATATCCATTCAATATGAATACCGATTTCGTTACTCGCTCGAATTTCATGGAAATTCTCCATCAAAGGGCGGGCATCAACACAGATTTTCCTATTGCATTTTCTTTTGAAGCCAACTAGTTATATCAATATGGTTCACTGGAACTCATTAGCTCGAAGCGAGGAGTCTCCAGGAATAGGAATATAACAGCCCACGTCACAGCTCTTTGTGCAGCTTCCCATTTATACTCGTAGTTACGTACCTATTCAATAATTTCCATCTTCACTTTTCTCAGATCATTGAATAGTTACTAATTCTTCTCGAGTTTGCACGTTTTGATCTTCGCAGGAGTTCATTCTGTTGCATAATGATTCCTAGTTTCAAATGCTGTATTTATTCTTTTTCACATCTTTATTTGGTAATAACAAGTAATTCTTACTTTGTGTGGTTATCCATATTTTTTGAGATCATTTTGTTCGTAAGGTATTTTTAGTGCTGTAGAAGGTTTTCTATAGCACGTTATGCCGTTGGTCCCAGCTGTCATTCGTGAATAGTCGTTACGGGTCGTCAGAAGACAACCAGTCTTACCTAGGGGTAGGTAAGTATAGTATTACCCAGTTGTGGAGGTCAGACAGGCAATCTATCCATGTAAAATACTGGTACTCAGCTGCATCCGGCTAGACTGGTAGCCGACCCCAACATAGTTGGAAAAAGGCTAGGCAGATGATGAAGTAATTTTAATTGAACCCTGTATTTTTCTGTTCGTCATATGAAAACTGTCGCAGTTGCCTTCTTAAGACACCAAGCACGAAAGTTAATTATTTGATAGTTCCGACAGCGCGTGTTTCTTTTAGCAGTTTTCAGCAGCTCCTCTGTGCTAGCTAGCCTTGCATAATGCACGCATAATCAGCCTATAATGTTCCCACTGCTGGAACAAAGACCTCTCCTCTCTTCCAGAGGGAGTGGGCTGTAATTAACCACGCGAGCCCAATGCGGGTTTAGATATGACGATTTTTGGTTCTAGGACGATATTTTCCTTCACCATTTTGAGAGCAGCACTGATGTAATTATTTGCACAAAGTAAAGCGCCTGCCCGGATTCGCACCCACCACCTACATCTCGAGGCCATTACCACTGGGCCACCATTGCTAACCTTGCGTGTGCTTAATTACGATTATCCACCCTAAGACAAGGAGCAGTAGTACGGGTTGTATGCCAGTTCAGTGCCGTACAGTACGGCAATTTGATATGGAGTCCGGTCCATTAGCCGCGAGCCGGTAAGCCGGCCGACCGCGATGTAAATGTTGTCGATTTGTTCAGCACGCCGCTCTCCCGCCACGATCCACTAAGCTAATGAGCCCCTTACGTACTGGGATCATTTCTCTTACACCTAAAATCGGTTGATATCTAACAAAGTTATTGCTTTCTGATGACATCTTAACAGTCTTATTTTCAGTCTATTGTCAAAATCAAAAGTCATTTAGCGAAACTAGGCTGAGAATCAGCAGTTTTCGAACGTCAAAATTACAAAAGACAGTCCAACAAAACACCCGCCCTTTACCACCATTCCTAGTGCTTTCGCTGGGGAGAAGAAGTATCGCAACAAAATCCCCAGCAGAAAAAGTTTGTAAAAGCATGCTCAAGCATTTGTCTCAATTTCAAACAAGATTTCAGTGGAAGTTAGTATAGAACCTAAAACAGCAAAGAGCCTCCATGAGTACCAAGCACTCATCCAGAGCAGCCTGAGCATCCGCGCTATAACTTGCTAAATGGCTGATATTTTCACCAAGGCAAGAACCTAGTAGGTACATACATAACTTGTGACGCAACGATAGATATGACACAATAATATGACACATTTACACACCTTAAGTAATGGTAAAATGTAATTGGGCCACGATAGTCTTAAGTTCTTGATTTATACCTACATTCTAGCAAATAAATTAATTTGAATTTGAATTTAGAAGGAGGAGAAATAGTCAGTTTTGAATCGGAATCTATGCTTTATTATCGTTCTAAATTATACGGGCGTCAGCCTTAGTAAGGCATCATTGTAGTTCCGTTAAATTTACATTTCTCTGCAAGAGTTTAATTACGGAAGAACTCAGAATTTAGTACTAGTTCGCTCCCCTACATATTCCCAAATAATAGGTCCGTTACAAACACATAATTTCGCAGTTCAGGATGGAGATAAGGAATGTAATACCTTCATAAATTTTCGAGGGCTTAAGATAGTGTAGAGATGTCCAAGAGAAAATAAAGCTAAACCTCGTGTGGTTTAAAACCTCTAGTGATGTTATCTGATGAAATTCTGGGCATAAAACGTGATCATAAAATAGATAGTGAGTAATAAAACAGGCTACCTTTGCGGGTACTGAATAAAAAACTAAACTATTTGACATATATAGGTTTAGGTAAATTGTACACACGTGGTGTAGGTGATTAAATTGTATTCACATATACTTATAGACTGGGTTGGAGAATAAATAAATCTATACTCTAATAAAATATTATAAAGAGGTAAAATTTGTTTGTTTGTTTGCTTGTAAGTAAGTAAGTATGTAGGGGTAATCTTGTAAGTAAAAAAACTTGTAAGTAAGTAGGGGTAATCTCCGGAACTACCAGTCAGATTTGAAAAATTCTTGTTGCATTTGATAGCCCAATTCTTAAGGAAGTTATTTATCATCACGCTACGATTCTTAGAAAAAAGCAAAAGGAAGAGAAGTCAGAAACAATGCGGGTAGAAGCTATGTATAATACTGTAAACAATAATTAAAATCACAAAGGGCTTATTATTTACCTCATTATATTTCAAGTGTAACGGAATTTCTCTTGTAGGCATTTAATTTCACACAACAAAAAATAATTTCTTTTTTACGGAAAAATGCTCAAGGATTTACAAAAGGGTCGGCTCGTATATTACATTAGGTAAGGGTCATTCGTAACAATTATAACCTAATTTTTATGCTTTCAAACATGCTGTACAGTCACGAGCATAAGTATGTATAGGTACACTTGGCTTTATTCAAAGACGATTTTCTCCTTTTGTTTGTAAATAGATATGTATACCTACTATGAACGAACTGGCAGTAGTAAGTAACGCAGTCGCAGTCAGTTTATAGTTGTTTTTATTTTTCAGTTTTTTGACATCAGAGGAACTAAAAAGGAACACAGTTTTTATGTTATTTCTTCGGAAGAAGTCGCTCCATGTAAAATACCGGTATTCAGCTGCATCCAGCTGCATCCAGTTTGACTGAATGCCGACCTCAACATAGTTAGGAAAAGGCTGGGCAGATGATGATGATTTATTCGGAAGAACTAGCATTTGTGTACACATTATACTGGGTAGCAGGGACGTCGACGCGCAAACTGTAACCGTGAATTCAGCTCGCATGAAAGCTCGAACTAGTTTGAGAACCCCGGTCCCAACGCGAGCTGCCCGCGTCCGCACCGCACACCCACTGCGGCCACTTGTATGAACGAGCTATGGCGTGAGTTGCCCGCGAGTTTAGAGGCATGTCCTGACATGAGGCACAGAATAGATACATTTAATTATTTATGGAGTTATCCAAATGTGCAACCAAACACATTCTCCACAGATACACAAAAAGACGAAAAAAAATAATAAGAATAATGATTCCTTGAAGAGTTCTTCCCACTGACCACTATTAGACGAGTGCATAATACAGGTCAGAGTGGTTCTTCCATATTTGATTCATCCATAAGCGCTACATCTCATTCTATAGCCAAAAATTTGTTTTCTATTTTATTCAAATGTCAAGGCATTTCGTGGTCAACGAAAGTTCCTTCAAAAATCGATTAACTAAAACAATAGACACGAGATCGTGACGTAGTAATCACGAAGAGGCAAGTCTCTGCCACCTTTATAATATGCATAATAATATGAACAATACAATATGCATACTGAATAGTGTAAGGTGTTGCATTGTACTGGACAGTCCGAGCGTGATTTCCTGATACGCTCCACCGCACAAATATAAGTTTGTCAGTGGCGACCTATAATGCAAATATTCTTGCATATTTGTACTTGTGTAGGTAATATACTAAGGAATAAACCTAATATGGTCAATGACGTGCTCAGTGTTATGTCAACTGTTGGGTACCAGGAAGGGTCTACTTCCTTGAAAGTTGATGTGGGTTGAAAGAAAAGGATTCCACAACCGAATTTTCAGTACGTAGGTACATCCTATGCAGTTTTAGTAGCCAGTACCAAGGCCTATCTATGAATATATGCTAAGTGGATAATCTTAACATGAGATAAAAAAGTGTATTATATTACTTCTTAGGGGTTATTTCGGATAAGTCGTATAGAATAGAAGGCATCATTACTTATTTTCTTGATCATCAATTATGTAAATATCGATCGTATGTACCTATGCCAAATTGCCTTCACCAATAATGATTTTAACGTCAATTACACACACGCACAGATAGAGCAGTGGTGACCCAATGGTTACTTCGAGTTGTAGGTCGTACTTTGTGTAAATCATTCCATCACCACTGCTCTCAAAACGGTGAAGGAAAACATCTTGAGGAAACAAAATGTCCTAGAACCAAAATTCCTTTGTCTTAGAACGAAAACATATGACATCTAGCAACCCCCAGCATTGGGAACATTATAGGCTGGTTATGCTACACACACACACATCATCTAGTTTAAGACTACAAGGGGCCGCCGTTTGTGGTCCAACGTGGAGATTGATAGGCTGTCATAACAAATAGTTTTATCATAACAGCTTTTTGTGTTACTCGGTTCACTTTACTGGGAGAAAACAGTAAATCGATTCCCAGTAACGGTAGTAATAAGTACCTGCGGTTGCAACGGATAGCAGATGCTGGAGAAATATGTGGGGGCAGCACCGTTACCTACAGTCGTAACTCGGTCCCCTCAGATATTGAATAATATTTTGTTGAACGGAAAATTGTATCGGTTTGTGCAGCATTGTTCGTGAATTTTTCATCCGTTATCGAGATCTATATTTAAATAGAATTTGCAGATACAGTTGTCTTTAGTTATTTATTGCGTTTGACGTAGCTGTAAGTATGGAAATTCGATTCATGTGAATGTTTCGTTCCATCCACAGTTGTGATTTTTAGGGGTACAAAAGGAAAAACCGGAAGCTTTGTAGGATCACTTCGTTGTCCGTCTGTCTGTTAGTCTGTCAAGACCCTTTTGCTCAGCAACGCATAGAGATCTCTAGGAGCTCTAAAAAAATCAAACTTCTAGGTCAACGCAATAAAAAAATACGACCATGACTACTCGCACGGATACTCTCGTATAGGGTACTTCCCGTTGACCTAGAATCATACAATTTTGCAAGAAGCAAGGTCTCATAAGTACACAAGCACAAGTAAAGGAAAAAGTCCGAAAGTCATTAATTTGCAGTATTATCACATGACATCAAACATTTGTTTTGCGATTACAAACTTACATTTGCAGTTGGAGAATTGACCATAACGTAAGTATGTCGATGTATGGGAGAACATGTTTTTCAACTACAATGTTAATTTTATTTTTCGGATAAAGTCATCCCAAATTCCCAACTACGGAACACTTCATTGTGCGTGGTCTGACACGCACTTGACAGGTTTTTTTGTAAGCATTTTTCAGTTTTTATTTTTTATTTTTGCTAAAATACCAATCAATCCGATCCAAATCCAATCCCAATCTATTTGATTATACCTACGTACTGCAGCGAAAAAAAGAATAACACGGACTGTCTTCGCCACATTACGATTCATAATGTTATCCTTTTATGATTCTCCAAAGTGGCCTTTTTAGGCCCCCAGGACTTAAAACTATTATAAGTCTGAAATCACCAATCCGTCATAAGCAAGCGTGGTGATTAATGCTCGTGCCTTATCTGTATGAGGTCTTGAGAGGTTTTTGCCCTGCATTGCGACAATAACAGACAGGCCGGTATTATTGTTATTGAAATCTCAGGGTGAATGAATACATTCAAAATAACAACTTTTCTATTATTCCAGAAAGAACCAAAATGTATTCTGTACAAAGTAGGTACCTACCACATTATGTTCCTCCTTCGTCAGTGTTGCCCCACTAGGGACCCGATTGTTACCTTGCGGATTGCGGTGCAGAGCAATAAAACTTGTAAATAGCCCTGGCGTAATTACTGTATGTATATATCGTACGGATCTGTAAATGTTCTGAATAGTTCAACATTACTGGTGATGTAGTTTTTCAGCACAAGCATGTATTTGTTAGTAGTTTAGTTCAATTTTTATTATAACCACTAGCTTCTGCCCGCGACTTCGCCCTCCCCATTCACCCTCTTAGGGGTGGAATTTCGAAAAACCCTTTATTATTGTATACCTACTCTTCACAAAGAACACACTCTCCAAATTTCATGTCTCTAGGATCAGCGGCTTAGGCTGTGCGTTGATATATCGGTCAGTCAGGACTTTGAATTTTATGTAGATTAACAGGATTTGATGAAAGCAAAATATCAGTTGCAGTGCTTAGTTCTGCCTACACTTTAGGTGTAGATTTTAACCATGATTCAAGTTTACACCACTTATTCAAATCTGTCATTAGATAGAATGTAAAGTCATGCCCTTTGGAGTTTAGGTTTCAGCATACAAGCCCCCAGGCTGTTATAAAAGCTTTTAGAGATCTTAACATTAAATCAACAGAAGATCTCTGGGGAATGTCTGTAAAAGTATGTAGATCTTTCATCGAAACTATTGCGCCCTATTTAGCTTTCATATTTAACACCAGTGTTGACCAAGGAGTCTTTCCGGATCTTATGAAACATAGTAAAGTAGTACCATTGTTCAAATCCGGTGATAGTAAAGATCCTAACAATTATAGACCTGTGTCAATTCTACCAGTTCTCAGTAAGGTGTTTGAAAAGTTGATGCTCAATCAAATGTTACGTCACTTTAATAAAAATTCCATCTTTCATGAACACCAGTACGGTTTCACCAAAGGGCGTTGCACTACTGACGCCGGTGTTACCCTTATAAAGAACATTTTTAACGCCTGGGAAGAAGCACAAGATGCCATTGGAATCTTTTGCGACCTCTCTAAGGCGTTCGATTGCGTAAACCACGAGACACTTCTGATGAAACTGGAGCACTATGGAATTAGAAAAGCAGCACTTGACTTGCTAAGATCATACCTGAAAGATAGAAAGGTTAAAGTTCAAGTAAACGGCGTAAACTCATTAGGGTCTGAAATGACAATGGGTGTTCCTCAGGGTTCGATATTGGGTCCATTCCTCTTTTTAGTTTACATTAATGATTTACCCCAATTACTTCAAAATCAACCGAAGATGGTGTTATTTGCAGATGACACATCATTAATTTTTAAAATAGACCGACGGTCACAAAATCTTGACGACGTGAATAACTCTATTCTTCAGGTCCAAGATTGGTTTACGGTAAATAATTTAGTACTTAATGAAAAAAAAACCAAATGCATTAGATTTAAATTACCGAATGTTAGAAGTAGCGAATGTGAAATCATATTGAATGGCCAAAAACTAGAATTTATTGATCAGACAGTTTTCCTAGGAATCACGCTAGACGAGAAATTACAATGGGGACCTCATATAACATCTATTGCGGGGCGGCTAAGCTCTGCCGCTTATGCTGTTAGAAAGATAAGACAGTTAACAGATGTAGAAACCGCGCGTTTGGTCTATTTTAGTTACTTCCACAGTATTATGTCATATGGCATTTTACTATGGGGTCGGGCTGCTGACATTGAATCCATTTTTATTTTACAAAAGAGAGCTGTCAGAGCCATTTACAATCTACGTCGTCGCGAATCTCTTAGGGAACTATTTAAAAAGGTTAATATCATGACGGTACCTTGCCAATTCATTTATGAAAATATTATGTATGTAAGAAAAAATCAACATCTTTTTAATAAAATAAGTGATAGGCATAATTTTAATACTAGAAATAAAGATAAATTAGATCAACCTTTTTTCAGATTATCGAAAGTACATACATCTTTTATGGGGTACTGTGTTAAATGCTACAACAAAATACCTTGTGACATATTGCAATTAAATGAAAGAAAATTTAAAACTCATATTAAAAGTACACTTTGTAAACAAGGATATTACAAATTAGAGGATTATATCCAAGATAAGAATGTTTGGAAACATGCTGGTCCTGCTCCATAGGACAATCTAAAAGTCTAGACAAAATCAAACTTGTTCCTAATTTAATTTATATATATATTTTTAATTATGACATCTTATTCTAATTCAATTTTACAATCTGCGACTGCAGTGGCTCACACACTTGTTAAAGTTCAACTACTTTTGCATTTTTTCATTTTTCTTTTTTTTTAAATAACTTGTAAATATGTGAGCACCATGTATCTATCACTTATTTGATTTACCTGTCATTGCTTAATTTTTAATTCTTTTTACCTTTTGTGGTAGACTAATTTTATTATGGGTGCATCGTGTTCACATATAAATTTTATTATGTATACAAGACCTTGTAAAACATTTTTAAAAGAGTAACGGTGGAGTTTCTTGCCCATTCTTCTCCATACGAAAACTACCTTTTCGAATGGGCGACTAGAATCATTTCTATTTAGTTTTTTTTTGACGTTCAATAGTGCCTTTAATGTGCCTATTTGAAATAAATGATTTGACTTTGACTTTGACTTTACCTAAAACTAGGGTTTCCTAGTAGAGCGGTGACCGCTACATGCGCCCGTATTGTTCAAACACACAGCGTTTTTAGACATCTTAATTTCAAATACTGATCAAAATTGCAGATTTTCATGACGTCTGTTATAAATGTGACGGAAACGCTCTCCTAGGAACTTGTAGCTAAAGTATACCAACATTAACGTTACCAATTCCACAAAACCAAAACAAATGTTATGTTTTGTAGAGACGCAATGAATTCTGATTCGCGTCTTATATTAAAGCTGTCAAAACGTTTGACCTTTGTGGAAAACTAGAAAATGTCTGTTTTGTTTGTCCGTGTTATATAAAGCTCCGACTATTTCAGGCCCCAGTGGTGAGGGGCTTAGTGTGTACTAAATATACCGACACTCCCCAGCCGTGACGTCAGAGCGCAGTGGGGCTGCGCTCTGACGTCACGGCTGGGGAGCATATGTCCCGCCAAGCCCAAAGGGTTGGGGACCCTTTGGGCTTGGCGGGACATATGCCGAGAAATGCATGCTAAGGCTGCTGTTTGATTACATTGACTTCTACGAATAGTTGAATTGAATGCAGTGTTCTGTCGCTACTTTTATTGCAATATTTTAAAATTGAGATTGTTTGTAAGTTATTAGCAATTTTGAAAAGTAGGTACTTAAAGAGTTTCTTTCACAATTTTGATGCAATATTCAAGAAAATAAATAGGTACCTTTGATGCAGATTTCTTCAAAGGTATTATTTTCTTGAAAATTGCAATTAAATTCTTGTTCTTTCACAAGAGCCCGTAAAAATAAGTATAAAAAGTATTTAATGAAACATTTTTAAAAGGCTCATTTCAAATTGTTCTTCTGCTAGGGCTAATAATATGCTACTTGTTAGCATAATGCTCAGAATAGACTACAATAAACTGACCATACTAGTGACATCCTTCAGTAAGATAAGGTTCGAGTACCTACTCTTATCCGCACACCTGTATGGAAAGATTCATGAATGTGAAAGTGTCAAAAAGAGTGCCTACCTTTTGTAGGGTCGTAACACGTAGCTCGTGCGAGTGGAAATAGACATGACGTAACAATGTCGCACGTGCGTTCCAAACATTACGGATGCAACATATTTCATAGTTGTTATTTAGTGCTCATATACACGAGCGGCACGTTGCCAACGGCAGCGGTCACTGCAGCCGTCGACACTCATCGGCGGCAGTCGTCGATTCGTCGACGGCAACGTGCCGCTCGTGTATATGAGTACGAGCTCAATCACGCGAGCGGCACGTTTCGTGCTGCTGTGTTTAAGAGCAAACTAGCAAAATATCAGAAAACAAAAGAGCGCTCACAAAGGCTGGACGTTTTATTGAAAAAAAATATGCCCTTTGGTACAGTTTGGAACAAATAACACAATATTAAATTAAAATGTACAAAGTGTCCTTTGTGTATAGCAAAACGGAGAAAAATGAGTTTTAGATAAAGAACTACTGTGGCACTGCAAAAAATTTATTTGCAGGCAATATGCTGCTCTAAAACTACTGTCAGACATTTTCGCTAGTGAATTGTAAATTATTACCTAGGTACCTACACTAATTGATCGTGTAGTCCTTTTCTATCACATTTTATTAGATCCATACACAGTTATGGTAACGTAGATTAGGTAGGTAGGTACCTATTTCGGCAACAGACGGACAAACGGAATTATTAATTCCTCCGTTCCCACAGAACCCTAAAAACAGCTATTCAGAAAGAAAATGTTTTATTATTCATCATAGGAAATTCAAATTCAAAGCAAATCGTGCTCTTGACAGCTTTGCGCCGTAAAAACGATTAATACTTACTTTAACTTTTGGTTCATAAAATCATCAAATGCGAACACACCGTACTCGACTCGATTACGCTCCTGTCGAGTGCTATTGAAAACGAATCGATTTTCACTGAAGGCTTACTCGATTTCTATCGAAAACAACGCCACCCTTAAAATGTTCAATCATAATACTATCGTAATTAGTCTAATTAATTTTACACGTGTAGTATAAGCATTTAATACTGCCAGGGTTTGGTAGCACACTTTGTACACAAGTCCTGTTTTATTACTAACCGTTATAGTTACCGTTTTCAAAGATTTTATTCTAAGAGGCCACTCAAGTGTCAAAATTGAAATATCATCTTATTTTTGTCCACCCGTGTTGTGTTTTTTATCAAATCAGCATATCAAGAGGTATTCAATCCAAAAGGGCCCCTCACCCGAGAGTGTTTCATTAATAAGGGTTCTTAATTACTTACAGGAGAAAAACCGACTCACAAATTAAACATGAAAGTTGTACATGTTTTTCCCTATTACACGCCCTCAGTATCCCCAAAAATGTGGAGCTGGCAACATACTCAGCTACATATAATTCGCACAGCAAACAATCAATATTTACAGAAGCATTAGCTCTAGCCAACTGAGTGTAGCTTTAAGTAATTTTGTTTCTGCAAAGACTTTTTACTGCTTTATTACGACATTTTCGCTCTTTCCCTACCGCTGGGAGAATTAAAATTTTAATGGATTTTCAATGGCGGCAAGTGAAATAAAACCACCAGCACGGTGATTACACCGCTCTCGCTAGGAAAACAGTACGTACTGCCTGAACACTGCCAATTTAATTGCGGTATTAAGGAAATTAATTCAAAACAAATGCAAATTGTTTTCGAAAACAAACAATCAAACAATTCAGTACGACGCAAATTGATTTATTTATTTCACGTTAGCTATTCACTATGCCACTCTCGTGATTTTATTTGAGAACGATTGATCTCGGCAAAGCTTCTCGGAGAGATTCATTCAAATGAAAACCTGGATACAATTCTATCAAAACCGATACCGCACCGTAGTCGGCAGCAATTTTATTCTTATTTACATCGGCGCACTAGTAGGTAGGTACGCACTTTAGGGATTTACATATCGCATGATATGGGAAGCTCGATTTAATTCAGAAGTCGTTCATCGCTGAATTAATTGAAAGGATTATTTAAATATTTTCGACGATATGGTATTCAATCATTCACGTTTATTTATTACAATAAATTAATTTAAAGCCCTTATTATATGCAAAATGAAACTGCTTCGGAATTATTTTCGCAATTTGTTATGAAAAATGAGTGACAAATTATAATGGGCTTAAGCCCATTATAATTTGTCTAAATTCAAAAGATTACTTATCATAAAGTAAATTCACGATATCCAAACCGGAAGGTCTCATTTCAACCATTTTAGTGCAGAGGCCAACGGGGCTGACAACAAGTAAAGAAACAAACAAGATTGGGTTGTAATCACGTTCAATAGGTGAATAATAGCATCGTCGTGTGAAGTTGTGGATGCTGCTCCTTAGAGACTCGGCCCTCGTCGCCGGCTAATACCATGTTACTGACTTTTTATTGTCCATCGTATAATATTGATGGATTCCGAAACGAGTTTTGAATTAGATTTATTCGGTTTAAGATCCACAAAACTAAGCCTGACAAAGGGGAAAAAAATAAGAATTGTTTGAAAGAATATCTTGCCCGGGACGGTGCGGTGACTCGGTGTCTGAGCGTTACACTAAAGCAATTTGTATTTTTTTTTTTGTTATGAATAAAGTAGCAGCTCATGTTTTAATCTAAAATTAAAACGTTTGGAACGTGATTTACGTGGGTTACGTTATATTGTTTAGGTTATTTTAGTAGGTAACGTTTTCTAAAAGCGGCTTACGGTTTCTCATTCAATATTTTCCACACTTTATCGCTATATACTCAAATTCAAACGTTGCCAATACAGGCTATGTTAATACCTCTTGAGGCTTTATTTTTCCATAATGAAAATAACAAATAAAATCTCCGCTGCGGCATAGACTACGTTTAGTCAGCTTTACCTTTTTAAAAAATTTCGCATTTTAAATGAGCGCTATAATTGCACAAAGAGCCGAGTGCTGCAAATATCCTTAAATATATGGCGCGGGTGTCAGCACAGTGCAGGCTCTGTGGTTCAGATTTAAGTGCAACCGAGCGGAAGGAATGCAGACGAATGATATTCCTTAACAGCCGAGCACGGGATTAAGAAAGCTCCAAGAGACATATATTCCTGTACGAGGCACGGAATCACCAATTAAGTGTAAGACTCGGCAGGAATTTAGTAATTAATGTGCCTCTGCAATGTTTTCAACAATATTTTGGCTGTTGTACTTATGGCACTTGCGTTGTATACTGGGTATGCAGTGGGGGAATTGAGGCATTTTCTAAATGTCAGTGGCTTTAAACGTCTGTGGTCGGCAGGGACTGGTAGCCACTTAAGACTTGTACTCGCACTTGTGGAATTGTACCTAATTAGTTGTTGCTTGCTGCCGTACTTGCAAGATTAAGTATTAGTAGCGTGAACCGTAGTACCTTCCTATATAGGTAATTATAAGATCTAGTTAAGTTTTCACACTTGATTAATGTAATTAATTGGATCTAAGTTTTCACACCCGCTTGTACTAATGAAGATAAGTACAGTAAAATCCTACTAATTATAAAGCTGATTAGCCTTTACATAACAATATTTTTTTCTATTCAAGTAGGTTTTCTCTATGTATAAAATATATACATTGTTCTGTCTATACAGTACCTACGCATATGTACAGTATCTGGGTCTTAATCCAGTGAAGTCCGTTCTCACTGTCCTTTGTTTATGCTGACGCTTAAAGAATATTGGATCTTCTGAAAATTCGATCACATACAAATATTGACGATCAAAATATTATACTATCCAGTTCTATTATTCAAGATGAAAATGCTTCAGTTTATGTTGATCTATTGGAGAGTTTGAAACCTTATGTATATTATTCGTACGGATTTTATTGCCTAGTTTAAGTAAAGGATTCTTTTAGGTTTTGGGTTTTTAACTTTATGATAAAAACAATGAGATTTACTTTACTTAACGTGTTATAAAAAGCGACAGTACCTTAACTTTTAATTGAACTATTGTAATAGTAATGTATTCATGTTATACCTAATTGCATTTCTCCAACTTGTTAAACAAATATCCCGTAAAACGAATTAGCAGGAATCAACTTTATAAATAAAAACAAGTCTTCAAAGCTTTTTCTAATGAAATATTTTATAGAAATGGAAAATTCTCTTAAAAGCACCCGTCAAAGTGGAATCCTTTTTACTCCCCCTCAAAAAAATACTTATAACCACGTTAAAACAGTTGACAGTTAATAAAACAACAACATGAAAACTTTCCGAGTTTTTAACAAAAAGTTATTCAGCTCAACTTAAATACGGGTGGTAAATAGAAGCAGGTACATGAACAAACGCCCGGAAACGCAGTAGATTGCGCGTTAGAACCAAATAAAATATTAAGGGCGAGTCGGAATCTCGGTAACCTCACAAAGTAGGCGCCCCTCAAGATTGTTTCTTCCTATTGAATAGCTTCCCGTCCGTAGATTTAAGTACATTCATATGTAGTTCTTTCATCTACAGAGGGAATGCTTGCGAGAGCTGTATCAATATTTAATTCAGATGATACAATAACTCTTGCGTTGTCTTTAGATCGACGTTGAAAGTTTATTAGGAACAAATGTGTACCTACTTACCTACCTGTTGTATAGCATTGTTTTCTTTGAAGACCTAATGTTGAAGGTTAGGTAGGTTAGGTTAGGTGTTGAAGGATTGTAGTTATTAAATATCAGTTCCATTTAACGAAAAACTTTTAGCGTAGAAACATATTAAGTACACGTGCAAACCTATCTGAATATGAATTTTGTAGAATATGAACATGGCTTACTAATTTACCAAAGCCTAAATTTCATTGTTCAATATTCAGACCAGCACCACCGTTATCTGTTCGTTCGTTCAAAGGTCACGGGTATACCTACCAGATTTTTATTCAAACAAACGTGCCTACATAATATCATCTATGCATATCCTTTGTTAGGCAGACAAAGCGTGTAGATCACCAGCCGCTGCGAGATCTACAGTAAAATTTTGTTACCTATTCAAGTGTCATAAATCTTTATTCAAAGTTTTGAAATATCTCCCACTTTCATTACTGCAAGTGTCAGTATGCCTATAACCCTTTTTAATCGTGATATGTTAATCTTTTTCCCTCTGTCCTTTTTCCGTCTGCTTCCAACGTTTCGTTTTGTATATCTCTCGTTTTTCTTTGCCTGTTTATTTTACGATAAGTTTTTAGCTTTCGGAGCATGCGCTTCCTCATTTAATTTAATACAAATCTCTAACTTACCAATAAACACTCGTGTGGATGGCTTCTCTCCTTCCGCTCTGTGTTTAGTACGCTGGATCCTTAAATATATTTGGGTTTGTGAGAAATGAAAAGCACGAATCGTATTATCATAATCTTTTTATTAACAATAAAATGAATCATGTGCGATACATAATTGAATTTCCAATTTAAGATGCACAAGCCTGGTTATTGCAAAACTACTGAACCGCGTTTCGATTTCCATCCAAATAATACGGTCACCGCATTAGAACATTGTCTGCTTCGTGTGAAGGTAAAGAATTAGCACTTATAATAATTATTACAAAAGGAATCGGTTCGAGTTGGTGTCGCGAGCGGGCGGTGCCGCCCGCCAGCAGATCTCACAGGACACTCATAAACCTACTAGTTATTATGATAAAAAGCACTTTCGTTTTTCGTTAAATATAAGTATTCAATTGCATAATGCATCTCTCTTACCATTTTATAATCGAGAAATATGTAAGAAGAAAAATTTATGGAATATAATAACAATAAATAAATATTTTATTTACAGTTTAAAAATTTTATCGCCTATCTATTATATTCTTCGGGCGTTTAGGAAATAAACAGTACGATTCGAACTAACTAATAAGTGATCGACGCATGAACTGAACCTGACAAGACGAGCGGCAGTTCACCCTACCGCGTGTTACATGAACGTGAGACGAGCACGGCACGAGCACGTGTGTGTGTACTGTGAACACAAACAGAGAGCCTACAACAACGCCACGCTCCTTACCTTCAACAATACACATCGGGCAACTTTTGCTTCCAAAATAAACGATTATCAATGAAAACAGCTTACAAACACGTATCGTAGATATTAGAATAATTATTTACAATTTACTTAGAGCTGAGTTAAGTTACTTTGTTCTCATATTTTTGGTACCACTTTATATTGTGTACTGGTCTATTTCAAAACACATATCCAAAGTAACTAGTGAAATACATAATATTATTGTAAAAGCTTCAACAATCAAATTAATTTTTGTAGACACATCGATGTTACATAACGACGTCATCATTATAACCCAATACAGTAAATAGAAAGAATACAAGTACAAAACATGGTAAGTCGATTGTCAATATCATTACATTAAAACTTTGTATCTACTTAAATCTTATTTGGCAGTATTGATCTTATATTACCAAAACTGATGTTATTACCAGTTATATGCTACTTCTCTTATTTCATAGGTATTAAATCCATTTTATATAACAAATTACAACATACTATGGTCGTTTTATGTTCTTAAAACTGACAAAACTGCTTCAGAATGTAATAATATTATTCCGCGAATATACATAGATTATACCAAATTTAGTGACGAATGAACTATTCCCTAGACTGTTACGATATATCAAAGATCAGGTTAATTGAAACATAACACTTAAAATGGGTCAATGATCAAGTCTTCCGGGATTTTTATAATAATTAAAGCTCAAATTTAATGGATAAGAAACCATCCATTACATTTTCTATTTATGAGTTAACACAAAAATCTTATCCATAGCACATTCACTTTGGCCTTAATTTGGCACACAGTACCAGTTATTGATTATATGATACACAATAACATTGTACACCAACTTCCGAACTCTACAAGGAAAACATTTCGTCATTACAAGGTAGCATTGCGGAAACAGACAGAATCACGATATTGAACATGAATCAATAGAGAAACTCAGTGGCTAGATCGTATAGACACAGTTTATTACACAGAGCTTACAACGGTCACTAGTGAAGGAACAGAAGTACTCGCACTGCACACGCAGAACGCAGCAACACAACGAAACGGTACAAACCGCGCGCACGCACTTCACGCACTCTTACACCTCGATACCTAAACGATATTTAAGATAATATTGTCTCGGCAAAATCTCACTCCACGACACTCGTCAAATATTAGCGAGTCGTATATACTACGTATATATAAATTTGATAAAGTTAATTCGTATTTAAATATTCCATAATAATATTTATTCATAAAAACACTAATTCATCGTACTTTCGAAGTTCACAAGGTCACAAGAGGAGGCGGGTGGGGTGGGGGTTAGGGTTAGGGTTTTGGGATGTACATTGGTCAGTTTTTTAGTAGACGGCGGCGAGATGCAACGTCTGCATGGGCAGCAGGCGCGCTCGCTCGGGCGAGGCGCGCTGTTAAATGATGCTCTCGCGGTTCCGCTCGTTCTCTTCCAAGGAGCTCACCGAGCTGCCGCCGCAGATCTGCATCTCTATCTCTTGCAGCCTGGACACACAATAGGTTATTTTTAAATTAAAAAGCAGTCCTGTACATGTACTCGACTAGCATTACTATACCATTGCTCTTACCTCTGATCCACCTCCCACTGTTGCTGACTAAGCTTAGCAGACATGGCGGCATTCTCCGTCTCGACGGTGTACAGTCGCTCACGCAGGCGCTTGATCTCGCACTCAAGCGCGTCGTGCGAGTCGAGCATGACGCGTGGCGCGGTGGCTACACTTCCGCCGCCCGCGCCGCTACTGCGCGCGCTCGACGCGCACGACGCGACGGGCGATGCTACACGAAGAGGGCTTACTGACGAACTGTGACATATACAGATCGATTACAATTGCAACATCATTTATTATACAATCAGGTCATTAAACAGGATACTTTTGCATCGTCAAGGAGCCTGTTAGTTGTTCATCCCAAAGCATTCGATATGGTTGATCACAGCACCCTCCAAATAAAAAATTAAGGCACTCATTTCGAAAAGCGATTTTTTATAATGTACATGATGCAAGTCATAGCTCAGAAATCAGTTTTGGCATAAATATGTTAAATTTTTAGATTTAGGCCCAACCATTGTCCTAAGGAATACTGCAAGGATCCCACCTCGGGGAAACTTTTGTTTTTGCTAAACCAGAGCGACCCACATTTTAAATTATAGTACTCCTACTATTATAGTACTTGTTAGACTTTTGATAGACGAAAATGATTTTGAATAGACTACAGCACCTATAAAGCTGGTCCCGGTAGGAAGGCGGATGTGAGGGGTGTGGAGGCGGCAGCAGGGGCCCGGGCGGCAGGTTCATGTCCTCGATGGGCACGCGCCCGCTCGTCTCCACCAGCCCGGGCGTCGACTGGCAACGACCCATGGCCACTGCAAGACAGTCATACATTTTAACACCAATAAACTTCCTCACGTCAGAAGTAAAATACAGAATACATACTAACATAAACGTTAACTCGGTCAATGTTCAACATGAACAGAAAAGGGATGTTACAGGAAGCAATAATTCACCATGGCCGTACAAGCAATAAAGCCTTTTTTATGAAAAATCTATTGATTCAGAAAAGGTTCAGCTTTATCAAACGCACATTTGTTATCATGAATAATGTACTAGCCAAACAGTACCTTTTTCAAGAGGCGCTTTCTTATATTTTTCAAGTCTCTTGACGGCGATCGCCTCGAGGCGCACCCTGGCGGCAGGATACTCCTTGAGCACGTCCCACATGTCCTTCTTGCTGAGCACGAACAGGTCCGAGTAACCCACAGATCGCACCGATGCTGTCCGGCGGTTGCCTGTCGACGTGTCATCCACACACTCCATGCCAACCGGCGTCCGGTCCCCCCCTTATGAGCTGTTCTGATCCCTCATTCCACACGACACACACATATACAGAACAGGTCATAAGAAACACCAGACCAGGACAACCGATATTGGTAGCAGGGAAAACATGACAAGAGAAGTTCAGTCACAGGTTCAAGAACAAAAAATAAAGCTTGTTTAGTAAAAAGATCGAAAACTACCTTGAAATTTAGACAACACGAAGGGTAGGTAAACGGATCCGGAGTCTCATCGCGTCCACAATTTGAAAAATAATAACTGACCGTAAAAAAAAATATAAGAAGCCTAAGCCTATATATAGGGTTCTTATTGTGCTCCATTACCAAGACAAAGCTTTAAAATACAAAAAACTCTTACATACGAATGCTAAATATTAATAAAAATCAGTAGATATATGAAATCTGTAAAATAACTAAGCAGTTTTACAAGTCAGATTGCATGATATCGAATTTAGAAAGGAAGAATTTTGGGAATCGATAGTAGGTATGATAATAAGATCTTACGCAGGTGACACTTAATAATATTGGGGGATCATGCACCAAGAAGTCACGCCAAGTATATGAGGTAATCGGGGAGGATGCAAAGCGATCGGGGACACTGCCTTCAATACAACCAAAGGAGATGTTACTAAGATGCAAATAAACCACATTACACAAGACGCTACAAATCCTTGATGAGGATCTAAGATGAAGCCATTGAAGTCCGATTTGAAACAAATAAAAGTAGTTAAGCTTACCGCACAACAATATCTCTTCTTTTGAAGTATGTATCAATATGAAAAGGAATATTTTAAGAGCATATAAAAAAACTGAAATCATATCTAAAATGCGTAATTGTAAATTGATTTAAATTTTAAAGCATTCCCTAATACAATTGGCACGAACTAGTTAGCGCTAGTCGGGTGCGTCATAGCGTGCCAGGCGTCAAGTGACGTTATTGTGCGAGTATGCGCAGCCGACAGCGGTAACAGTCGTCACAATGATGTCCCAGAACCTGTTGGTAGCGTCGCGGCCGCTCCCTCGGCCTGAGTGCAGCGTCTCCTCGAAACGTTTGCTTTTCAAAACTTTTCAAGAATACAGAGTAGTGTAATAATGGCGTGGCGTCTCGGGCCCTGGCGATATTTACCAAGTTGTTTACCTGCCGTGCCCATGTTCAGAATGGAAATTTCGCCAAAATAAGAACCAGCCTTGAGTGTTGCAAGCACGGTCTTCCCGTTGTCGCCTACCACCTGGAGTTTGCCTCGGTTCACTATGTACATTTCCTTCCCGACTTCGCCTAGGGAAAATAATATATCAATTTTTACTAGCATACCCGGAAATGTTTTCCTTTTATTTTGTTTCCTCGTTCGGGAGGTAAAATTTTAAGTATGAAGCTCAAAAAAATTAAAAGGTACCTTTTCTACAAATGTAGTCGCCTGGCGAGAACAAAACCGGTCGAAGCCGTAGAACCAACTCACACAAAAAGCCTGCCTCGGTATTTTGAAATATTTCCACCCTGCGAAAATATTCTAATTTTACCTTTTTGTTACGATCGCAAAGTTAAATGTTTCTAATAATCAGTAAGTTGGTGTAAATGACACTGAAAATATTTTGTTAAACACGTTTTACAATTATATCCAATTAACGTTGTGAATACAGGTGACACGTTAAACATTACGAGTACAGGTACTGTAAAGCGTACGTAAACAGAATTCAGCTGAAAACCAGAAAAGTACAGAAGAGCCATTTGGCGACAAAAATTTACGGATCGTATAAACGAACACTTATGCATAATTCATGGACGTAAAAAGCGAATGTTTCTCTTTTTAATTATACAACACGGGATATTAAGCTTGAACTGTTACGGTGCATTAATGTTGGTGAGATGGGTACATATAACCTTATACCCTGTGACTATTCATACGGAATAGACTTTTGAAAGGATTCGACAACTCGCTAATTGAATTAAGAATCACTATTACCAGAAGGAATATAACTTAATAAAATCAAATGGCCTGAACTCTAACTCAAACTAAGCGCAAATTAAATTAAAGGCTAAGACATTTGGGCGCCTAACTAATTTGCTCGATAGTGACAAGTTCATTATCCTTCGAGTTGAATTCCGACATTCCTTTGTCAATGTCAACATCAACTTTTGTAATGTCTATTAGAGGAGTTCCCAAAATTATCTCATTAAAATTGTCGAATTTCAGAAATCAAAGTATTTAATTTTTTGGAACCGTCCGTAAGGTGTTTGTAATAACCACACCTGATCCAAAGTATTCAGCATTTATTCGTTTGTGTTTATGCTCATTTGTGCCACGAATACCCAAAGGAATACTAATCGCCTTCATTCCTGCAAACGACATGTGATCTAACAATTTGCCGCTGAACGCTAATAATTATTTAAGCTAAAATAAAAGTTTGGCAAACTTTTCTCATTTATACTAAATATTTTGTTAACAAAATTGTTTGTAGGTATTTTATTTGCATGAACACTTAGTCAAGTTTTGTTTCTATTACTTCTTCTTTTCGCTATTTTATGACCTTTCTAAAGCTTTTTCTATAGGCTTGTTGGCTACGCTTTTCCCAATTATGTTGGTTTCTTCTTCCAGGATTCTTCCAGGTCTAACAGGATGCAGTTGAATATCAGTATTTTACATCTAACTTCCACCACCCAACTACTTAGTAACACCCCACCCCCCCACCACTTTCTACCCCTTGACAAGACTGGTTGTCAAACTATTTTGTAGGTTAATAAATCGAATCAGAAATAAGTACGAACTACTCATAGTCGTTAGTACTTATTTCTGATTGAGAATATTATTAGGCTGCGGTATTATATTATAATCTGATGCAGTGAAAGAATCTGCTGGTATCGACCATAGAGAAAGAAGATTAATAAGAAACCATAGTTAGGTACCTCTTCAGCGTATCTAGGTGTACATTGATAGCTATTTCAGCCTTGAGCTTGTCAGGCAGACAGGAGACGGCCTTCTCTTCGTCGGAGCACTTCTGCGTGAGCCACAGGTAGTCGAACCACTTGATCACCTTCACCTGCAAGTGTGTGGGCACCCGCCGCATGCGCATGTACGTCTTCACGCCGTCGAGTTTCGCTATAACAATAGAAATTACTGTTAAAACTTGGAAATCGATCATTGCCCAGAAGGGAATATAAGTGGCTACAATTTAAAACGTCGCAGTCAATTGTTTTTTGTTTCAAGCAATTTGGAAGGTACGTAGCGATGCTAGAAGGATCCTACTTACGTCTAACAATGTCTCATTGCATCAGAAGCCCAATGACTTAACTAACAAAGACCCACTTTCGTGATATTAAGAAGAGATTACTCAAGTAGAGACTAGCGTCTTCAAAACAAAATTTCAATTTCAAAAAGATAATATTATTCATCAAGTTGTCACAAAGTTTCGCAGCGACAAAATGAATTTATACTGTTTTCTAGATCGCACTTAATCTCACCTGTCGCCGTCGGGGAACTAGGGTTAGTTAAGCTAAGTGGAGCGCCTAGTATGTCAAGTGCTAACTTAATGTTAGCAAGTAATAATTGCAATCTCAAGTTTACCAAAACCGTTTAACCCGGCTGCCATCTCTGCCCCCAGATAACAGGCTTAGTTCAGAACAAACACACAATAACGACGTGTAATGTGGGCATTAAGTACACCTACATAGGTATGCACGTTATATAATACCCGTGCGATATGTTACCCTGGTTCACATCCCAATACATGACATTACAATTTTAATGGATATCGATCCGTTGAGACGTGATTGTGCGGTAAAGCGATATATTTCATTCTGTGTCCCCGAGGAGTACCTTCAACGGCTACAACCTAGGTAAAAAGGGGTCTGTCGTCCGTGACGCAAGTTTCCTCTGTATATTCTACACAAAAAAGTTTCTTTGACATGTGTTAAGCTAAGAAGTAGTTCAAAAGAAATAAAGAGTATACAAAACAGCGCTCTACATTTGCAATATTTGCATTAATAAAATACTCTATAAGACTCCGCAAATTAAATCATATATGCTACGCCGAGCCCAAATGAAAATTAATTTACACTAATACAGAGCTTGTGGTTTTGTGTTCCGTCTGCGAATGTAAAATATTTGTTCTCAAAGCTTCCAATTGTAGGACTAAATATGTACTCCGAGCGTCGGGAGCCGCGTGACGACTCCCGGCCACCGTAGGCGCGGGCCTGCGGGGGGAGAGTAATGGGTAGCTCACTGTCCGATCAGGACCAGGCCCGTGCCGGACGGCGCGTATGTGTTCCACGGGCGCCTCAAAGAGATGTCAGCATCGAGGAGGGGCCCCATAGGGCCGAAGCCTGCCGGGTCAGCGGGATTGTCCGAAAGGGTTACCGCTGGCCCGGATCATAAAGGACTAATGAAGGAACTCGGGTGGGTTTTAGTCAGTAAGAGTCTGACACTCCCTTCCGCTCCACCCAGAGCGGGACGGGTCATTTGATGATTTTCCATCCACAAAAAAAAAGTCAATATGTACAGACGCCAACACATCAAGATAACCGAAACTGTCAAATTTTCCCAATCAACTTTGAACCATATGCTTTAGCGATAAAGTTGAAATCTATTAGACAGATTGTAGTAGCTTGATGTGCTGACGTCACGCGTCAGTACAAAGGCTGTGGGTATACTGAAACCTGCAACTCGATTAAATACAACAAAACACATGAACTAATGCAACAAAATTTATACAGTCGAGAACTCATTACGAAGAAGCAAAGCCAGGCATGAGGTGAGCGTGAACAAAGAGCTGCACCTAATCACTGGCTTCAGTAACAAGTGGCTCTAAGAGTTCGGAATAAGTTAGCACTAATCGCCACTTATTGGAAAATCGAGCGCTTGAACTATTACGATATTAAATTTTAGTATTCAACGTGTTCACGAACTTTATGATAGGTTTTCCACGTAACTTTGATATACGTTTTGTCACGTAAGCAAAGCGTATCGGAGCGAGGTGCGAAGTGCTCAACTTCATTCAATGACTAGAACACGCTGGTGGGCGGACGATAAAGTGCAGTGCGCTGCAGGTCGCCAGTTACTCATAAAATCAGTACTGAAAGTTGCCTAGCATTCTTTTACCTCGGGATTATTTTATCGCTCGTTTCGAAGACAAAAATAAACAAAGACCATCTTATAGCTTTTGGCATGAATCATATCCTAACTTATAGCCAGTCATTCCGCAAATATTGCAACAGCCAGTTATTCGGATTTTCCTTTTGTGTAACGGATGTAACGCCAATTTTAATGTGTTTGGATTATTTTTGTGAATAGAGATCACACATTATGTACGAAAATGAAAAACAAAACTGTACTTTTAAATGGTATGTTAAAAGTCAAAAGTGAAGCGTGTTTCTAAAATATTTTGGTCTCTTCTCTAATTACGATGATCGAAAAGTCTCTAAGGATTTCATTACTTACTTACTAGTTTGTTTTTAATTACTATTTGCTCACCAAAAGTCCTAAGTAAAATTCCACGAGAGTGGTTAGTGCGTCGTCCATTAATTAATAGCTAGAACGTCCCTCAAACGCGGCAAGCGCTCCAGTGCGCCCGCGAAATACAATTATTGTAATATTTAAACGCGAATGAATGTTTTCCAACTGTCGTGGCTGGGTAACACAGATGGCTAAGTCAAGGTTTTAATTTTTATAAGTGTAATTTGATGTAGGTAGATATCGCACTTTATGAGGTGGGTCAAAACATATCGTAGATCGCTGTCGCGGCCTGCCGTGTACGTAAGCAAGAAATCTTTGAAGCCACTGAATGTTTGTGATAAATAGTTTAACGTAGATCGTCACTGTGTGGATGCCTACTGCAAAGTTTACAGACAATCGATATATTTTTGTCCTTTATGACTTAATTATTATTTTCGTAGGAACTTACATAAACTTAGTTAATAGCTGCAGGCTCAAATAATAGGTTTAGAAGGTTTACAATAAACATTTCGTCACAAAAACAAGTCAACGGTGTACCCTTTGCCGAGCAGTATACCGGTGTACGCGGTGTTATTAGTGTGCCGACATTTGGAGTAATTTAATCTTGCTCAAACACAGTACGGGGACGGCGGAGTGCGGTAAACTATTGACTTGTACTGTTTTTTTTGACATTTTTCATTCTTATATAACAAATATAATAAAATTGTGCCTATAACACTTGACATTGTATAAAAATTGCCAATTTTTCATCTTAACTAATTTATAATTATATTAATGGGGATATATCGTCTTCTAACCGTTTCGATGACAAACTAATAATTAAGTACTGTGATTATAATTATTGTTGCGGCCTAGAGCTCGGCCACTTTGACTTTGTAAGTTAATTTTAATATTTCTACACCGGCAACGGTAGTGTATGTGAAACTGTTTATTATTAAGATCTTAATGTACCATATACTCAGAAATAAATAAATCTATCTATCTATCTATCGCCCCACGGAAATAAGCCACGTGCGCGACCAGCCACGCTACATTAGTTACGTTAGAACATACTTTTTGGGAAACGACGGAAATAAGCCTTGTTTATTTAGTAAAGTATTATTATTGCCGAGGTTTCTGTGTTTACGTCGAGCAAAATACCTCAGCTGGAAAGAACGTCCCAGAGGCTCTATATAAATTAGCGAGGCCTCTTCCTCAATTGGAATGAGAAAATTAGGGCCCGCATTTCTGCTTCTATATTTTAACGTAAATAATATACATTTCTGTTGAATGTAGGCACAGTTTATTTGTAACTTGGTGGTATTAGAACCATTTCTGGCTGAAAATTTCAGAAGTATTTTTTGTACACCCTATTTTCCATTCTATAATATACTTTCAGGATACTTTTTAATCACTTTTCGTACTAATCTAGAACGTTATTGGCACACGCAGCAACAATGCATAGTCTGAAAGTCAAACGAAGCTAGTCGGGATCGGGAGCGCTGACTGCGTACACAATTTGAGGACAGGCCGCGTCCAGCAATTTGAATATAAACTAGATACTTACTGTAGGAGCGACTGCGCCGATTGTTTACATTGCGCCCGCCTGCTCGACAATTTCTAACTCCCTATTGAACTCGGAGAACACTCCACGGTATATTCGAACGTACTCATTAACTGAATGACGTAGAATGTATACTAATCATGCTTTCTTATATTAGTCTTTGGTTCTCCAGGGAAGCAAAAATATTACGATGCGATATAAACTTACGTCTGCTGACTCCGTGGTTTTAAAAAAAAGTTGCAAGACCAATGTACAACAAGCACATGGTGCATTAACCATAAAAAGCACTCACCTACAGTGCAAGTACAAACATTACGAACTAAAATCCGAGCTAAGAGCTAGAAACCCGCGTCTACTCACTAAGTTGATAAACTTGATATTGTCTGTGTGGAGATAGCAAGTAGGCATTTTGCACCGGACGTGTGAGCGTATCACGAAGAAGCTAGTATTTCATTAGACGGGTAAGCGACCGGCGCGCAAGTTATTTAACTTGTGAATACTACCTAGGCATTTTAGGGTTAATGAAATTGGCTTAACAGATTGAATATTCCACGGAGTGTGAGGCTTACCATCTTAATTACTAATATGTTTAAGTAATAAAGACTTATGATATTTAGTTAATTTTGTAGAAATGTTTTGCTGTTTCTAATTTGATACAAGTTTTTATGTGCATCCTAATCTTGCCAAGGTTTACTTTGTTCAAGAAACGTATTATTTATTTTGTTACAGCATCTGGACTTTGAATATGATTTTGTGCCCTACGTAAGTAATACGTGGTGGTGACCAGCGGCGATTGTCACGGAGTAGGTCAATTATTGTCGAATTGTTAGGCTAGGGCGGGCGCTGAGCGATGGGGTGCGATTGGGTGCGATGGGGCGCGATGGGGCGCGTGGTGGCAGCACGGATCGATGTTGGGCGGCCGCGCGCGACGCATTCTCCCGGCGGGATGGGGCGCGGCGCCCGACTTTCGCCGAGCTATTTATAGCATTCAAGCCGCTGACCTATTTCGCTGCAGCGCCGCCGAGGAAGGTCACGGATTCAGCCTGCTCTCTGCCGGCGCGGCGCCATTGTCTTTTCAACCGAGCTGCAGCGCTAATTAAAGTTGTTGACACTTTGCCGCTCCTCTGTGTTTAAAATGCTAGACTTATCCATTCTAAGAATTGATTACCTACGTACGTGTCTTTTGCTAATTTAACGAGTTTTGAGCTAGTCTTTTTTGCGAACGTCAAAGAGAAACGTTTTGATAAATGAACTATGAGTCGGAAACTTTGTTCAGAGCTTTCGCTTGTAACTTTGCTGAACGTATCGAGCAGACGGTTGTTCGTGAAGTCGACTTTGACGTAAGGTCGAGGAGTGAGTGAGGCTGGGTGTCGGGAGCACGTAGCGGCGCGGCGGTGCGCGGGGGCGCGTGCCGGCACGTCTACCTGCTTAGTACGCTAATGTGACAGCCACGCCACGCCGCGTCGTGCCGCGTGCCGCCGCGCCTCCTTCTCGGCCCACAACCGACCAAGCTCTTTGAACCTTCACACGTGCGCATGATATATCGTGTTAACCATCTAATGCATCACATAAAATGAGAACTTCGCAAAGCTTGTCTACAACACATATTTATACGGGAACGTTTTATTTTTGCATAATCCTTCTTATATGGTAATCGGCTTACTTCAAACGTTTTTCATATTACATACCTAAATTGTGCTCGTCAGATCCGGACTGAGGAACGCTTACGGCTAAGATAAGCGTAGGAGTAACGAAATATGTATGAAGAGATGAAGAGAACCTACAGTAAAAGGAACCTTGAACTGTGCCGACCTATGACAAACATTCCCAAGTGGAACCATAATAACATAATGACGGGCAAAATAAAAAAATATTGGGCAAATTACATTCCAATATTTCCTACAAAAGCGAAAGTAGATCAGATATTCGTATTAAATCAAGTAATCACGTACGTATTGACTATGAAAATCTGATTGAAAAAAATACATTACGCTGATAATACGTACGCTACAGTATTGTATTATTAAATATTTCTGTGAATGCTTTTACCTCGGCTTTGGTCGGAATTGTGTCATTGCTTTCGTCACGGCATGTATAAAGACAGCTTACTTAAGGATGCTAGAGAAACACGTGAATAGATACACCGAATCGCAGATTTATATTGTTGTGTGGAAGAAATAAATGTTTATGAATTATTATATTGATAAAGCAATAATAACAGTAGTTATAATTATGGACCACTTGGCTATATCGTTACAAATCACTATCGTATAGACTCCTTTTCGATATTCCGTGAGCTGTCTTACTTGCTAAAAGAAAATGGAAGCTGTTCTTACCTTGAAACTCTTTCCTGGCGGTGCTGACAGAGGTGACGATGTTAGCCACATGCCCCAGCACGGTGGCAAACAGCATCAGGCCAAACAACAGCTGCGCGATCACGAACACATACTCGCCTTTACTGCGCGGCCGAGGCAAGTCACCTGCACAAATAAATATACATGTAACACTGTTCATTTATAAAGGCCTTAGACATGTCACTTTTAGCATCAGCGGTCCGTGCTCTTGTGACTTGATAGATGCTGCATCGCGTATTGACAACTAATAGTCCACTAAAGCACTCAGCGCTGTTAAGTGATGGCCTGAAACACAGGTTTGAATAAACCTATATCAGGGAGGTCGCTATTGAATTCAGTAGGCCTTTAACCAATATTGTATTTAGGTTATACACAAGATTTATTATAAGCACAGTTTAATATTTTCCTCATAATATTAATATGTAACTTTGTAATGATGTACTTCTATGTAATTTATACTTATGAATAAAAATTATTCTATTCTAAATTGCGTTTGGCCGTGATAGTAAAATGTGCATTTTAGCGATTACTTCATTGCCGCATCACGTTTTAGCGACTCGCGTTTGAGCCCTGTGTCCAACTGGCATGATTCCTGTCTGTCGCTGTGTCAAGCTTCTGATAAGTGCCTAAATCAGTGATCGTTGATGCTAAAAGCAGCACGTCTTGCCAAGGACGAGACCAGTCACCTTCACACACTTGATAACATTGTTTAACCTTGTTTGTGCTCGGTCGAGTTAAGGACAGACGCGTTAATGATAAACCGTCCTTACTGCTTGATTGGAGTTCATACGCTCATGGGTGTGTTGTAACTTTTATACGCAAAGATTTGGCTACTAAGCAATGTTAAAAAAGAGTTAAAGTTAGCTCCCAATTATATATGTTGACTGTATTTAATTTATCTACATTTCACTATAGAAACCACGTAATTAAAACAAGTTACCTAAGCATAAATGCATACATTCAGGAAAATCAACTGCACGTGTAATAAATACATCTCTCTCGCTTTTACTATAAGCAAGCGATACACACACAAGCACACCGAGACATACGTAAGAGAAAAATCGCAGCGATTTAACTATGCAAATTGATCCCCTGCTAGGGTTTCGTCGAACGACGAACAAGAAACATCGAACGTGATTATTTATATGCCGTTCAATCACAAACACGTTACAATACAAGGAAGTTGATATGTTATTATTTATATGAATAAAAATACAATTCTGTTTATTGATGAGCGCATACATTAAGAACGGCTGGACCGGTTTGATTATTTTTTATTTTTAAATATTCGTAATAGTCCTAATATAGTTATTAGGGAAAAAATTTGAAAAGTTGGCCGGAAAATTAGAAAATTCGGGAAAAACTGAAAGTGGGTTGAAATTTAACGTTTCCAAGAGGTTTGAAATTTAAACAGGGCAACATCTGTCGGGTCAGCTAATAATGTAATAATGACAAAATTATTAGGGAAATAAATTTTTTCAAGTTTCCCTTTTCAGCGCATAAATTATGTGAAAAAAAAATTTAGAGAACAACGGTAAGTTGCAGAGAACACATTTAACGGAGTAAGTGAAGTGAAAAATCAAATGAATTTAAAACAATATGCATGCATGAAAGCTATAGTTATAACGTTGTTATAACGATGTGGTTATAGGCGCGCGGTCAGGGCGGACCACGTCACCCCGCCGCGCCGCGCTCGCCGACAACAAATCATACAACAACGCCTTTGTAATTGGTACTCCGAACAAAACAAAAACTCTCCGAACTGATAAAAATATACACGTTTGTTAACAACACCAATAAAGTAATGTTTCATGTTGAGTCAGTTACGTTACTGCAAATATTAGCGCAAAAAATATATTCGCAGTCTGCGGTCGCTTCACTTTTATCCCTGTGTCTCGTTCGAGTCAATGTCAGATTAACCCTCGTGTGTGAGTGCTTTATCCCACCACCTGTGACGAGGAGATGTGAAAATAGGGTATTTTATTTTTAAAATAGCGTAAATTTTCCAGTCTTTCGAAGCAGTCGCTTGGAATGTCTACCTGCCACGCGAAAAGATCTTTAGTTCAGTTATTTGCGGAGTAGCCTATTTATTTAACACAATACTACTTTATCTTAATGGTAAGAAAATAAGTTACTAAGCCAGTTAATAACAAACACATAAACTAAACTAATGGTAAAACTAACACAGTGCGATTCAAGCATACCACAAAGCTTGTAAACTCATTATCGTCAGACCGGAACAACACTACGAGTAATGAAATTTCTATCAAGCCCAAACAAATTATAGCAGGAAATCTATTTTGCCAATAGCAAAATACCTTTCGTTAAATACTTATGGTAATAAATGTCCTAAAGAGTGTTTCAAGCGTCCTCCACTCAAAGATATTATAAGCAGGTACAAAGGGCAGGATCACAAGACGGATGACCCTCAAGACATGACAGTTACAACTGGGGCCCGTTTTTACGGATTACGTTAATAAAACAAATTGCACGGCCTCAGAAACACGACTGTCGTTTATTGTTTAAAAGCCACAAAAAGTCTCGTAGCACGTTCGTAGCTTATGCTACGCCGTGCTACGAAATTCGTAGCACCGTTAGCATCACACTAAATACTGCCGTCATAAAGAAAAAGGGCACAACTAACATGTTTTCCAAAATTGAGTAAAAAAACTGGCATATGCGCCTTTTATTTCTGATTCCAAATATGTATTAGGCGAAAGTCTGTGAGTGTGTAAGTGTGTGTGTGGGGGTGTGTTTATATGATTGTTACTTCTTCACGCTCAAACGGCTGGACCAATTTTGATAAAATTTTGTATGGAGGTAGCTGACACCCGGGAATATATTTATCCCGGGTGTCAGCTACCTCCATACAAAATTTCCTCGCGCTCCAGACGCGCACATAAAGCTAGGTAACCTCATCATTCATATATATTTATTGTAGTACAGTAGGTACCTAAGGGAAAATATGTATCCTATTAATCACACTAATATTATAAAGGCGAAAAATTGTGAGTGTGTGTGTGTGTGTGTTTATATGTTTGTTACTTCTTCACGCTCAAACGGCAGGATTAATTTTGATGAAATTTTGTATGGAGATAGCTGACACCCTGGATTAACATATAGGCTACTTTTTATCCCGATATTCCCACGGGATGGACATTTACGCGGGTGAAACCGCGAGGCGCAGCTAGTGAAGTATAATTTCTTGCGAAATGTGACATTTTTAATGTACTTTTTTTTTCCTTTAAATACGTGGCCTGTGCTGTAAACAATAGAGTTTTACTTTTGTAATGGGTCCATTTTTTTCTACGCCTACTCGTAATGTAATAAAGTTTTCAAGTTTTAACGGCTATAAAGAACCTCTTCATTGATGATTGATGATGAAGATGCGAATTTTTTAGCCATTAATTGCTTAATTAACAAACCTGCTCCATTTTTTATTCGTTTCACTGACTTTCAAACTCGTTACCTTTGTCACAAAAATGTTTCAATTTCTGCCACGATTTTTGATATTTATTAAATACGTGAGGAAAATTTTATATCGTTACGAATTTTAATAAGTGGCTATGAATACACGCCATTAGAGCTTATTGCGGGCGTTACACTTGGCAAGCTTGCAAAACGATCGCCAATAAAGGGAACGGTCTCCAAGACATTCTAACACCTTTTTATTATGCTCGTAAAAATACATTATCTACCGTTAGCACTATGTGTGGCCTGCTCACCACCATAATCACGTTCATTCATGATACAACTGATTTTTCATCAAATGATTTTTCAATCACACTAGTATTATAAAGGCGAAAGTTTGTGAGTGTGTGTGGGGGTGTGTTTATATGTTTGTTACTTATTCACGCTCAAACGGGTGCACCAATTTTGATAAAATTTTGTATGGAGGTAGCTGACACCCTGGATTAACATTAAGGCAATTTTTTTATTCCGACATTCCCACGGGATCGACATTTATGCGGGTAAAACTGCGGGGCGCAGCTAGTAATACATAATTCCTTTGATCCGTAAATTCAAATTACCGAAAGGGTGTTCTCTTCGGTAATTCAAGTCAGTTAAATCGCTTCCAATATTTAGACGTATTTTGTTTTTATGTTCGTAATTAATGGTACTCGGCACAACAGATACGCACACGAAACCGAATTTATAGCCTATGCCAAGTTACGCACACATACAGTATGCGGGATTTGTTGATTTAAAACTTTTCCCATTACCTGACGCCCATTGTACGGCTTTGTATATAATTATTGTGTTGTTCTTTATTTATGACGGCGAGTTCGTGTTATGAATATGCATTGGATTTATTGTATTCTGATTATGTACAGGCAACAGCGAAACTATAAATTAAAGTCATGACAGCACAAACTGTGATGTCCAATTGAAGCCTACAAGATTTTTTTTACATAACTTCATGCCATATTTCTCGGTTTATTGACTGCCAAACCCAAAAAGTAGCCGCTGGCAAAGGTCTTCCTAGTACCCCACGATAAAGGCATACCCATTTTCCCATATATAGAAATTGATTGCCCGCATAACATCTAACAAAAAAGGTTGTAACATAATAAAGTCTAAATCCATCATTGTTTTCATCTCAAACATTACCTACAAAAATGTGTAATGTTTAATAAATTTAGGAATTTGAACAAAAGAATTTATCTAAAATATTCAAGGATAAATGGGACCAGGAATTTTTCATAACATTGAATGTGGAACTCTATTTAGCGATTTCTTCCTATTACTTTACATATAGGTAGTAAAACCGACTTATTTTCATTTTACTAGGGATTCGTTTCAAAAATGTATAATTCTTAAACAGTTGGTACTTATTGAGTGCGTTCACTACCAGTTGTGGTTTCAACAATCGAAGTTATAAAATACCAGTTTTGTTTAATATATCAAAATTACGCTTTCTAACCGAACTATCGTTTAGAGATCTCAGTCAAAAATGCATGGTGCTTGCCCTTAATGTTTTAAATGTTCGTGAGCGCGGAACTCAAAATGGTTGTCATTAAATGAAATGGTGCTCTACATTGAAACACCTCTTGCTCTTTTCCAACGTTGTTGTTAACTGTCGCGAAATTGTTACATTTTTTATAAAATCTGCAATACTGGGCTATTATTCTGTTCTTTTTCAACTTAGGTAATAGGCAATACGGGCTGGTGTCCGCAACTCCAAGTCAATGTGCGTATTTTACGTTTTTTCCAACTTATCTCGAATGATAAGACAAATATAAAGCTTGGAAAACATTCAAGCAAATATGTAAATCTTTTCTATTGGGTACTTTAACAACAGGCAATACGTAATGTGGCTTTCAATTTTCAATACAATTACATTAACTTGGAACATAAAAGAAGTTTTATTCCTTTGTCACGTCGTCACTTGCAAATATCTATTCAAATTGTCGCACGAAAATGTATTATTTACCGTAACGAATTCCAGGAGGCGTGCCTAGTTATAAGCAGTGAAGAAATACTACAACAATGTTTACTAACAAAAGTTCCATCTGCAAGGAACTGGTGACTACTAACTGAGTTACAAAATATACGTATGGACGACCACCCAATAATGTAAAGTTATTGTACTTGCTTACATACTGTGTATGTGAGGTAACAGCTTATTAATCTTTGCCTAAAGGTGTGTTGTTGATATACTCCGAGTGTAACTTTAACAATGTTGGCTACGTAATGAATTACGTGAGCGAAGGGATCAGGGCGTTTTTGATTAACAGCTTACGTAAAATTTGTTTACGATCATTTTAGAAGGGTGTTTGTATTACACACCTTCATTTACATAAACAACTTACTATAGATAACTGAAAGCTTTACACACACAAATCTACACTCGCTACCAACGAAGTCTAATTTAATTAATAACAACTCCCCGTATTAAACACACACTATTTATAAAACTGAACAACCCTCGTACAACGGAAAGTAAACAAACACCCCATTAACAGCACATTACCATATTATAATGAAATCTAATTTAAAACCCCTCTTCGGAAAGCCTCAATTTATAGTTTATAAACAATATAAATAAGCGGTATCTCTCCTGCAATTATCTCCCTATTTATGGGCGGAAAGTGTCAACCTCCGGCAGTTGCCTCTATCCCGTAGGTACCCGGTAAGGCGGCCACCAGCTAATCATTATGAGTTGGTAACGTGACATACTCAAGCGGTTAATTGGATCTGTCTTCGGTAAACACAATTCATTAATAATGTGTTTTATAATTTATTTCGTGAATTTTTGTGTTGGGTTTATTTAAATTTGGTTGGTAATAATAATTATTAAAAAGAAATTGCAGTAAATCATCTTCTATTAAATAGAACCAAATAGACAGGATACCGTTATGAAAAAAAACCGATCAAGAGCGAGTCGGACTCGCGCACCGAGGGTTCCGTACCCTCATGTTTTTAAGTTTTTATCGGCGAGTTCATATTCGTCAGAGAACTTTGTTGATGATTTCTGAAAAAGTGTGATATACAGTGTGTTACGTAAAGGGTATGGACATATCAAACACACTGATTCTTTTGGTGATAATGAACTACATGGCAACATTTTTTAATACCTATACCTACATAATTAGAAAGTTAAAAAACATTTAACTAAAAATCCAAATGCTTCCAATTGAATTCTACACATCACTAGACCAAGTCAGCTGATCGGTGTCAATAAACTACACACAAAAGAACAACTCGGTAAAAGATTTGTTTCTCCTGGTACTATTTGCTAAATGGGTTCCGCATGTTAGTTTTATTCCACAAAATATTACACATTTGAACACAAATGAGTTACTTGTTTTTTAGTAAAAAAACGTGCTGCCTAGTATGTATCTACGTAATTATTAATACAGTATGAGTATTTTTTTTTCTTTCATAAAATCTTTTAAATATCAACTAAAACACTCCTAAAAGCTGTAGCCCAAATTTATGAATTAAATGACTACATGCAGTCATCATCAGTTATCCAACTAAGTTCAATAAATTTTCTATGTCAGCAATAATAACAATTTTCGTGCAAATCTCCTTTAAGTTTAGCATAATCATCCTTTTTTGTTTTTTTGACATTGTAACTAACTGAGATAAATGGCTGTCAAAAGTGTGTTAAAACTGCAATAATAGGAAACTACAAAACTACTCAATACAAAAAAAAAATATTCGATAAAGTTGAAAATGAACCCTAGAAAACTTTCTTACGTAACTTATGTGTGTCCTGGTACAAATAATCCCAGAGGGTTCAGCACTTAATTTTATTTTTAGTAAATTTTTAAATTGAATATGTAGGTGTTATGGCTGTAGTTACTTCTTAACAACCGCTGACATCGCATACCGCTAATAATATCAAAAACAATTGAATTATTAAATGTATCCAAACACGTCACTTTGTTTACAGTTGTCCCGTTGTCCGATCGTCGATGACAGGCGCGTGCGCCGTGTTTGAACGGGAAGTGTTTAAATTTTCCGTAATCAGCGAATGTCTCCATCATATGCAAGAGAAGTTATTCACTTCATGAGTAACGGAAATTTTCACAGTAATAATACTGAACCCTAATTTCTGTACTTTTACAATCATGTAGGATAACAAAGGTTACCCACACAGTGATGTTTAGGGTCAATGAGGCAGTTTTCTGCTTTTTATGAAATTATTTTTTCATTTTCATTTACAGCAGCATTTTGCTTAATTATGTTTTATGTTCAAAACTTTTGTTTATTTCCTGATTATCCCCAATATCCATGTAAGCAAAGTTTAGCAACTAAAACTTACTTGTTCATTTCAAAATAAACTTTTAGTGAACAATAATTACAATGTTTGTAAGTATTGTTCATTTAATTAAGGTTAATTTTCAAATGGATTTATCATTTTCGTGTATTAACGCATGAAAGATGCTTCTTATGACGTGTTTCGTGTCGTAAGTTTTCGTGGGTCAGTTACCCTTAGTACTAGGATAATAGGATATCCGACTTTTTTCGTGTGCTTTTTAGTCGCTCTCTGTCTGTATCGGTGTGAAGTTGTGATTAGCAGATCAGTGATCGTTGTAGAAATTTTCGTGAAAATGTCGTCACGCAGTAATAGCGAATACTATGAGATGATGATGTGTACGCAGTGGAGTGTGATACCGTGCTCGAAATGGAAGTGCGAATTAAAAACGCCTTCAGGAGTGTAACGCCGGATATGCTCCGCAATGTTCAGCGAAATCTGAACGAGCGTGCGGCTTTGTGCGTACAACGCCAAGGCCAGCACATTGAACCTCACCTTTAAAATGTAAGTTACTTTAAAAAAAATCATTTATCAACTTATTCTTAATTTTTTACATAATTATTACGTTTCCCGTAACATCGTAGGCAAAGAAAGGGGCCGCGCCGCGCGCGGTGCTCTTTTACGATTCGGGGATTTCCCGATCGCCGCGGCGCCGCCGTGATGTGCGTGTGTGCTAGGCGCACAGACACGTAATGGATAATGTTAATGACCCTCGTAGTGCGGTGACACATTTGTTATGATTTCAATTTAATAAACTATCGAAATAAAAAAAATATTATGCATTTTCAAAGTTATTGCTTTTGAGCTGAAACTTTGCACATAGATTCTGGACCAGATACACTCTTCAACCCGTTTGTATGGATATACCCTTTCCGTAACACGCTGTATAGAGACTTCGTTTTATTTTTCCTGTAAGCTTTACATAAACTATCACATATTAGAATAATTTCAGATTTTTCTCTTTGCAAACTTCGGAGATAAGGGGTAACGGTATTTTTTTTTTCATTTTTCATCAAAAATCAAAAGCTTTGCGGCCTAAAAAAAAAGAAAAAGTTTGAGAATGTGTAAACTGCGCTCTTTCATTTAATACCCCAGATGCCCTAGTAGCCCCACTTCGAATATTTCAAACCCCCTTTCAGTCCCTGTTGCAAAAAATATACATATTTTCTTATTTGCAAAATAGTTGGGCAAACGTCATCTAAAACTATTCCAAATTTCAAGTTAATAGCATTAGTAGTTCTTGAGATATCCAGCTGTGACAGACAGACAGTCTCACCGTAAGAGTTCCGCTTTACCATTTTGATACGGAACCCTAAAAACTGAACAAGATTCTTCAGGCCATGTTTAGTTTTCTCGTCTAACGACAAGACATCAAGACAAACATTAATATCACTCAGACAGCAATAATAAAGCCAAGATACCAATGCCTATTTATAAAGGCAACATTGCATCTAATATTGTACCAATTTTCATGTGTGCGTCACAAAAGCAATACGTAACAGGCACGTTTTCTGTTTATTTGTTCATAGACGCTTTGTTTGGGAAAAATTGCGTTAATATTGTGAGCGAAGTCGGTCAACTAGTCGGCCAACTAGTTAACCTACCGCGAGGCCGACTTGTCGCGCCGAGACGAGCCCGGACGATGGACAAGTATCTACGGAGACACTTCAAGTCGATAGTGCTCGACTCGAGGGAACTTCTCAAGCACAATATTTTTATCTTCACCGCTTTTTTGATTCCTTTTAAAAGATTTGAATTGACCACTTACTGGCGCTAAACAGACGCTGAAAGTTTGAAATTAGAAAGTAGAATGTTACAAAAAGAAAGGTTGATTGATAAATTTACATTCCTGGCGTGTTTTGCAAATTTACCCATTTTGGTGTATTAATAATATAAATATTTTGAACAACTCCTCGATTTAGCACTATTATTTAACTTTAATAGATACACACTTAAAATGTTTGACGCCGACTCGAACGAAACTGGCAACACAAACACAGCTATAAACTGAATAATAATGGATGTAGACATTCAATTTCGAATCCCAACTAATTACGCCGACACAACCGAACGAAATTGACAAGCTATTTGGTTGAATCCCGAAATATCATTTGTATCGTATCCACGAGCCTGATTTTGTGATGCACGCAATTTATGAGGGAGTTTGATGAATATAAATTATGCCATTATAATAAAATGGTGGCATGTAATCTGTACACCCATCTAGTTTAACGACACGTGCCAGGCCGCGGTTATTAACGCTCTTACGACTCTTACTCTGACGATTCACGGTTTGGGGTTTGGTTTCCCTCCACAGGTAAAAGTAAATATGTTTCAATTATTAAAGAAAAACTTTTTTCTGATGTGTCATAAGTACGTAACTAATATCCCCCTTACTAATAAACGTTGTATAGCATCTGTATACACAACACACAACACAACACTACACAACACAACACACCACACTTAGTGTACACAACACTTTGTCTTCTTCTTTCGAAAGTCAAACTACTGACGTCTGAAAGAGAAAAATCGGTGTGTAACTATTCATCTGTTAAAATCTTCGATCAATAATTTATTTATTTATTATTTATTAAAACTTTATGCACAAGTAAAACAAACACTGTACAAAGGCGGACTTAATGCCTGAGGCATTTTCTACCAGTCAACCTTAGGGTGATGCAGAGACAAAACATGACAGGTGCAAAATACGGGATAAATAGCTAGGAAATGACTATTTATAAAATACAATAATAATCTAATTGATCGAAGGATATAATACGTTTATTAGTAAGGGGATAATTATGTGTATAGTTTCTAAGTACCTAGTCTCTACACTAGAACATAATTAGGTATAACAATTGTTGGCATTTATTTCTCCGAAACAATATTTATCAACTATCTTTGTTATAATAACAATTTCGGAGAATTCGAGTTATTTGTACTGAAACAATATAGCGGTGGCATATATGTCTAATGAGTTTCATGAATTCGATCTATTTATTGTAACTTGTTAGACAAGTGTATTGTATATTGTAGATCAATTCTTTGTGTCGAAATGTAATTTATGACAAAAGATTCAATTAGTGGTGCCATTTTCTTTATATGAATATCCCGAACTCGTTTTATATAGGGCCGATTCTCCAATCGTTAGATAAAGTTTATCTGAAGAATAAATATGGTGGTTTGTTTGACGTATTTTCAAATTGTCTTTCTCTCTCAAACCGCAATTTTTTATTCCCCAGATAAAAGTTACCTACTTATCCGAAAATTAAAAAAATCAGCCCTTGATCTAGAGTACCAAAGAGTATTAATAACGAATTTCAGCTAACGGCGTTTTAATCCACTCATCTGCATAAAGGTAAAAAGAAAAGAAAAATACTGGAAAAGTGGAGCGTCAATAAGGGCTCATTAATCAAACTTTTTTTCAATACCGCGGCGTGATCGTTTACAATACATTTCTCATAAGATATTTATGTTATTTATTACGGACTTATTCACTAAATATTGGAAGGCGCGCGTAGTGTTGGACAGGTCGTCAGTCATTCCTGACGTTTGCTAAAGCTATGAAACTAATTCTCCATGCCAGTTTCTATTCCGTATACCTACCAATGAAATTTAATTAACCGTTCACTGAACATTCTTGTCGTCCAAGTGAACCATTTACATTGTTATTTCTAGCCACTCTCATTTTAATATCTCCAGACGTGACTTCTTTCTCTGTTACATAAACTGATAGGGAAAAAGTTTCATGTTTTAATTATAATTTATCTTTCTATAATTAGGAACTCTGACGAGATTTATTCGAGGTTCCTTTTCTTTAACATTCCTTGATATTTTTCTTTTGATGAAATAAATACTTTTTAACGTTTCGACTAAGAAGAGTTCTAGGCAGGACACAACATTTTAATTTGCTTATTTTCACCCAAAACATAGTACCTACACATAATCATACATAATCAGCCTATAATGTTCCCACTGCTGCGACAGACGCCTCTGCTCTGTGAGAGGAAGTGGGCCGTAATCCACCATGCGGGCCCAGTGCAGGTTGGTAGATGTCACATGTCTTCGAATTTTTGGTTCTAGGACATGCCGGTTTCCTCACGATGTTTTCCTTCACCGGTTTGAGAGCAGTGGTGATGAAATCATTTACACGAAGTAAAGCGTCTGTCTGGGTTCGAACTTTCGATTTCTACAACTCGTAAGTCGCAGCCGTTATCATTGGGCCAGCACTGGTCCTCAGAACACAGTGTGTAAGCTTAATTAATTCAATTATGTTTCATGGAATTATGACCAGCGTTGCTTGAAACAAAATGTCGATAAGCTTTGTGTTAGATGAACTGAGCAGCAAATTTAATTAATTTACATAGAACTGCGATTTATATTTTATTATTCTTTTTATTTAATTAGGTATAGTTAATCATTACACAACGGAGATATGATCTCACAGATGTGTGCTACAATTGTTTAGCACATCACTGGCTCCTGAAATACAGGAACTGTAACTCTAACCTAGCTCTGAAATCAGGTTTTCATTTTTTTTTCTGGAACCTGTATTTATGCCAATGAATAATGATTTATGTAAAAATAATACATTGAAAATCCAGTAAGTACCTATAGCTGAATCACGTGTTTAATACGTCTTATAAAATCATAACTCGCATACTTTGAACAATTTGAATACTTACACATGCAATTTGCTAGACGCGAAGAGTCTCAAATATAGTTAGCGATGCTCTCGCGTTCAAGGGAATTAAAATTAGATGGCACGTCATAATTACTCTTACGAGCGGGATCACTTCCCGCCAAATCTTCATATAAAACCTAATGTCACAGAACACCGTAACATGTAACATGGGGCATCATATGAAAAGCCGTCGTTATCTAATCTACACATGCACACAGAAAACTTAAATATGGTTTAGGACTCACCTATCGTCGTGAGCGCCAACGTGCACCAGTAATAACTTTGCAAATATTGTTTCACCACATCCGCAGTCTCAGTGTCATGATACACCCAATTTTTACTACCGAACCCATTGTTTTTATATATTATATGGTACAAGCACCCGTTCCAATGGAATATCACTAACAAATAATGAATTAAACTGGTCGATCTAAACAAGTTGGGATAGTTCGTATGCCGCTCAGTTCGATCCATGAACGCCCAAAACCGGTATATCTTGACGAGGCGGAACGAGCGCAGTATAGAGTTGAAACCGATGGACAGGTAGAGGAAGTCCAGCGGCAGCAGGCACAGGCAGTCGATGTAGAACGTGGTGGAGTTCATGTAGTGCGCGCGCAGCTTGGCCGCGTCCGTCTGCAGCACCCCGTCCTCCAGGTAGCCCGTGCGGAAGTGGAACAGTATGTCCGCCAGATAAAGGAAATCGGAAAAGTAGTCCAAACAAAACCACACTATAAGCGTCTCGCCTGAAACAAAACACATCAAGTAAGTTACAGATCCAAATAAATCAGCGCTTACGTAAAATAAACCTAACCATTATTAACAATTTCACACCCCTAATGGATTAATTCACTTTAATCCAAACTTTTGCTTTAAACTAAGGACAAAAAGATCAATACTACAAAGCGAGAACTTGAAAGGGACTCGCAAATTGTATGTGGCACTGAAACTCATCGCAGCTGTGAAGTGGTAATGAAACAATTGGAAACTCAGGCGGCGAAACATCCAAACGTTACCTCTCCAAATATTACGTTGTCTCCGGTGCGAAACATTTAACTCAGAAAAGCTATTTAGGTAAGTAATTTAATTCACCGCGGGGCAAGTTCGCGGAAACTATGCGCGGAGTGCGCTAAGTCGGTGCAGCCCCAGATCGTCGTTGCTAATCTTGGTTGCTATCTAAATGGAGACGTCTTTTGCATAAGCTCTAGAGTCAAAATTGGATTTTTATCCACTTAAGCGCCTACTTTTAAGTTCAAGATACAACTGGGTTTGATCATATATTAGCTTAGTATAATTTCCTCATTACTCACCGTTAATCTCCTGGAAAGCGAACCTGTAGACTATGACCCAGAGATTGTAGAGGAAGGCGAGGGAGACGACCATGGACCAGTAGTAGCACAGGCGGCCGGCGGGGTCGAACACGAAGGACCAGTGCGGGCCGGCGCGCAGCCGCCCGCTTGCGTACGTGGACCGTCGCCGCAGCCCACCCCTGCTGCCGCTGCCGACAACAATACGCTATCAACCGTCTCATTACCCATATCGTTTGACCCTTTTAACCTTAATTCCTTTCAGTTTGCCTTAACTACGTACACAACGTTAAATCCGTTCTCGTTTGAGTAATTTACATAACATTATGTGTGCGCTCTCTGCAAATCTAATAAGAGTTGCACTCAACGTTAACCCTTGAGCTAAGGGCTTATAACATCATCTTTGTAGTTAGGTTTACATTATGTAGCAAAGTTGTTGTTAGGTAAGTAAACACAACACATATAACGGCCCCAACAATCAACAAAGGAGATCATTAACAAAGTTATATTTTGATTACGCAGTTAGTAGAATTTACCGACAACAGTTATGTACAGGGATATCAATAGGTATACGGTATATTATAATAGTGTGTATTTGTGGGCCGCAGAGAGTGTGCGAATGGCGGCAATAGATAGTTTGCCTCCATTTGATATCAAAGTTAGTGACATATAGGTTTGCGTGGTTCCTTTGTTATTTGATACCATTGTAGGCGATCGTACATTATATCTTGCTATTATATGGACTGGGATGGGCAAACGATATTAAATTCCTTTTCTTAAGAAAATAGGTACTGCTTATGATGCTTAGGTACATGGTAAGAATTATTGGTGTACGGTCTTATATATGTAATTTTGGTAAGAATTATTGGTGTACTGTCTTATATATGTAATTTTGCGTAGGTAGCATAGCTACGTATTTTAAATGCGTGTTTTTTCTGTACCTAACTGAATGATCCCGAAACAAATACAAATAAAAATGAAATACTTTTGGTTTGAATCCAAAAAAACAACAATATCAGACCTAATAATACAAAGAGACATGAGAGTTCATATAAGACCTCACGTGTTTATAACAACACAAATAATATGAACAACACATAAACTTACGTAATTATTTAGTAAACGATAAAAAGTACATGTACCAATTAAGATAAGGCATTAGTTACACGCTAATTACAATAGTCTCTGTTCAATCTCGACAGGCAATCGATCAATCGAGCCGTACGCTAACACGGCTGGCAACGTACGTAGGCTGTATAAGCATTACAGATTCAATACACAAGCCTATCAATGACTGAGGCGTTTACACAAGACACCTACTTCCCTATGCTAAGCATTCCGGCTTACAACGTGTATACACAGGTATCAGCCATGGACCGTCACTACATAATACAAAAACAAAGTCTGTCCGAACGCGTCTGTCTGTCTGAACGCAATAAACTCAAAAATTACCGAATGGATTTTCATACGGTTGTCACCAATGGCCAGATTGATTCATGAGGAAGGTTTAAATTTATAATTCATTAACGTTTTGTGTAAATTGACTGAAATATGATGATGATTGTTGAAGGGGTCGCAAAAAAACATGCCGACTGGGAGCTTTATTGGCGTGCGCCGCTTAAACCGGTTATATGAAAACCCCAGTAAATGTCCCAGTAGACCCGGTAGTACATTCACGTGGGATATTTTTCGAGATCCACGCGGGCGAAACTACGGGCAAAAGCTAGTGTAAAATAAATGTAAACATCGCTGTTTGCGTTAGCTGATTGTTTGGAGTTAACTGCGATTGACTGAGTTAGCTCGGCCGGGATTTATTTACCCGTGTGTATGTAATTGCGACTCGGGAATAATTGAATATCGCGTTTACCACCTGAGGGCTCGCCGCAGCGATATCCGTCGATAGGTATCCAATTAACCCTCCGGACACTGAAGACTGCCAGTAAAAGCGCCTAACCACAGGATTGCGGTCCCAATAATACCAGTTTCATTATCTTGAGCAGACTCAGATTGAATGTTGCGAACAATTCAGTCAAAGGCTCGGTGTCTCGGCAGAGACCTGTCAGAGTATGTATACAAGCGTCTACAACACAATGATGTCGATAGGATCAACTTTCGATTACCTAATATCACGGCCGATGATATAAACAGTTGAATCATGCCAATTAATTGACAGTTATTATAAACACCCAAAACATGTCTTGGAGACTCCTCTCTCCCTTTTCGTCCCTCCTGCGGGACGGCATTCGGTCGGCTAAGTCGAGCGACGTGTACAGTGTCGTCTTTGCACTGCGTATCTCGTCTTCGGTGTAGCTCGAGGTGCAGATCTGCATGAGGCTAACTTCGTCCACGACGTCCAGTTAATGTTGCAGGAGCGCCATGAGCTCGTTGACTATGAGTTTTCGGAACCCATGACGCCGAAGGATAATGCCGTGCTAAGCGCGAATTAAATTATTCGTATTGTCTAATGTTTAAGCATCACCTTTGTACCTATTTTTCTGTTCTGTTTTTTTCTTGTCTGTTTATATAAATATGTGTGTACATAATTGGTAAATAAGTAAATAATGTTTATATACCTAGTTAGAAAGTCGGTAGGTACTCTACGGAATATTGATTCCACTTTTATGGCTTCAAAATCCTCTAATCAAAGCTATTAACTAAAATTAACGTCGAAAGAATCAAATTATTTAGGCCCTTGGGTATTATGAGGAAATGAACACTTCGTCACACTCTAATTAAAATTATCAAATTATATCAAAAATGTTGTTTAAAAAAACTTGCAGATTGACGACTCGGTGCGATCCCTCTGGATGGAAATGCGGACATAAATTGGATATCATGGCCTCACTAAACTTGTGTACAACATTTAGGTACCAATGTAGAGTTGTCAGATAACTTTCCCAGAACTGTCGGGCAAACGCGACCGCAACTTGTTAGTTGTTTATTAATACGAGCTTTTCATTCACATAAGTACTTCTACATTCGTACGAAAACTATAATCGCGAAGTTCGTATTAATAAAACAACGCTGTCAAATCCACTTATAATCAGTTTCATTAAATAAAAAGTTTAATTTACTCCTATGGTGAATTTTCCAGCCAAAATTGGATTTACTTAGTTTATCCGATTTGGCAGTGCGGATTAGACAGCCACCGACATACCGCACATTGATAAGAAGAGTGACATTAACCAAAAAAGCTGTTTTTACGAAAAAAATATTATTTTCCATTTGGTTCAGCTGAAACCGGGAAAGGGAACTCAGCTTTCCGTAGCTGGCGAAAAGCAAATGCAGCCAATATCCTCGATTACACAAGCCCCAGGCTTGGGTATAATAAAGACAAAGACTGATTCTGTTCACAATGTTGTTTGTTATACCAAAATCTCGGAGACATGATAGCCTATCCACGTTTTATTTATATTGAAACTGGATACTGCAAGCCAAAGGAAACAAAGACTAAACGAATACTGACCAGACAATGTAGCCATATATACAAAGCGGAGACGACACATTCACATGAACAAGAGAATAACTTCGTACAAAATAAATCGCAACTTTAAATTTATGGTTTTGGCATGCATTTCATATAAGTGGCTAATGTAAAATCACTGGATCTGATGTATGCATTATATCATATTTTGTATTCATAAAAGTTTGTACTTTTACTCAGTTGGTGTATTAAAACGTCTGTTTGGGACTCTGTTTATTCTGTTAGCTATCCTCAAAATAGGCCCAGTATACTCTAATTGCGAAACACGCTTTCAATCACAATCTGAAGGTTTTGAAAGCTTTACCTAATCCATTGCTTCATAGGTTTAAAAAATATTCTGCTCAAAAAAATAAATAATGCGATGAACGTGGCTGAACTGTCAAACTGAAAGACATTGCGATCAATTGTCTTTTTATGTGTTACGCAATTTACTCCTTGTTTGGACTCCAATGGACTCCTTTTTTTCTCTCCCCAGCTTTCGTCTCTTTCAATGTTTTGTTTAGTTTAATGGTCGCTAAAGATCTGAGACCCAATAATAAAAGTCTAAACAAAGAACATAAACCGTAACTCTTGCGAATAACCGATATCCGAATTCCGATGTAATTTTGCGTAGTTTGACGCCCACCAAATAACATTACCTATAGGGAATACGAGTGAAAGCTGTCAAAGTGTATCAGCCAATGGTATCAGCTGTCAAACAGTATTTCAATTAGTTTTGTGAACAAGTTCTTTGTTCGAGTGTTTATTGTTACAATAACGATAAAATGTACCACTACATGTGCTTTTCTAGATAACTTCGTGTTTGCCTCTAAATCGGACATTGTAAGCCAAAAGCAATGAGTAAATTAAAATATTCACAATAAAATAAAGCAATTTTTTTCGAAGACGCAATCTGTGATGTGTGTTGGTCTTTGTTTCGAAAAAGAATCGTTTTCATTTTACTATTTGCGTAAACCCATTTTGGATGAATTTATTTAGTTCGTTAAATATCACGCCCATGCCCTGACACTGATTTTTTGATACAAGTATTTTAAGTATTTTTATTTTGTAAGTTTGTATAAAAATAAGGAACAATAATCTTGTTGTGATAAAGTGGCATGACGGGTGGCGTGCTGTTGTGTAGGGTGTCTATGCCGAAGCACTAGGTAGTTTTGAGGTAACTGACGGTGGTGCAGTGTGGTGCGTTACGTCCATTGCATTGTATCCATTGCAATGAGAAATGTGTGAGTGAGTGATGCGGCTTTGGCGTGGTGGACGCTTATAGCGTGCTGTACTAAAAGGTAGGCTATCGCTGTACATACCGTAGCAATTTATTGGCGTGAGCATTAAAAGCCTGTACTAACATACATGTATTTTATGGTACGATGGAAGGAAAATAGTTTGGACCATACCTGTCGGTTCCATTACAATGTGACGATACGAGGTGATTGTGTTAGCGATGTTGCACGAATGTGACGTGCGTGTGTAGCACGCTACGCACGCACGTCACATTCGTGCTAGTTAAGTTGGCTTACCTCATCTATGCGGCCACCACAGTGAGTTACATTGCGTGAATGAACGTGCGTATATTATTGCTTGGTACTAAGTAGGAAAGAATGTTCAACTATACCTGTCGGTTCCATTACAATGTGACGGTGCGAGGTGATTGTGTGAGTGATGTGGCGCTGGCGTGGCGGGCGCGTGCGGCGTGTGCGGCGTACTCCGCCATCCGCTCAGCAGCGGCGCCTCGCCGCTCGCACCCAGCAATTTTAATCTAAATAACAAAGACAATATTCAAAACTATAAAGCAAACTCCAATGAGATTAACTTTTAGGATACAATACTGGTCGTGTTATTCAAAATGATCTACCTCATCATCATCTGCCTAGCCTTTTCCCAACTCTGTTGGGGTCGGTTTCCAGTCTGACCGGATGCAGCTGAATACAAGTATTTTACATGAAGCGTTTGCCTATCTGACCTCCACAACCCAGTTAATGGATAATAATACAATACCCCTTGGTAAAACTGGTTGTCAGACTTTCGGGCTACAGACGACCCATAACGACTGTCGAATGATAGCCGGGACCAACGGCTTAACTTGCTCTCCGAGGCACGGAAAGGTCTTGGTATGTGAAGATGGTCACCCATCCACGGACCAACCGCGGCAAACGTAGCTTAACGTTAGTTATTACTCAGCCACAAGCCCCTCTCAAAATGATCTACCTATTTTTCTAAAATGAATGTATATTGTCGCCAACGAAAGAATGTTGATGGCAAGATCAGCATAGCAAACAAAAGAAATCCGTGTAATTACTATTGATCTGCATGAAGCACTAATACAATACTTGTAAGTCGCAGCCAACTGGTTTAATTAGCCGTTTAGTTAGCCGCCTAGCCTTTTGACTAAACGGCGACCGTTTAACTAACGGCCTGAATGATATTAAATTATAGTTTAGGTTGGAACTGTAACACGCGAACGGCTAATTTAACCAGTTGGCTGCTATATACACAAATTACGATAACAACAACACGAAAGAAATAAATTAATAAAAAATTCGTCTAAGTGTCCCTATTTTTGTTTTTGTACCTATTTATTTATAAAGTTAGTAATTAAAAATAAATAATAGTAGGTACCTAAGATAGATGTGTGCTATGTTGATCATTGCACCCAAGGCGGTTATATGCGATAAGGAAGTCAAGTGTGTAATGATCAATGCACACGCGTTTCATACGAGTTTTTCGACACACTTGCGAGGAAAAAAACAGACTTGTATTGTTATTAATGTTTATGGAAAATGTACGAGCAGGTGTAAATAAACGCACGACCAAAACCGCTAAACAGCCTATATAAAAAAAAAAAAAACAAAATAATGTTTAGATTGATCGTAATGTTGTCGTGTGTCAAATTGTAGTTTAGTTAGTATGGAATTAGACAGTACTATTGGTATGGAGAAATATAGGTACATTAGTTCACTGAGAATCCGCATAATAGAACGCCAGCCAGGGTCTTTTCCGTTTGGTTCCGGGAGGGACCACGGACAATTTAAGGTGAATGGAGTGGTAGACCGCGTAATTAAAATTTTCTTACGTATTTGTAATTTTCAGGGGATTCGTATCATGGGTGTAGATAAAGTCTTGTATGCAACTATACATAATTAGGTATTAACACACTCATGTGATAAACCCACATTCGTGTTTTAATACCCCTTATTAAACAACAGTTGCATAAATAAATAATACGAAATGACAGTTGTTTTTTGTGCCGATTCAAAGCGCAGGTTCTCAGGAACTAAAATTCAAATAAATAAAGTTGTGATTGGTCCATGTCGATAATGTGTCGATAATGTTCTTCAGACAGTGAGTAATTTTAAATGTACGTCTTTAAAATTGAAATTTAATGTCGCCAGAAATTTCTGTGTGTATAAGTTAGAGCAAAATAGCAACATAATAGCTCAATAGTTTTTAGTTCACATTGCGAACTAATGTGACCCCAGCTCAGCTTGTAAAACTAGTGTAGCTGAGCGAGGAGATATTAGCTCAACCGCAGTAGTTTTTAAGCTAAGTTTTAAGCCTATCCTCATATTTAAAGCTCACTGATCTGACCGTCATGCGCTATATTTTTACTAGAACACTATCCACTAGTTTATAGCTTGCGATCTGACCGCGCCCTAATGAATTCTCTGTTTACCTTTCAGCAATTATTCTAATAATTAACAATAAAGCATAAAAATAACTGGGAGTGATTCGATTTTTATCTCTTAAGTAATAAATTACTCTCAGTGATAACGATCGATTAAGTTCATAAAACTATTTTTTATAGAATAATAATCTCTTAAATTAGTTCCACGGACTGTCACGTTGGTATCAGCGCCAAAATGACGAAAATCAAATATCTTCATTTTGTCATCGATAGTATGAAGTCCAGCGTACTTTTATAATATACAGGCCAATGCCTATTTGCCTTTTATCTGTCAATTTTACTTTTTCATGGAAAAGTAAAACCACTGACCTGTATTATACAAGCGTACAGTCACGAGCAAAAGTATGTATACACTTGGCTTTATTCAAAGTCGATTTTCTCCTTTATCTTTTAATGAAATTTTATATTAATAGGAACATGGTATTTTCGAACCCATAGGTGTATGTAGTGTCGTATTTCAACGTTGCATTCGTTATTTCGTGAAAAACTCGCAATTTAAAGTTTCGAAGTGTTGACATATTGGTGCTCGTGACTGTACTTGTATGATAGAGGTCAGTGAGTAAAACGGTGAAAAATATTGCTCGTGACTCATGCAGCCAGTGTGCAAAAAAGCATGGAATTCGTATGTACTATTTAGTGAAAAGCATTGACGAACTCAACAATATCAATAAAAAAACCAGTCAAGTAACAATTTATTTTTAAATAAACGAATTAAAAATGAGTGAATCTAAAAACAAATGAATAAACTCTACTTTATAAAAGTTTGCAACCCTTTCGGAAGCAGCAGTTAGATACTGGTTATATCGCCACGTTTTATATTACAGCGGCCATTATAGCAAGAAAAAAAATACGCATTTATTTTTAATCTTTATTTGATGGCTTCTGGGTAGGTTTTTCGGAAGAAAATAGCCAAAACATTTGGTTAAAACACTGTAAAGAGGTTTTATGGCAAACGTTCATATTATATTTTTTATGTTTATGAATTTTAATATTGAAGTAGATTACCTACGGGCGCCCCATGTTTTCATTATTTAAAGACTATAGTGAAAACGGTAGCTCATTTTAGTCGGTATTTTGAGGCATCCGTATATGGTTGAAATAATAGCTTAAGAATTGCAATTTGTACTTATAAGTAGAAATTGCAATTAATAGTTAGTAGGTTAATAGGTACTTACGTAAATGCCTTGGCTTGTAAATTACATTCAACCTTACCGTGAATATCGAATCGATTTTCCTACCAAAGCCATTAAACAGCGCATAAATCTCCCAATTCGTTCCCACGCAAAATTAAAAACAGTCCATAAAGCAAAATACAAAAGTCACCGACTCTTCTAAAAAGTTATGCAGATATGAGACTTTTTGCGGGCGGAAGGAATCGTTTGAAGTCCAATCGACTTAGTGGCACGCGAGCGGCTACCGGTAGAAATTGGTTTTCCCAATACGACCTCTGTGGGGGCAGAGCCGTGCAGGGCCGTGCTAGAACTGTCGTACCGTAAAATGAGATATAAAGCGTTCAAAAATGCGATCGGTCGCATTGCCGCGGCGACGGGCGCTCGCTCATATTACCGGGAGTAGGGCTGGCGCAAACTGCTTAGCTACTCTTTACAGATTAGGTAGAGCGCTGTTTATCGGCTTTTCTATCTGAATATGGCCTTTTTATGAGAGACGGAGGACGGTTAAACCTACTGTTTGATTGTTTCAGAAACAGTGTCAACAGCATGGCCGTCATCGTCACAGCCTTCGTTATTTTGCGAATTAAAAAGCAGAACTCTCGAAATAAACACAGCATACCTAGGTTAATACTTAGACCTCGTCTATTTACTTCTATGAGCTAACTGATATTGGTATTAGGTATGCTTAAACTGGGGTCTACTCTCTAAGTCCGTCAACGAAAGCCCGTCCAAAAGTAGTAGATCCAGCATAACAAGTGACAAATATAAAAATTCGGACTGGCAAAACTACATCGGGATTAGGGACAACTGTCAAATCGTGTTGTCATTCATTCTTAGTTCGGGTTCCGAACTCACCTAATGTCCGTAAGTAATACGGAAAAGGAAAAGTCTGTAATTTTGCTCGAAACTACGGATTACGTGTTTAGGGAGTAGACTGTGGTATCGTTTAGGAAAACCTAATAAAAAATTGGGAAGGTATCAATCACACAACTCAGCCTATTGCAGTCCACTGCTGGACCTAGGCCTCTCCCAGGCTGCGCCGCAACACCCTGTCCTCCGCCTTCCGCATCCAGTCCGTCCCAGCCAACTTCTTTAAGTCGTTCGTCCATCTAGCTGGGGGGCGTCCCACACTACGCTTGCAGATACGCAGTCTCCACTCCAGGACTCGTCTGCTCCACCGGCCATCGGTCCTTCGACAAACATAGCCAGCCCACTGCCACTTCAGTTTGCTTACTCTGCAAGCTATGTCGGTAACTCCGGTTCTTTTCCGGATAATTTAATTCCTGATTTTATCCTTCAAAGAGACTCCGAGCATTGAATTTCTGGACCAACACGACCGTCAGTGTCCACGTTTCGGCACCATATATCATGATGGGCAGGACGCACTGGTTTGAAGACCGTAGTCTTCAAACACTGCGGGATAGGCGACGAGAAGACTTGACGGAGTTTTCCAAATGCTGCCCAACCCTACTGGATCCTTCTGTCGGCTTCGTTCTCAAAGGGAAGGGAAGGTATAGTAAAACTTAAACCGAACACCACCAATACCTACTTTCTTGCACTATCTACCTAAATACCCATATTCGTAGGCATATTCTGTACCTACCTAAGCATATCCAAACTGGCGCCGGCGAACAAAACGGAACATCCAGAACTTTTCCTCAAAACCCACAGATAAAGGTGGACAAGGTATTGTTCTACCTTTAATACGACAGGTTTATTTAAAAGTTGACGTACCTACGTAAGTCTTTTCACCCACAAGGACGGAGGACGTAGGCTCATCGAGTCAACACTCGTGATTAAAGCGGCCCTCAAGGAAAGGGTCCTTATGCTCCTGGACAAACAACAGCCAGCCGTCGAACCTCTTCACCGTAACCTTAATGGAAGCAGCGCACGTTTAACCACGTTATATCAAGAAAATTATGCGCCATGAAGTTATTGGACAGCAGGGTAATTGCGTAACACACTACCAGTAGCAATGGGTTTCAATTTGACAGTTCAACAATATTCATTGGTTATTTATGTTGTTGAGCAGACACATTTTTCGAACATATGGAGCAATTGATTAGCAATATCCTTCAAATTGATTCAGATTGAGATTGATAGCGTGTTACGCAATTCGGGTACAGATGGGTGGTTTTTAGTTCGAGTGATGGACTTAGCCCAGATACGCACGGGTGCGTTTTACCCGAGGCGATTGTTTTTCGCGCACTGGATTTTCAACGCACTGCTGTCTACGCCGAGAGTTGAAAATCCAACTATGTTTTTTTTGATGCGCTGGGATACACTCTGCTGGATCCAGTGCGCTTTAAAATCCCGCCGCGATATTTTTACGTCTGTGCGAACGTGGGCTTAGAATCGTCCTGCCTTACAGTAGAAGTGTATGTTTCTTCTTCTCTCATCTGTACCGAGCTCCAGTAGGTATATAGGTCAGGCATGGCAGTTAGGGCATGCTGTAGCAAAAACATTTGTCAGTCAACAGGTTGGCAGTGCGCATGACTAAGCGCCTGCTACCGTGCCGCTCAAAAGCTAAGAAGCTTTTCTATTGCACCCTTTTTCACGAGTGTATATTGAAATTAATACAGGAATTACTAATCCAGTCGAACGAGATGTAGAAAGCACAAAAATGCTAACTTTTGCTTTGTACACACAGCTGCATTAAGTAGTTACCCCACCAAAAGACATGTGCGTTCAAATCCGTGATAGGCCCAAGTTGGTTTTTGTATTTTGCAAAAACATTTTATTTTAAATAATGTATTGTTTTAGTGAATAAATAAGTTTAAGTAAGTATTTTTTTTTTTAATTCTGTTTTTATTATTGTTTTTTTCAATAAAACAATACTTTTGCGACGACAAGCAACCATAATAGGGTTAACATTTACGACAACTTATTCATCGTCTAAATAGACTGGAGGTTTCAAGACCGCTTACCGTGCATAAGATTGGAAGTTCAAATCCTATATAGGCACGAAATGTGCTTTTTGTTCATTACATTATTTTGATATATTTTTCTATTTTGTTTTAAGTAGTAATTATTTATAAAGAATTAAAAAATCAAGAAAAATAAAATACTTTATTAATATTTATTATTGCTATTATTTAACAAAACTATGATCTTATTTTACAACAAACAGAACAACTATTTTAGTTCTCATAAAATCAGAAATCATTTAAAAAAATAATTGATAAATAGTAGTCGTTTACTCTTCGCCGTTTTAAGTGAACGTATACAAAGTTCTAACTTGAAGGTATGGATTAATTTTATAAAGACAACGTAAGTAAGTAAAATTAATGGATACCCTCAAACTATAACATCTTTCGATTAGACAGGGACCTAAAGATATAATGACTCAGCCGATAGTAGATAACAATTTCATCGCAATTCGTATGGGCTCGCTGGCTAGTTCGTCAAACTGCCGGTATGAGTATGACGACGTTCGGTGATGCGATGGTTCGAATCCGAGTCAACACAATGGACTCTTTTTGAAGTATTCTTTAGATTATTCGTAAGGAATTCAATGTTGTAGCAGTGTAACATTTTAAAACTTGAGGGGTTAGGACATAGTGACGCTTTCTGTACCTACTATTAATAATAATAATAATAATCATTTTATTTTCAGGCAACTAAGGCCCATAGATAAAATACACAAAATAATCTTATAAAAATAATAAACTAATACATAATTAAAAACCTTAAAACTATGAACTATACACGTAACATCGGCGTCGTCACAACTTTACTATTACATTTCCGATCTCAAAGTAACTCAACCAAACCCCTCGATAACAAACCGATGAATAGAAGAATCATCATTCACAATTCCTCCAAATCCCACTTCAATAAATTATCTTATCAACCCCCACAAAAACTCAAAAAGAAATCAAGGACGCAATAATTCCTGATTTCATAGAGACGTTAAAAAAAGGATCCATAATAGATAGAGACCGGAAGTGTTATGATCGCGATAGATCCCCTTTATCGCTCGCAGCGGTTTGACAGATCCAGTTTAAGAGGATATCAAGTAATATGGCTCCCTGAACGTGTAAAATGCTGAACACAAAAAGTGTATCGACACTTCGTCCGTACAATATTTAGTTAGAGTTGCGTCGGTTACTACTTGTAATACTCTGTATAAAGTTTAAGTTAAAGCATTTAAAATACGTACTTTCAAAGTTATGAATGACTAGATGACTGTAATAATCTGGGGAAATTCCCGCAATTATCACGTTCACAGTCTGATCTCAGTCTCAATCTGTCATTTATACTTCTAATTATGCTACATTTTTGACAAGTTAGTTTTTGACATTGATTGTCGAGATGAGATTCCGACTGGATTTTGAACGTTTTTAATTACGGGAATGGTTTTCTGTTACCATTGGAACGTAAAAAAGCATTACTGTGTCAAATATTCTTTGCCTGAACAACGCTACGAAAGTAAGCTAAAAAAACGTTTCCATGCCCGAAGAAAATGACGGCCAGAAAATAACAAAATTTTTCAATATTCCAATCTTTTGTAGGTATCTACGCGTTTAAAATATGTACCTAAAAGAATCTTGTTTCGTGGCGAGAGATTCCTATCAGAAGATATTTTAGGCACATTTATTGAAAGTGCCGCCTCTACTGTTTGGAAAAAGATACCTACTTAATTATAAACTAGATGACTCAATTTTCTTTTGGCCTATAAACGTCCCACGTTAACGAACTCCGGTTTATGTAGTGGAAAATTCGTTACCTTATTACCTTACAAATCGATAAGTTAGGAATTAATGATTGGGTAGAACGAGGCCTGCTCTCCGAGCTTGCCTCAACGATAAGTAAATCAAACGAATCGTTTCACAACAGGGCTTGTTAAGTCCGATCTCGTGTCGGATTTTGTCAGGAGTTCGATGGTGCGAGTGCCCGAAATAATTTAAACTTTCCGCGGACAAGTGCGAATCAATTAAAATGTACGATATGTTTTACCCTCGCGTAGAGTTACGGGAAAACAACTTTTATTAAATTTCGTTTTATGAATATCACAAAATGTTTATTTCTATTTATAGCGACAGTTTCCCCAAGCCTTTAGAGTTGAGAAGCCACATGACTTTGTTTCAATTAGTTCTCAGAAGCTTCTATTAATATTTAAAAGTAAAATACACTTGTATGTAAGCCCACACAATTTCCTCTAAAGAATTACAGAAATAAACTACTGAGTGGGATGGCTACGAGAAACGTTTAAATTAATTCCTTCCCTACGTACTTTGCTTATGAAATTCCTCTTAATTGTTTATTTTTACAATCTTTTCGCTTCACTGGCTTGAGTGGTAGGATGGATACTTACAATTTAAATGTGGTCTAAAGCAAAGGTAAAAGGTAGAAGTACGTTTCAGTCATATTATACGATAAGAAAGGGGGTTGGAAGTTTTTTATTTTATTTAAAAAACTTCCACCCCCTTTCTTATCGTGAAACTAGAATATTAATAAAGCAGTGGCTATTGGTTTAGTTAGGCTATGACCAAACTGAAAAATTGCTACCCTGAACTCACTCCACTTTAGGAATGTAATGTATAATTTAAATGTACACCATACTCACATTCACACATAAATCATCATAAAACACAAAACATATTCCTACATCAACACTTCACACTAACATTCCACAGATAAACACATATTTTAAAAATTTGCATCTTTTCTTTTGCTTTTGTGACAAATAATAGGAGAAGACACTGCCCCCTGTAACACAGGTGTTTGAACCTAGCTCTGGAGTTCAAAGGTCTTGTGTATTTTTTATATGAATAAAAGTTATTATTATTACATTATACTTAACAGCCGTCATGGAAATCTATCATTTTCACCAGTATTTGCCATTAAGGTGTCGAAAATCTTTGTGCATTTAGACAGTCAAAGACAACCAAAGCATAACTGACAGTAAAGTCAGGAAAAATAATTTATTATATCATATTGAGTACCGATTTAAATTCTCCGTCTAATCAAATCACAACACTGTCCTTTGATATGTAATCAATTTTATAAACAAAAATATCCTATGTGTTAATCTAGGAGATGTTCTATCTATGTGCTAATTTTCATCCAAATCTGTTCAACGGTTTACGCGTGATTGAGTAACAAACATCCAAACATCTTCACATACTTTCACATTTATAGGTAATATTATTAGGATACATTTTCCCTTAGGTACTGTACTACAATAAATATATATGAATGATGAGGTTACCTAGCTTTATGTGCGCGTCTGGAGCGCGAGGAGAGGTCCAGCTCGCTGGCGGCAGAGCAAGCGGTGCCGGCCTGCAGCGAGCCTCGGGAGCCGCCCAGCCGTCGCGAGCCCAGCCGACACGTCATCATTTCTGTAGGACAAGCAAACATACAACTTAGAAAAATTGTGGACTTTAAAAAACATAGGGGAGTAAATAGACCCATGACATAGCCGTCATCTACGCTCTGTACACCAAACTAAGTAGCATTGTACAGACGCCAGCACCCCAATCTACCCGAAACTGTCAAATTTTCCCAATCGACTTTGACCGCTATGCTTTAGCGATAAAGTTGAAACATCGGTTCGGGGTCGTTATACCTAACATCTAAACTACTTTTCGTAAAAAACGTCAAAAAATGTTGGAAAGACCTTCAATATCTCCGTAACCGAAAGGTTATGGTCCAGTATAAAAAAAATCCCAATGACGGGAAGAACAAGTGAGTTTCGGCTTCGTTACTTACAATATAAGGTCACGTTTTTACTCCCCAAATGATTATGCCTTTTACCATTTTGTTTTTTACCAGTTATGTTTTAGTCCTGTGTAATAGGAGCGTGCCTATACCGGTAAACCGGATACAACTCCAGACTTTAACTGCAAACTTGTTTTGAAACTAGCTGTGGTCCCCGCGACTTCGTTCGCGTGCATGGAGGATGGGTTATAATTGTTTTGCGTGAAACTCCAATTATTTTTCTAAAATAAAAGTAGCTTAAGCTACTCCTTATAACATCAGCTATATGCCAGTGAAAGTTCCGTCAAAATCGGTCTAGCCGTTTTGGAGACTATCCGGAACAAACTTCAAGACAGAAAAACAATTTTTCGTTACACATACCGTATACATATATATGCTTTCATATGCATTTAGTAAAAAGCTGTTATGTTGACATTACACAACGTGGCAAACAGACATCGATTTTATTTATTTGTAGAGATGTATGGATTTTGAGGGGCCCGTGGATAAACAATAACAGCCGTACAGATCTATCAATCAAGTTAAGCTACGCTTGCCGCGGTTGGTCTGTGGATGAGTGACCATCTTTATATACCGTGACCCCTCCGTGCCTCGGAAAGCACGTTAAGCCGTTGGTCCCGGCTGTCATTCGTGGATCTTTGACAGTCGTTACGGGTAGTCAAAAGTCCGAAAGTCTGACAACCAGTCTTACCAAGGGGTATCGTATTACCCAGTAACTGGGTTGTGAAAGTCAGATAGGCAGTCGCTCCATGTAAAATACTGGTATTCAGCTGCATCCAGTTATACTGGAAGCCGGCCCTAACATAGTTGGGAAAAGGCTAGGCAGATGAGATGATGAGATGTATAGATATTATTTATTTGTTCTATGCTCAAAGTAACCAAACAACTAATTAGTTAGGATCGTATTGCTATCCAAAAAATTCAGACTAACTAAATAGAAATATCAGAGCAACTGCCGTCCGGCTACGGTATCTCAATTTAGAAATACCGATATAGAAATTTCAGGTCTCTCTGTAAACCCGTTCAGCTGTAGGTATAGATATTCGCATGTACCTATTACCTTAGGAGCAGGATTCGAGAAATTGATTAGTCCTAAACTTACATATCTATGATCTGTTCCATGAGTACCTAGCTCTCTAATAAAAGTGTAAACAAACCTTGTTCAAGTTAAATTCTTACGCAATCACTAACTAAAAGAAATCAGTAATACATTCATCTGTATTTATAAGGTTTTTAATTTTTTTTTTTTTGCTGTGGCAACACACACTTTTTTATTGTCACTTTTTTAACATTTGTAAAACGTGTATGTGTGTAACTCGCCATTTTTTTTTTATTTAAATACAAGTGAAATCTATATTTTTACTTTCTTTCTGTATTTTATTACATACAATAACCAACAGTAAACTACGCTATATCACAACTTTTGCCAAAAAATATTGTTTGAATACTATTATTAAATTGTAATTAAAAAAACATCGATATAGAGTTTATAAAATTAACCTCAGTTGTCAAATGTCAAACCATTTTTAAGGTTAGGTATTTAAAATTAGAATTTGAGTTAGGCATTCAAAAAAGTAATCAAAGCACTCAATTTGTAAGTGCCACGACAAATTGGCATCCACAGGTACGTTTGCTGATGCATTTGTTTACATTTTCATCTGATACTTTTGGAACAGACCACGTTCGCACGGACGTAAAAATATCGCGGCGGTATTTTCAACTCTCGATGTTCAGCCGAGCATTGAGAATCCAACAGAGCGCGTCCCGGCGCATCAAAAAATCACACTGTTGGATTTTCAACTCTCGGCGCTAGTAGTGCGTTGAAAATCCAAAGCGCGAAAGAAATCGCACCGGGAAAAACGCGCCCTTCACTAAAAATATTATTTTTAATTTCTTATTATAATCACATCTCCATTATCTAATTACCGAGTTATTATTAATTGCTAAGCCCAGGTACCTCAAAAAATTTAGGTAGGTATAACATAACTGCTCTTTCAATTAAAAACGCTCATGTTCGTATGACATTGATAGAATAGTGTGGCTGGCTGTATGATTATTATATTCAAAACACATTGTCGCATGAAACAGCACAACAATACGCGCAACTAATGACAATCCTATCGCATATAACATGTCCTTTGTGAGCTGATCATTCTATGAAGTCTAAAGACGTATTATGTTCCTACTCAGAACTGTCCTTTCGACGGTTACGTTAAGTTTAATTCAATGACGTTATTATACCTATTATTATCACAATATACCTACTATTGTATTCAACATTGAAATAGTTTTCGTCAGACAGACAACTCGTCTCCTAAAGAGTGATGCTATGTTTAAGCATCATTGTTTCTAACCAATAAAGAAGATATGAGATAACATTGAATTTCATAAGCAGTTCGATTCGCTGCGGTCCAAAGGGCACACCACTCAACAATGGGGAAACAATAACGATAATAAAACGGAACCATCTTGCGAAACGAATAAAATGAATAACGCGTAAATCGAATGAGGCTATTGTTGCGTCCCTATTCTTTTTATAAACTGCCCGCCACGATTTGTTCATTGAAGCGCCCACTTTCTGAGAGTTCCGGTCCAAATTACGAGGTTCGAAAAGAAACTCCTCCGTACTTCGTTCAGAAGTTACCTAACGAACTAAAAATAAAATGAAAACTCGATGCAATCGGGCAACTGGCGCAACTATAGCATACATAATGGGAACAGAAATAGGCTCATCACATCGCAGCCGTGAGGGTAATATAACAAGTTGAGAGGACCTATTTATAGGGTGATGTTCACAGTATGACGTCATAGCACAAAGCGATATCGTCCGTACATAAATAGTAGCGTAAATACGAATGTATGTACGTGGATTGTTTCGTTCCACGTACATACGGCACGCGGAGGTTTTGGTAAATTTTAATGGCATGTTGCGTCGCAGTGCGGAAACCTGCAACTTTGAGCGCGCTTATCATTTTCACATAGCTTAATTCATTGCCTATTTCAATGGCGTATTCACTGATACATACAAAACGCATGCATCTAAATAAATGGTAATTGTTTAAATTCGTGCATTGATGAAGCCGCGCAATGTTATACGATGCGAACAAAAAATATCTAGAGTATCTACCAAATTGTATATGGGTGGAAATGCGAAACTGCGCAGTTCGGTCACTGCGCTTTTTCGGTAAAAAACGTTGGTAAATTTAGTTTATATCTGATGCCATAAAACGATATTTTCTGATCGTTTACGGACACGAGGAACTATAGCGTAGAATAAAGCAACCGACCAAACGATTGCTAATCAAGTTAGCAGTGTGGAAATACGGTCAACATCGTTCAAAATATTCTGTCGTCTGCAGCAAGCCGAAGGTCCCGAGCGAAGCCACTAAAGGCCAACAAATAATAAGCTTGCCAGTTTGCCACGTCACCGCATCGATAAGCACCGAGTCATTCTGGATTCTTGCATAATTAAAATAGAACTTTTTGCTATGGATTAATATGCTAATCGAATCATGATTAATATTGATGGACACTATCACACAGCCAATTATGGACTGTGAAATAAGTTCCTCACTCGAAGCTAAGCAATTTTACCGCTATAGTTCCGTTTACATTTACTTTAAGTACCTATAGGTACTTATGCAAGCATTTCCACGCTTATTTTTTTGGGGTTGTTGTGTATAATTGAACAAATGTTAAAGCAAAACGCTTGTGAAGCGAAATCCAACTAAAACAAAGTAAAGAAGGTGAATTGAAACGGCACACTACTAACGTCAGCCGAACGCCTCTAAAACGATTCCAGTTCGGAAGCGTAGTTCCACGTTCAAATAATTTTCTATTTCCGCACCAATGGAAAAAAGTAAAACAGGTTTTGGTGGGTTCCCCTCGCCAGAATGTTCACCGCTGAGATACACTTTTGGGCCTTTGCATCTCAAATGAGCTCCGGGATATAAGAAGTTTGGAAGTATATGAGCTTTGTCTTAAGAAAAGTTGGTAAAGCGATCACAGACTATTATGTAACAAGATTATTAATATTTCAAACCACCTCCCTCGTATCATTTCGGGGCTCAAACAAATTTTATAATTAATCGATCCGTTAATAACTCGAAAATGAATGAAAGCGCTAATAGGTTCTTCTTTTGTTTGAATTGCATTTTCAGTTCTCGATATTTCGTAATAGGTACCCATCTGAAAAATGATACAGTTTTGACTTGAGTGCTTTTCCATTGAAATAAATCATTATAAATATCCGTGTCTTTCGTTTAAATAATTGCCTCGCTTATTTTACAGAGTATTTATTCGTAGAACTCGTGGTTTTGCGAAAGTCAATAATGAATGTTATTGAAATGTTACAAGAGGGAGTTATAATTGTTTTCCACTCGGTTTTCTAGAAATGTATCTTTAGAAAACAAAGTCAGAGCTGGCTGGCATACCTATCTTTTCTTACACCGTTATATGAGCGTCGCCAGGGGCGTAGGTACTCGAAAGTGGCGTCAACTAGTGTTGATAGTAGCATACATAACTCGGCGCCGGGGGCACGCCGCACTGCGACGCAACACATCATTAAAATTTACTAGAATCTGTTACGTGCGAGGATCCCGATCCAACATCCAAGCAAACAGATACACACACCAATTAGTAAGACGGACGAGCAAACAGTTTAATGGTGTTTAATAATAATAATCATTTTATTATCAGGCAACTAAGGCCCATAGGTAAAATACACAAAATAATCTTATACAATAATAAACTGTATATTAAAAAAATTAAAACTATGACTAGCTATGTTTAGCATGTGTTTAGCGACAAAAGACGCGCACACTTGTACCTATTAAACAAAGGGATTCCACAAGATTGATATCACGCTCCATAAATACTTTGCAACTTAGCGAAATGCTCCGATTTCTATCTTTTGAGCTATCTGAAAGATTAGAGGGAAAGCGATTAATCACGCGGTGTTTACCATAAAAGTAGTTTGCTGAAGCTTCGTAAATAGCGGGAAAGGTGTTAGAGTTAAGCGTTTGATCGTATAAGGGATTCAATTAAATTCGCTAATTACTTATTACTGCCGTGAACTATTCCTCGAGAATGGCAACGTGTGAGTTTGAGCCACGTCGTTTACTTAGTTTGACTTAATTTTCTTGTTTCGTTTGAAGTTTAATGTAAATTTGATAGAACTACCCTCACTCCCGCACTCGGCGCTCCCGGGGAGACGGGAGACGGGAACGTATCTGTGGGAGATGATTTATTTCGTTGGTTTCGCCTCTTTTCGCTAATTACTTCGACGTGGCGCAGTCCTGTTAAGATTTGTGTTGCTTCGGGCTAATTGTTTTTATACTCGACTCATATTTTATGAGAAAATTGTGAATTAATTTGTTTTGTTGTTCATATTATTTGTTTAAATGAAAGTAATTGTGATTTTGTCAGTATTAAGACTAAATAGCGCAGTGGTGGGCCCATAGAAATATCTATGGGTGGCCTAGTGATAACGGCCGCGACTTACGAGTTATAGATTATAGGTTCGAACTCAGACAAGCGCTTCATAACCATACCATAATCAGCCTATAATGTTCCCACTGCTGGGACACTGGCCTCCTCTCGGTGAGAGGGAGTGGGCCGTAATCCACCACGCGGGCCCAGTGCGGATTGGCAGATGTCACATGTCTTCGAATTTTTGGTTCTAGGACATGCCGGTTTCCTCACGATGTTTTCCTTCACCGTTTTGAGAGCAGTGGTGATGAAATAATTTACACAAAGTAAAGCGCCTGTCTGGGTTCGAACCTACGACCTACAACTCGTAAGTCGCGGCCGTCACCACTTGGCCACCACTGCTCGGCAAGCGCTTCAATTTGTGTTAATTCATCACCACTGCTCTTAAAACGGTGAAGGAGAACGTCGTGAGGAAACCAGCATGCCCTTGAACCGAAAATTTGTAGACATGTGACATCCGCCAACCCGCACCGGGCCCGCGTGGTGGATTATGGCCCACTCCTCTCACAGAGAGGAGACCTGTGTCCTAGCAGTGGGAAAACTATAAGCTGATTAAAACATTCTTCCCCATAAAACACACAGATCACATAGGAACAGTCGACCTAACTACAGTGGTAACTAAACCAGGACACGCTGGTCTCTTATACTATTGAAACTCCTTATTAAACTAGCCCAGTTCAAAGTCAAAGTATTCCCACGGACGTGCGGTCTAATGTAGGTACCTACTACACAAATACGTAGGTATTGCCTACGTCCTACAATATAACTTCACTCTTTCTCGTAAATGGAACATTAGCATAATAATAAGATTCTTCCGAAGATATAAATCTAGTATTTTAAATGCCTCATATATCAGCCGGTAAAGGCCCACTGAAGATACGCCTCCTAACAGATTGGTAGGTACATTGTACAACAAATATTCGGGAATCGGGCTATAATCGCCAGTTTTAGAATGCTGTTCAGTGACCATAAAAAAGTCCTGTAAAATTTACTTAATAAGTAATATTTGTTTACTTGTATTCTAGGTACTTGTATTTGTAATATTGATTTATTTACCTATAACAAGTATAAAAATCACGTATTATTCAAATTCAAATACTTTAATTCAGACGTAAGTCCATAGTATTATGTTTGAAACTATTTGTTACCTGTTGCCTGTTGATCCGTAAATTGTCCCTAAACGGTCATTAGAAACCAGCGTCAGACAGCTGCAACTGTCTGGCATTAACGCTGCAATGGACATTTTTGGCGCAACCGTATGGCACACACCAGGGCCGTGTTTAACTTATTGGAGGCCCTGGGCACATAAGGATCACGGAGCCCCTGTGTAGATAAGAGACAGTAAGAGAAACATATTAATATTTCATAACTGAGGGGCTAGACTTATTAACTTATTGTAAATTGCACTGCAAATAACTTAGGTATTTTGTCATTAAATCGGGTACTAATAATGCGTAGAATGGAACGGTGGCTGCAAAGAATGTTTTTTTATAAGAGCAGGCCGGGGCCCCCGAAGATCGCGGGGCCTTGGGCACTTGCCCAGAGTGCCCAATAGAACCTGCACACTGTTGTTTTAAAGCATGCCCACTCTTTATTATGTGTTTCATGAACTGTCGCCAATAAATGTTATTCTTTCATAATGGGGGATAATAAAATGGTCAATAAAGAATACAATTCATTTGATCAGAGGGACGGTCCTCGTAGTTATAAGAACGTTCACAGTCTGTTCTGTCTAAATCTGTGAAAAATACCTCTAATTTCCCTACATTTTTGACATTGATTGACGCCGAGATGAGATTGCGACTAGATTTTTAACATTGTTAATTACAAGAATTGGCGTTCTTATTGCTAGGTACAAGTAAAGATAGATTAGAATAACACATAAAATGCACAATTTTATGCCTTGTATTATTAGATCCCATTTTCCATAACCATTATTTTTAGTACCTACAAAACTAAGTGAGCTGGTATTCAGAGCTGTGTCGTGCTGGCTGCTAAAGCCCAGAAGCCGAAGACGCGTCTAGGATAAGCTGCAGTTAAATCTGTACCCAGAGCTCTAGGGCTTAGCCTAGGCAGGATAGACGTGGATTTTAATTTGCCTGTAAACGGAAACTACGGATCATTGCGGCTTGAATACAGATGGAGAAGTTATAGTATTGAAGCGATTAAACTTCAAAATATGTGTATTGTTGGATAAGTCAGAATCGTAAAAAAAAACAAATGAAACTCACCACGAGTTTCTTTTGTTTTTTTTTTTTAAGAAATGTTATTTTGTTATGAAAATAAACACCTATCAGAGAGACCTCGTAATTTTAAGAACGTTCACAGTCTAATCCTGAGATCAGACTGTGAACGTTCTTAAAACAACGTCGTTGTCGTTGAGATGAGATTGAGGCTAGATTTTGAAAGTTTATAATTACGAGAATTGGCCTTTAGTCTACTGCTGGATATAATAATAATAATAATATTTTTATTATAATTAGAGGTTCCTCTCTCTGGAGCCCTGACCGCCGGTAGCTTGGACCCTGTTCCCGATACCGGTGGGCTACTATTTTTTATATTTTTAAATGTTTTTATATTTCTTTATACTAATATTTAAAAATATAATTTATAAGAATTTAATTGAATAAAGGAGATAATAATAATAATAATATTTTTATTTCGAGCAACAAGACTCATAGTGTTAGTAACAATATACTTACAAACTATGTTAGTAATACACATACAAGGACAAAAACAATACCAAACACAGAAAACCGATTGTGACATCACTGCTGCATGGTGACAGGCCCAGCCGAAACCTTGCAGCAATGATTCACAAACGGACAATCAAGCCTGCTTGCTATCATAGACAGGATGCTGTTGGCGCTGCCCCGTACCCTACGGACCAAGGATGCACACCGCTTCCGCATCACCGCGTAGAAACAGTCCACGTGAGCTTCAGCGAACATCCCTGATGCGCTGCAGTACCGGGGCAACCCCATCAACACCCTGAATGCATTATTGTATTGGACGCGAAGGGCGCCGTATGATTTTTGAGTATAATGAACCCACAGACTGCAAGTGTAGAAAGACGTACAGTAAGCACTAAATATAGTGCGCTTGACCTCTTTAGAGGCACGCCTGAATCTGCGGGCAATCATGTTAGCTCTCACACACATATATACACATACATATAGTCCTTCCGATTTGTGTTTACCGACAGTTCTTACTTGCATTAAGAAAGAAAGCTGAAATAATTAAAAAAATGGGTCAATTAATGAAATTATTTCAAAAGTACAGACGCCAGCACAATCTGTCAAATTATTTTTTTTTTTTTAGGATTTATTTACCATTTAAAAATTAATACATTTGTTTCAGCAGAATAGCATTTTTAAACCAATAAGGTTTGTACTTAATGCTACATGTAATGCTACATCTACATTTAAGTAATAGATTTTCAACTTTATCGCTAAAATAAAAGGTTCACAGTTTCGGGTAGCTTGATGTGCTGGCGTCTGTACTAGCCCCTACATCCACTCCAGCAATTATATCTGAAATGTTTACGGAGAGTGTTATAAACCACTTGAGTTTAATGGGATTGTGTGTTTGCAGTAAGTAATTAAATCGGAAAGTTGAAAGGGTAGCCCCAGATGGATCGCGCTAACCAACGCCGTTTATTCAAATTCTCTTTAAATACTTCCTTAGAACAAACAACAATAGTTTCTATAGACAGTTCATTCTGTACGGGTATCTATACAAAAAGTCGTAAGGATGTCCGCTGCTTTTAGGTCAGTCAGTCCAACCAAACTGCTGAATACAACTAAACTCTGTATTTTAATTTGCTACACCAAAATGACAGATAATTATACTACGAGTAAATAATGTCATGTTGACAAAAAGTTCAATCGCACCTGTCATTTTAATCTAGCAAATTAAAAAAATCGGAGTTTAGCTATATCTTCATAACGCGGAAAAAACAAGAAAAGTATAAGTTTTTGATTTGGGGGTGAATTTGAACCCTATGGAAAGAAAGCGTGATTTTATGTTTGTACCCCATTTCGAAACCATTATTATTCTGCCCGTATACGGACAGGACTGGCTAGAGGTCGCCGCCACTGCATACCTTTTTGACGTCCTAAAGCGCATAAGACACACATGGATGGGCAAAAGAGCGCTGTATTTTTTTTTTCCTTCATAAAAAAAAAGTAATACGGGGAAACAAGCTGCACAGATTTGTGAGGTCAAATGAATTCAATCTTTAAATCTCACGTGAAGCAAAAATTTAATCTTATCGGCTTCTGAATCTTAGACATCAAAGTGACGTGGAGCTTTCCAGAAACTTTCCTCCATCGCCTTTTCCGTGCTCCGTCGACTTTTAGAGATAAAACTTTTTGCGCCTTCAAAAGAGTTACACGCTTTATTTCACAGACAAAATAAAATGTCCGTGAAAAATCAAGAAAACTAGAAGACTCGGGCTGAAGCCCCGAAGTGTTATTACCAAGACTGTCAAACTCGAATTCGAGCGAGGAAAAATCTGTTTTATTTCTTGTTCTTCATTTATCTGTCGTTTACGAAGTGAGAAATGAGTTAGAACATCGTGGTAGGAGTATGGGCACGGGCCAGCTTGTGACCGATCGCGCGTAAACTTGCGACCACTTGCGACGTCTGTCGTCCCGGGCAGCCGCACCAACAGTTTTCCGTTATTCAATTTCAATTATCTATTAACATTGTTGTTAGTTACGATCAAACTATAATTTATTTTGTGGCTAAGACATGTTCAGAGGTAGGTAGGTACAGGTAAATGGCCTTCCTTTCACCGACGTTTTATAGATATCTTTATCTAACTACCTACTGTTTTATTTAAAACTAGAAACCTCTGTGGACGTCAATCCCGAGGACATTACGTATTCTTGCTCAATCTGGCCACTTGCGGCTATCCAGTCATAAAGGTTCTATTTAACAATCGGACACTGAATAAATACGACAAGAGAAGCTTTTGTCTTCACGACATTGATTTGTCGTATTTTTGTTCCCTAACATTTTTCTTATGAGATCTTGAACATTTCGGTTAATAAACAACAACAAGACGATCGCTTTATGAAAACGGTAACCAAATATTTGACAAACGTCTGCAATGTTCGATGTCGTCGTTATACTAACAACTTGTTGCAATGTAGACTAGGACCGGCCAAGTTTACATAGAAAAAACTTTTCGGTCTAGTCTATGCACTTACTGCACTCCACTTTAGAACAAGCGCAGACGACTCCACTCCGCAAAAAGTCTCTCAATCTAACTTCAACTTAGGGAAGTGATCAATATCTTTTGTCGCAAGCTTTCTGCGTCAGGATTCAAGACACGACGTTATCATATACATAGAAGGTTTCAAGCCGTTTTGTGTAGGTGTACAGCATAAAATGATCTCACAGTTCACGTGTCAGTGCACCCATATACCTAAGCCAATTTACAGCGACGACCACAGAATATTGGGTAGGGCGATGAAGCTGACTTTCACGAGAAAGTGAGACTTGCTTGGATCGCGCAAGAAATTTAATATGTGAAGAAAAATATGGACCGTATAAAGTTGTATCAGAAAAGAAAAATAAAGGACATCTTGAGGAAAACTGAAATCTAAGAAGACACGTTACGTTAAAAATAAGAAACTCATTTTAACTCAAGGCGAAAGCGCCAGGGTAGCCCGCGAAATTCCTTTTTTTTACGTTTTTTGCTGGTCAGTATTAAGTTGTACGTTGATTATATTATGATTCGCGACCGTAACAAATATGTATTTACAGAATCATAATCATTATAAAGTCATCAACACAACTCTCTAAGACCAAGTAATCCTACTGAATGACTATTTCATGAAATCTTGACATTTTAGGATTATACTAACTTAACAAGTTGTATTACTGGTTCTAATGATTATAATTCTGTAAATACTGTATATTTGTTACGGTCGTGAATCATATTTTAATCAACGTACAACTTAACACTGACCAGCAAATTGCAAAAAACGTAAGAAAATTTAAATTTCGCGGGCTACCTTAGCGCTTCCCCCTTAACGGAGAGAAAGAAAATTAATAAGACATTTACTATCGGTTGTAACGGTAAATTCTAATCATGAAAGCAATGTATGTAATATGTAATAGGTACTACGGGCTGGTATCCGCAACTCCACGTCAATGCGCGTATTTTGCGTACGGGTGGGAAAATCGATTATTCGATCCACCCCAGCTCCTCAAGGATGGCCAGCAACGCCTTTATGTTACTGACCGTCTCACGTAGGGTACCTGGGTTACCGAAGTACTTTGCCCTGTACGTGGCGACCACCGGGCAGTTTAGAAGCACATGTGCCGCTGTCTCGTCGTCCTCCATACAGGCCCTGCACAGCGGACTGTCTGTTACTCCTATGACAAAGAGGTGTTTATTGAATGACCCGTGGCCAGTTAAAGCTGCGGTAACTATACGCAGCTTTTGCTTAGTTAGACGGAGAACCTGTTTCGTGAGGCGGCCATCCAGTGTGGGAAATGCTTCCCTAGCCTGCCTGCATTCGCCTTGGTCCGTCCATAGTTTGCTATGTTGGTCTCTAGTGCGTTTCCTTACCAGAGTGCGTATGTACCCGAAGGGGAGTGGCGCGATGGGCTCTGGTCCCACTGGTGCCATGCTCGACCCTCTTCTGGCAAGTTCGTCGGCTGCATCGTTGCCTAGCGAACCGCTGTGTCCTTTGATCCATTGAATGGTTATATTATTGAGGTTACCCACCTGGTTGAGGCGCTGGTGACACTCGTATATTAGCCCAGAGTCAGCTGTGTAACTGTTCAGCGCTTGCAGAACAGCCATGCTGTCTGAGAGTATGCGGATTGAGTGTTCCTTTACTTCCCTGGCCATAATGGCTGAAGCGGCTAAAGAGATGCCCAAGCATTCGGCCTGGAACACTGTGTTATGAGCAATGTATGTATGTGTGTGTTTAATGTATGTATGTATGTTTGCTATCATGAAAGAATTTATCAAAGGTTTTTAAAAGTAGTCTATGTAGGTATCAAAGCAAACGCCACTACGCGTCAAACAAAAACAAAGGCACAAAGGCAACAAAATAATAGCGTGGTTATGTGCAAAAGTCTCGAATTGATTGTAGTTGGTACAGTTTTTATGCGATGACACACGTCAAAAGTTCGCTCTCACCCACATTTCCCAAACCACAACTGTATTTGAATAAAGTATGAGCGACTGACGGCAAAGTTCAGACGGAAGAAGCCGAACTGAGAAAAAATGCATTATTTACCCGCTACGGAGTGGAGAAAGTGTGTATAACTAAATACGTTTGGGGTCGCAGGGATTTGTTCCTTTTTATATTTGTTTAATTCGGTTTTCATTAACTTTTTGTTGTCTTTGTTTCGCTGAGGACGAATACCAAGTTGTTTGCGTCATTTTTTAAACTACTCAATGGTTGATTTAGAGGTTGTCCCGTCTTTAAAAGCAATGAATAGCTTCAGAACTTAAATTCTTAGAAGAAATTGGATTGCATAACATAATCAGCCTATAATGTTCCCACTGCTGGGACACAGGCCTCCTCTCCGTGAGAGGGAGTGGGCCGTAATCCACCACGCGGGCCTAGTGCGGGTTAGATGGTGGATGTCACACGTCTTCGAAGAAGTATGACAGCGAATGTGTTCTAGGACATGCCGGTTTCCTCACAACGTTTTCCTTCACCGTTTTGAGAGCTGTGATGATGAAATAATTTAACATACTAACATAGTTATTAAGTTTTATTTACTAACAAAATTGTTACTATAATTATGTATACTTAGGTTAAGGTATGTATCTATGGGTCTTTGTTACCTGATAATAAATGGTTTATTATATTATTATTATTATTATTATTATTTACACAAAGTAAAGCGCCTGACTGGGTTCGAACCTACGACCTACAACTCGGTAAGTCGCGGCCGTTACCACTGGGCCACCACTGCCCTTTTCACTGCTTCATTGGATTGCATGCAGTTAAACTCCATTTGCAATAAGATTAGATATTTAAACAAACCTTTTTTCCGTCCGTTCAACCGATTTTGACTTCTATTGCGTTGGTGGCATGACAAATGGCAGCTGCAGTAAACAGTTGATATTGTAACCACTTTTTTTGGTTGAACGGACTGTAAAAAAGGTTTGTTTAAAAGTCTAATCTTATTGTAAATGGAGTTTAGTGATTTCAGAGACTCATCAACATATTCCGCCTGTAAAGCTAGGGTTTCCTAAGACTGCGGTGGCTGCCACATAGCGTCCGCAATTTACCGTCGAATGACCCAAATGTTATTTATTAAAGTAAGTTGGTGTATTTCCCTAGAGAGCGTTTTTGACACCGTAATTTTCATGAAAATCGTCACTGCAGCCGCTATGTGACGGTCACCAGCTGACGTAGGAAACAGTAGCTTTAACGTCACTAACTGAATCGTGATGGACTTCTCAACTTCTCAATAAATTTTACGTTTCATTCAGTCGTCTATATATAACAGTGCAGTGTTCTACTAGCACTTCAATTCATCAATCGGGTAATTGAATTAATTAATTTTGTACAGGCTTTCCAAATAGACGCCCGAAATTCAATATCTAAGTAGGCACAGTACCTACATATCTTTCTGTAAAACCAATTTCACCGTAACATCGAAAGCCTCCAAGTGTTTCAATTGAATTTTATAAGAAAACTACCTTCTGCCTGCGACTTCGTCCGCGTGAAATCTCACCCTCCCCCCATTCACTCTCTTAGGGGTGGAATTTCGAAAAACCCTTTCTTAGTGGACATCTACTCTTCACAAAAAACACACCCTCCAAATATCATGTCTCTAGGACCAGCGGTTTACAGGTTGTGCCTTGATATATCAGTCAGTCAGCACTTTGAATTTTATATACAGGGTGACTGGTAATTAGTGACCGATACTTAAACACGTGATTTTACTCATCATTATGAACAACTTTTACTATGGGACCAAACCTGAAATCGCGAAAAAAAAATCAGCTGTTCCCTACATTTTGACGAGTTAGACGAACATAAATATAGGGAACAGCTGATTTTTTTTTTCGCGATTTCAGGTTTGGTCCCATAGTAAAAGTTGTTCATAATGATGAGTAAAATCACGTGTTTAAGTATCGGTCACTAATTACCAGTCACCCTATATATAGAAGATAAAAGCTTGCTTTCAAATCAAACAGACAATTTCATTCAATCAATCAAAAATCTTTTATTGAAGAGTACTATTATAATTATACTAGCTGCGCCCTGCGGTTTCACCCGCGCAAATGTCGATCCCGTGGGAATATCGAGATAAAAAGTAGCCTATATGTTAATCCAGGGTGTCAGCTACCCTCATACAAAATTTCATCAAAATTCGTTCAGCCGTTTGAGCGTGAAGAAGTAACAAACATATAAACACACACACACCCCCACACACTCACACACCTACAAACTTTCGCCTTTATAATATTAGTGTGATTAATATTGGTTTTGGCTGCAGGTGGTCCACTGGTCGCAAGCGCTACTGCTGAGCGTAAGGTCCTGGGTGCGATTCCCTGGTCGGGCAAAGTGCGTTATTGGGTTTTTCTATACGGAAATTCTCAGTAGCCACCCGGAGTCTAGATTTATGGTCGGTTGTTGGCAATAGGCTCGCCCCCTATTACATAAGACTTATAAATATAACTGGCGAAATGTGGTATAGGTACTTGTACCCAACCCTCTACGAAACAAGGCGAGATAATTATTATGTTATACTTATTGGTTTTTCATTACGTTTCCTTATGCGAGTACCTTTTGACGGCACGGTTGGCGCAGTGGTTAAGCGATTGACTGCTGCGCTGCGTGTCGCGGGTTCGATTCCCGCACGGAACAAATATTTGTATGACCTACAAGTAGTTGTTCCGGGTCTGGCTGTTTGTGTACGTGAATTTAAATGTTTGTAAACGCACCCACACGATACAGGAGAAAATCCTAGTGTGGGGCAACGTTTTATAAAAAAAAAAAACCTACTTATAACTAATTGACTTGTGTAGTATTGAGACTTGAACATAACGAGGTCTTCCACCAATGATCAGTACCTACATAGCCTGTAGTCATTCTACCAAAGCCGACAAGCCGATCATGTCGTGATAGAACTTTCATGTTGATTTTTTCAACTTCAAAACTGTCCATTAAGTAACAGTAGATTAAAGCCTATTTGGTCCTAAAATGCAACCTCTTTAAATACATTGAAAAGTAGATTGCAGAAATACGAGAAAAACATCACACTAATATTATAAAGGCGAAAGTTTGTGAGTGTGTGTGTATGTGTGTGTTTATATGTCTGTTACTTCTTCACGCTCAAACGGCTGGACGAATTTTGATAAAATTTTGTACTATATTTTTACCGACTTCAAAAAAAAGGAGGTTATCAATTCGATACGTATGTATGTAATATTATTGGAATTGCATTATATTCACATACAACGTGCCGCTAGAATGGTGACATTAATTTAACACACGTATACGTTTTCACATTTTCGTTTCATGAAGAAGTTCTATTTCCATTAAACGTTATTATTTACGGATTTATTTAAAATTTTAGAAAATAGCATCTTAGAGCAACCTGTACTTAAAGAACTGTTGCGCAGCGGTCATTTGCCGGGGTCACGGATCATAACATCGCATCAATGAAATAAAACGAATAAGCAATACTATTAGAATGAAACAAATGCAAAGAGTAGGCGAATTGAAGGAAAGACATAATCGCTTTGGCGGCGAGTGGCGCGTGCGCGCCGCTCGCCGACAAAGGGATATCTCTTACCTACCCCGCCGCCATCCTTTTGTCGGCGGCGGCGCGCGCGCCGCCGCTTGCCGCCAAAGGGATGGCGGCGCAGGTGACTCGCGAAACCCCTCCCCCCCGCCGCGCCCCCGCAATGCACTCGAATTCTTTTTTGCTTTCTAGTTTCTAGTGCTAGCCGAACCCGTGTCCTTGACACACTTCGTCAAACCAGTGCGCATAATTACGAATATTGTTGTGAATGTTTCCGCGAAAAAGACGCTTACGTATTGTTTTATTTATTTATTTTTGTGTAATTAGGATAGTAATTAGATTATGGTGCTGCGTCTGACACTCCCTTCCGCTCCACCCAGAGCGGGAAGGGTCATTTGATGATTTCCCATCCGCAAAAAAAAAAAATTAAGACAAATAAAAGCAGTGTTAGTGATGTGATGATAAGTGATGACAGTTATAACTAATAGTATCTAACAAGAGAGGGTGATATGCTGATATGATAAACGTTTGACTAAGCACCTCCGCTGTAGGTACCACTTGCGCCGCCGCCGCCGCTCGGTTTCTTTGATAAATGCCGTCAAAGAATCGGACCGATCACGAGTAGGTACAATACGCGTTGCGCTTGCGCGGTTGCCAGCGCGCGAAGTGAGTGACGCGCGTTGCCGCTCCGAGTCAACGTAACCAGCAGCTACGTAAGTAATTTCATGAATGAATTTTTGCAAGGGTGATCCCAATTTTAGTTAATATAATATTATTTAGTTTGTTTGAAAAAAATTTTTTTTCAATTTACGTATTATTTTAACCTATCAAATTAAATATGATTAATGGGCACTAGCCCTACCCGTGTGTTAAATTAATGTCGCCATTGTAGCGGCACGTTGTATGACAATCTACTAAGGCTTCCAAACAAATATACAAAATTTCATAGACGTATGTATGTATGTATGTATGTTTGTCCACGCATATCTCCGTAACTATTAATCGGATCTTGACCATTCTTTTTTTATTAGCTTACATTTACTTCAACTTAGGGAACAGTGCAAGTTTCATCAAAATCGGTTCAGTAATTTTCGAGATATGGACTAATACGTGTAAGTGTGACGGCCTGGCGTATTGATACGAGCTACAGGTGTAGTGTCAAAGGGAAAACATCTCAAAACCTTGGTCAAATTCTAGTGCAAAAACTAAAAATTACGAAATAAAAAGTAATTTAAAAAAATTAAACCGACTTCAAAAAGAAATCAACTCAAAATTATGAAATAACTTTAATTTCGGAAGTCGGTGGCAAAAAACTAAAATACAGATCCCAAGACACCGACTTCCGAAATTAAAGTTATTTCATAATTTTGAGTTGATTTCTTTTTGAAGTCGGTTTAATTTTTTTAAATTACTTTTTGTATTATACTTTTTTCCCGATATTCCCACGGGATCGACATTTACGCGAGTGAAACCGCGGTGCGCAGCTAATTGATTTATAAAAATAATAGAAAAAATTACGGTAGGAATGATATTTGGCTGACAAGCCAGGAGACAAGGATAAAAATATAAAAACGTAGAATCATCTTCTAGGAATCATTAGTGAAGTAATATGACAAACTCTGGTTTTATTTTCTCGTCCTGGTATAGCGGTACTGAGAGCTCGTAAAGCTCTCACAACTATACTACCTTGGTATTGGTAATATAAAAACAAAAATAATAAACATTCTTAAAATTCACCATGTACACACAGCTCCTTTAAGTAGTTACCCCACCAAAAGACATGTGCGTTCAAATCCGTGATAGGCCCAAGTTGGTTTTTGTATTTTGCAAAAACATTTTATTTTAAATAATGTATTGTTTTAGTGAATAAAGAAGTTTAAGTAAGTATTTTTTTTTTAAATTCTGTTTTTATTATTGTTTTTTTCAATAAAACAATACTTTTGCGACGACAAGCAACAATAATAGGGTTAACATTTACGACAACTTATTCAGCGTCTAAATAGACTGGAGGTTTCAAGACCGCTTACCGTGCATAAGATTGGAAGTTCAAATCCTATATAGGCACGAAATGTGCTTTTTGTTCATTATATTATTTTGATATATATTTCTATTTTGTTTTAAGTAGTAATTATTTATAAAGAATTAAAAAATCAAGAAAAATAAAATACTTTATTAATCATTTAATAATATTTATTATTGCTATTATTTAACAAAACTATGATCTTATTTTACAACAAACAGAACAACTATTTTAGTTCTCATAAAATCAGAAATCATTTAAAAAAATAATTGATAAAATTAGTAGTCGTTTACTCTTCGCCGTTTTAAGTGAACGTATACAAAGTTATAACTTGAAGGTATGGATTAATTTTATAAAGACAACGTAAGTAAGTAAAATTAATGGATACCCTCAAATTATAACATCTTTCGATTAGACAGGGACCTAAAGATATAATGACTCAGCCGATAGTAGATAACAATTTCATCGCAATTCATATGGGCTCGCTGGCTAGTTCGTCAAACTGCCGGTATGAGTATGACGACGTTCGGTGATGCGATGGTTCGAATCCGAGTCAACACAATGGACTCTTTTTGAAGTATTCTTTAGATTATTCGTAAGGAATTCAATGTTGTAGCAGTGTAACATTTTAAAACTTGAGGGGTTAGGACATAGTGACGCTTTCTGTACCTAAATAGTTACTTGGATAGTATAAAGTGAGAAATAAAGAACTTGGATATTTTTAATTAAGGAACCTGAGCAGTTAGCACCTTCTTCATTATCTATGGATATGAAAAAAAGACTACATTTTGTTCTCTTTTCAGTAATGTAAATTCATCGCCCTAACGTTTTATGACGCTTTCCTAAAATCCTATTACCATTTTTGTATAAATTCAGGAATTTTCTCTACGCTTCATAACTGTATTACCGTACCGTTTATTAATAGAAAATGACAGGTTAGATTTATCGATCGTTTCTGTATGACGAGTTTTCATCAATAGGAGGATATGCCTTCGCCATCAAAGACTTTTCATGTTTCTAAAGCGAGTACAAATTCTTTTCTTATTTGTACAAGGTAAGTCCGTTGAAAGGAGCCTTCAATTGGCGATTATCTACAGTACATTAGTACAGTCACGAGCAAAAGTATATATACACTTAGCTTTATTCAAAGTCGATTTTCTCCTTTATCATAGAATTAAATTTTATATTAGTAGGAACATAGTATTTTCGAACCCATAGGTCTAAGTAAAGTATCGTATTTCAACGTTGCATTCGTTATTTCGTGAAAAAATCGCCATTTAAAGCTGCCAAGTGTTGACATATTGGTGCTCGTGACTGTACATAATATTATGTTCTTAAGAGGCTTCATAGAATGTTGTACTTAGCATGTTTGTTCTATCAGGGTACACTCGCCAGCAATGAGAATATAAGTAATACACAAATCGCAAAATCAAAAGCTGTAAAGCCATAGAGAGTTTTGTTTTTCCTATAATATTTTTTTTTAATAAATAGCTACAGTCAACAAAAGAGATTTTTTTTTTTTTATATATTATTATGCGGGATCCTCAGATATAGTTGAAGTTTAGTAAGAAACCGATGGATGTTGTCGACCGAAATTTAATTTAATTTAGCTGTTTGTTTTCTATTAATAAAATTTACATTTATTCGAGAACATCCATCGGTTTCTTACTAAACTTCAACTATATCCGACGATCCTGCATACTTATCTTTTTTGTTGACTGTACCTCTTAATTGAGCTAGCAGGTACATAAGTACACTTGAGATAAAATGAAAACATTCCTCTCATTGACGGCAGTTACAAAATATAATCACCCTCTCCAGTGCTTCGCCATTATTTTATCTATATTTTTAATTTAAGATACATTCTTATAAAGCGATATAATTCCGTTTTAATTCCAGTTGATTACCCTTAAGTATATAATACTTTCTGGAGGGTGATAACGACGGAGTGCACGACGAGCAAAACCCGTAGCAATTAATTAGCAGGGATCATCTAAATGTCCTTAGCAAGATGAACGCCAGATAAATTAACGTATTTAATTTAAGATACTGTCTATAATAATGTTTTATATCTATAAAAGATCCATTTGATAACCTCTTTTAATTTCAAAGGGTATTTAAGGCGCTGGCTGCGGCCGGGGCGACTTGGCGGCTTTCCCAATGGCTGTAAAAGTGTAAAACAAGTATGTGTTCGCGCCGCTGAACATTAACATTAACTTATTTCCCCTACAGTTTGTATTGCAATACGCCCTCGCGTGAAACTAAAAATAAAATAAAAACAGAACATCCGCGCGTAACACGTTAGGTACTGTAACAGATTTTTGTTGACGCCTGCGCTAGTACAGACGCCAGCACAACAAGCTACCCGAAACTGTTAAATTTTCTCAATCAACTTTGAACCTTATACTTTAGCGATAAAGTTGAAAATGAAATGAAATTTGTCAGATTGTAGTAGCTTGATGTGCTGGCGCCTGTACAACGAAAAATAATGAATAGGTCGCGGCATTCACGACGCGCGCTCGACCCAACAACGCCAATAAATAACAATCTTTTAGGCGCAGCCGGAGTGTTACCAGCTACAAGTAAGTAAGTAATTAGATAATATACCAAACAAGTTGTAACAAATGGGCTCAGCGGCGACGGTGGAATATTTTGTGATTGATCACCAAGTAACGAGCATGGAGCACTAAATTCCTTTCACACTACGGTAATGTGTTCTGCTCAGCAGTTAAAAAAGTACAACTCAGGGACCCATTTGTTTGCATATTTTTCGAAACTGACTAAATAACCTTTTACGAGTCCACCAAAATAACCTCACTTCACAAAATGGGTAATTAGTGGTTGTCAAATTTTAGTGAATTTTAATCCGCGGAATGGACAATCTCTATCCTATAAAATTATAGCACACCGCACGCAAAGGGAACCCACCATGACAGAGTCCCTGTCAGACACGAAACTGTAATAAATCACAATTTATATTAGTTAATCCGATCAGCAAAAACAGCGGTGACTCATAAAATTTGTTTACCGACAGCACCCAAACTTGTATCATTATACGGGATTCAGCTGATGTCATGATTAATTTCACGATAGGTAATCCCAAGTAAAAAAAAATTAACTCGACGCTCAAAGAAAGATGACGAGCTAATCAAATTTCGCGCAAGTTCGGAAAGTCTCGGCAAGTTCCCAGATTCAATTAGTAGATACGCGGCGAGCTGTTGTCGTCGCCCGGCCGGCCGGCCCGCCTCGCAGACGCACTAGCACGGTGATTTTCATTATCATGTCTATAATAACCATTCACTCTTACTTTTATGATGTTTGACCTTTACACTTTAACTTAACACAGGAGTCCCAGGAGTTCTGGACCAAGAGTTCCTGGACTTTTGCTGTGATTTAATTGAATCTAAAGGCGCTGTTGGAAATAAAGCTAGCTGGTGGGTCTATACAGAGATTAAAACAGAAGACGAACTTGCAGGGGATCGAGGAGGGGAGGGTGGAGGGGGGTTCAGGGGATCAGACCGGAATAAATCGTTTATAGAGATTTGCGACAAAGAGAAAGAATAAAAACGTAAATAAAATGTTAAATAAAAACTGCGACACTGTTGATACAAATCATTAAGATTATGCTCTGAGAACACAAAAGGAGCTGCTATTAAGAGGAAATGCGGTCGGAGAGACTTTTTAAAAAGCCTAAGTAAAAAGTCATAATTCGAGGTTTGGTTCTCGCCTATTGCCTCCTCCAATATTGGACCAATTTAAAAGATATTTCATAAACTGAATAATAATGATACATACTGTGTCCCAATGTTTTTCTTTTTTCATTAATAGTTGTCAAATTTGTACACTAGGCCTTTGTTGACAGCGGTTTAAATCGACATGTTTTGAGGGTTTTAGTGCTTATAAAAATAATGTATCATCAAAAAGAAAAACATAGGGACATACAAGTAGTTAATATTTATTATTCTGTAAAAAAATCATTGCTCATTAACCAGAAAGAAAACAGGCGGAAACGTTTCTATGGAGAAAAGACCACCCGCATTTATTCGAGCGTCTAATACTAGGTATAAAGCTGCGCAGCAGATTGCCAGTGCGGCTATTATGAAAGGAAATTGTATAACAAAATGTTGAACGAACCGTCACCTACAAAGCCGACTGATAGATTGGCTCAACGAAACTTTCTAATGTACGGTGATGGTGCAAGGTGAGCGAGGCTGAAGTTTGGAAAGTTTTACCTTTGGCGGTGTTAAAAGTTGGCAAATTATACGCCCCGTTTGAGAACCTTTAGCACCATAACATTTGGTCGGCTAATGTGTTCAAATAAAATATAGAGATTGTAGCCTATTTGGTGCTTACATGCAACCTCCGCGAGTTCGTTAAAAGTTATTGGCAAGAAATACGAGACAAACATTAATTTAGTTTAAGTTTAGAAGACAGAAAGCGTCAGATCCACTGACCTGTATTATACAAGTTTTTATTATAGGCAGATCATATTATAGTCTGTGCGTCAGATTTAGCTGACAAGCCAAATGACAAGCGTGTACAAATGTTATTAATTTATAGACGATAATAATTACGCTGTTTAAAAGTGAATAGTCTTTTATTCGTTAATCCCGGTACAGTTAGCATTCCCCGAATGCTAACATGTATCACATTTATTATATAAAGAGAGGTAGATTTAAGCACAATAAGGAACAAAACAAATTTAAAGTTACTTTGTTCAAAAGCTTTCAAATATTCTGTTGTTGGTTTAAGCTCGTAAGCTCGTAGCAATGTAATAAGCATTTAACAAACAACGGCTTAATAAAGTATGTGATTTCTGACATACGTTGAAAACCATTCCTACTTCAAACGAAAAACATTTTTGCTCACGTCGAAATACCGTTTAATATTTAAGGCATGGCTACACTTTACCGCAGAAAATATCGTCTTGTCATCCAACAGATGACAGCAATCATCCTTAACGGGTGAGGTCAAGACAAGTCACCTGTGGTGGAGCCATCCTTGTGAGTTGAACGATACATTACACATACACACTCACACACGTAATAACTCAGTTGAATTGACACACTTTCATTATTCTTTCGGGATAGGATTTTAGCGAGAGAATTGCTAACATTGTGATATTTTATTAAATTAAACTTTTTATCGTCTCGTTTATTTAGGATATAATATGTAAGGGTCGAAAAAGGGCTAAGTAATTAACAGCCGCACGGGTCGATCGATCAGGTTAAGCTACGCTTGCCGCGGTTGGTGCGTGGATGGGTGACCATCTTCACACACCAAGACCCCTCCGTGCCTCGGAAAGCACGTTAAACCGTTGGTCCCGGCTGTCATTCGTGGATCTTTGACAGTCGTTACGGGTCGTCAGTGTAGTCCGAAAGTCTGACAACCAGTCTTACCAAGGGGTATCATATTACCCAGTAACTGTGTTGTGGAGGTCAGATAGGCAGTCCTTCCATGTAAAATACTGGTATTCAGCTGCATCCGGTTAGACTGGAAACGGACCCTAACATAGGTGGGAAAAGGCTAGGCAGATGATGATCTACGGGCCGAAAACGCGACATTATTTTACAAGGTCGCGCGTATAACCTGGACCTGGATTAGGCTGGAGAAAAGGGAGGCCTATGCTCAACAATAGGTGAAGTCGGGCTGTAGATGATGATGAAGAGTTGATTAATAATTTCGTGATTAGCGAGTTCATCAGTCTAATGTAAAAAAAAAGTGTAAAGTATTCCTTTGTGGGCTAGGTCACTTGATTTAGACACCTGTTTATGTGCATCGTGCGACACATAAGCACACCACACACGTAATAAACTGTCAGAGTTTAGCTGTACACTCTTTATTGTGCTTTTGGGACTGCGTTTTAGAGAGCCAATATATGTTGGGTACCTATACGCTAAACTTTACAGTGTAAGGTTTAGCTATGTATATTTTATTAACTATACTGCTTTCGCGATTTAGTTTCCAGACATGTAAACAAATATGTTTTTTGGGACATTGGGACACTTTTGTGGCTTTAAATAGTACTAGTCGCACAGCGAGCGATAAGGTTTCCCATCGGCAAAAATGACAAACTAACATTTCCTATTTTACCCCTTCTTGGGATGAATTTTCAAGAATCCTTTCTTAGTGTTCACTTTTGGTGCCTAGGTACCTAAGGAATTCTTGTGCAAAATGTGAAGCTTCTAGACCCAGCGGTATAGGCTATGCGTTGTCTGTGAGTGAATGAAATTAAGATTTTTATTTATTAGGATATTAATATTGAAAAACCGGCCCTTAAACGATAAGGGCCGGTTTTTCAATCGCCAGTTACCTTTTATCGGACGAATAAATTTGTCATTTTGAAAATTTTTCTAAGGACGATCTGTCAAAACGTAACATTTATTCTTCACGTAAAAGGTAACTAATGATTGAAAAATCGGCCCTTAGTGGAAATAACATCAATTGGAAACAAGGATTTGAATCGACTTTATGTGTATTAAATCCACGTAATATTCAAGGCATTTTAGAGAGTATAACGTCGAGTTGAGTCGTTCTTCAGACGACAACGGTCATCCTTAAGAGATGGGGTCAAGAAGTGTCACCTAAGGGAGTTGCTCTACGTCTGTGTCGAACGTCACACGACTTGTTACTATACCTACCGTTTGAGGTCACACCAAAGACTACAATATGATGCTGGGTCACACACAATAACAGGGCTACATAGGTACAGGTATGTCTTGCAATCTGTTATTATGTTTATTTAGGTATGACTATCATTTTGTAGGTTTTTTTAGTAGGATACTGTGGTATTGAACTATGGACATATGACACATCATGAAAATATAACAGCCAGTCGATTCTGTAAAAATCTCACCGTGAAAACTTAGGTGAAGTGAGTTTGTTTTTGCTAGGAATTGACACTATTGACAGCTCACTCCACCTAAGTTTTCACAGTGAAATTTTTACAGAATAGCACCGCAGTTACCTAACTGCAAAGTGATAAAAGTTTAGGATTTTCTTTAGTAATAAAAAGGAGGTTTAAATGTGTACGCTTTTCAATGATTGTTCATTTTATGTACAAAATAGACCAAAATGTTTAATGTCATATCAAATTACGTTTCTACCAATTGATCTAGGTATTTTGTAACACCATCCCTTCCTCTATCCATCGACTACACCTAGATTTTTTACGGAGCTCTAAAACGTTTTACCGGAGCGCGGGCGTAGATTATCTTCCGTAGCCGAGTGCTTTGCCGGCGGCGGCTATCGCATCCCTTAACTACCTATGCACTCCTAGTACAATTAACAATTTTACTGCTGCGGAACCTTCATTCCTGTCTACAATAAATCGAAGAACCACCTTCTAGAAAGTGGCTAAGCATATGCATATTTCAGCCCTCAAACCCACGGGCGATTTTTTTACGCGGCTATTTTTTATCGCACACTGGATTTTCAACACACAGCTTAGCACTTTACTGCTTTCTTTTTTTACTGCTTTTTATTTTTTTGCGCTGAGGGTTGAAAAACCAACAGTTTATTTTTTGACGCGATGCACTTTGTTCTCAATTCTCAAGATTCGGCTCAACACTGAGAGTTGAAAATCCATTGCGCGATAAATAACCGCCCATGCGAGGCTGGGCGCACTGTTGTTAGGAAGCTCTTTAATGATGGCGACACTGTCTTAGCACGAAACGTTTTAACAATGGTGCCAACCTTGAGGCATAAAGTCCTTTGTGGCAACTCCCTCCTTGTCCAAAGCTTATTCTCAGCTAAATAAAACTTTATGGGCGTTTCCACATCAAAATATTCTCTGAAGCATTTAGGGAAACTCTTTATGAGAAATGATTGTCTCATTTCACGATGACTGCTTCAAATAAATATTAACGACTGAACATTGAGATATAAAATGGACGGCTTCGTTGGCTGAATGAAATTTTATGGACTAGATGGCCGGTGGAAGATTGCTTCACTATAAAAACATTCAATGTCTTGAGTTTTACTTGCCACTTACCTAAGTAAGATAATCCCCGCTATCTAGCATGGTTACGGAAATAGAATTTCAGACGGGAAAAGTATTCCTGGACGTTTAATTTAAAAAAATCGTCTGGTTTATAGTTTTATAGTCACGTTTTTTTAGTATCCTAAAGACGGTCATGTTTGATCGTAAAATACAAAATATCTTGTTGCAAGCTACAGTCTGGCTTTCAAGAGAATGCGTTCATAATACTTAATTCCTGATAGCTGGCTGTACGACAGTAGTGACTAATAAAGATCAAATTCGCCAAACACGTATTCGTTTGTATGAATCTGTCAAGAATGCATTCTCATGTCGGCCGCACTGTAGTTGCATAATCACCCTATAATGTTCCCACTGCTGGGACACAGACCTCCTCTCAGTGAGAGGGAGTGGGCAGTAATCCACCACGCGGGCCCAGTGCGGGTTATTAGATGACACATGTCTTAGAATTTTTGGTTCTAGGTTCCCTCACGATGTTTTCCTTCACCGTTTTGAGAGCAATGGTGATGAAATAATTTACACAAAGTAAAGTGCCTGTCTGGGTTCGAACCTACGACCAACAACTCGCAAGTCACTGCCGTAACCCCTGGGCCACCACTTGCTCTCACTGCCTAGTTGCGTTTCTAACTAATATCTAACTAAATAATCCTTATCAAAGACACAAAAGGTAAGCCAATTTTCTTAACAGTCCTTTTATTGTTGAGTCAGAATGAAAATGTTAATTTCCCCACGTCCGCCGCGGGATAAAGAGCATTTTTGTGTTCATAAGCAATCGACTGGCAGCTTATCACGTAAATACCTTACTCCTTCATAAAGAGCTAAACATTAAGTACAAGTACTTAATATTAAAGCCCATTTTAGTTTTGCCTTTTGCTTGCCTAGTAGGTACCTACAATAACCCAAAATAAGAACATAAATGTGATAAAAATATAGATAGATAGTTTTAAAATACTTGATACCTAACAATATCCTAGCAAACAAAAATATAAGAAAATTAACTATGTAACATATTCCGCCATCACTTTTTGTTTTAGGATGGCCAGCGGGGATTGCGTATGTAACACACTAACAGTAGCAATGGTTTTCATGTTGACTGTACAACAACATTCATTGCGTTATTTACGTTGTTGGCACATATGAAGCAATGGATTAGCAATAACTTTCAAAATGATTCAGATTGAGATTGATTCAATAGTGTGTTACACACAGGTTCGCTTGACTTGAAACTAAGCGCATTCTTCTTCTTATATTATTGGAAAGGAGAGCTCTTAGCTCTTAGCACTACACTTTCATTTGAATTATTATGTACAGACGCGAGTACATCAAGCTACCCGAAACTGTAAATTTTACCCAATCAACTTTGAAACTTATAACTACTTTAGAGATAAAGTTGAAAATGTGTCAATTGAAGGAATTTGACAGATAAAACAATTTTATTAGGTTTTTATTAAGGCAAAAGCAAAAATAGAGTAAAAGTAAAGCTAACTAATAGACATGATCTTAAGATAAAAGATAAATTTAAAAAAAAAATTGTAACCGCTTGCCACGCAAAAGCTAGTCAAAGAATAACAACTTATTTTTATAAAGACGCTTGATAAGGAAGGATTATCTTTGTTAGTCAGCTATTTATAAACTCTTTTATCTATTCCTATCATCGATGTTTTAAAAAGCTTTTATTGAATTCCGCGTTGGTCTTTCAATTAGTAGAGAATGTAGAGATTCATATAACAAAATACTAACAAAATCAAAGATGGACATTGAATATTTTTGAAAAACAAAATAATTGCTACAAGGTGGGAACGAGTCTGATGCCAAAAATATAGTTTATAGATTTTTTTATCCTTTTGTCTGTTTGTCTGGATATATGTTCCGGATTGGCGCAAAAACGGCTGAACAGATTTGGATGAAATTTGGCACACAGATGGTTTATAATCTGGACTAACACATAGAATTACTTTTAACCCCGGTAGTATGTTCCCGTGGGATATTTTCCGACATCCACGCACCCGGGCGAACCCGGGCTTAAAGCTTATTTTAGTATCAAAAAGACTTTGATACTAAAATAAGCTTTATATATTTAAACGTTAAGTACACTTTACAAAGCTTTTAAAAGCTATGCAACCGTACCTATGATAACAGCGTTGTTTTAAACCAACAACCATCGGTAATATTATATTGAAATTGCAAAGTCCTTTGACAACACCCACGAGTAGAAGTGGGTTAAGCTATTGTTAGCGCGGGGTCACACCTGCATCGATATTCATCGCTATTTTAAGACTTGAGTGATGCCAACCTAACCTAGTAAAACGGCTACCTGAAATCTTGTCACACCTTTTTCGTAAAACCTGCTTAAATCGATCAACGGAGTTTTAATTAGGACCAAAGGGGGATCAAGGTCTTTGAAATTACTTCTAACACAAGGTACTTGGATACACATTTATATTTTTTTTATTATTTTCTATTTTTATTTTATACTTGGATAGATTAAAAACCTATGTTATGTGCCGTCCAGCTATAATTATAGTTACCGGCAATATGCCGGCAATCATTTTTTTACCATTGTGTCTAAATTTTAAAGCAATCATGCTTTAAGATTTAAAAAATATAAACAACAAAAAATAGGATAGGATAAAGATTATTTTTTTAATAACGATTACCAGTCAGTTCGTACGTAATTTTTGCGAAATTACGTACGATCCAAATGGATCCTATTAACATTTAAAACCACAGACAACACACACGTGTTGTCTGTGGTTTTAAGTTTCAATAAACTACACTTGAATGACTTACAATAAACTACATCAAAGTTACTACAGGGTATACTATAGATACACGTCTTTTGCCTAACCCTTCTAGGAACACAGGCATGATAATATGTTATGTTTCGTCAAAGTTCCATTAGGTACCTATTGTAACATCGCAAACGCAGGTTGGTATAAGTATCCTTTGAACACCGAGTACTCAATACATTCTATACAATACACAGGGTTAATTTTCAAAAATCAGTCAAATTCAAGGGTGAGGTACAGACCATCAAACTGAACAACTTTCTCCATGGGACCAATATCGTAATCGCGAAAAATTGATCAACTGTCCCATAGAAAACTTCAATACCTACTCGACCTAAACGTATGGGACGGGGGAACTTTTATTCGCGATTACGATGTTGGTCCCATGCACAAAATGTTTTAGTTTGATGGTCTACAGACCATAAAAAGACCAGCCAAATTTAAGATTGTGGTACCTACACCTCAACCTTAAATTTGGCTGGTCTTTGAAAACTAACCCGATATAGTACTAAAACCTGCAGGGTAATTGCGTAACACACTATCAGTAGCAATGGGTTTCATTTTGACAGTTCAACAACTTTCATTGCGTTATTTACGTTGTTGAGCAGACACATTATTCGAACATATGGAGCAATGGATTAGCAATATGCTTGAAAATGATTCAAATTGAGAGTAATAGTGTGTTTCGCAATTAGGGTGCTGTATCCTGTATCATAAAGCGTCGATCATATTACGTGAGAGTACCTGGAAGCAGGCACTTTGTTGCGCCTGACGCACATCGCCCAATCTCTCTATGACCGGTGATCTAGAATAATTATCCCCCGAACACTGTCCAATACCGAGAATTGTGCTAAGTGCACGTATTGTGTGACGTTAGCATTGACTATTAATATCATGTTCGATATGCCTTTGATTTCAGAGCATAATTATCTTCTGTGTTATTACATAGCTACCTTTACCACAAACCTACATGGTGCAATAATGAAACGTATAGCATAAGCATAGTAGAATCAATCAGCCTATAACGATCCCACTGCTGGGACTCAGGCCTATCTTTAAGGGGGAATGGGCAGTAATCCACCACGCAGACCAAGTGCGGGTTGGTGAATGATGTTTTGTTTTCCTTCACCGATTTTAAGAGCAATCTCAAACTCAAACTCAAAGAATTTATTTCAAATAAACCTTTTACAGGCACTTTTGAATTGTCAAGGGGTTGGTCAGTCAGAAAGGTACCTATGGAGAAGAATGGTCAAGAAACTTCACGGACACTCTTTTAAATCAAAATAATATGGTTACAAAGTATTGGTTACATCATTCATGTTAAAAAGTATGCATGTGAGAACAATGCAGAACGTTAAAAGCGTCCGTAATGAAAAGATAAAACAAAACAATTCAAATATTAAATTAATAAATGGTGATAAAATAAATTACACAAAGTAAAACGCCTGCCTGGGTTCGAACCAAGGAGTTGTAAAACGTAATCCGTATTTAAATATGGAAGTATTCCAAATTAAGTATTATGACAAAAGACATATACTTATGTCATAGGTATATACGTGCGTGTAGGTATGTGATTTTTTATGTCATAATATTTCAATCGACAGATAATTTTTATTCATGGAATAAAATTGACGTCTGACAGATTTTGTATGGAAGAACTGTCAAAAATTCAAAATTAATCCTCGGATAAAATTATCTGGCGTTGGAAAAATCAGCCCTTAGAACAAAAAAAAACAACAAGATAATTCAAAAATAGAAGCTGATGACGCTTACAAATGTCCAGCAGACAAATGACAACAGATTAACTTAGTCCTCTATCTTATCAGTAAACCTTGAGTAAAAAATAGTAGTCAGCACAAGCATGTTGGGCTGTTCAATTATATAAGTGATTAAAATATATAAATACTCGGCTCAAACAAGGCCTTGATAAAATCCAGTCTACCAAAAAGTAATCCATATACCAATCTAAAAATAGGCATCTCTCATAACGGACACGACGTCGAAATTCACGACATTACCCAACCGGGTTGGTGATAGGTCAAATTCTTGTCCTCTTGCCAGAAGTGATCCTTTTTCCTGAACAAAAAATTAAATAGGACACTCCGCCACTACCTACGTTTCCGTTGACAAAATAGAAACATGCTCCTGGCAATAATGTTATTTCCTGGCACAATAAATTTGTCGTTGAAAGGGAGAATAAAAACCAAAATTGGTTAACCCGCCGTTGAAAATATAACCAGAATGCAGGAGCCATCAAAGGCTGTGCAACATCGAACCAATTAATTGTGTTGTAATAAACTGTCATTTGCCCGCGGCAGTATTCGCTCTATTCGCTTTTTCCAATATTTCCTGCGATTCTTCTCCCGTTAAAAATAAGGCTTTGTTTTAAAATGACTTAAATTTCCTGGAAGCTACGTAGACGTGATCACTGGTTTTCTTTTTCCTTCCTTCTTTATAACTTTTTCAAAGAATAATGGATATTTTTTTCCACGACGTATATTATATATTACATGTTACTCTTGTTCATTATTGATGTTGTCGTAGGTAATGCTTCGTATATTTTATCATTCATCATAATGTATGGGGTGAACAATAGCTGATGCCAAAATTTGATGTAGGTATCAGTATTGACGGATTAAGGTATTGGGAGCCCTCAACAAACATTAGCTCATCGCTCTATATTGAGATTGATGAAGCGTCGTAGCACTGGCACGTAACCACGGAGCTACTTACACTATACCTAACAACACTCATGTGGTATATATGCTGTAAAAGTAATGCTCCTAAAATGAAACAAAAACTAACTCCTTGAAAACATTAAAATCAGCTTTATATTTTGTTTATCTGAAAACTACCGTAGACGGGCTACGGCGTAGCAACTTGCTACGCGGCACAAAACTTACACACCGCAATTTACCACTCAATTTATGAAGTCCAATAAAATACTGTCTGGTCGTGTAATTCTTAGTTCAGTAAAAATATAAAGTAAATTTTTTTATAAAAGGACTTCACGGCTAGCTAATGTGACCTGAGCAATATATAATCACCTTTTTTCTACTTCAATTCAGCCCCTCTGCCACCCGTGTCGTGCTAAATGAAGCATAACGGAGAACTTGCACCATTTACCTTCGTATTTATATTGCACCCTCTAGCTAAGTTGGAAATATTGAACTGAGTATTTGAAAAGCTAGATTTTCCGCCGAGTATATTACCAGCGAGCAATTAGTGTCGTATTGTAGGTAGGTAGTTGATAGTCGATATTCGATACATTTGGGAATTGCCAATAAACGTAATTAGGCGAAACTGTGCAATCGAATATACATTATGTTGTAGAACATGTGTCGTCTGCCATTGCTCCCCGCAGAGAAACTGGTAGCCGCAGGAGCGGTGCGGCTGACTGACGGCTTAGTACCAATTGCTAAGACATGAATAATTGTTGCCTGACGTCTAAGCGCTGACTGCTCCTGGCCAATTTACCTGCTAGACACATACGAGATGAATGGTTATGCTAGGTGGAGCGACGATCTTCGCAGGATGGCAGCTGGATGAGAGTTCCCGAAAATCGAGTTGAATGACGTGCAATAGGAGAGCCCTATGTCCAGCAGTGGACTGCTATAGGCTGATGATGATGGAGGCCTCTTATGTTTAATGCACACATACTTACCTGTTTGGAAGTTAACTGATACAATTAGAAGTATTAGTAGATAGGTAATATTTTGTTACAAAGAGCTAACCATAATAAAAAGAGCATCTTTAAAATTCCCTCACAATTTTAGCTGAAAAATTGCAAAATTGTCCTACAAAATGGCCGGCCTCCCGGCCGTTGACCGGCCAGCTATAAAACGGGGCCAAAGATGTCACATGTGACATCTTTAATCAGCCGTACTCTGACAAAGGTAGACGCACAAAAAGCAGGTAGATACCGGCGCTCGGTCCACGGCACTTACACCTGTTACTCCCGACATATTTCAAGAGACCGCTCGTCGCAAATGTGCCACGCGAATATCCCATAAAAAGTTTTCACTTGCCGCTCAATTTTTATCGGGATATTATGTCATTATTTTCCACTATCTTTTGAAATATCTCCAGAATAGGTAGCGAGGTAACTTCAGGTGACAGTGATGTAGGACTTAGGAAAATTTCATTATCTTTTTGTGCATAGAGATGTGGATCCAAGAGGCATGGACAGAGTGGATTATGGGTTCTTTTACAAAGCGTTGTGATCATCGAGAAAATAGAAATGGTTTATGAGGCGATAGGGAGTCATAAAGACCTCATATAAAACTTTGTACCGATTAAACAGTAAGAAATATTCTTAAATAACATGATATGCGTAAAAGCAGCTCTATAAATAGCTGTATCACATAAACGCTCGTGTATATTTGAGTCGATATCCCTTCCCTATGTACTTAATCGAATGTCAATCGCGCGGCACCCGCTTGACAATGGACGGATATTCTCACAAGACATGACACCTATCGGCATTCGCAGAGCATTACACACGTTAGGGTTTTATTATCACGCGGGAATATTTCACAATATCTCTGTGAATTTATGTCAATACAAGCAATAGTTCAGTAGGAAAACGCAAGTTTTTCCTACTAATCTATTTGCTTGTCTTAATCTATTTTGGCAGGCGAGTAATTATTGTAAAACGTTTCTTATTTTTTATTCCATCATTTTTTTTGTGCCTAGGGTGAATTTCACCAAACTTTTATGTCTTATCCTGAGAATAAATTTTGAATTTTTTCCCTATTGGAACTCTCAGACTTCAATTTTATTCCACGGATTAAAGATTTTGGTAAAATCAACCCTAGACTTTGGTAAAATCAACCCTAAACGTATAAGAAACTGCAGATACCCAAAAAGCATTAACCTTATATCGTAAAAGTTTTTTTTTTTTTTTTTCTTTTCAGTGGGATTTTATGTGCGACTGCGACGTGGCGATACATGATTCAAACTTTTCGTGGGAAAGTTAAAACCGTGAAACACCCCACAGCGTCAAAAGCGTAGGCTACTAAAACGAAGTTAAGGAAAACGTTTTTCATAAAAAGTGTTCCACCAGAGCAGCGTGCCGTACTGCGGTCGCTAGTGTAACATAAAATTCAGTTAATCGTGTGCGAGTCCGGGCGAATGGTGTCGCTGCGGAGCCCGAACATCCCGTGTATCCCGCCCGGATATTGAGGGAGCGTAACCGTCATGAAACTTTTACGTCCCTTATCCGTACACCTATTACACCGACGGCGGTGTCATATTTCATCGAACCGCCGCTTGCCGGCTAGACAGCGCGAAGGCGGTTTTTATTAAAACCGCTGCGGACGTTTCCGTCACCTCGTAAACCACACGTGGCTGAAGGTTTCGATACACTGAATATGTTAAGATACTCGGCTGTGGTTGACGCTGTCCTACATCTGTGCACATAAAACTGGTAGTTTTATGATGGTGTTAGGGAAAGGGAAATGTCATCTAAGTTTAATCATTTGTTTTTCTGATAAAAACGTGATACGTTGTAACTTTTATTGTAGGACGGCTGTAAATAAACAGCTGATTAAGTATGCAAAGGTAGTTTTCGAGTCTCTAACGAACAAATAGAAGGAGACATTGCTGTTATTTGTCGATAAAAGAGCATTAAACCTTAATGAAAGTATTCATTTTATTTCCTTGTCGTTTTGTGTCTCTGAGAGATACTTTCACAAGCCCATATCAAAGAATTTCACTTAACTTTTATCCGAAATCCAATAATAAATGGAACGTGGGGGTTGCACGTGGAATTTTAAATTTCACATGTACTTATCTTATATTAATACATGGGACATCGACGCGCAACCTGTTACCATGGATACGATATGCATATGAAATAAATGCGACGAATAATTTCAACGCACGGGCGCATGGGGGTACTACTACATAGAATACTTACTACGTAGAATACTTTTGAATCACTTCGACGCCATACAGTTCTGACGCGAACTCCGTTTATTAGTATTGAATTTCTGACTTTGATCATCTACTTTTGCTGTTGACTGTACAAAGTTGATTGGAAAAATTTTACAGTTTCGAGTAGCTTGATGTGCTGGCGTCTGTACTTTTCTATGAAACAGCAGACTTCTTTTCGAAAAAAGTTATTCGCTAGGGGTCTAATCATGTGCAGAATTCATGGCTTCAATTTGCACGTCGATGTATGCCACCCCGTACCTATATTTTTATTTGTATCTCATGGTTGCAGAAAGTTAAGACATGGATACATGCAGATCAAGCTTAGGTTTGCATTCTATTTGTATCGTCTGGAATTTATTCTAGAAACATGACCCCAGTATTAGTTACGTACAGATATTATTCCCTGCCTCGGACGAAGCTTAGATAAATACCTAGTACCAGCCCTAAGTTTAGACTTGTACCCAGAATTTCCCGCCCCTTGGGACGTAATACCTACCGTAGTCGGTAAACAGTAACTGTAAGACTGTAAACCTCTGCCTACACCATTTGGGAATTAAGGCGTGACGGTCATAAATCAGTACCTTTTATGGTAAACATAGAAAGAACGGAATACTAAATTATATTGTAAGTTAAGAGTACCTCTTACCTGTAAGTCAATTTACCTAAAAGCTCTGGAGTGGTAGGCTGAGATAACTTTATACGATAGATTAGCGCTAGAAAGAGACAAAACACTCACCTAAGATTTACCGTAACTAAGCAACTTACCCTTAAATGTTTATAAGTAATGTTTAAGTAACGTGTTTATCTAAGCAAAACGTTAAAGTCGACTATGCGCGTAAAAATAAAGAATACGAGATGCATTTTATCAAGTTGTGACTTTTCAATTCATGTGTATATGTGACAGTCATAGTGATTAAACAGCTATTATACATAATGACTGGGTCATTATATTTAAAGTAACCTAACCAAACCGAACCTCGGGGTGCCCTTCGCTCGCTCTTGCATCCTATGTCGACATAGCCCCGCTTCGCGTGGCTCCTATTTCTGTGTAAAGGGTTTAAAGTAACCTAACCAAACCGAACCTCAGGGTGCCCTTCGCTCGCTCTAGCATCCTATGTCGACGTAGCCCCGCTTCGCTAATATGATTAATTCTGTGTCAATTATCGCTTTATCTAAATTGAGTAGACATTATAAATAATGGCTAGATAATATGTATAATATCCGGATTTATTACTTTGGCTGTAACATATATACTTTTTCAACACACTTGCTCGTAAAGTGGCTCTTATTGAACCGCTTTAAGGTACATAATGGAGTGTATTACGAACGCGTGCTTTTTCTTTACTTTAATCCACATGTTCTGTAATACCACAGATAACTATTTACTAGTCGGAGACGCGCGCTTTTTTAATCTCATCAAACCCTGCGTTCCGAATTGGGAAATAATCGATGTGTTCCGAATTGGGAAATAACCGAATTAGCGTGAGCGCGATAACGATAACGATGTCCCGTGAATCGTCATAGATGACGTCATGACATTCGCCATCTTGCGATAATGCCGACCATGCCCTAGAATAATATCACCGTGAGCGCTGTCAAAAATTACAGTGTGTGTATGAGGTTGTGTCAGTGTGTGTTTTGTTTTGAGTTGCATCATCTTTAAATTAAACTAACGTGGCATTTTTGAAATTGTGCTTCTGGCTGACAGTCGCCACCTAACCAAAGAAGAAGAACTGAAGAAGAAATGTGGTGTTTATACAAAGAAATACTGTAATAATATCTTTTTTACATTGTGTAAGCACTGTCATGTGAGCGCGTTCACGAGTGTTCCGAATTGTTGCCAGCTCTCAGCAGTCATAATAGTAATATCTAAATCGGAACGCATGTGAGATGATGCATGGACGTAATATTTCGTCCATGGAGATGATGTGAGCGCTGTGATGTGAGCGATTATAGCTAATTCGGAAAGCGCCCAAAGAGACTTCATGCCGAAAGAAAAAATCCGCGGGCTATATTTCAATTTTTTTTTTAAATAGTCTGTATTGTCCTTGGTCGCAAAATGAACTCGCAGGGGACCACAGACAATTTAAGGTGAATGCGCAGTGGTAGACCGCGAAATTCTTAGGTTTTTTGCAATTTTCAGGTTTGTGTTTAGTATATTTTTTCTATAGGCTGTATCGGTTTTGTCTGTGCCATAGATTAATATATTTAAAATGAGTCAATGTTGCGCGCGCATAGCTAGTGCTGGCTAGCACGGCGCGCGGGAAAACAAAACCAGCGCGCCATTTTCCATACAAGTTAATATTTAACAATACAAGTCTGTTTTTTTTCCTCGCAAGTGTGTTGAAAAACGTCGTATGAAACGCGTGTGCATTAATCAATATACACTCGGCTTTCTTATCGCTCTCGCCTGCGGCTCGCGCGATAATATCGCCTCGTGCATAATGATCAACATAGCACACATGTATCATAATGTACTATTCTAAGTTTACCGCTGACATCGGGGAAGGAAAACATCGTGAGGAAACCTGGACTAGCTGACCAGGTGAACTCCGTACTGCCTCAGATTCAATAAGAACAAATGTGTGAGAAAATGAATTATCTTAATTTTTTTTCGCAATTTTTTTTCATCTTTTAATAGTTATTATTTTTTTTTATTCGGGGTGGAGACAAATCAAAAATCATAAAAATTGGTCCAGCCGTTCTTGAGTTATAAATGGTGTAAATAACCCGACTTTGTTTTATTATATAAGTGTCTAAGCCCATGTGGAAGTAATGCAAGCGGACTGTATTATAAAAAGATTTAATAGGTAGCTCACAATTATTATAGCAACTACTGTATGTCCGGCGCGGTCGTGTCGAACGATGCCATGCCGCGATGCTGTGTTGCCTCCCGGTCCCCCGCTGCCGCGCCGTGCCGCGTGGCTCCTTGACGACGCCTTAGTGTGTTCGTTAGATTTGGATGTATGTGTGTGAACAATAAGTCTGAAATCACCAATCCGTCTTGAGCAACGTGCTTATCAATGCTCATGCCTTCTCTGTATAAGAAGCAAGACTTTGCTCTGCAGTGGAACATTAATCAGCTTGTAGTAGTATTATTAAGTATTTATTTAAGTATACCTTGTAATCGTTTAGTTTCTAGCACGCTTACATAGCGGTTTTACAATTCTGGCGACAATACCTTCCTACCTAATTCGGCAGATTCGTGCTACAATACCTAAATTGATATACCTATTATATTAGTAACAATATTGTAGCTGACCAGGCATATTGTAGCCGCTGGGCCGGACAACTCAGCGGGACGCGGACTGACAGCGCTTGACAGCGCTGACATCACGTGACAGCGCGGTTTCCCAACTGTCCTCACGCGATCAATCACTGATGATCGAGGACACGTTAGGGGGACATTTGTCCCTGTTTAGTTTGTGGGAAAACCTTTAAAAGAGTAATTGGTTGTTTATAAATATGTGTTTGCTATTGTCTAAAGCCATTTAAGTGTGTAATCAAAGATCTTTTGCCAAGCCGGGCTCAAATGGCGATACGTGTTTCGCGAAGACTCAGCCAAATACAAGCAAGAAATAAATACCTATTTTTCCACTAAGCTTTCAATATCATTTTTATTATTTGCGTTTTAGTAAGTAAATGGGCAAGTTATTTAATTTAATTATAATTACAATATACAAGCTAACACTAATATATATATATATTATGTAAAAGTATATAAAAAAAGGCAGGCGCTCATCGGGCATCACAAAATTCATCCGCATCGCTGTCAATGGGATAAGTGCCCAAAAGGCAGGCAGCATTACCACATTGTAAGGCAATGCTGATTTGTTGCGCTAAAAATAGGGGTTTTACTTTTACATTAAAAGTCACAATCAGACAACAAAGAATTCATGACTCAGCACAACATGGTTTAAAAGTAGTTGAACTCTCTGTATATATTTTATCGTGTTATTGCCTTTTATTTAAATTAGGTCCCTAATCCCTATGTCCAATAGCAGTTCTCTCATCTCTCGATTTTTACAACAAACGTTAGTGTCAGATTGCAGGCCAAAATCTTCATACACCACCCAGGAATAATTAAGAGTTTTTTAAATAAAATAAAACACACTCGATTAACGTAATCACAACATACCTTAGTTATCATTGGGGAATCTTAAGAATACCGTTTACTTATTACCTACATACCACGTTCTACCCTCGATCGCTTTATCGTATCAAATCTAGAAGGGCGAAATGGTAACGTATCATTTTCTTTGCAAATTGAAGAGTGCTTTTAATAATCTATATTGTCGTGGCTTTTATTTATTGTGATCAAAAAACAACAGTTACAAGTATTTAATATTATTTAGTACTAGCAGTGCCCCGCGGTTTCACCCGCGTAAGTTTCGATCCCGTGGAAATATCGGGATAAAGACTATCCTATGTCCTTTCCCGGGACTCAAACTATTTCTATACCAAATTTCATCTAAATCGGTTCAGCGGTTTAAGAGTAAAGAGGGAGGGATTCGTTTCTGAAAAGGAATTTATTACGTAGACTTGCGTCAAAAATTCGTGAAGCATGCATTGAGGTGGTCAATTCCGTCTTCAGATCCGTCTGATCTGTACTAAATCCGTAACAGTGTCAGTGTGGCTGACGGCTGTTACGGCTTACGCTTACGACAGCTGTAAACTGTAAATATTTTATTATTTTTTATTATTATGATGTTCTTTCCCTTATAAGTAGATTATTTTCTATTTTGTAAATGTGAGAACGATATTAATAGGCCTTGTAGACTCCTAGATGTTTCGATTTGTTAGCCATTTTTTATTTTGTTAAGTGGTACTTGTTGACAGCTAGGCCTACATTGTCCTCCTAACACTGTAATTTGAAAACATTGTAAAAGCCATTTTTAAAAGGGTAACCGTGGTGTTCCTTGCCGGCTCTTTTCCATGGGAAACGACCAATTGGAACCGTGGACGAAAATAGTTTCTGACGTTTCATAAGTGCCCAATTGCCCGACAGCCAACTGGTTAAATTAGCCGTTTAGTTAACCGCCTGGCCTTTGAAAGTAGTGCTCGCCTCGCTTCGCTCTCTTGGCTCGCACGCGGATGATCACAGTTCTAACCTAACCTAACCCATTTGGTCGGGGTGACCTGGCTTAGTCACTGCGACCAATTTGGCTCGCGCGTAATTGCTGGTTACAGTTCCAACCTAAACTAGGTATAATTGAATATCATTCAAGCCGTCGCGTCGTTTAGTTAAAAGGCTAGGCGGTTAACTTAACAGCTTATTAAACCAGTTGGCTGTGACATACACATCACACATGATTAGCCTATAATGTTCCCACTGCTGGGATACAGGTCTCCTCTCTTCGAGAGGGAGTGGGCGATATCATCACGCCCAGTGCGGTTAGTAAATGTCAAATAGCTTCGAATTTTGGTTCTGGAACATCCCCCACGATGCACTTCGCGATGCGTTTCCTCACGATGTATTCCTTCACCGTTTTGAGAGCTGTGGTGATGAAATAATTTACACAAAGTACACAAAGTTATGTAGGTTTATGTGAAATTAAATATTTTGAATTGTGCCTTGACTTGAGTAAAAAAAAAACTTTATTTCTTTTCCTATCAGATTCGTCTGTTCAGATTTCCATGAATGCAGCCTTAAAGGTGTTGCTGCCACTCAGGACACGGCTTCCATGGTTTATGTATGTTCAGACGACAGATAACGAGTGCATATTGAGACATTGAGCGTTTTGTCACGTAGCCCCTCGTCGGCTATCCGTGGCATTATGCTGATTGTGGCGCAGTACGGAACTCGTGGCGCTAACGTGCCGACTCGCAAACATAACATTGACTATTCCACGAGGAGATTTAGAGATCGTGGGACTAAGACCATACCTACTTGGGTGTTTTGGTGTACTTGTCAAAAAGATCTGTGATGTCCTCAACAACCATTTTATTACACTAGTTCACTTTTCGACTAGTTTACCAATAAAAAAAATGTTTTTAAAATACAGTTTACTTGCAATACTTGCTAATAGAACAGATATCAGTTTTCCAATGAAATGTTATCATGCACATATGGTGTATGTTGTCATTTTGACGCACAATCAAGCATATTCTATGGTGCTTAATTTTCATTGTTTAGAACTCCTAATTCAAACGCTCAGACCAAATAAAAAACCAAGATAAAGGGCTGTCAACAGTAAAGTGAAGCCGGTTTCGCAAACATGTGTGCACATAGTGAGGTGTAGTTTGATTGTAAATGGTTGTAAATGTGTGCGTGTGAGCGTGTATGCACAGAGCGGAGGTGTAGTTTTTACAAGCTTCACTATATTGTTCGCAGCGCTGTCTTGACTTTTTATTTAGTCTGAGTTCAAACGTTCCTCATTTTCCATATATGCTTACCCCATGTTTATTTATCTCACCTACATTTAATGAAACCCTGGTACCAAAAATGTGATAAATTTAAATAATGTCAATAATAATAATGTCGAAGGTAGGTAAATGCTGTCTGGAGTATTTCTCGGTGAACCGGCACGCTAGCTGCCCGCTAGATATTAAATTCTGCAGGTAATATTCATGAACGAGTGCCCTAAGCGAGCCACTCAACTGGTCTCGATATAATAAAAAGGTATTATGACAATTCGTAATAAAAGGAAATTATAATATTGAGCCGGCTTCAAGGTACAAAATAAAGTGGTTTGTTTTTCACGTTTTCTTTGTTCCCGAAAAGTAAGTAATAAGGACAAAAAACAAGAATCAAAAATTTTATCAAATATTTGCGTCGCACTAAAACGTGTAGGTAGGTATAATTATGTACTGAAAAATCTAATATTAAAAGAAGACTGAAACTGCGGCATGTTATGTTTTAATTTTTTCAAGATCTGTATCGGTTAGGTATAGGACTTACCTAAGTGAGCTTTTGAAGAAACTAACGAATAGACGGATAGCCTCACTCAATGAACAAAGGCTTTATTCAAAAGCGCAAATAACAACAAATACAAAATAAAAGTTGAACATTTTCCGGACTTCGCACACCATGGATGCGAAAATGGATAGAGTGTTTTCGCTGGTAACGCCTCTAGAGACAAAAGTACTGAATGAAATAAAACAAATAAAAAATGGCGGTCTCGCCACCGCGTGGCATTAATTTCATAAAGTCGCCACGCGGGAACTATAAATTCAGACCGTTGTTACTCGAATGACGTCACCACACACGAGTGCAGGCTATAATTACCAGTGATTTCGAAAACTATCAACGGCCATGATAAGTTTAACATGTCATTATCGGGCGACCGGGCCGTGCCACGTGAAATAACATTTTAATGTCTGCCGTAACCGCATTTACGGTACCTTGTCATTTCTACTGACGTCGGAACATTACTGCTTTAATCGCATTTCGTGGACCCATGATTGCTTCGGGGCAAAGATGTTTTTTGTTAAAAATAATGTCCACAACGAAAATATCTCAATTTGGAGGTATTTTTTGTTGTATATTCATACTTATTTAAGTGTGTTTCAAAAAGTTATGGTTTTGTACTCCTTTCTCTATTCTTGTCACTTCATTACTTCTTGATGTAAAAGCTTTAGTTCAAATTAAAATTCAATACTTTTATTTTTATTAAGCTTATTCTTTCAACGTTTTTACGGGGCTATAATAAATATTTTGTTACAGAAGTTCCCGTAGGTTTTCCTACGGGAACTTCTTAACTTCTTATTTTAAGCTATCGCTTGCTGCAATTTTATAATCGAACCGAAAATGATATAAATGATAAGATAACATTTATAAGAAAGTAACTATAGAACCTACACGAGCACATAAATGAAGTAAAAATGTTAGGCTGTTAGCGACATCAAAGCAACAGGAAAAAGTATATAAGATAATCTGTTGAATGCTTGATAATAGGATGTTAGTACGAAGAGTATGTTATGCGGAGCTTTGAACAAAATATGTGAAAATTTTCGACCTCAACCAGTCGTTGCGTCTAGTCGACGAGTTGTCGCAGTCACATATCGCATAGTGTGCGCCGTGCCTTCACCAAGTACCTGTGACATGTGGTTTATGTATGAAGGAACAATCAATCTGCCTGGCCTTTTCCCAGATAAATTGGGGTCAGCTTCCAGTCTACCCGGATGCAGCTTAATACCATTACTTATTAGATATACATGGAGCGACTACCTGTGGAGATCCACAATCCAGTTACTGGGTAACAATAGGTATATTTTTTAGTAAAACTGGTTGTCAGACTTGGGCTTCTGACTACCTTTAACGACTGTCAAAGATCTACGAATGACTGCCCGGACGAACGGCTTAACGTGCTTTCCAAAGCAAGGAGGACTCTGACATGTAATGGATGGTCACCCATCCACGAACCGACCGCAAGCGTAGCTTAACCTTCGATCGATCCGTGCAGCTGTTATCATTTAGCCACGAGCCCCTTCGTACCTTCTGTAGGTACGTGTTAGTGTAATAGATGACTACATTGACATTTAAGGAACACACATAAAATTGAAAAAAACTGGCCAAGTGCGAGTCGGACTCGCACACGAAGGGTTCCGTACCACAAGGCAAAAACGTCGAAAAAAAACACGTCTGTTCTATGAGACCCCCCTTAAATATTTATTTTATTCTGTTTTTAGTATTTGTTGTTATAGGTAGCGGCAACAGAAATACATCATCTGTGAAAATTTCAACTGCCTAGCTATCGCGGTTCTTGAGATACAGCCTGGTGACGGACAGACGGACGGGACGGACGGACGGACAGACAGCGAAGTCTTACTAATAGGGTCCCGTTTTTACCCTTTGGGTATGGAACCCTAAAAAGCCGAAGGAAGAGTTAAAGGTTTCCTTACCTTCCTTTACAATCGGTGGAAAGAAAAAGAGAATTACGTCCTAATACGTTTTACCATAAACAGGGTTATTTTATGTTAGCTAGCTAAGCTCCGCAGACGCGATTTACAGACGCCAGCACATCACGCTACCCGAAACTGTCAACTTTTCTCAATCAACTTTAAACCTTATAATTTAGCGATAAAGTTGAAAATCTATTAAAGAAATTTGACAGATTGTAGTAGCTTGATGTGTTGGCGTCTGTACATCGAGATTAAAACACGATAAAATATAAGATAGCAGTTTTTCTGAACTCATACTTCAAGTAACAACCACAACAGCAGTCACTGACCTCTCAAAAAAAAAAAACGAGTCTTTTTTTTTAAATCGTGTTTAGATAGGTATCGATATCCATCTCGTCTGCAAAGTTTAGCTAGCCAATTTGTCTATAATAAACAAGATTCTGTTATTTAACAAGAGAGAGACAAATTCTCTATAATAAACAAAGAGAGACAAATTGTCTATTAACAAGATCCTGCTATTTAACAAAGAGAGACAAATTGTATATTAACAAGATAACAGATAGAGAGATTATAATTATTATTTAACTTTGCATGCATAATTAAATCGCGACGGTTCAACAATCGCAATTACCGTTCTATCAGATACGATTTCCCTTTTTAGGGTTCCGTAACCAAAGGGTAAAAACGGAACCCTATTACTAAGACTTCGCTGTCTGTCCGTCCATCCGTCCGTCCGTCTGTCACCAGGCTGTATCTCAAAAACCGCGGTAACTAGACACTTGAAATTTTCACAAATTATGTATTTCTGTTGCCGCTATAACAACAAATACTAAAAACAAAATAAAATAAATATTTAAGTGCGGCTCCCATACTACAAACGTGTTTTTTTCGGCGTTTTTGCCTTGTGGTACGGAACCCTTCGTGTGCGAGTCCGACTCGCACTTTGACAGTTTTTTCTAGTCTTCTTTCACAAGATTAGTCCAAAAACCGTAAAGGTCGCTTGTATTTAGGTACACAAGTTCCATTTCTTCGTTTACGCACGAACGTAGAATGTTTGCATTCAGGGGTACACACCTATAACTGATTTGTTTGCCGCCAGGATTTATGAACACCTTCAATCCACAAGGCCACAAATTCAATCATAAATGTCGCGTTCAACGAACACTTTGAGCCTACAAAGTAATTTAGAGCGCGGAAATGAAACGGAAAACAATAGAAGTCATTAAGTACTTCATTTTACAACGAGGGTTTCTTTCAGTTAGGAATGCCTAGCTCTTTTTCCATAATTTTGAGTCGTAACGAATGGCGAGCTATTTTTACATATTTTTGAGGCGGCTTTATAGACCTCTAATACAACCATTTCTAGGTATTCAGTGTCTTATTATCGTATCTTTTAGAATAATCAGCCTATAATGATGGCACGGTTGGCGCAGTGGTTAAGCGATTGACTGCTGCGCTGCGTGTCGCGGGTTCGATTCCCGCACGGAACAAATATTTGTATGACCTACAAGTAGTTGTTCCGGGTCTGGCTGTTTGTGTATGTGAGTTTAAATGTTTGTAAACGCACCCACGATACAGGAGAAATTCCTAGTGTGGGGCAACGTTTTTTTTTAAAACAAAAACAAAAAAAAATTTTGGGAACATGAATCTGTCAAGAATACATTCTCTCGTCGGCCGCACTGTTAAGTTGCATAATCAGCCTATAATGTTCCCACTGCTGGGACACAGGCTTCCTCTCTGTGAGAGGGAGCGGGCTGCAACTGCAATCCACCACGCAGGCCCAGTCCGGGTAGGTAGATGTCACATATTATGTTTTCGAATTTCTGATCCATGTGGAAGGCAACTTGTACTTGTATATAATCGTTCATTGTTGAGCGTTGGCTTTCACTTGAGAGTACACAAAGATACCCATATCTACCATTTAATATTAATGAAAGATATATTGGAACTATAGAACCCTGCTAACCGACAATCAATGGTAGAGCATTCATACAATACTCAGGGGTTTAAGAACCACAATGTAAGTTGGCCCAGTTTCCCTAAATATCGAATCAGTGAATCTATTAATAGCCTTTTAGTCAATTGATTCATCCCGAAGTCGTCGTCGTTGGCAATTAATAATTTTTTAAGTATACGCTAGTAATATACAAGTCAATGAGTAGTTATGTAAAGTCAGGGAAATGAAATGTTTATCAAATGACTACCGACGTAAATTGTCCGTGTAATCAAATAATTCTTTGACATTTGTTTATAATGGCTATTAAACGGCAAATTGACGAAGGGTATAAATTTTCTTAAAAATGTTTTCCCTGACTAGGTACAATAACTTGACAGTTTGCTCTGTGTAGGTACCAAGGAAACAGGGATCAGCACGGAACTAAATTATTCATTTGAGCCGCTGATATTTTACATTGCTATTAACGGCTTGAAATCTGTGACAGCAATAATACCTAGAATAATCCATTAAGAGTTCCAAATAATGATTTTAATTAATTAACAATTGAACGTTAACACTTCCCGTGACCCAAGGGCTGGCTTTTATCTTGGCCAGAGGCTAAGCATCGCCATACAACGTGGTAATGCCGCCAGTCTCTTGGGTACATTACCAGTCGACAGCGATGCGGATGAATTTTTCGACGCTATTTTTTAGTTTCTGTATAGTTTTGGTTAAGTTAGAATTTAATTTTGTTATTTTTAGGTTGAACGTTTGAAAGTGTGATGAATGTTTAATTTACGCAAAATCTGTTAATCATCAGTACTTAGTACGACTTATGAATATACGAGTACTTAATCTTTTGCGCGATGTAAGCGAACCGTTTCCGAATTCCTATACTTTGTAATGTCCCACATGAATAATTCCCAGTTATCTATTATATTATAATACGGCTTAGGACAAGCTCGCTGTAGCCGATAACGTATTTAGAATAATTTACAGCGCTGATAGAATTCACTGGATTCTGTTTAAGGGCGAGATTATCCACTCTGTGGGCAAATTGAATCAGCGAGGAAAAAATTACAAAGTGAGTTGTGAAATTTCAAAGCTGCCTTTTGAAAGGAAGTTCAAATATGGCGCGAAGATGGGCCTAAGTACCTAATAAAAACATATCGACGTTTCTGCAATTCTTTTGAATCATCATTCATCTTCATATTCCTGTCCTTATCCCAATTTATTGGGGTGGACGCAACATAATATCTTTTTCTTCCATAGAAAAAGATATTATGTACTTAGTAAGTATATATTATAATTAATTAAATATATATATATAATAATTAAATTAGTATGCTCTACTAAGTCGTCATCTCATTACAATTATTTCGAATATTATTTGGGATCAGAAAAACTTCGGAATCTCCATAAGTAAGACAAAAACGGCAGTATTAATATCAGATATCACAACTCATTTGTAAGTCAAATCAAACCCCGAAGACAGTACCTTCTAAAGACGGAAACCGCGTAACGGATAATCCCGCCCGGTTCTGATGCTTACATTAATTTGTTACAAGCTATTACATAGATTACAGCGTATGACTCACGACCAGGGTAAGTTGAGCAACGAATAAATATTCAGAGGCTGACAGAAGAAATTAGTGTGATACGGATGGGGCGGGGTTGCGGGATCCTGCCTGAATAACGCTTTTCAGATGAGTAACGCGGATTGACTGGAAATAAATTAATCAAGTGATGGGCAACCTACGCTACGTGGCTGCGATTTACGAGTTCGCCTGAGACCCGCCCCCTCCCGCTCCCACGCCTTTCCCGCGCCGCGTCGCGTCTCGCACAACACAACTCATCAATTTCCTCAGGACATACGCCTTGGAATCCTGTTAATTAAACTATGCCGCCAAATTAAAGCGGCTATACAGCGCGCATCGCGGCTTACCACTGACGAAAGTATGCACATTACGTGTAGCTACGTCCAAAATATTTAAACGTTAATCATTCCTGGCTTTTTTAATTACCTAAATAGTTGGCATCTTATATACCCTTGGAAGTAGTAACTAATTAATAACTTACTCTGTATAAAAATTGTTCTCATCGTAGTGAACTCGAGACAAAGTTAATCGATTAGAAGCGATGTACGAATCAATTACCCTAATGAATAGACAAATCGCGATGCTGATAAAGTTCATCGAACATGGAAAATTACAAAGCTATGTATGTATAGCTTTCTACTTTCGTATAATAGTTTTGTCGTGAAATACACTTTAATTTGTTAGTTTCTTAATATAATACAATTGGGTAATAGTAAGCTTTTTCAGAAACTTCTAATGTAATTTGTACTGGACATTATTTTATTACATGTGTTTATTTTTTCGTAAGTATTCGTCGTGTTCGTGAACCCATATCTCGTCCTTGACAAGGTAAATCTTCAATTTGCAAGGGGTGAGCTTATCTTTGCTTATCTAGAGCGGTTCCAATTTCAGATGTATGCAGTTTTTCTTTCAATAAAATTTGTAATACCTGTCCCTGGTTACTTAAAATGAATTACGTTGCAATGAAGGAAACATTAGTGTTAGATATGGGTAGTATAGTTTTCATTTAGGTTCTAGCTTACGTTACGAATTCGGAAACATTCAAAAGTGTCTAAACAACGTATTAATATTGACTGTAATAAATTAATGGGTAATCTGAACATAATTGACAAAATCATGTCAGGTGTTACCGTATTACAAAAAACGCTAGAAATCTCTCGCAAGTATTTTTGCGAATTTTGTTTGTGGCAGTTTAATTTATGTTGTAGCAATAATTTGTAGGATGTTCATTTATTACCTAGGACTAACAAAATGAACCCTTTCCCCGCCGCAAAAGAAGTATTTCAACATTTAAGAAAACATACTTCGGTCATACATACCGACCGCGATTTTGTGGAAGGATAATAAAAGTTTATAGCAACCTATATATTATGTTTATATCTTGAGTGTGATAGCGGACAAGTATGACTGTCCGTTCGTCAAACATTGTATGTGTTTATGTATGAACTAACAAAGGTTTAAGCACTATTTTTTTTTTTTTTAATTTATCAATTTGTTATCTGAATAAATAATAATAAGTTTTATTACTCTTGAGATGCTAGAAGAACTGTAACTGGAGTTAATATAGGAAACACCGGGTGACTCAAACATTGAAGGTTGTGGTAGGTACTGACAAATGAGGCTGTTTTAAGATGGGTTGGAAGTTGTTTCAAACATTAGGGGCTGTAGTACTGACCAATGAGGCTGTGCCGGCTGGCCCCGAGGCTGGGCGCGGGCGGCGAGCCGGCGGAACGCAGCGCGCCCAGCGCGCCGCCGCCGCCGCCGCCGCCCAGCGCACCGCCCTCCAGCGCGCCTGCAACATTACTTACTGTTAACATGGCTTTTTAATTTCATACTTAGTCCTAACCTTGAGTACCTATAGGTACTTATATAGCTTGTGTCACGACCTTTGAATGGGTCAGCTGATTTTTTTCGCGTTTTCGATGTTGTTCCCATGGAGAAAGTTGTTCAGTTTTAATCAAATCAAAGCTTTGAATTTGTAAGTGGCCCTAGAAATTGGCATCCATAGGTACGTTTTCTGATCCAATTGTTGAAATTTTCATAAGATACTTTCGAAACAATACACGTAATTTTAGACGATTGAATTTGATATCAATTGATTGAATTTATCTTTATACACAATAGTGCAGATTAATTGATGAGTGCGGTTTCATATTGTGAAAGGTACATTTTTGGGCTTATGGTAGAATACTTTCACTGTTAAAATTTAAGCGATTTTTAGACGACACTGATTTCATTTGTCTGTTGCCTATTTAAACCGACATAATACGTACTTACATCGATATTTTACATGTAATATCCATTTAGCTATGGCCTTAACTTTGGCCAATCATTACTTTTGTCAAAACAAAATTGAGTCCAAAAACGGTATAAGTTTGAACAATTTAGACTGATTGTAACTACTCGTAACACAACGTAAGATTGACATAACATACCAACTGTAACGGTTACACAACTGAATCAATCTACTTCATTAAGAATTAAGAGCGCGTTAAGACAGCTAATGGACCGGCAATTTAGGACATTAAAGACGAGCAAAGTGAATATGATTGAGCGGAACAGGGAATATCTACTGACACGGTAGAGAAAAAGAATTTATAAGTTAACCCCCTTCTTCCCCTCCCCCTTCACTCTCTATCTCTCTCTCTCTTCTATCTTTTCTTGTTTGCCTTCTTTCTCATTTATTATGATTTCATACACATTTAAACTTCTTATAAGTGGCCCCTTCCTCATTCATAAACGACGTTTTTCCCACGTCTTCGCCCGCGTGAAGGTCGGAAATTATCCCACGGGAACGTAACAAACAAAGTTATGTACCTTCGAATTTATAATAGGTATTCAGTTAGTATAATTATATAGATATGTATACCTACAGTCCGGCCGTCGAGAGAATACAAGACACCCGTCAGTTTCATACAGACGAATACCTGTTTTGCGAATTTGATCTTTATTACTTACTACAATTGTCGCACTGACAGGTATCAGGAAAGCAGTAACTCGACGGCCGGAATGTTAATGACATTATGGTCTACGACATGATAAAAAATTGTTGAAAGTATTTCTTTCTAAAACGTTTACAAAAGCTACGTTTCTGTAAGTGTATTGTTTCTCTAAGTGTATTGTAAAACAAATTCTAAAAGTAATTTCTCACTGAACCTCCACACAAATAATGTTACCAGCAACAAATAGTACCAGGACTGCATAAATGCATAGGTGGCTAGCACATCATCTATAGCCCGCTTTCCACAGTTGACTCTTACAACTTGTTCGCTTCGAAACGGCATTGGAGCAAACTTTCCCCGAGCAAGTTTTCAACAACTCATTTGGAATCAGTTCACTTCTTTAGAGCCTAATACTCCGTAATAAAATTCATTCGTATTTGTAAGCAGATCAGATGTTTGTAGTATGTTGTGTTTCTTTTTATTTACGCAGTTTTTACTACTATATCTAAGTATCTTACCTACTCACAAATTATTCCAGACGGCTCATAATACGCCTCGGGTACTGTATAGCTTTAGCAAGTTGATTGATCAATTAGCTTAACAATCTGTTTTAAGCTGAACTATTCATGTAAATGAGAGCAATTGTGGCTCAGTGGTAACAGCCCCGACATACAAGTTGTAGGTCGTGGGTTCGAACCCAGACAGGGGCTTTACTTTGGGCAAATCATTTCATCACCACTGCTCTCAAAATGGTGAAGGAAAACATCGTGAGGAAACGTGTCCTAGAACCAAAAATTCGAAGACATGACATCTACCAACCCGCACTGGGCCCGCTTGGTGGATTACGGCCCACTCCCTCTCACAGAGAGGAGGCCTGCGTCCCACAAGTGCGAACTTTATAGGCTGCTTATGCTTAGCTTTAAAAAAAAACAATTTGAACTCGTGACACTTAACGTAGATCCTTATAGACGCTATCGGACTTCAAAACTTTTTCTATTAGCCTAGTTAAATTTTTCAGCATGAAACTCGAAAGGACAAACAATGTATTCAGTCGTTTGGCGCAGACGGCCGCTCCGAAGGGAGCCATAAAAATTAATATGACGTTATAAAAGCGATATTTTTCATTAGAAGTGTTGCCAACTATTTTTAGAGTTCTCGCTAATGGTCGTACTTTTTGCACTTTTTACGTAGTGCCGTAAAAAACGTTAAAATCGGAGTAATCTCAGGTTTCCTCCATAGTTTACAAAATATTTTCTAAAAATGTGTTTATACAACGTCATATCAACTTCTTTTTTATTATTTAGTTTGACTATATTGTGTCCCACTGCTGGGCAAGGGCCTCCCCTTTTTCATCCAAACCTCCCTGTCTTGTGCGATCTCTAGCCATGTTGGCCCTGCAAACATTATCAGATCGTCACACTACCTTCGCCGCGGTCTACCTCGACGGCGATGCCCTCCCTCAGGCGTCCAGTGAGTGACAATCTTTGCGACAAAAAATGACAAGACAAAAAATTATGGATGACTGAAAATCCAGCAAGGTTTACAATGTGTTTTACACTTTAAAAAGATTTTCTTTCAACTTCGACCTTATATAATTTAATTGTTGAAACATAGACATATATAACACGATTCATCCATTAAGCCACTAGACTTAAATGAAACCATGTACAAAAATAGCCTTGGATATGGATGGATAGGTCTGTTCGGTTTCCAATAACGAGATGATAAGGCTCAGTGATAAGATGGCGCTAGGTCGTCGTGACGACTCTCTGGGGACTCGTCGCCGACGACATTTTGGTTTATGTGCTCTAATATGGGCGATTCCTTACTCCGTCGTGTTTGCGGACATCGTGCCGTTTTGGGTCTAATGTGGACACAGCTTTATTTTCGAATCGGATTTAGATAAAGAAAACTTTTAGTCAGATCTATTAGAGTCAAATACATCTCATTGATAACGTCGTTGTCGTCTCGTTGTTAATAACGTCATTAAATCTGAATTCATTTTTTTTCCGTAAATCTACAGACATTTTTGGCTGTCCAGCAGATTCAGCAATTCTTTTTGAACATAAAACTTCTATCAGTTCAATAAACTGCATTGTTTTACTAGCAACACTTTTCTTAGCTCGTACACACAATATCAAGTTAACAACCTCAAAACTTGGCGTCAGACTTGGTAACGCCCTCCGCGCCGCCGCCGGGACCAACGCGTACTTCATATATTCCTACGTAAAATTACTTCTCTTAAACCAAATACATGGCGGCAGGACCACGTTTTATACATTGATGAAACAAGAAAATATGGCTATAATTATTATAGCAAAATGGGCAATAACGCTGTTTCGGCCGATGTCTTTTATGTTTACTTTATTTACTCCAAAACAGATAGGCAGTAAAATTTTATGTTCTATATTATGACGATCTTATTTTTACACACGATTACAATTCTGAGTATCTTTTAAGGCACCTTTAGACATATATCCCACGTGTAATTGGGGTGAAAAAATGGCATATAAGCAAGTAGTGTCCCAAAGTCCAGCCCTGAATGTAAGTAGGTATACGTAACATGTTTAGTGAATTTATCGTCGTAATTTTTCCACATTCCTATACATGTGTTCCATTTTTATGAGCATTGTTATGACGCCATGGTAACACATGCTCGAAATAATTTTGTTTTTACGAATCCTCGTGATTATTGGTTCGTTTGTTATGAGACCTTACGTAGATATACCTAGGAACATACTTTAATTAAAGATCACAAATGTAATTTATTTCTTATGTAAACACTGCATCACTCACACAAGTAGTGAGGTATAGTTCATAATTACAGTTATTTTACATCTTGCAATTTTTGTAATTTGAATAACATTCACAGTTTAATCTCAGTTTCAATCTGTCAAAAATACCTCTGATTTCCCTATATATTTTTGACAAGTTTTTGTCGCTGATGAGATTGCGACCAGATTTTAAACGTTTTTAGTTACGGGAATTGGTCTTCAGTAGGTACGTCGTCTTAGGGGTGGCAGTCAATATTAAAATGATCTTTAAACGCGTGACAATAAGGTTGCCGTTGGGTTGCAGCCATTGCCATACTTGACGCGTAGAATGTGTACAAATATTTCAACAATCTGCCATTTTGTCTATTCTTCTGTCGACAAAACCCGTTTCTACGGCCGCGGCGGTCAGCACGCGTGCTGCACCAGAAGCTTGGTGTGACAATGAGCCAGTGAAATATAGTCAACTTAAATACGGAACCAACAGGATTCTACTTGAGGTATAAAAGTTTTTATCCTTAGAAATAACCCCGTTGTTGGTGTACTTTGTGTTCAATATCGGCTCGGTCGGCTTCGCGCGAAGGCAATTATTCTGTGACAGCAATCTGGCTTGCTCCACTTCTGCGTGCTCCGCTGTCTATTGTTGCTGCCTTATCAATACACCAGTTTCACAATGAAACGTTTTTCCATGAGAACAATATTTTTTCCAGTTTTTAGGACAACGTTAACGTTATAAGCCTTTAACTATGGAATCGTTCACACGCATTGATCACCTTATTTTCAATAAGTACTTCAACTGAATATTTGAAGTACTTATTGAAAATAGACTTGCATTTTTGTACAATAACATTGAATAACAAATAAGCGGTGCTATTCTGTAAAAACATCACCGTGATAACTTAGGTGAAGTGAGCTTAAAGTGAGCTGTCATTCCACATGATGCTAGAGATTGACAGTATTGACATCTTACTCCACGCTCACTTCACCTAAGTATCACGGTCAGATTTTTACAGAATAGCACTGCTGTAATAATATATTTAAGTTTTAATCTGTGGATACTAATACTTCTTAAGTTCAATATTAAGTTATAGATGGGAGGGACAACGACGCGCAAACTGTACCTAAGTATGAATTCACTACATGATTCTAGACGTTCGGTCGTCGCGTAGAAATTTTTCGTCGGTTATCAAAAAAAAAGCTGTTTAGAAAAGTGCGACACGTACGCAGTCAAAATGTACGGAACAGCCTTTGATTATATGAACAGCTTTTTGTTTTTTTTAATAACCGGTTCAGAATCATAATCCATGGTAACAGATGTCGATGTCGATGCTTGAGTACGAGGCTTTTGACTACGTTGTGTGTGTATATTTATGTCGTTTTTTATTTCATTTTTATTTGCAATGTGCGTTTTGTTTGTGCAGAAATGTTTCTTTCTTTTTTCTTTTTCTATGTCCCACCCAACATTTTCTGTTTATTTTTAATAGACTCCTGTTTGTTGTCCCGTATGACATAAAATTAAATACATAGAAATAAATGTATACGTATTTCAGCAAACATCCTTGTAAATGTCAGACAAAATTGCGTAATGAGCCTTTTGAAATCGAAAACCACCTCAATATACACACTATTAAATTAACTTTCAGAGAGAATACGGCCCCTTTCTGTAAAGTTCGTACCAAGGTATACTTAATTGTTTCTGAAAAGATACTCCACTGACTTTGTAACCTATGCAAACAAAATAAAAAAACACTTAAAAACCGACGAAGTGTCAGTCAGAGTCGCACACGAAGGGTTCCTTAAGGCAAAAACGCCGAAAAAGATACGATTCTTGTACGGTATTACATACCTTTGTTTGGTATTAACTTTATTTAATTTTTATTATTCGTTTTATAGCGGCCTTAAAAATACACTCTGTGAAACAGGGAAATTTCAGCTAGTCAGCTAGAAGCAATCCACCTATTACGGTTTATAAGATAGCCTGCTGACATTCAGACGAACGTACAGACAGCGGAGGCTTTGTAATAGGGTTCTGTTGGCACCCTTTGGGTACGGAACCCTAGAGAATTGCTCATTTATGCACATATGCTGCTGTATTTTACTATGTGTACAGTCACGAGCACTAATATGTCAACACTTAGCAACTTTCAATTGCGATTTTTCCACGAAATAACGAATGCAACGTTGAAATACGACACTTTAATTAAACCTATGGGTTCGAAAATACTATGTTCCTAATAATATAAAATTACATTCAAAAATAAAGGAGAAAATCGCCTTTGAACAAAGCCAAGTGTATACATACTTATGCTCGTGACTGTACATAAATTATAAAATAAATAAATATGCAAAACGATTTTTTGACGTGACAACGTCTTAAATTAGGTTGCGACTGGGAGTCACTTATGAAAAAGTGTAACGCTCGGTAACGTTACGATGAGTCACCGAACGAGAGAGGCCCGCCGAATGCCTTGCGTCTCTCTCCCACTCAACTATGATCGGATGATCGGTCGTTGTCACGTAAAATCTTCGCCCGTAAAACCGACTTTACAGGCAACCATTTTTTTTTTTTAATCTCATATCCAGTGTGTGTGTACTTTCACTCGGTGACATTTAAACACGGCGACTTCTATGAAGAGCTCAATGAAAATGTAAAGTGAATGTAGTTGAAACATTTACTCATATTTACATAATCAACATTCGCCTCGCTCTGAATAATTTATTATTCACTAGCTTCTGCCCGCGACTTCGTACGCGGATCCTGTTGCTTATGCCAGCGACAACGGGGTCGTCAAAATCGAAGATCTGAAACGTCTGATGTCGAATTCTAAGAGCCCGGGGACGGGAAAACAGCGTGATGCGCGAGACGATTCGAGACGTTTCAGATCTTTCATTTTTGTAAGTCAACAGGAAATGCCAATCAGACTAAACAACTTTTGCTAAGACGTCATTCCTATATGTTATAGTGTCGCTGGGCTTTGGAGTTCCACAACAGGTGTTCCAGATCTTCAAATTTATTCTCACAGCAGAAAATGCTCTACACGTGGAATATTTTTGCTATGGCACCATTTTTATATCTCTTATACTTTAGCTGATCTGTTGCGGTTCTGCATCAGGTGTTCCATTTTCCAAAATAAATTAGTGATAGTTTGTTGATTTACAGAAACACTCAAAAGATGCGTTTCATACTGTACTATAGCTTAGATCCCTCAAAAACTATTTGGCTTAGTAAACTCAAAATTTGAAAGTTATGTAGTTAATTTACTGGTAAGAGACGTCAGGTTAATAAGAAAATTTAGGAGACGTCGAATAACAGAAGTGTTATAATTTACTGTAACACTTCTGTGTAAACAACGTTCGTAGTTTTTCCCTCGGTCTCATTCAATATGTAAGAACAGCGAGTCAGGACTGGTGACGCGGGAGCAAGCGACGTACAGTTGTCCGTGTGAGATGCAGCTCGTCCTGAGGTCGACACCCGTAGCTTCAGTGTCTGCCCCTGTGACTTATTTATTGTCATTGCGAAGCACACGCTCACAGGAAACTGCACGCGCTTGAATTGAAAGGGGTAATTGTGGCCGGGTGTCACCATTGCCAGGATCCACGCCCAGAAGACACTATGGAGCACACGGTGGAGGTCTGCCCCGCTTGGGCGGAGCACCGCCGTGTCCTTGTAGAGGCGATCGGCAGCGGCGGCGACCTCTCGCGTCCGGCCCTGGTGCAAGCCATGGTCCGGGGCGAGAGGGAGTGGGAGTCAGTCACCTCCTTCTGCGAAGCAGTCATGCTAGCGAAGGAGGTGGCGGGACGGTTGAGGGAGAGAGCCTCCCGTCCCAGCCGCCGCGGGAGACGCTCCGGGCGTCGGGAGCCAGGGGACGACTCCCGGCCACCGTAGGCGCGGGCCTGCGGGCGGAGAGTAATGGGTAGCTTACCGTCCGATCAGGACCAGGCCCGTGCCGGACGGCGCGTACGTGTTCCACGCGCGCCTCAAAGAGATGTCAGCATCGAGGAGGGGCCCCATAGGGCCGAAGCCTGCCGGGTCAGCGGGATTGTCCGAAAGGGTTACCGCTGGCCCGGAACATAAAGGGCTAAGGAAGGAACACGGGTGGGTTTTAGTCAGTAAGAGTCTGACTCTCCCTTCCGCTCCAACCAGAGCGGGAGGGGTCGTTTGATGACTTCCCATCCGAAAAAAAAGGGATAATTGTGGGGAATCGGTGGTATACGTGGTATAAACACGACATCGCCGACACCACAACCCGTAAAAATTTCCGCCTCAATGATATTTCTCTGCAGCGAGACGACTTTGAGCCGGGTCCCATTGCACAGTTTCCGCGGAGTGAGATTCCGAAGAAGCATAATTGGGACACCGACCTTTAGCTTAATGGTGTGCGCTGGTAGTTCACTTGCACTGAGGAAATTGAGAAATTCTACGGGATAATGTGTAGCGTCATCTTGGTCGACAACAGTGTTTATTGAAGTGTAGATCACTTCATTTCCCTCAATTTCCGCGAGAATGCATTCATTGATCGCTGAAGGTTGGTCGTTTCTGGGTGTTAAAATGGCTCGTTCACACACCCAAGAATTATCTTGATGTCCCCGTACACCAGGCGTCTCAAATCTTCTAAGGTGGACACCACTCTCCCAAGTATCTCAGGTAGAACCACCTGGCCACCGACTACTGGTAGCGTTCCCTCACCCAATTTTAAGAGAACATCAGAAAATTCTTGGGCGAGTACATTCCCGCCAAGCTATGCTCTCATATTCATCGTTAAACGCAATCTGTTTAGTAACATTGGTGTGAAACTCCCCATACAATTAGATAGGACATGTAATAGTTTTCAGATTTCATAACAGTATCGTTCCTAATGCATATAAAAAATGCAAAAACTAAAAAAAAAAGAATTTTACGATTTAAAAAAAGTAATACGGGATTTGAACTCGCACCATTTAGTGCGGTAAACGGTCGCCTGACCATACCGCTAAATTTCCGGTTGACATATTGTTGAAATAGCTGTTCCCTTGCAATTTATAATATTACTGCCCCGCTCCTTTATAAAAATAGCGTGATTGTTATGTTTCCAGGGTTAAATTTTTATTAACTAAATAAATAACATGTCATTTTGGGCATTCAATTATTTTGTGCATTCAATTACGAACCAAAACCTTTTAAAATCAATATTGCTTACCTCCCATAACATACGGCGTGATAATATGTAGCCTAAAGCCTTCCTTGGTTTACAAAGAACATTTTTGCTGAATTTCAATTCAATCTATCCAGTAGTTTTGGCGTGAAGCCTTACCATACACACAGACAAACAGACAAACAGACAAAAATTCTAAAAAGTCACTTTTTGTCATCAGTTACGTTTTTCTAACAAAAGCCACTTATTTTTTCTCGAAAATTCATAATGTACAGTTTTTCTTTCGTTACTGTTTTATTAGATGTATAGATGTATAGATATAGATTTCGTTAAATGTAAAAATCTAGCAACATCGTGTTCAACATACTGTTAACATTATTGCTTATCAGATAAACGATAAACCGTATGGTATGTTCCTAAAGTAGGTATCCGATGAAATTGTAAACAAACCCTGTCCAGGTTACATTCTTACGCAATCACTCACTAAAGGGAATTTGTACTTTATATCTCACTCACCACTTTTTCCAACAATGATTGTTTGAATTACATTATTGATTTTTTTTACCTTTAGATATTAATAAGCTAACTAACTGAGGCTGCTGAGACCCTCAAGTGGCGCAAATAAACTGGAACCTTATGGGTAACTACAGCTTTGAGCCATATGGGGTTGAAACGCTCCGGTCATGGGGCCCGAGTGCGCGTCTCCTTTTTACCAGACTGCGCCAGAAGGATGGTTATGTTTTTAAAGAAATTTCTTGCCGGTTGATCGACACTTTACGTGACCAGAGGGCTGGGTCGTTCTTTGACCAAAGAATTAGCATTTCCATTAAACGTGGCAATACTGCCGCCTTCTGCACTGAAAAAAATAAACAACTCTAAACCGGCACTACAAATTGACGTCCACGATTGTCAAATGTCAAAACATTTATAAGGTTACTAGCACTTTGCCCGCGACTTCGTCCGCGTGTATTTCGAACTTTCCTCTAAAAATGTCGAATATGTATGTTTATGATCTTTATCATTTATTTAGATTAATAAGTATTCGGGCCAATTTTTAAGTTTGTTGATCAAAGGAATCAGATTTTTCAAATAAACAGGATCCTCGCTTTTCACCCCCACAATTGTGGATTTTTGAAAAATCGTTTGGGATGACGTGTCCATAACTTGACTCAAAGACAGATACCTACTCATTTTCGAGTTATGGAAGCAAGCAGTAAAATCCACCCCTTCTTCTTCTTAGCGTGTCGATAGCAATCTAAATGGACTCGGCCCAGAATTCGGCTACTTGTTTGGCGCCATTACTAGCGGCCACCAGTTCCTATAACGTGCAGCTGACAGGACATGCAGGACATGATATTAAGTGTCCCATCGTTTGTGGAACAGCACCACATTTACACTCCAAGGCGGAGTCGTCTATGAATATGAATCTCCACCTGAACAGGTTTTCCTTGCTTCAGCTAACCTGGGTCCGGAGTCTGTTTAAAGACTTCCAGGTTACCCAAGGTTACTCATGTCCAGGTGGGAGGTCTTCAGCGGGTGGGACGAACGGTTTGGGTAAGGAAGGACTGTCTCGCCACAGCTTCAGTCTTTCTTGTCATGGTTCACCAGTGAGTGGGACGACACACTTTAAAAAGCTGTTTCAGCTTTTCAGCCTTTGTGGCACAAGGATGTTGTCGTGCAAAGGGTCATGTGTCGGAGACCATTTTGGCTCTTTCGCTGGAGCCAGTGCTCTGCGAACCACTGGTGGCGCTATTCCTGCTAGTGGATACAGCATTTCCTACTATATTTCCCAGCAATCCACCCCTTAACCTTTATTACCCTTTTCCACCTTGAGTTGGTAGGAGTCGAGTTTTGAAAAACCCTGAAACACATATCTACTTTTTTACCGAGTTTAGAGTTAATCCGACAGCGGATTACATATTTTTCTAACCTATTAACTTTGTCACCCCCTAATTCCTCTGTGAGGGTATTTTTTTAAACTAAAAGTGACATTATTTATTATATACTGAGCCAAATATTGCCAAGTTTCAAGTTTATTAACCAAATGAATAAGATTTTCGTATAAACTGTATCCCCTCTTTTTATCCCTAAAGGGTTTTGAAAAATGTGTCTGGGATGTTACTATAGTTTGACATAAAGATTATTTATACAAATTTTCCAATCAAACCACGTAATAAAATACTCCCCTATGAAATTGACTATCCCTCTTCACCCCGTTAGGGGTAGATTTTCTAAAAACTTAGAAATATTTTATTATTTATTTTGGACTCTGGACGCGCTCGTTAAAATTCTTCCATACAAAATTTTACACCCCCAATCTCTCCCTTTAGTTTTAAATTCATTAACCAAATGAATAAGATTTTCATATAAACTGTATCCTAGCTTTCCCCCCCCCCCCCACACAGGGGTGGAATTTCGAAAAAATTAGGATGTGTTTATTACTTGACTCGAAGATTTATTGATACCAAATTTCGACTTAATCAAGCCACGAAGAAAATCCTCCCCTGTAAAATTAACTACACCTTTTCACCCCGTTAGGGGTACATTTTCGAAAAACCCTGATACATGTTATTCTTTATTTTTGGTCTTAAGTATAAATACCGAGTTTCGAGTTAATCGGACCGCGCGTTAAAATTCATCCATACAAATTTTGACACCCCCCAATCCCCTTTTAGGGGGTAGTTTAGAAAAACAAAAAGTGTCAATCTTCATAATTTACTTTCGTGCCAAGTTTCAAGTTATTAACCAAATGAATAAGATTTTTGATATAAACTGTATCACCGCTTTTTTTTTTTCACCCCCACAGGGGTGGAATTCCGAAAAATAGTTTGTGATGTGTTCATTACTTGACTCAAAGATTATTTATACCAATTTTCGAGTAAATCAAGTCACGCAGTAAAATCCTCCCCTGTAAAATTGGTCTTAAGTATAAATACTGAGTTTCGAGTTAATCGGACTGCCCGTTAAAATTCTTCCATACAAACTTTGACACCCCCCAATCCCCCTTTAGGGGGTAGTTAAGAAAAACAAAAAATGCCAATCTTAATAATTTACTTAGATAAGTATTCGTGCCAAGTTTCAAGTTTATTAAGTCAAGGAATAAGATTTTTCATACAAACGAAATCTCCCCTTTTCACCCCCTTAAAGGTTGAATTTCCAAAAACCCCTTCTTAGTGCTCCCCTACATTATAAAAGGAAGCCGTGTGCAAAATTTCACATTCCTAGACCCAGTAGTTTCGGCTGTGCGTTGATATGTCAGTCAGTCAGTCAGTCAGTTTCTCCTTTTATATATATAGAAGATTTAAAATTAGAATTTGAGTTAGCTATTCAAAAAAGTAATCAAAGCACTCAATTTGTAAGTGGCACGACAAATTGGCATCCACAGGTACGTTTTCTGATCCATTTGTTTACATTTTCATCATTGGAACAGACTATGGACTAACTTTGATGGTTCACTAATCAATAGTTAATCTCTCTCCCCCTGCTACAGCAGATTAATCGCTACTGTTTTATGCAAGTGATCTATCTTTCTACTCTTCTGGTAAATCTTATAAGCTGATTTCATTAACAATAATAGTAAGTACCTAATAATTCGTAGTTAGATTTACCTGCAACCGTTCTTTACCTACCTATACTACATCCACATTTCGCCAGTTATGTTTATGTAGTAGTGCGCGAGCCTATTTCCATCAACCGGGTATAATTTCAGACTACGGCCCGTTACTGAGAAATTCCAGGTGGAAAAACCCAAAAACGCTTTGCCAGCCTCGGGAATCGAACCCACGTCAAGCGCAGCAACACTTACAACCACTAGACCAACGAGGCAGTCATAACTGACGAATTGTGGGTGTACTACAGGTACACACCCTCCGCACCCTGCAGGGATTACAGGCGTGATGCTGTTATGTGTCATTCTTAACCTTACCCCCCCTAACTAATGTTGTATAGCGTATTGTCTTGTGAAAAATTTTTCATTCGTCAGAGAATTTTAACACTGTACACTGTGGTGTAGAATATTACAGTTTTATGTCAGCGCCATCTCGGGCGCCGATAGTGGAACTAATGTAACTTTTGTTGATGATTTCTGAAAAAGTGTGCTATTTAGAGACTTCGTTTTATTTTTACTGTAATCTTTACATAAACTTTTATCACATAAAATATTTTTAGATTTTTATCTTTTCAAACTTCGGAGATAAGGGTATTTTTTTATAACGGTATTTTTTTTATATTTTTCATCAAAAGTTGAAAACTATGCGGCCTAAAAAAAATGTTTGAGAATGTGCAAACTGCGCTTTTTTTCATATTATGATACCCCACATGCCCCACTTCAAATTTTTCAGACTTTCAGTCCCTGTTGCAAAAAATATACATATATTTTTATTACTTTCTTATTTGCAAAATAGTTGGGCAAACCTCATCTAAAACTGTTCCAAATTTAAAGTTGATAGCATTAATAGTTCTTGAGATATCCAGCTGTGACAGAAAGACAGACAAACTGAGTCTCACCATAAGGGTTCCGTTTTACCATTTTGGTACGGAACCCTAATAAGCATCGTATTTTTCTTTTCCTTTCTTCTGGTCTCTTCATATGTGTGTAGATAAATGGTTAAATAAATAAATAACCTCTCATACCTACATATCCCATAATAATTAATTACTACTACACACACGTACTTACTATTTAAGTATTTCACATCTCAAAGAGGATACAGTAGTAAAACGGTTCAGCAGGCGCGGATAACAACCATTTCATAATAAATTCACACAATCTCAGACCACAATCTTTGGGGACATTTAGAGGCACTTTAAACTACATCAAATATTCTAGAACTAAGCTTCAGCCCGGGCTGCGAACAAATAAACTACATCAAATATTCTAGAACTAAGCTTCAGCCCGGGCTGCGAACAAATAAACTACATCAAATATTCTAGAACTAAGCTTCAGCCCGGGCTGCGAACAAATAAACTACATCAAATATTCTAGAACTAAGCTTCAGCCCGGGCTGCGAACAAATAAACTACATCAAATATTCTAGAACTAAGCTTCAGCCCCGGGCTGCGAACAAATAAACTACATCAAATATTCTAGAACTAAGCTTCAGCCCGGGCTGCGAACAAATAAACTACATCAAATATTCTAGAACTAAGCTTCAGCCCGGGCTGCGAACAAATAAACTACATCAAATATTCTAGAACTAAGCTTCAGCCCGGGCTGCGAACAAATAAACTACATCAAATATTCTAGAACTAAGCTTCAGCCCGGGCTGCGAACAAATAAACTACATCAAATATTCTAGAACTAAGCTTCAGCCCGGGCTGCGAACAAATAAACTACATCAAATATTCTAGAACTAAGCTTCAGCCCGGGCTGCGAACAAATAAACTACATCAAATATTCTAGAACTAAGCTTCAGCCCGGGCTGCGAACAAATAAACTACATCAAATATTCTAGAACTAAGCTTCAGCCCGGGCTGCGAACAAATAAACTACATCAAATATTCTAGAACTAAGCTTCAGCCCGGGCTGCGAACAAATAAACTACTCAATTACTTGGACGGCAGATATTAAATGGTTCATTTATATTGACGATAGTTTTAGGGTCAGCTCACAGTGAAACGCGAGGCGAAGCAATGCTACTGCGCCTTTATTTTTTGTGGTAGCGATATAATAAAGAAGACTTAGCCAATTTATTTATATTGAATTAACAAGTAACAGTGTACTCAAATATGTTAGTAACAATATTTCTTAGCAACTAATTCAGTAATCTTAACTTACACACAACCTAACACTGCGCTATAGTTATGAGAAACCCTGCTACAAGCTCAACACCGATGTGGAAAGCTTGCAGCAGCGAATTACAGCAGCCTGAAATAAATAAATAAAAAAATCTACACGTAAGGCGCAAGTATCGCGTGGAGTCGCATAGCAACTCAGTGTGAACGGGCCCTTACGAACGTAAATTACTTACCGGTAAACCTCTTATTTATTGCTCAGTTTTCCGCCACGTTTCTCTTCTATTGAATTTTCTTAGTATTTCAGTTTAATTATTAAGTATCTCTCATTTTGTTTTATGCCAATCTAGCATGGAAACGTTTAGTTGATTTAATTTAATTAAAAAGTTGGTTGTAAGTGACTGTAGTCTTTTATGAGAATAAATTTCTTTAAACCCATCTGGTTAATGCTCGTGCGAGGTTGAACAAAAAACGAAAACCTCGATATTTTCATTAAAATTAATAAAATTCTTTTTGCATACTAGCTTTGCAGTAGAAACCGGTCTTCCAGTCATGTGGGGTTCAACACCTATACATAAATAGTATAAAACAAAGTCACTTTTCGTGTTTGTCTGTGTGACCGGTGAGATCTTTATAAACTGCACAATGGATTTTGATGTGGGTTTTTGCCATAATTTAGAGCATTTATTCCGGAAGGTTTATGTGTATGGTTTTATTTATATTTAACTCAGTTAAAGCACAGAAATCTCGATATTACCTATGACTTAGTCACCATTGCACCCGTGCAAAGCACGGCCGAACTGCTCGTTAGAAATATGTAGAAGACATAATGTGCAAAATACTTAAAGTAGGTTTGTGGATCCAAGATGGGTTCCCGCATTGTCGAGGCCGGGGCTCAGTAGCCGTGGCTTGATCACCAACGGTGAAGCGAAGAGGAACCCGAGGAGGGGCTGCTCGTCAGGGCTTTTGCCGATAAGCCGACAACGTAGCGGCCAACAAGTAGGTTGCGTTGCCGCTTGGGCGACATTGCAACTGAGGTGGGCCGCGATGTCGTATGGGAGGCATAGCGGCTGAAGGTTGGGGGCCGCGGCGGGAGAGGAGTGCCGGTATTGCGGTGCACCGCTCTCCCTACCTTCCGCGGCCTTGACGGGGTCGCCACCGTCTGATGGCGGACGCGGTGAGGCCGCAGGGGAGGAGGAGTGTTGGTATGACGTTGACCGCTCTCCCTATCCTCTGCGGCCGAAAATTGGCAAGCGGCGGGACCAATGACCTGACCTGTCGCAGGGGGACCAAGGGTGCCCAGACACGGGGTCGTCTGGCGCCCGTGTGCTGGTTTGGTCCCTGGGGTGGTCGCGGCATGCTATGTGTTCTGGTGCGCCGGTGATGGGGAGTACGAGCCAGAGGAGGGTCCGGTGACGGACAGCCGCGGCGGGTTCACGGATGAGTGCTAACGCGTGCCCGTGTTCCCGCTGTAAGCGGCAGAGGAGGACACCGTGGAGTTTTAGTGGGCTAGAGTCCCACATAACTGTACTATCTCCCCGTGGTAGTGCAGAATGCATGAGCATTTCTCCACGTAAAAAAAAAAAAAGGTTTGTGGATTCACAAACGTTCCGGTTGTCATACTTGTAATACACTTTCATCTGTATAACACTGACCACCGCATAATAGCGCTGCTTAAAGAATATACCTGCTATAACCGCAAATTCTCAGTTTCATCGCAGTAGGTGGAATTACACCACTCTTATGGGGCTTATTGTCTTTATCGGCCTAAGTATACTACAGCTACTTCTCTGCCTACTCCATATAATACAAGCATGAAAACAAATATAACATTTCCTAACACTTATAAGAAGTATAATATACGGTCCACTCGAGCCATTAACACTCATATCCCGAACAAGAAAGCTTACTATGAGTATAAAAATAAGTAGGAAGTCACTGATTAGTGACTACAAAGTTCCCCTGAACGCAGGGTTGGAGCTACGCCAGTTCTTTTAAAAGAAGTTAATGACATATGTAAGAGCTAGCTTTTGCCCGCAGCTTCGCCCGCGTGTTTGTCGGTAAATACTTATCCCACGGGGACGTACTACCGGGATTAAAAGTAACCTATATGTTAATCTGTGTGCCAAATTTCATCCAAAACCGTTCAGCCGTTTTTGCGCCAATCCGGAACATACATCCAGACAAACGGACAAACGTACAAACATTTTTCATTACTGTTTTATTATATGTATAGATAGGAACATGTGAACTGCAAAAACTCGGGGAGAGAGGTTACAACGAATCGGCGCCATCAGCTCCTTCATTATCATTTATGGGCTTTTCTTGCGCCATTGTGCCACAAATCTTTTCTTCACAGAATTTGTCTCTATCAACAATATTATTGGTGTGTGGTATATCTAATGGTTATTGCGAAAAAAAAAAACTTCGAGTTAGATTCCCAATTTAAATTGCCGCTTTATAAAAAAAAGTCTGTTTTGACGTTTGCTGTGGACCATAAAGACCATAAAAATCAATCTTCCTTTATTCTGTCTAATTCTGGTGTTGAATTCTGGTGTTGCCTGCAATAATATAATAAAACCTTGCCCTGGGACCAGCGTCCCATTACTCAGCAGCCACAACAATTCAAACTTGCAACTATGACAAAGACTGATCGGTTTTCGGAAGTTAGCACCATGTTACTGGAATTCAACAAGGACTTAGACTGATACCAATTTCTACATAAACATGTAGGTATTATTTTGATTGAAAACTAACTCCTAACGCAAGGCATCACGTATGTTCAGCAGGCGATCAGTTCATAATAGTAGTAATGTAGCGTGTTTCCTGAAGCACGTACTGCCTCGAACGACTCATAAATAGGTGCACCGCTACCTTCCGGCGCGTGCTACTTAGGTAGGTACATCATAGACGACTTAGATGAAAACTAAGGAGCTAGGAGTATATCAGAAGCTGGTAGCTAAGTGATGGAGAAAATGAATAAGAAATGTGCCGTTTGAATGGGTATGAATTTAAAAAATACATATTGGCAATATGTATTTTTAAGAGGAAAAAAATATACATGTTGGCAATATGTATTTTTAAGAGGAAAAAAATACATGTTGGGTCGAACGAAATTCAAAATAAAATCCAAGATGCGAATATTTTAAAATTTTCGCCGCTGCCATCTTAGATTTTTAATTTGACCTCATTATCGACTTCAGCACCCTCGAACACCATGAAAACTATACCCATGACGAAAAATTTTTAAATGTTTGCAGCCGCCATCTTGGATTTTCATTTTGCCCTGAATATCGACTTCAGCACCCTCGGGATTCGGGAACCATGAAAATTATCTCTCTCTGACTCTCTCTATTATATGTAATAAAAAGACACATGGAGGCCAAGTTTACTCCTACCGCAAGCTCCGTTAAAGAATTTCGTTCCATTATCAGTGAATAACCCACATTGCTAGCTACATAACATGACGCCTGTAATCCCCGAAGGGTTAGAAAGAGTGTGCCTATAAATACTTCGCCAGTTATGTTAAAGTCCCAAGTAATAGGGGGAGGAACATATTGCCGTCAACCGGGCAAACATGGTTCACACGGAATGAAGAAATCCATGATTATCTCAACACTCCTACCATTCTTGAGGAAATTGTTAAACATAAAAGGCGTTATGCTGATCGTCTAGCCACCCAACCAAATCCCCTGGCTGTTAAATTGCTGGACAGCAGTGAATCTGTAAATCGACTTAATAGAAGTAAAGTAATTTGAAGAGGTAGCAGAGGGCAATGGCCCCTGTACCTGAAACGCCACTGTATTCACGCCACTAAACTGATAATAGTCCAAAAAGGACTGATGGCAGTTATTGAAAGGGAAAAAAAAATATGTTAAAGTCCCAAGTAATAGGGGGAGGAGCATATTGCCGTCAACCGGGCACAAATTAAAAAAAAACAACCACACAGCTACCCGTGTGAGTAGCTGTACCATCACACGTAAACTGCACTCTACAAACAGATTGAATTCTATCACAATTGCAGGAAGTGTTCACAAAATATGTTCCATTTACAGATGATGTTATTCACCATGTACCTAATTTCACTTTTAAATGGTACAACTTAATTTATGCAACCATCTGGCCAAACACTGTCTCTTAAGGCCTCCTAGTTTAAGAGACAGGGTTTATATTTTTGTTTGTATACATTTTTGTAGCCTTTTACTTTTTTGTACGAACAATTTATGTATCATTATAGTATATCTGCCACTGTGCTCAACCTGTGCCTATGTATTACTTTGTTAAATAAACATTCATCATCTGCCTAGCCTTTTCCCAACTATGTTGGGGTCGGCTTCCAGTCTAACCGGATGCAGCTGAATACCAGTATTTTACATGGAGCGATTGCCTATCTGACCTCCACAACCCAGTTATTGGGTAAACCGATACCCCTTGGTAAGACTGGTTGTCAGACTTTCTGGCTTCTGACTACCCGTAACGACTGTCAAAGATCCACGAATGACAGCCGGGACCAACGGCGAGGCACGGAGGGGTCTCGGTATGTAAAGATGGTCACCCATCCACAGACCAACCGCGGCAAGCGTAGCTTAACCTGATCGATCTACCTGTGCGGCTGTTATTATTTAGCCACGATAACACTAGGCAAATGAGAGATAAGTAGGAATCCCAGCTGTCATGTAAACCTAACCAATACTTTTTTTTATGATAAATTGTAACGGGCTGTCCCAAAATCTCTCAGTAGTGATATAATTCGCAATTTTGTCCAAGTAACCAGCACCCTAATTGCGTAATACACTATCTATCAAAATGTGTATCATTTTGAACGATATTGCTAATCCATTGCTTCATAATGTTCGAAAAATTTGTCTGCTCAGCAACGAAAATAACGCAATGAATGTTGTTGAACTGTCAAAAGAAAGCTATTGCTACTGATAGTGTATTATTATTACACAATTACGGCACCTGTTCCAAATACAAACCGACTAAATCAAAGTTTTTAAAAAGGCAGGAACTAATACAGAGAACTAAAATAAATAATATAAGTGAGCAAGTAAATTATAGAGCTGCATAGTGGATTCAAAGCGGATGTCAGTCATATCCGGGGCTGAGCGGCGACCGTTGATTAAAGTATAAATTACGAATCGTAGCGCCAACTTGCATATCCGTATGTTGACCGTACGGAACACTTCATAATATTAATAATGATAAATGATAAATGATAAATGATTTTTATTTCTGTAAGTAGGTTTGTACAAACACTTTTACACGTCAATCATATTTTTTTTTTTTAACTAGATGAGGTCGGCGTTTCCTAACTGACTATTCTGAGAAGAAAGGCCGAAACAAACTCAGAAGTCACAGTCTCTTTTAAAGTCCAGACAAAATCTTGGTCAGATCGTGTGAAGACCATGTAGGTTGGTGTCTGAAATGGTCTTTTGAGGAAAGAACCACACAGATTGAGAAAAATATAAATTTCGTTTTTCTTTGAGAACGAGATCATTTTCGGGTTTTGTCAGAATACAGCGCTGCCACACTTGTTTTTAAATGTCGCAGTACCATCCTGAGATAGGAGCCTTTTGGCCATGTACAGGACATTCATTTTTTTATTTACAGATGCCAAGCACATCAAGCTACCCGAAACTGTAAAATTTTCCCAATCAACTTTGAACCTTATGTTTTAGCGATAAAGTTGAAAATCTATTATAGAAATTTAATAGATTGTAGTAGCTTGATGTGATGGCGTCTGTACTTCTGCTTTTTTCAATACTTTAATCAAATATCTATTAAACAGTGAACATTATCAAAAATAAAAATAAAAGTGTTTTTTCTAAAGTGACAAAACACGTGGAGTGATTAAAACAAAGAACTGACCTTTGGACCTTACGAACACACAATGACGTACGTCGCATAGCAAGTGTATCACTATTTCACACCTAGTAATTAACTACTAACTGGTCGAGTTACAAATACTTTGACTGCGGCGCAGTGTGGCGCTGGTTCGAGCCTTGGCATCTGCATCACTTTTTGTGAATCTTCGAATTGTTGATTCTGGTTTTCTATATAAACAAGAACTCAAATGGAACGTACACCTCCAAATATGACGCAATCATACTCTGATTCGGCATTAAATCTTCCTGATAATGTTGAAGAACAGGTAAATGTCACTAGAAGATACAAACGGAAACTGGATAACGAACATTCGGAATGTCTCGAGAACTTTACGTCACAAATGAAGTTAATGTTTACATCGTTTCAAGAGCAACAAAACCAGAAATTTGATGTTCTGCATCAGTCATTAAACGCAATCAAAGAATTGCACTCAGATCTAAAGAAGTCGGTTGAATTTGTGACTGCTAAATATGATGAAGCATTATCAAAAATTGAGCAACTCCAACAAGAGAACAAAACCTCTAAAAAACAAATCTCTTCCCTTGAACAAAAATTGGAATATCACGAAAGAACCACTAAAGCCTCGACCCTCGAAATACGCAATATTCCTAAGACTGAACAGGAGACAAAGCAACAACTCATAGGAATGGTTATGGAATTGGGATCGGTGATTCAACTTAACTTAAATGTAAACACATCGGAAATACGCGACATTTACAGAACAAAATCTAAAACTGAGGCTGTTGTAGTTGACTTTACAACTGTCGCTAGAAAAACTGAAATTATTGGTTCGGTGATCAAATACAATAAATCACAGAAAATGAAAAAAGGACTGCCATTAAACACCAATGACATTAAGATTAAAGGAGATCCCCGGAATATTTATGTTTCTGATTCTCTGACAGTAAAGACACAACAACTATTCTACTTGTCCAGACAACTTGCGAAAAGACGAGGTTTTCATGGATGCTGGATTTCTTTTGGAAAAATATATATGCGGGTGAATGAGGGTGACCCACCCATTCACATTAAAAATACTGAAGATTTAGATAACATTATATGACTGTTCATGTTTTCAGTTAAACTGTTTGCTATTGTTTTTAAAATATGTCTAACGACTTTTGTTAATACACTGCACATCATACATATCACCTTCTCTTTCCTATTCTCACCAATTAGTAATAAGTATACAAATGTAAACAAACAACACACACACACACTCCTCCTCTTACATAAAATCATGTCCTGGTTCCGTGGTGATAAACAAATAGTACAGATGGTCACCTGTTATATTCACTGTATGTGTATACCTCATTGGTTGAATCTTTGTTCATGTTTACTAATAAAAAGATGCACTAGTTCCGAGCTCAGTACAACTTATATCTTAGTCTTAATAATCATCAAAAGAGAAAATAGTCTTAAACTTTCTTTTTCCTTCACAAATTGTCCTACAAGATTATTATACGACAACATTCGCTATGATAAATGATTTATTAAATAATTTAGATCAATTTAATGCTTCTGTCTCTTTAAGTTGCAGCCCAGAAAATTGCTCAAAATACATATCAACTTCTACCAACTACTTAAAAATTTTGCAACAAAATATACGTAGTATCAATTGTAATTTCAATGAACTTTCAGTGCTTCTGTCTAGATTAAGCTTCAAATGTGACGTTATAGTGTTGTCTGAGTGCTGGCTCCGTCAAGTACCAGATCTTCCTATTGTAAATGGATTTAACTCTTATAAAACGAACCGAACCTTTAACCAAAATGATGGAGTGGTAGTCATGGTCAGTAACGAACATCATTACACAATAGAAGAACCGCTCCTTAGTGAATGCAACTGTTTGCTAATTAAATTTGGGACTAAAATAGTTATTGTGGCAATCTACAGGTCACCGTCTTTTAAAAATTTGGATACCTTTTTGCAATCACTCCACAACACTCTTGAACAGTTGCAATCATTTCAAAATATTATAATTGTGGGTGACATTAATGTAAATATATTGAATGTTGATTCTAATGTTTCGTCATACCTAGATATTACTGCATTTCACGGTTTACTTCCTGCACATAACCTACCTACTAGAGGAAATAGTTGCTTGGATCATGTTTTAGTTAAGAGCAAGTTACAAGCCTATACATTTAACCTTCACACCACAATAACTGATCATGATGCTATTCTTTTTTGTCTCAAGTATGGGGGTTCAAAAAAACCCTTAAATAGTAGAGAAATCAGGAAGCTGAATTGGACCGAGGTCATCTCTGACTGCTCAAAATTGGATTTTAGTCAGGTTTATGCTGAAAGCGACTTAAATCTAGCTACCAGTCAGTTTATCGAATTATTGTCTAATCTAACATTAAAACATATGTCGATCATTAGGATGCCACGAAATAAAACTACCCTAAAGCCCTGGATAACGCCTGGACTCCTAAGATGCATTAGAAATAGAGACAATATGCATATTAAAACCAAAAAAGAACCAAGTAATGAAATATTAAGTATATCATATAAACGATATAGGAACTATTGCAACAATCTTCTTAAAAAAATAAAACAAAAGTATGAACAAAACCAACTAAATATGGCTAAAGGTAACTCCAAATTGTTATGGGACTCTATTAAAACTATAACAAATTACAATAAAAATCGTGAATCTCCTGAAGAACTCCTATATACAGATCAGAGCCCTCAATTATCTATTGATAATGTCAACACCTTTTTTTCTACAATTGGAAAAGTACTAGCTCAACGCATACCCTCGAATATTCCACCTTTCAATAACACCGCTGTAATCGGTGACACCTCCCCTAGCAACTCATTCGTACTACTCAAAGTCGATATTGTGGAAGTTAAAACTGCTATCCTAAATTTAAAGAGTGAATGCTCACCTGGGTGGGATACCATCTCATCTAGGCTATTGCAAAATGTTGTGGATGTGGTGGCTCCTGTTATCACGGACCTCATAAATCGTTGCTTTGATGCGGGTGTCTTTCCCAAACCACTAAAAAAATCAATTGTAATCCCCATACATAAGGCTGGGGATAAAGGCTGTGTCAACAACTATAGGCCCATCTCTATCCTTTCTTCACTATCGAAAGTGTTCGAGCGGACTATTAATAATAGACTAATAAAATTCTTAGAGTCAAATAGAATTCTTGCTGAAGCACAATATGGATTTCGAGCACGCAAATCCACTGATGAGGCTGTTCACACTTTTTCTGATTTTGTGGTAAGAAACATGGATGAAAATAAGAAATGCCTAACCATCTTTCTCGATCTTGCCAAAGCTTTTGACACAGTCTCTATCCCCACCCTAATTCGAAAATTAGCTAATATGGGAATACGGGGTAATGAACTCTTATTAATAGCGGACTATTTATCTGATCGTACACAGCGTGTAAGGATCGGGGAGCACTTGAGTGATGAACTACCTATCGAGCACGGGGTTCCTCAGGGAAGTGTTCTTGGCCCCACTTTATTTCTATGTTATATAAATGAGCTGTGTCAACTTAATCTTGAAAACTGCAAAATAATATCTTACGCAGATGACACAACTCTTACTTTCACGGGTGATTCTTGGGAAGAAGTATATTCCTTAGCTCAATCAGGTTTGAATACGGTCTGCCACTGGCTCGCCGCAAACTCGCTTACTCTAAACGCAGATAAAACAAAATACATTCCTTTTGCAATCAGGAGTGTAGACACCTTCTTACAAGATAAGCCTCCCATATTTGTTCATCAGTGCTCATTTCCTCCCTTGAATCAATGTAGCTGCTCAACTATACAGCCTACACAAAGTATTCGTTACTTGGGTGTAACGGTTGATGAAAGGTTGTCCTTTGATCAGCACATTCACAACTTATGTAAAAGAGTACGGAAACTGACTTATATTTTTAAACAGCTTAGACAGGTAGCTAATGGTGAAACGTTTAAAATGGTATATTTTGCCCTTGTACAATCTATACTGATATATTGTGTAACAACTTGGGGAGGTGCCGGTAAAACTAAAATGTTGGAAATAGAAAGAGCCCAAAGGTTGATTTTAAAAGTTGGCCTTTCAAAGCCACGACTCTATCCAACTGACGCACTGTATCAGGAAGCTGAGGTGTTAACTGTTAGGCAAATTTACATCCTTTTTACTATTCTGCGGCAACATTCAGATACACCCTCTTTCGATCTTTCTAAATTAACAACGAGGAGGCAGTATGCAATATGTAGAACAATCAAATCTAAAACAGCTTTTGCCCAAAAATTTTATACTTTCCGAGGACCTGAACTCTACAATAAGTTAAATAAAGAAATTGATATTTTTAATTACAATAAATCTAATTGTAAACATAAAGTGACTAACTGGCTACTAAAATTGAACTACACAAAAACAGAAGAGCTACTAGTCATAATAACGTAATAGGTTAAGAACCTTTCGTCTAGTTGGACATGAACCCACTCACATACCCTCTCATCCACTCAACACTACACAACACACACACACACACACACACTGACAAACTCAAAATACATCACACCCTTAACACATTCCACATACACCTTGAACTCCACTGCACTTCATACAAATTTAAGTTTTTTTTTTTTTTTTTTATTACTTTATTTTTTATTTTTATATATATATATATTTTTTTTTATTTTTTTTTCTCTTTTCTTCCAACTGATAGTTTGCCCTTATCATAATAATGTCACTTTCGTGCATTGTCTATAATGTTTTTGATGATATTCTTGCCTGTAGAGGGGAGTCCCTGGTGTCCTGAAATACAAGTCACGGCTTAGTTTAGGCACCAGTCTCCCACAAATGAACATTGTCCTTCATTATACTAATTATGTTTTCCTCTTTTAAGTTTTAGTTAATAAGTGTTATTTGTGGAAGAAAAATAAACATTTTTATTATTATTATTAATAAAGCTGAAGTGTGAAGTGAGTTTGTTTTTTTGTTTGAACGCACTATCTCTGGAACTACCAATCGGATTTGAAATAATATTTTTGCATTTGATAGCCCAATTCTTGAGAAAGGTTTTAAGGCTTTAACATCACACCACGACCCTTAGGAGGCGAGCAAAAAAAAAACTCAGAAAAAACGCTAAGCGAAAACAAAGTAATAGCGCGGGCGCGCGATGTGATGCAACGCGGTGGGTCGTGGGACTCGTGGGCCGACATTTCACGCTGACGAAATTGCGGACAGCTAGTGTTTCTAAGATTTTGTTTAGTTTAATTCGTGATCTTCCTGTGAGAGTACCAATAAATACTTTTTCTTTCTTTATTTATTTTAAAGGATCTCAAATTGTAATGCTTACATGGAATCTTAACAACTTCGTTTGTTGTTAGGGTTCCGTACCAAAATGGTAAAACGGAACCCTTGTGGTGAGACTAAGTCGGTCTGTCTGTCTGTCACAGCTGGATATCTCAAGAACTACTAATGCTATCAACTTGAAATTTGGAATAGTTTTAGATGACGTTTTTGCCCAGATTTTTACAGAATCGACCGGCAGTTTGGGCGTCGACGCGCAAACTGTACGCGTAACTGTACAAACATACATGTTTTTACGTTTAAAGCAACATACAATTCTCCTATTCCTGCTGAATTGCATGCTATTAGTAGAGATTGAGCGTAAGCCTCCGAGCGGATCGCTCTAAGCGCTTAAGCGCTTAATTCGGACCCACCAATGCTGATTTATATTCCATCTGATTATCCGGATTTCCCTTTTTTTTAATTTGAATTTCTTTATTCACCTAATGGCAAATCAAGCGGGATGTTGAAACCTTATCTCCAATTCCCCGGAATACTTTTAATATTCATACCTGTTGGATGAATAAATCCTACTATTCAACGTATTTCTAACAGTATTTGGTATTCCTGAAATACCTACATGTGTATAATAGTTTCAATGTGTTATCATCAGTTCGAATTTCAACATCAAATATTCAAAAGGTTTCAAAAGTTTCAGTCCTGGTTAAACATAAAATCGAATTCACAAACGGTTTTCGTGGAAATTTAATTTTCCCTTCGCAACGGCTGAAATAACTATTCGGGCTATTCTGGGTATCGGTAACTATGAAATTTAATATACTCTGAAATTCGATCAAATATTTTAAAGGGTAAATGTCAGGTGGTTTTATTAAAGATTAGGAATTATTTCCGTTTGCAATGAAATTCTTTTATAATTAACTAGTTCCTCCCCTTCGTCCGCGTGAAATTTCTTGTTCTCCTGACCCATCCCGTCGCATCGCATCGCCTTCCCGCGCTATTAATTCATTTTCGCTTAGCATCCTTTCTTACTTTTCCTCGGCTTCTAAAAGTCTTAGCGTAATGAACGTAGCGTAATGTTAAGAACCTCAAAAATTGGGCTATCAAGTGCAAACAGATTTTTTCAAATCCGACTGGTAGTTCCAGATATTATCGCGTTCAAACAAAGAAAATATTCAGTTTTATTATTTGTATAGATGGACAGCCTTTTACTTAATAAAACGGATCCAGAAACTGTCCTTCCCTACAAGGCATCCATATTAAATGATGGGCAGTCAAATATGAAATACATTTAGCTGGGTTAGTAAATACACGTTGATTTCACTGACCTCTGTAATCAGATCAGCGCTAGCATTTAATCAAGCGGATATTAGTTTCCAGATAGATCACGACTATCGACTTAAAGGCACGAGGGACTCATGGTCTCACTGCGTATGTACGTGTTAAGACTTATAGCTTATGTATATGTACAACTATCCGATCATTCGAAATGGAAATAGAGCAGTTATTGCTATTATTATCACTACACAACATTATCAGCCTATAATGTTCCCACTGCTGGGACACAGGTCTCCTCTCTTCGAGAGGGATTGGGCTGTTTTCTACCACGTTGGCCCAGTGCGGGTTGGTAGATGTCACATGTCTTCGAATTTTTGGTTCTAGGACATGTCGGTTTCCTCACGATGCTTTCCTTCACCGTTTTGAGAGCAGTGGTGATGAAATGATTTACCCAAAGTAAAACGCCTGCCTGGGTCCGAACCCACGACCTACAACTTGTAAGTCGGGGCCGTTACCACTGGGTTACCACTGCTCTCACTACACAACACTCTCGCACACAAACACACAACACACACTATACAAATTGTTTTTTCTTGAATTATTTTTTTTTAGTTTATGTACAAAAAATTTTTTGTTTGTCTATAGTACATATACATATACCTACTGTGAAATTTCGAACTTTTATTTGTCTAACTGGCCTTAACTGGAGAGTCCTGACCCCCATAACACAATTTAATCTTAGCTTGTGTGTTATAACTCTGTATGAACCTACAATACAGCCAAGTGGTAAATGTAAAATTGTAAAACTGGAAATAAAGTTTATTTATTTTTTATTCAGAATCTCTTCCAGAAGAAGGTACTTATAAAACTTGAATTACATAAAACAACAACACAATATGACAACATTCTACCCTCATAAAACAACTATTTAATGTTTACGAACAAATCCGCAGCACCGTACAACCATAAACTATCAAATAATTCAGTATCACGCCCACACAAACGTCGAATAAATAAATCTATTTTATGTTTTATGGGCTAGAGTCCGGCTTCACCCGCAGGTAACATACATAAACGAAACAGATAAACTGACTTTTTCCATGAACGCAAAACTTTTGTTTACTCCCAATTTATCTCATTTTTCTTTTATACGAGTTCTAAGAGTTCAAGGTATCTACGCCGAGTGGATCGAGAAATTCGGAAACTAGTTTAGGAACAACAATGTTTTAATATGAACCTCAAAATACAAGTAGCTACCTATAGCCGTCTCGCTCTCGCGGTCATGGACCGGGCGAGGACTTGGTGGCATGTCCGTAAAAGGCATGACGTAAGCGTGACGTCGACGTGACGCAGACACGAGCAGCTATGACGTGGATAACTAATCGAAACAAGTACGTACTACTCGTATCTCGTGATAGTATGCGCTCAAATGTGCTTCACGTCAACACTAAAGCACGCTAAGTTAGTGCTCCCTTCGTCCTTCTGCCTCCCGTTAGCATTCTTTATGCCTCGGGGGTCTGTTTCATTGCGTCAAACGACAAATGTTACATCACTTTGTCGCCTAGTTAGTCAGGAATTCAGGATTCGCGCAAAGCAATTTCTTTGTCATGTTACTTGCTCTAATTTGTAATATAAAAAAATATATAAACCAAAGTAATTTTCATACTTAACATCAAGGAAAAATAAAAACTGCGGCAAGTGGTTTAGCCCAGGATTAATCCAGATTTCCTCTCAGAATTGTTTTTGCTTTTCTCTTTACCTACAAGGTTGGAGTTTTTCACGGATGTATTCAGAGGAATTTTGCCCTGAGGGTTGCAGCCTACATTTAAGTTTTCCGCATTGGGAGATGAAAGATTGCGCCAATATACTTACGACGACGTAACACAGGTAATAAAGAGTTAAAGGTATCTCCGTAAAAAATATATTATTATATTCCCACGAGATAAACACAAGCACTTCGAATTTGCAATTAAATTCAGTTCAATTGTGAAAAAGCCTTTTGGATGAAGGTAACACGCATAATGAAGCCGGTGTATTTCCATTTTACGAGGGGCATGTAATGTACAGCGGTATTGCTCGTAAACATATGTACTTTATGAGGAATGCTCTATATATACACGATCATGTACAGCCAACAAAAGAGATAAGTGTGCAGGACCGTAAGATATAGTTGAAGTTTAGTAAGAAACCGATGGATGTTCTCGAATAAAATTTAATTTTATTAATAGAAAACAAACAGTTAAGTTATCAAAACATCCATGGAGGAATCCATGTCAATAATGTCCTCTTTACAGGACCTCACAAAAGTCACCGAAGTATCGTAACACGTTAGTATGAAAGAGCACACGAGATCGCTCATAGTCAACGTGTCCATGTCGACAATTTCTCTATCGGAAAAGATTTCCACTTTTAGTAAGCCACAGTTGCGATATTTTTGGTTCGAATTTCTCTACAAATATTGTTGTTGCTCACTTGTGAGTTTAAAATTCGCGCTACAAATCATCCTAAGTATAAGAGACCTAGATAACTTTGTATGTAGTTATTAATATAGACATAAATCTCTATTAAAAACCTAACTTGTATGCATTTGGTACCGCTATAGTTTGCACAAGAAAACAAATCTTATATTCCGCTTGCACTCCAAGTATAAAATAATAAAGTATATATGGCGGATAGCAAGTATTTTTCCATTTCCGCGGTCGCAGTATTGAAACTCCGTTTATTTAATTTACGATGCACCCGAGTATAAGTCGAGATCGAAGTAACATTTTTATAAGCTGTGAGATGGATTTTGGCGAAAGGTTAGTCATTATAACCGTTTACATGAATCTTTTGAAAGCAGAAAGGTTAGGTACGTGATAACTCTCAAATTTCGAGCATATTTCGTTATCAATCCTCAAAGAAACATTGAATTCAAGACACATAGAAACGCTACCGTAACAAAAATCGAATTGCCATCTTCAAACGCTGCCCTTCGCAAGGGTATCGCGGGGAATACCTCCTACCTCTCAAATTGGAAACGCCAGATTTTTCTCTAAGTGTGTATTTCAGATTTCCTGTTTGTTTATGTAAAGGCGTAAACCCAACAGCTGAATCTTTAAGAATAACACAAACGAAAATCGCTCTCACTTCGAAATTGAATTTGAAACGTCCATTAAGTTCTGGAAGCTCAAAACAACAGCCCTTTTGTGTATATCCGTCAATTAAAACAACCTTTATTATGTCTCCAGCAATAACATTTCACGTAACACGCCAGTAAATTAAATGTTTGTTTTTTGTTATTACTCCTGTTTCACGAGAATACAACCGAGTTCTTTATCATGATACAAATGAAGGAAAAAAACGTTGTTCTGAGCAAAACTAATGCGAGAGCAGTCGTTAGTAATGTCCTGCTGACTTCCTGTAGAACATTGAACAATAGAAACGGACAACAAGCGTAGGAAGCCTCCTTACTTGTGTACAAAAATAGAAATCCGGTATTTAGCTCGAAATACGTAAAGGGTAGCAGGGTTAAAAATATTTACTCTTACATTATCATCTCAAGTCCTCTACAAACAAGGGTACAGTGTGGCTTTAATTACATCCGCCTGTTTTACAGGGGAATTAAATTTTAAGTAGAAACATGTCGTGTGACCGAGCTTGTAGTGTGCCTCAAGTTGGTATACAAATTTTGTATTTTTATAACATTAATTCGAAAAACGTTGGTGTAAATAATAGTAACAATGTGCTGTTATGGAGCCAGGCTCAAGGCGGCAGGTCACACGTCGTCCTGTGCAAACACACAAACTGCCGTCGGGTTGTGTACCTCTTTTAACTAAACTCCCTCATTTTCTTCGACAAATGATGTTACTTATTCATGCATATCTTGAGGTAAAGTTGCCGGTTGCCAGAACGAATTTCACTCATGCGAAGAGCCCTCAACCAAAAAGTTACACCACGTTTTGTTATGTGAACAGGAATTATTGTTGAATATGTTGGTTTATTTTGAAGTGAAAACTTCTTTAGGCGAGTTAGGCATATTTTGAGATGCGAAAAAAACCATTGAACTCGCGCCAATTGACTGTTACCGTAAGGGACACCACGCGTGTTTTGTTTATAAGACGATTAAAAAAATACCCGCTTCGGATATGTTCGGCTGTCCTCGGGATGTACCTACTCGGTTTTAATATATATCCGATATGTCAGTGAGTGATGGCAAAGTATTTTGTTTATGTTTTCACTTTTGTCGGCACTCCCGGAGTGCCACTGTTTTTTTTTTCTCGTCTGTATGGTCTTAACAGTTACGCTCTTGAATATTTCTATAACTTAAATTTACCGAATAATGCCTTCGTATTTGCATTTTTCACTACAGGAAAACAACAATATTTTTTATAACCGATATATCTTGATATATCTCCTGTCCTTTCACAGTTATTTTACCTATGATTTTGCATCACTGTTAACGCCACAGTGCTCTTTAATGTCATTTTAATATGGTTGCTGTTGGCTTGCTGCCACTGACAGGTCTGTCAAAAACTCTTTGATCTTTATTGTCGTTATAATAAGGTTGCTGCTGTCCGAGGTAAAATCACTGTGGACGGACTTTACATGTCTATTTATATTCAAGATCGAACAGACACAGAATGTATTGAACGCGCAAGTAGGCACGCTATATCAGATCTATTGTGTTTACTGTCAATACTTCCAATGTTATCCAACGTTTCAGGTTTGAACATACGGAATGTAATACTCTTGGCTACCGGCACCGCCAACTATTGAATATACTCGAACTACGAAGTAATAATACCGAAAAGCCGTTGCGTATATACTGCGTACTCTCATGTAGGCTTTGTATATAACAGCGTGTATTCCCACAAAGGTAATAAAGCAAAATATTATTTTGAAACTAAATAGAGTTTCTATTTTTCAGGCTCCCTTGGGGAAGTGACTAACTTTTTGTATTACGCGTTTGCGTTTTAAGTTGTGTTTCACACAGCTACTCGTCGGGGGAGCGTTACAAACTTTCGTGCGAAGGCAGTTTGATAGGCCGGTCGAGTCCAGTAGTCTATTCGAAAGTCTAAGCCGCCCGAGCTCAGACCTTATTAGGCCGGGGCCGCTCCATTAGAAAAATTAATAAGCTTCGTCCGACCCAGCAACGATGGGCATTAATGAGAGGCCGCGAACAGAATAAGAAAGAAAAACTGTTGTACAAACTACGTGACAAATGAGACACGTAACTAATGACCGGTCGTGGAACAGCCCGCCGCAACATCTACTCCTTACACTACTCTGTGTTCATATTTCGACGTTTATAACAAATTGGGTGTAGTTATACGATTTGATTGCCTTATTATTACTACAATTTGAAATGTATGAGGTATAAACATTTTTTTTAGGCTTTTAACAATGAATAGTGAGTACACTGTTACATTACAATTTGTACATACATGGCAGATAATACTTAACACAATTAATGAATTAAACAAGTGTGAATTTAAATAAAATTATTAAAAGCTAAATTATTATATTTAGCTCAATAACTGATTCAGACATTACCATATTAAATTAACAGTAATAAAATTTCAACAGCCCTCCCCGTTAATTTATATTATCTGATTAAACACAATGGAGGTCATAACTGACGAACATTATCGTTATTGTTCTAAACAAGAGCAAGGCGAATGGGCAAATATAACTATCATTTCTGTTATCGGGTTTCGGCGCCATTTTCACGCACGAACTGATCCGTCGACATCCTTCATATATGATTATGGGTATGAGGGGGAGTATCGGGGCCCCTAAACTATCAATTTCGTGGGATTTGGGTGATCCTAACGAAGAACACTGCGGTGCACCGCTCTGATAAACACAACAGCCTAATACTTGTTTGGCTTAAGAAAGGCTTATATTGTTGACCAACGTGAGCTTGGATTCAGGTAAGCTTGCTTCCAATAAATGTGGGTGATTGTGATTGGTTTTTTGTGATATCTTCGCGGTTACAGAATTAACTGTTCTAGTAAAAGAATCATACCCATTACCCTCAAAAAAAAGTTTTGTTTAATGATGATCATGTACATGCACAAGCACAATAAAAACTAAGTTGGTTCTATTCCCAAAAATTGTTTATTGATAATCTCAAAAAACCTTTGTACCTATTTATAGAAACAATATGCTGAGAATAATATCGATCGTCGCTTTTGAAAATCGCATGAACGTAAATAACTTTTGAAATGAGACTTGTCCAGCGGGACACACTAACAGTAGCAATGGATTTAATTTTGACAGTTCAACAACATTCATTGCATTGTTTACGTCGTCGAGTAGACAAATTTTACGAACATATGAAGCAATGGATTAGCAAATATCCTTCAAATTGAATTGGACACAGATTGTAATTGGAAGTGCGTTACTGTGTGTGCAATCAGGGTGCAGGCAAGTACTGTTATTGATTCTGTGTTACTTATCTACTGGAACTCAGTAAACAGAAAAACAGTGCCTCAGGTACCGATTTATCCGTCAAATTTGGCTAGCTTTCGGCTTAGAACTTGCTGTTACTAAACAAACAGGAAACTGCAGCCAATACTCAGTCAGGCTTCCTCAAAGCCAAATCAACAGTCAAACAAACAAGTCAGCCTGCCTTTGAATTGTAGTCTTGACGTCATAGACAGGTAGATACATACATACCTACTTGACTGTAGAGATGCAAGATAACTATACACAACAGTACTACGAATACCTATATGGGTCTACGTTACGTTTTGGTAAGTACAGTCAGGGAAATTAATTGTTAAGCAAATTGACGCACTACGTCAATTTGCCGTGTTAAAGCCATTCCATACTGCTGTCAGTGAATGACAGTTGAGATTTTGAATATACTGATTATTATTATAGGTTATCTCTGACTTGAACACAAAACAAAAAGGTTTGTGCTATCAATTCTAATACTTATATCAAGTTCGGCACAACATGTGACTGTTCCTGAATTATCCTAGGCAGATCATTTTCCCTAATTATGTTATGTTAGTGTTAACGACGACTTAACTAATATTTGGTTATAACGCATTGGTTTCGATAGCAGTTTTTTTTTGTTTTTTCTTGTGGCTACACCATGAAATTGAAATTGTTTAATGAAATAATTGATTTACATCAATATTTACAAAATAGGGCCTTAAACTGGAGGTAGGTAAGAAATAATTGGATTCTATCTGAACGAGGAATAAACTTGTATCTCAGGTATCTCACTCAAGTGCTTATACATAAGTATTATCTAAAATTCCTACAAATAGTAAATAATTTATCAACTTTAATGATGGTTATCTATATTCAAATTAAGCAAATAGTATGCTACTTTTTTGCATCATCGTAAGACATTTTTGCAACCATATTCTATTATGATTTTTGCAATGTTTCATTTTTAATAAGGTCGTGTTTACTTTGTCATACAGAAAAATTTGCCATATCAAAAAAATGTTAAGATTGCTATTTAGCTACTTATAATATAAATTGTAAAAACTAAAATTATTTTTAACGAATTTACAACTAGTAAAAGACAAAATAAAAAGAGTTTAGTTTTAAACAAGGCATGTGTTCAAATCGGCAAAAATTACGAACTGCTATATAAACTTTCATCCCTTATTTACCCTTTTAGGGTATGAATTTTCAAAAATCCTTCCTAAGTGCTTACTTTCGTTATATAAGGAACTTTTGTGCAAAATTTTATACTTCTAGATGCAGCGGTTTAGGCTGTGGTTTCGTCTGTCAGTGAATGAATGAATTTATGAATATTATTAAGAAAAAGATACGCTGCTAAAGCGCTCAGCGCTAAAACGCTCCTGCTATAATTAGACTGATGATAATGCTATTGCAATTTCGTTATGATATTTGTCGACGATCAACGACGAATCGACGATTGATGTTTGGACCAGCAAATGAAGTTGCGCGAGGAGTTTCCTCAGCCAGCCATCCACACGGGATCGTTCCACACAAAATAACGATAAACGGAATGAGCCAACGAACGCGTGTATCGATAAAGTACACCTTGCTGACACAAATGATCGAAAAAAATTCCCCCGGGCCACGGTGAGACTGCCTCTCCAATGTTTTATATTTACCGGAGTGAAACCGAGAAGGTAACGTGTTAACAGTCTACATACACATAAATTGTTAAACAGCGACTCCCCGATGAGCAGAAGTTCTGTTCAATGACAAAAATTTCCCTTGAGCATCGGTGTTCGACATGAGCCAACTTTCCGCAAATAGGCCGCTGTTTATTTTTATGTGAAATACTCATTATGACCCGTATGTGTTATCAGTCATGCGCACATACGGTGTGCCCTGTAAATGTAAAAATATGAGACCAATGTTTGATATTGGATCGTTCTGTGAGAATAAGAAACAGTGATTCACGATTGAGCCACAAGATCAGAAGGCCAATTCCTGTAATCAAAATTGTTTAAAAAGTAGCCGCAATCTCAGCTCAGCGACAATCAATGTCAAAAACTTATCAACAAAAATGTAGGGAAATTAGAAGAATTTTTGACAGATTGAGACTGAGATCAGACTATGAACGTTCTTAAAATTACGAGAATTGCCCCATTGGTGAGTCACTTTGAAGTTGTTTGCATGTTTATTTTACTTTGTATTGAAACAAATTCTTCGACAAACCTATAAATAACACTTACTTCACTGATTTAGCACGCTATTATTTTTCAAAATTATATTATGTGCTACAGTACGCTACTAAAGTATGTAATAAAATGAAGTACCTATTAGCTAAACTCATTTACATACTTCTTAGCAAGCTGCTCTCATATTTTAAATTGATTGGAAGGCTAGAGCAATTTATCATATTAGTTAAACATTCTGTTCCATAGATTGCATAGATTGTTTGCATAGATTTATTATATACTAATAGTAAATCTATTGTCCTGGATGATCGGTGCTTGCAACACTGAAAGATAGTGTGACATGGACTAACGATGTCAAGTCACAATCAAAAGTCAAGTGGCACAAACACAAAGTCGCACTGCGTAGCACCTCGTAGCGCTACGAGCTACAGTGCTACGTACGTAGCGCGTGTCGTAGCACAGTTGATTTCACTGAATGGTAAGTGTGACAATATCGAATCGCACCGCTTCGTCGCGTTTGTCGTTGTAGAACAAAGGGGACTAGAGCCTCGTAGTATATCTAGCTACCTAAAGGGGTGGCCCTAAGTTTTGTGGACATAATTCGAAATCGGCGACCCTTGTAACCAAGTTTGTGAATTAGAGCAATCTGTTGTACGTCAAGAACACCAACGGGCATGCAGCATGGCCATCAATATTCAACCAAGTTAATATTATAAACGCTTTGTTATTTAAATAGACCAAAGACCTACAACGCTATATTATTAAATAATATATTTACCATTTATTTTTTTTAATAATCGGATTAGTATACATTCAAAGTGGGATTACGAAATAAAATTGACAACTTTTTGCCTGGCGTTATTGATTCCGGCTTTTGACGAGATCAGCCTCTAGGTACCCAAATTGAACATGAATTATTTTTTAAACTTTCACATCCACTTCACGGGGATTTTAGAAGGAGCCCATTACAAAATTATAACATTATCTAAAATGAACTGACAAAAAATATGAACATAAACTGAATCGGGGAACGGCTAATCCTTCCTATACACCCTTATCTTACGCTAGACAATTTACATCAACTTTTGCGCCCGACCAGAAAATCTACTGAACTGTTTTCTTGTGTTTATATTACTTCTACTTAAGTTCTCGGATAAGGACAGCACATTTAAAGTAAATATTTGCCTAGTAATTTTAAAATTTGAACTACTGAATCTAAATATTACTTGATATAAATATCCGTTGAACCGAGATTTTCACAAAATACACAAAAAAATTATCTAAGTTATACAGTGAAAAACTATAAACACATTTTAAGTGCCTGATTATTAAGCGTACTATAACTGTGAGCTGTCGAATCGTCTTACCACATAAACATCACAGTGACTTGGGCGTCGTCAGTAGGGACTGGTTATCTCTTTGCTGCCATGGCTTATTTAAATTTAATTTAATATTTGAATCGTTTTTTTTTTTAAATTTCATTACGGACGCTTTTAATTTAAATATTTTTGGCTGTATTATAGAAACTTATTTATTTTTACAGACAAAGTAGGCGAGTAAAGTACGCAAGATTGCCCAACTTTTCGGAGTCATGTCCAGCAGTGGACTGCGACGTTTATGTTGCTAAGATATGTACCCGTGAATGTAGCGCTCGTTGTGTGATCGTCTAGGTCGGGGCGGTGCTGCACGCCGCCGCCGGCATGCTATCAGCTGGACGGCGCGGCCATGTGTCCCTCGCTCGCTCCTCACCGACCGCCGCCTGCGCACACAACCATCACGTTACTTTTCTTCCATCCATTAATCACGTCACACGTAAAGGGGGGTCAACAAAGTATGACATCGTGGTACAAGGGGGATGACGAGTCATAAACTTCGTGACGTCAGATGTGTAAAGTATCTCAAATCTAACTCTAAAATATTACCAACTCTATCAATATTTTAATGGTTTCATTTAAAATTGCAAAATATGTGACGTCGCCCCAGGTGATCATACTTGTGTCTCACAAGTATGATCACCTGTGACATATAGGGGGAGCTCCAAAAATCATGAAATTCGTGTGACGCAATTTGTGGATGGGCCCTTACTTACTACACATCATTTATTACAATGTATGCTAAAAACAGCCGAGTGCAGAGTAATTTAACATGATGTTCCTAATCTGTTCTGTAACTGATATTTTCGACGAGTTAGGTAAGCTTCTTAGCATACAAATAAGCCTCCAACTAACAAACTCTACAGTTTGGTAGTTGCCATATTATAACTGAACTGGGCCCCGCGGCTCACATAAGTATCAATGTCGTGGAAATATCGGGATAATTAGTCCTAATCCAGGTCATGGTCTACCCGTGTGCCAAATTTCATTCAAATACGTTCAGCAGTTATAGCGTGAAAGCGTAACAAACAAACATACCAAAAATCAAATATTTTCTCTTTATAATATTTGTTGAGACAACCCCTTAATAGAGTACAATAAGTACATACCGGTTAATATTACTTTAGGTTGTGCAGTTGCATGTCCTAGAACCAAAATATCGAACACATGTGACATGTAACCAACCGGCATTGGGCCCACTCCCTCTCACAGAGAAGAGGCCTCTGTCCCAGCTGTGGGAACATTATAGGCTGATTATGCATATGCTTGTCCAATTTTTATTTGATAATTTTGATGAGACGCAAAAAAGACGTATAGCTTGTTGAACCTAGTACGTCGTACCTTGCAAATTCAGGTTCCAAGTACACTTATTTTCATTCAATTTACCCATACAATATCGTTTAATTACTGCTTCACAGTACCAAACAGTCACGTCACCAAGGTGTTTAGATCTTTGTCTAATATAATCACCTGCGCGGAGCTTTCGAACCTAGCAAATGAATATGCAACCTTGGTATACATCCTATAAGCACCTACATACTTGCTAGTACATATATACAAAATGACACGGAATTAACGCACTCCACCAAACACCCCAATTAGAACATTATGTTATGACCATAATACATACACTGGTTGGTTCTTTACTATTATGTATAAAACATTGTTTATTTTATTAAATTAGTTATACTGCGATCATTCGCGGGAGAAAATTGTGGTCACAACACACCCAGACAGGCGCTTTACTTTGTGTAAATTGTTTCATCACCACTGCTGTCAAAACGGTGAAGGAAAACATCGTGAGGAAACCGGCATGTCCTAGAACCAAAAATTCGAAGACATGTGACATCTGCCAACCCGCACTGGGCCCGCATGGTGGATTACGGCCCACTCCATCTCACCTAGAGGAGGCCTGTGTCCCAGCAGTGGGAACATTATAGGCTGATTATGTGTATGTATCTCTCTCTCTCTTCCTCAATAACGTAGCTAACCTTTGACATTATCATTAGATGCTGTATGTGTGCATAGCTCTTGAGATAGCAGATAGCATTTTTAATTTAATTATCCAGGAGTAATGGCTGTCACAGATTGTGCCTACTTGAGATTTAAATTGAATTACATCGTTTTAAGAAGCATTTATTTGTGTTAACAGGGCATTACGCCTCTTCTTATTATTTGTTTTTTTTTTTTTCTATTAGAGACGACAGTCAAATGTAACACGGCTTTTATTAAGAGTTGTTCTCTTACTTAAGTGTTTTTAAATTGGACATAACAAGGCTCCATAAATTAACGTTTATTTTTGTTTAAAAATACTCACAGACAGTAGAATTAATAAAGTAACAAGTCAGTTGGTCTCGTGATCGCGAACACGACTGTGGAGCGTGGGGTCCTGGATTCGATTCTCAGGTCGGGCAAAGTGTTATTGGATTTTTCCAGAAGGAATTTCTCAGTAGCAGCCCGGAGTTTTGAAGTTAGTAGTTAGGTAGTATGATACCCCCATGCCTCGGAAAGCACATAAAGCCTGCGCCTGATCTCTCCCCAGTCGTGTCGGATTGCCGACCCATCGGACTACGAGAGTAAGGGAACAGGGAATGCACCTGTCTTTGCGCACACGCTTGTGCACTATAAGATGCTCTGCGTACCTGACTAATACGTTGAAATTAGCCACTATCACCAAAATCGGTCGGTAGGATTATTTATATTAATATGAGTACAGAATTCACAAACTCACAGAAAGAAAAACAAATAACGAACTAGAATAAAACCACGTCATACAAAATATATCTACCCTATTACTGACTAACCCTTCGAGGAAAGCAGGTGTGATGTTATGATAGCATAAACAACCTATAATGTTCCCACTACTGGGACAGGCCTGCTCGAGCGAGGGAGTGGGCCGTAATCTACCTACTACGCAGGCCCTGTGCGGATTGGTAGATGTCACATGTCTTAGAATCTTTCGATTCTAGGACATGCCGATTTCCTTAAGATGTTTTCCTTCCCCGTTTTTAGAGCGGTGATGCAAAGCGCCTGTCGGGGTTCGAACCTACGATCTACAACTCGTAGGTCGCGGCTGGTACCACTGGGCCACCACTGCTCCAATGTTATGGTAAGTTAATACTATTACTGAGAAGCCATACCTATTTTTACCGACTTCACAAAAAGGAGGAGGTACTATGTTCGGGTGTTTGTATGTTTTTTTTTTTTTGTATGTTTGTTCATCGAATACTCCACCAATTGTCGACGGATTTTCAAAATTCTTTTTTTGTTCGAAAGTAGATAGTTCTGAGGTGGTCCCATTGTCACCAAGTTAGGATCTGATGATGGGATCTTAGAGAAATCGAGGGCAACCCTCAAATTTTATAGGCTCACTTATTGTTTTTCGCATATTTTATGAAGTATCTTGTGTAATTGTGTATGGTTGTCACCATCTCAGGTAGCTGGGCTGATGATGGAAGGTACAACTCCTTAACAGTAAGAAGTTACTCGAACAGGCAAGGACTGTTTTAGTAAATTGTTTTGATGTTTGATAGGGCATTTGCCACATTTGGTCTCATGATCATCAAGTCATGACCTGATGATACCTAACTCCTCGACAACTAACAGCAGATATATCGTGTTTAGGCTCATTGAAAAGGGCTCGATGTGTGGATAAACGTACTGTTACTGAGGAACACCTATTTTTATTTTTTCAATAAGCCTAAACACGATATATCTGCTGTTAGTTGTCGAGGAGTTAGGTACTCTGCAGACTATCCTGACTGCAGCATCAGGTCATGACTTGATGATCATGAGACCAAATGTGGCAAATGCCCTATCAAACATCAAAACAATTTACTAAAAAAAAAAACCGACTTCCAAAAAAAAACTACAAACTGAAAAATAACTTTAATTTCGGAAGTCGGTGTCTTAGGGATCAGTATTTCAGTTTTTGCCACCGACTTCCGAAATTAAAGTTATTTTTCAGTTTGTATTGTTTTTTTTTTGGAAGTCGGTTTTTTTTTTGTTAAAAAGTTTTTAACCAACTTCATTAGATCCATATAGAATGAATGACAAGTATATCTACCCATTCAATAGAGAGCCTATACTTCGTGCATAATAATAGAACTGAGTGGGCCTAGTTCTTCACAAATACACACACGATCACACGATCTAAATGCGGACAAGACGGACCGGGAGGCAGATCAATAGTTTCTTTATTAGAACCAATACGGACCAACTAGATCTTGTCTACATAAACTTGTTACTTAGATTGGGACATACTTGCTTGGACCATTTAAGTCTGAGAATATTTTTGTCACGAACCTAACTAAAAGGTTTTTGCAAAAACAAAAATAGCTGTTATTTAGCTTCGTCGAATTTGAACCTGCAGGTCTTTTTCTGGGGAGGTATCTAGTGGATTACCTATTCCGTCTATCCACCCCAAAAATCGTAACATCGATAGCACCAAAACTTAAAATTCATACTACTGCATCACTAAACCATAGACATTTTCTAGCGGCCATTGTTGTTTACATTTTTGGCAAATTTTGACCTTACGTATTTCTTCCTTTATTCATATATTATTCCTTTTTTTTTAATTAGATCGAAAGTTCTAACATTCTAAGAATTTTCGATTTTGAAAAGAGGTATTGTTGAATAACCTTGTTTTAGGTACTTAAAAACAAATTGTACCTATTCGTTCACTCTATTATGTAGATGATTATAATTATGTAGATTGTTCAAAAATTATCTAATGAAAATGTAAACAAACCCTGTTCAGGTATTTTTTTTTTACGCAAAAGCCTCAAAAGGGAATTAGTAACACAAATACGGATTAAAATCTAATTGAAAAATCATCGAAAATTACTGTTTTAAAAATTAGAATGTCTAATTTTAAGTCAGATGTTTTTCACCATTGACCATTGAGGTTAGTTTTATAAGTTAAATTTTCGTCGCTTTTTTTTTTCAATTACAATTTAGTTAATAATGTTGTTCAATAAATAATTGTTGGATAAAGTGGTGAGATTAACATAACTTGATTATGTGACATGGCAAAAAAAAAAATAAAAAAAATTAAATGTTATAATTCGTTATTAATTAGGTACACGTTGTACAGTATACAGTTGGTGGCGACTCCTTTTAAGTACCTATATAAATGCCTGTGCCAGGAGGCGCCGCTCTTTTATATCGTGCAATTAGCGTAACATGCAACGAAACAAATGTTTATGAATTAATTATTCTAATTTATTATTATTAGTCTGTTGGTAAATGTGTGTGTGTGTGTGTATTTAAGCGTGTGGGGGGGTGTATATGTGTGTGTGTAGTTATTTTATGCGGAATCGGTTTTACCTTATATTTACTAGAAGATTCTGTACTTCATCATAGCATAACTTATTTATCCACTAAATCAGAAATGATTTGCATTCTTTAAACGGTTTAGTATGTATATCAATTTGTTTATTTATTTTATTATATAAGAAAGACGAGCATCCATCCATCGTACTGAATATTTGCAAATTCTGTTTTTACAAAAGGGGTGGAAGCAATATTGTGTTTCCTTCTTCTAGCTAATACATTAGGATCTAAGGGTAGGGTTTTATATTTTTTTAATACTATGTGTATAATATATTATTTTCTAACTGATAATAAATTACTTATTTGGTATAGCTCATAGGTGGGAAAGGTCCTTTTTTACATTACTTTTATTAATGTCCGTTGCGCTCTTTCAACATCAATGAAACGTCTTTTACGCGCCCCTAAAATGGAAATGCAATATATTTTTACAGATTGAACTAGCGAGATATACACTTCATTTATATGATTTTTTGCTAAGCCTTGGGAATATGTGTCGTAATGTTTTAAAAATTCAAATAAATTTTCGTACACTCGCAGTAATTTGTTCAATTTGAAGCCATGTCATGTCATCTGTGTTCAGTTGACTGGTAAAGAATACCATACTTAAGAAGTATTAGTGTGATATTACTGCATAAAGTATACCTACTTAAATAAATATCGAGCACATGAACTTTAACCGCAATATCAGTCAAGTTGTTCAGTACTCCACAAGTCTCGTTCGTGTTTCAATTATGCGTCTCATTTTTCAAGATATCTTACTCATACGCCCGCCTGCGATTGCAACTGTGAGACTCTCGGGAAACTTTCTTAGGTACCTACGCTCATCGAAAAGAAGGCAAAAATACGTACGCTATAAATTTTCTTGTTAATACCTATGTCGATTGTAGATGTATTGACTAAGTAACAAACAAAAATATATTTTGAAGCTCTATTTAGAGGAATATCGCAAATGGTAAAGGCAAACAACACAACAACCGCAAAGAACAAGATGTATAGTATAAATAGAGATTTAAAACAATATGACTTGTTTTAAATAGAGGAATAGCGTATTTTATAATTACATAAGAATAACGCAACATTACTATTTGATCTGTAAACAAAAAATCATTCACTTCCTTGCATGTATTCAAATACGCTCCTTATAAGTACCTACTTACGTATATTTAACAAACATTCTCAGCGAATGTAAGAGGAAGGTACATACATAAAAAGAAATGGGCCGTGCCTCACTAGACGCCTCATTCATCATATTCGGTAACCTACATTCAAAAAAAGAAAAATGGAATTCAAAAACCAAACGTCACAAGCATACAGGGTGTATACTTTCATAACTCTTCCTTTCAGCTTCACTTTTCAGGGTAAAATTAGATAAAAGGATTGTTCATTTCACGCTTTGTCCCTTTAAAGGTGAGCAAATGATGGCATCCCTGCCGACCCACAAAGGCACCCCTCTAAAAGGAGGAAACAGGATTCCCATTAAATTAATTTTTATGACTTGTATGTGGTATTCGTATTGCCTCTTGGATTAAAATAACTACAATACACCCATGGTAACCATTTATGATGGTACAAAATCTGAAATCATATTGCAGGTTCGGGTAGTCGAGGAAAAGTTGTAAAAGTGTAAGGTTCCAAATCTACTTGTATTCGTAGAAATAACCTGTATGGAATAGAATGGAATTTTTCTACAATGGAGTAACCAAGACTCAAACAAGATTGTTAGTAAAACTTACAGTAGGTACAGACACTAAACAAAAACAGCAGAAATAACGTCTATACTATTGTGATGGTTAATTCAGTATATTCACAGTTATTTTACCTCTAATTAAACATCACTGTCAAAATCACAGTGATCTATACAACGTTATTTTTAGTATATGTGAAACCTGAATATAGTTTGTTAAGAATAAGTAACTGCATCGATTCCAATAATTTTTATCCCATGTTATATTTTGTTCCAAACATATTTAAAAAAGGTTAAAAGTTGGACACCGGGCGACACTAAGTAGGTTATCCAATCTCCGCGCCGAACGGTTAGGTACCTAGGTACTATTATCAATGAGCGCAAGACGGCCCGGCGCGAGCGGCGCCGGTGAGCATGTTTTTGTACGGACAAACAGGTAACTTAACAAGCTTATAACTTTATGATTTTTCATGATACAGTTTTGAAATTTTGTACATACTCGTAGATTCTTTGCATAAAAATACTAGACACGTGTTTTGGGGTTTCGCATATACTAAAAATAATGTTGTATACTCCTTAGTAAGGCTGCTGTTGTTGCACTTTTTATTCCTCGGTTTTTATTCTTGTTACAATAAGGTTGCACTTGGGTTGCTGCTGTCAAAGGTAATACTGTATAACTGTGAAAGGACTGTAGCAGCTAAAAGTTTATTCTAACATAGCAATTAGCTAGGTATGTTTAAATAGGTTCTATAATAAACGAGGTTTAGTTTCAGCTAAAACGTATTCAACCATTTGTATGTTTCCAAGAGCACTTCATCCACCTAAGTGTATATTCATCCTCATTTCGGATGGATGTCAGTACTGTAAAAAGGCTCATCTTTCACGAGACACGCTCCAGGGTTCAATCAAATAAGTAACATGTTTACTTTCCGAATATTTGCCCGTAAACTTGTTCGTTTGATAGAAAACTATCGAATTCCTTTCGTTATTTAGTATTTGAAATATTTTCTCTATATTTGTCCAAGTGTTGTGGATGGCAGATGGATACTTCAAAATCAAAATCAAAATATTTTATTTCACATAAGCCTACATGGGCACTTATGAAACGTCAGAAGCTAGGTGCACGGTTCCAATTGGTCGTTTCCTATGGAGAAGAACCGGCAAGAAACTCCACTCCACTAAAGTACCTACTAATATTTTGGTCGCTGATTAAATGGGAAACCGAAACCAAAATTATACATAATTATATTTAAGGTGCCACTAGTAGTTATTTTTTCCATACAAATTTCGGGAAAGTATTACTCCACTGTTTGACATTGTGCATCCAAAGTTAAACATGACATCGTTTTGACTTATTATTAATTTTGTTGGTATTGAAACAGAATAGTAAAATAAAAATCCATTAAAAAGTTATGAGCCAACAAAGATTAGTTTTTCTTGCTATTTTTAGCGTAACTTTGGGTGTAAATAAGTAATAAAAGAACTGTGAAATCTTCAAAACAAACCGGTACCGACAAAGCTCAGTTATCGAGGAGTTCAATAAACTTTATTTGTAATTGATTTATGGAGTGGTTTTTTCATAAAACTCGATTTTCCAAAGCACTTTTCGTTTTTTTTTACGCGCCTTTCAGTTCGGAACGGTGTTTCAGTGCGTGAGAACTAGACGTTGTGCGTGTAGACTAGCGTCTATCTGCTCATCACTGACATTATCTCTGTCGGACACGGAGCCAGGTGAGAAAGCGTGCTTTTTGGTCATGACCACCAGTGAGTTCGAGCTCGCGACTAGTTCCACCTTAAGACAGTACATAGTCCACAATAAACATGTCCAAAAGATTCAAGGGAATCAATCCCACGTTCGATCAAAAATAATTTCAAATATGCTCGCTACGAGCGCTCAAACGACGCTGTCTCGAAGACCAAAAAGCAATATTTTAATCAGAATCAGTAGAACGCTTTGAACGGGAATAAGAACCTTTTCAAAACGAAAAATTCAAATAATTTTGAAAACTTCATCCAATCCAAAACGTGAACGTAAATGAACAGTTTCCCTCGATTTCATGTCCGCTAGTTCTCTTCATTGTACTTGGATCCAATTAAAACATTTCAGGAAGTTTGACTCTGATATCCCAGCGAAGGAAATATTCCAAGTTCGCATTGACAAGGTGATAGAGAATGTGGGACATGAAACTTTCCGGAGATAACTCATTCACATTCCGCGCTTTTGTTTGTACAGCGCTATAGTCTGTGACGACGCGAACTCTCGGAAAATGTAAAAATATGGATAAGAGCTTACCCACAAAGCTTTCTTAGATAGTCGACGTAAGAATAACTAAGAAACCATAAATATACAAACGTGAAGGGGTTGTTAAGTCTTGTCTCGTGTCTGTGCAGCGAAAACGCAGTAACTGCATTGTACAGAATATTACGCCGAGTATCTTGGATATTTGACCATAACATGAGATGTTTCCGAGAATTTATTTCAAATTCAAGAAGACAAAGAAACAATCTATCAACGTCTTCAAGAACAGCTACGTAGGTAGGTAGCGCAACGCGAATACTTCTGCTAACTTTTATTACGTTTTCCCCGAGCTTACTGTTTATGTCCCCTCGCCGTTTATAACCGAGACGAGATATTTTTTATGTCACACCTTCAGCCTCCAGCGAGAGAACTTCAATAAAATGACGTATATTAATAATAATTCATGTTGAACGTTATTGTCAGTTACCTTCAATAATAGCTTTGTCATGTACAGTCAACAAAAGAGATAAGTATGCAGGATCGTCGGATATAGTTGAAGTTTAGTAAGAAACCGATGGATGTTCTCGAATAAAATTAATTTGATTAATAGAAAACAAACAGCTCATTTATCAAATTAAATTTCAGTCGACAACATTCATCGGTTTCTTACTAAACTTCAACTATATCCGAATCCTGCATACTTATCTCTTTTGTTGACTGTACCTGTAGTACTAAGACTCCTATATTATTTTTCAGTAGGTATACCTAGAGTTCTTTAGACATTTGTTTTAGCACGTTTGCTTTGAAGGTCATATAATATAGTAAACGGATGGTAAATTCTTTTCCGGCTCTCGGCTAAACTATGAGAAATTACAAGGCATTGACGAAAGACAAATTTTCTATCTCGCTACCTTTAAAACAGCAATATGTTATCCGAGTCCGTAAATTCCTACAACAAAGTTCTGTGCTCGGAATGACGGCAGTTTGAAGCGCAAAAACAAATTCTGTGCGGTATACATAAAACTATTCTTAAAAAAAACATAACTACCAGCTTGCATGGATGCACAAAGCATTGCGAACAAAATATTTAAAACTGAACGTTTGAAATTTCCGTCGTGTGCGCTCAACGAGTGTCACGTGCGAAACATGCGCCATTTATTTGTAGCGGCCTGCTTGTGACGCGCGCTCATTCTCCAAATGTTTTCGTTGTTCGAGACTCCGGTACAACGAGACATGCTCTTATATACGTGACATTCCGCTCCCGCAGTCCGTTCTCCACGACTCACAGTAGTTTTTCAGACGCTCCTGGCTGTTCGTGCCCCAAAAACCTTTTCGGCCGTTATCCGGCGAGCGTTCTCATATTCTGACATTTTCTTTGACTGCGCCCATTGTGGTCGCCGTTCCTCTTAATATACGACAACGATCTTGAAAATAGCTTTGCTCGTTCACATGTTCACATTTTGCCGTTTCACAGTCTTGACTCTGTCTATCGATTTACACTGTGAGACGCTTTTAATATGATTAAAACAAAATATATGTCTTGCTACTCCACTTGTACGACCAACATATCTCTTGACTAGCATTCAAATTAGATTTTCCTCTTAATATTTTATAGCTTACTACCATTATCAGCGTCATAACTTACAAAGATAATGGTCGTTACATGCTCCGGAGAATCATATATGCAACATTATAGGTCGCCTCATGGGAGCCAAAGTGGACCGCTAGCGACTCTGTAATAGCTGATCCCCTGTTCTATCGATACTCCATTTATATAACAAGCTTATATGGTGGTCAGTGAACCACCGCTATGCTGTTCGCCTAAAAGCTTTCCTACAATCTACTAAACTACATTCCGTTCCACAACACGTTAGTGCATTTATTTCTCGTAAAGCCTACATCGTTTATGTTTGAATACCCAGTAAAATGTTTCTGTATTTTTGGAAAACCTCTGTTCGTGTTTTTGAAGCTGTATCATATTTCTTTTGGGATTAGAAAACCATTTTGGTTTGAAATAAAATGTAATTAACCATTAATACGACCGACGTTCCAAGTTGAAATGTTCTCCGACATTTTGCTGCTTAGAAAGTAAATGCGTATAATGAGGAAACATTTCACGACGTGTTTTCGTTGTCCTTTGAGATAAAGAACACTGTAATAACTACTAAATTATCATAAACAAATTACATTCCAAAGCAAAACATTACAAAGGATTTGACATTAAGACATGAATTTCATAAGTACCTTTAACCTTGCGTAAACCGCTGAGTGAGCAATATAAACACAAGATTCGTTCGACAGTTTGTGGCCGCCACGCGTTCGCAACACAAATGTTTTTTTTTTTTTCATTTCTTCTGGCAATTCATTCAATTTCACGACTTATGACGGTTCTCATCTACAATTTCTGCGCGGGCATTATTCCCCTATCGGTTTCACAAAATTTAATTGTCTGTTTCAGAAGTTAATACCGTTCTCTACTTCAGCTGTGAATGCCGGTGATTTCAGCTGTTTGTTCTTTGTAAATTGAGATTAAATAAAAATTTAATAAATTAATTCACTTGTGAATAATATTTTCAATGTGAAGCTAGTAAACTCAATAGAAATACGATCCTTCTTATATCCATATCACATAATTTCTAAAAGTTCTACTAGTTTAACTTATAGAACAAAGCAATATATGTTTAAGACTGTAAGGATTAGAAAACCTTTACGTTTTAGGTCTACTAAAAGTCAAAACTTGTTAAACTTTTAAACCACAGCGTGGGATTAATGTCAGTTTCTAGTAAATAGCTGATATCGATTTTTTGCAATAACTGTAAGATTCAATGTCAAGCACCACTCGCAGTAGATTAAGCGACACCTGTTACATTGGCAATGTTATATTATCTGATGACATTCGTAGATTTGCTGCTGACGGACAGTATAATTCGTTAGCTTTTGATATTGAGTGTAGGTTGGCAATGAGAAAGTCAAGGAGTGTATTCATTTTGATCAGGCACAACAGCGCACGTGCGCGACTCTATCCCCTCCGGGTAGAGGTTAAAATACAACGGCTGGTCCCCCGGGGTGGACTGCTTCGTAATTCATTCATTTTTATTCCGAATGCCACTCGCTAGAGCTGTTAGCTTGCGGAAAATCGTTACCGGCGTTGACAATCGCCATGCGGACATACACGCAACGCATCCACTTACACATAAATTTATAGACGCGGCTTCTTTACATCGCGCCAGAATCGCCGGTCCCCGGGAACGTGGGCACTGAGCTAGACTAAGGGCACAGACACTGCGCGGCACAGCCGGCTCGGGCCGGTCGCGGCGTGCGGGCGGCGTGAGCGTGCGGCGTGGCGGATCGGGCACGAGGGCGTGTTCACGCGATGTCGGCGGCAGCTCAGGTGACGCACGGACGCAACGCGGTGCGGTGCGGTGCGGAACGAGCGCTCGCACGGGCCAGCGCCGACACACGACAGCCTCCGTCGCAATGACGAAGCGGCCGGGTACGCGCGCGCGCTCTGCGACGCAGCCTCCGAATCTCTCCGATTGGCTCCGAGATCTGACGACGCAGGGGTGAACAAACCCGCCACGCTTCTCCTTCTAACACAGTGACGAGGTTAAAAAGGATTTAGCCTTTCTCGTAGCATTTTACGGTTCGATCTCAACGTACACTTTGTAAATCTAGACACTGTCTCAGTTGTGAACTTGTCTGAATTGGGTATAAATCCTAAAGATGTCAACGTCGCATGTGAGGTTAATCGGATACCTAATCGCCGCGCGACAACTTGTGAACCACGTTACGATCTTGAGATGAACAACCTTCAGACACACTACAAACGGCGTTCTGGCGCTTGAATGGTTGTTAGAAAATAAGAAATCAAACAAAGAAGACCAAGAACCAACAAAATAGTTAATTCGGTAAATCGACACTCTTGAAGACGACTTTGTTACCAAATCTCTGCAATCAATACCTATTCAATAACGTAGAGAGCCTTCCAATGAATTGACATTTTAACAATTTAAATTCTTCGAATAAAATAGCTGAGCTCTGATCGAAAACGATTAAAACTGCGCAAATTGATATCCCTGGGAACGCGGCAGGTGACGCCAACTCCAGGAAAAACATATCCATTGTGCCGGAGGCTCTGTCGGCTTCCTACGAGCTGCCGGCTAATGCTTCTTACTGTTTTGATGCTTTTCCGATGCTATTCGACTTTTCTTTAACCGAATAGCATACAACATGTTTGTGTGAAGTACAGGTTTATATTTAAGGATTTCCATTCATATTTTGTCTAAAGATAAGATAGCATGATGTGTTAAAACCCTACTAACACAAAAAGTAAAACATTATAATCCACTAACAATAATAGGGATATTTTTTTATACTTTGACACGAACAGGGATCCTTTTTGATTAACCAAAACGTGTAGGGTGTAAAGAGGATGAGGTTAATTAATTCTTAATTACAAAACGTTAAAAGGGGCTAATACAATATCAATATAAAGCTCCTCGCTCAACGAGAATATAAACGATTTTACGGGATGAAATGTTAAAGGTTACCCTCATTACTCTTTAGAATATACAACTTAAAATTAAACTGGTATCAACATATATCTATAAAAAACTAATTAAAACTTTGCAAGCACCAATTAAAAAACATTTCCAGTTTAATAAACAATCCGGTGAAGAGCTACGGAGCTACGTATAGTTCGTAGACCGCGCTACGAATTCGTAGCCTCGTAGCAGGCGAAACACTAACGTAGCCCCTAATTCCTTTTGTTGTTTGAAAGCTTTTGCATAATCGCATTCAAAACATAAATAAATATTTGTACAAAACAACTGCGCTATTATTTTAACGAAGTTTGCATATTTCTGTTAATGTTATATACTTTGTTTAGCATACAAATAAACAAATTGTAAATACATTTAAATAATTAAAGTAACGTCAAATCTTCATTTTTGTTATGTTAAGCTTAGCACGCAAGCATAATCAGGCTATAATGTTCCCACAGCTGGACCCAGGCTTCCTCTTATTTAAAGGTTTTACGGGTTTAAACGTTTATGAAATAATGAGACGATATTGCCGTTTGAGCGTACTCACTAATACTCTTTAATATGTACACTAGCCAAAGCTAGTGACACTAAACGTCTCAAACGCCATTGACCGACATCGACATCGACCTTTAAACATTATAGAATGCAAATAAAGATGTGAATATAAGTTACTAACTAGTAATCAGAGACTTATAGGGTGGTGTAGGTTTACTCCTATTAGAGCTTTATTAGCCGTGGTTGTCGCCGTTATTCTATCTCATTGAGATTTATTCGATTTTCGAACAGTCTTTTCACAGACATACAATGTGCAATTGTACAGACGCCAGCACATCAAGCTACTACAATCTGTCAAATTTCTATAATAGATTTTCAACTTTATCGCTAGAGCATAAGGTTCAAATTTGATTGGGTAAATTTGACAGTTTCGGGTAGCTTGATGTGCTGGTCTGTACATGGTCGCAAATTATATACTATCATGTGAGTAAGGTTTTAATGGACGCCTCTACGCTGCTGGAGTTATTTTGAAAGTATAATTCAACCTATAATTAGTATCTTCACAGTCATTACGCTTATCGATTGTTATAAGTTTTGTTGCAAAATGTAAGTCCTTGTTAGACAGAAAATTTTCTGAATTAGCATCTGTAACGATTTGACAATTATCATTCTGACTCTGATGTAGGTTCATATGACGGTCGGCGAGTTTTCCTATATTCATAGAGATTTACGTAAAGTATGTTCTCTTCACCAACTAATCGCGGCAAGAGCAACTTAGGCTCGCAGATTCATCACAAATGATTCAATGTTTCACGTTGCTGCTATTTAGCACATAATGTAATGCTGTTTATTTTTTATTTTTTTTTGCTGCTGTCATTTTTTACCGACTTTACAAAAAGGAGGAGGTACTATGTTCGGGTGTTTGTATGTTTTTTTTTTTTTTTTTTTTTTGTGTTTGTTCATCGAATACGCCGCCAATTGTCGACGGATTTTCAAAGTTCTTTTTTTGTTCGAAAGTAGATAGTTCTGAGGTGGTCCCATTGTCACCAAGTTAGGATCTGATGATGGGATCTTAGAGAAATCGAGGGCAACCCTCAAATTTTATAGGCTCACTTATTGTTTTTCGCATATTTTATGAAGTATCTTGTGTATTTGTGTATGGTTGTCACCATCTCAGGTAGCTGGGCTGATGATGGAAGGTACAACTCCTTAACAGTAAGAAGTTACTCGAACAGGCAAGGACTGTTTTTTAGTAAATTGTTTTGATGTTTGATGGGGCATTTGCCACATTTGCTCTCATGATCATCAAGTCATGACCTGATGCTGCAGTCAGGATAGTCTGCAGAGTACCTAACTCCTCGACAACTAACAGCAGATATATCGTGTTTAGGCTCATTGAAAAGGGCTCGATGTGTGGATAAACGTACTGTTATTGAGGAACACCGAAGACCTGATGCTGAAGCCAGGAGCATCAGAAAAAGTACAAACCTTTAAATTACAGCACCGTAGTCGTGTTTGGGCTCATTTTAAACAGGACTAATTTTTAAAGTTCAATGCAATGTTGACATAAGTCTGGCCTGATGCTGCAGCCAGGATTATCAGCATCTAATCTAAAAACTAATAAAAGGAGAACTCCTCAACAATTAACGTCCCTGCATCGAGAAAAGGAATATTTTATAAAAAGGCGATGGGCAAGTTGACATTAGGCTATTGTAACTTAGATAAATTATAAATAGACCCACTAAAAAGCGAGAAATAAAAACTTTTTAACAAAAAAAAAACCGACTTCCAAAAAAAACACTACAAACTGAAAAAAAAAAACACTACAAACTGAAAAATAACTTTAATTTCGGAAGTCGGTGGCAAAAACTAAAATACTGATCCCTAAGACACCGACTTCCGAAATTAAAGTTATTTTTCAGTTTGTAGTGTTTTTTTTTTCAGTTTGTAGTGTTTTTTTTGGAAGTCGGTTTTTTTTTTTGTTGTTTTATTTAAGGACAACCAATAAAGCATATTATTATTACATTTTATAGTGTAGCCCTCATTAAAGGCTGCCACGGCACGCATTAAACATAGGAGTAGGAAATGCAGTCATTCGTGGATCTTTGACAGTCGTTACGGATAGTCAGAAGCCCCAAACTCTGACAACCAGGCTTACCAAGGGGTATCGTATTACCCAGTAACTTGGTTGTGGAGGTCAGATAGGCAGTCGCTCCATGTAAAATACTGGTATTCAGCTGCATCCGGTTAGACTGGAAGCCGACCCCATCATATTTGGGAAAAGGATAGGCAGATGATGAATGTGATGCTGTTTCACAAACTATGGGACATATCGTGTTCTGTTATCTGCACGTTACAGGAACTGATGGTGCCAAGCTCATAGCTAATTTCAGGGTCCACTAATTTAGATTGCCTTCGATACGCTAAGAAAAAAAAGCACAGACAGCCTCCTGAGGAGACATAACGCTCCTTGAAGTAGAACTTGTAAACAGCGTTACAAGCGGCGTTATTGTTAAAACGCAGTTCAAAACAGAAAACTAATGCTTTTATATGATACAGTTATCAAAATGATAAACACAGCATGAATTATTATATTAATAATAATTGGAGCCGGGAGCGAACACGTCGCCGTGGTCTCGGGCTTTCAGCAATCAGCATTTCAAATGGATTTGTGGCAAACAAACCGCAGCTAAAAGCTATAACGAGTAGTGATTCCGTTTCTAAGATTAACGCGGATCATAGTGAGTGTTATTATCAATATTAATCTGTTAATAAAATAATGGAATAAGACTTTTCGTTACGTAAAGTCATCGTAGTTTTTGATCTTCATGGTTACATTTGGTATTGGAACATTTTACTTTGTTAATTCGCTTTTATGCATAATTGAGCATGTAAAATTAAAGACTTAAGGCCTTAGGTCGCTCGCGCCGACATTATAGTTTCTCTCATTTCTTCTGCTTTTCTGCATAGGTACGTCGACAAAGTAACACCTATTTCTGTTTTAAATTGTCAAACAAAATCTAACCTTTTCGGGGCGGTTAAAATTGTCGAGCTCGCATCGCTCGCTATTGCATCTTAGTTACTCTTAAAAAACTTTCTTGCATAAGTCGACTGTAGTAACTCATATTGCTGCTATACAACAATAGGAGTTGCTTTGCTAGTTTACTATATAATCAAAGAAAACCTAACCTATCCGAGGTGCTTAAATTCTCACTCTTCTCATGCTCGCTCTTGCATCCAAAGTTCTCTTAGAAATATCACCGTTCAATCACTGCCAGCCCCAGGCCAGCAGTGATTGAACGGTGATATGCGAAATGCGAAAAATCAATCGTGTAGGTTTTTACAAAAGTAATACTGTTTGGAGAAAGTAGATACGTTGGTGCAAGTAGGAAAAGTAAAGGATTTACGAGGAACAGAAAGTCTTTGTTTAGAAACGTCGACTTATAACGACTGCTGACGTAACTATGATGACGTAGGTACATAAAATGGACTGCATGATTATTATTTTATAGTAGTTAAAACCGGTTAAAATTTATATATTCTGTAATAGTGGATTTTATTTGCCTCAAATGTCAAGTGCCCAGGGGCCTGTCTCTAAATCCGGGCCTACACGCGAGTCCTACGCCATACATTGTTCTAACCGAAAGCGATTGTCGCGCGAATACGCGAACATTACTAAGTAGCCTTAGTGTGAGTTTTTTCATTCACGTTCGATTGCGAGCGCGTTAGAATTTTGTATGGAAAAAAGTTATAGCGCCACCTGGTGGTCACTAGGAGAAACCTCATTTCCCATACAAAATTCTAACGCGCTCGCAATCGAACGTGTGTTTACGTGAGTCGAAAAAACTCACACTAAGGCCAATGGTAGACAATCGCGTATCGTTTACCTGATGACGTAGATACATTCGCGACTTGTTTGATCGCGCGAGTATGTCATATTCATGAGCGTACGATCACCTCTCGCGCAACAATCAATTTCGGTTTGGACGCGGGGTTAAGATTAGGAGAAAGGAAGGCAAGACGGCCCCTGCAAGTACAAAGGTCTAGCTAAATAATTTTGGAAGGAAAACGCCATCTCTGAATGAGCGGTGTCATGAAGAAGCCCTTCATGCTCTCTCATGGTCAGCGTACTCAACGCCGGCGGCGGCGTCCACCGTGAGCAGTGTTTTAGCAAGGAAAGATTATTTTGTCTCTGTTTGCAAAGTGACTTGTTATTGAACTGATATCAAACCCAACTGTTTTTGATGTCATAAACATTGGTCGGTCATGCACTTTAGTGTTAAAAAACAGCACTTTGATTAGATCTTTTCATTAGAAATTTTCTCAAACTAAATTAGTGTGGGACTAACTTCCAACATTGTTTTAGCTATCTTTCGTAGTGCTACATATGTACCTATGATAAAACAAAGTCCTCCCGCCACGTCTATCTGTCTGTCTGAACGCGATAAACCCAACACATTTTTCTCCTTCTTTTTAATGTAATCTGTCCTGAGACATTTAGCATTCAGCATAGATTAACTCAAAAACTACCGAACCGATTTTCATGTGCGTCGCGTAAACATTGGATGAAATTTGGGACACAGACAGTTTATAAACTGGACTAACACATAGGGTAGCTTGGTTTTATATCAATTGCCGTGCCCCCATCGCCCAGCTAATAAATCAACAAATAAATATCTACGACGAATAGAAACCCTATATATCCCTATGTATTTTACGGTACATAAATAATAAATACGGACACGGAAACATATGTCTAATACGACAAATGGGCGGTCAATAGGTTATACTCGTATATCCCGATAGTATGTTTCCGTTGGATATTTTTCGACATCCACGCGGGCGAAGCCACGGGCAAAAGCTAGTACCTACACTCATAAAATGCAACATCTTCCTTAGTTCCAGTCTGTTCGCTAATGGGTCTAGAATCACGTGCTGAATTCATGGTTACAGTTTGCGCGTCGATGTCCCCTGCCACCCTGTAAGAGGACTAAAGCTTTTTTTAGGGTTCCGTAGTTTAAGTAGGGGAGACCGGGTACAAAAGTAACACTTTGTACTTTTACCTTGATTTCTGGATAGGTGTTACTGTTGCCATTAAATTAATGTAACTATATGAAAATTCAGTTTATGTTCTTTACTCTAGCAACTCGATTTATTACATTATAGTGCGTTTTATATGAATTAAAGAAATTAAAAAAAAATCGTTACTTGTTACTTTCGACCACGTAGGCAGGTCGAAAGTAACACGTTGTGGGTCGAAAGTAACAAGACACAGGGGTTGGTAATGAATATAATATTATACAAGGTAAATCAACAAATTATTTATTTAAAGTCTTTATACTAATAACACAAATTAACTTCTATATTATAAATGTTCAAAAACTATAAATGTTAAGATACTATCAAATCAATAAAATTCTTAGTTTAAGTAATGAGATCAATTTAGTTTTATAATCAAACTTTTATAATTCAGTCATTAATCTTAATCAGAATCTCAATGATGGCACACATAATGCTTGTCATCATCCACACATTCCAAATGGGACCACATTTTACATTCGTTACATCGTACCCATTTTTCATTTGGTCGACTGTAATTTTCTAAACAGACAAGACAGAAGTAATCTTCGTCGTCAGATTAATTTTTAGTAGTTCCTCGGTGAGTTGTTCTTATGCGTTGTCGCGGCATTCTGTTAAAAAAAAAATACATATAAAAATATGATAAATAATTAAATCACCACGAGGACAAAAGTAACATGTTACTTTTGTACCCATAGGGCTATGTTACTTTTGTACCCGTCCACATTTTTGTAAAAACGTGCAACATAACCTTATTTCGGAATGTGCTACACAAAAATGAATTTACGCAATGTACAATCACTTTAATACAGAATAGATATGCAAACATTCAGATTACTATCATGCTTTTAAGCCTATCAAAACATTGAATAAGAAAACGTCAAAAAACTTACTTTTGGTTTGTAAATTCACGTAGCGTCCTGTCACACAGCCTAACAGCGCGTGGCGTACGCGGCAACTAAATGCAATTGAGGGGGGCGCTCCCGGCTATCGCCTGACAGCGGCAAAGCGGTGTTCGCCCATTGGATAAATCTAGAGAGCATTTGTTACTTTCGACCCGCCGTTACTTTTGTACCCGGTCTCCCCTACTCGTAATTCCAGGAAGTAGGTAGTCTATAACAAAAGAATGCTAACCTGTGAGCATGAGTATAAGTGTCGCAGGTTTTTCATAAAATTTAACAATCCTGATCAAAAACCTGAACTAGTTTGGGTTTATGATAAAGTTCTTGTCAAAATCACGGGTTTGCTTTGTTTTATGATAAATTAATTAATTTAAATGAAATATATAAAACAATCCATCATCATTTGACTGAAGAAGCGGGGAAAGGGCGGGGCGCGCACGAGCGCAGGCGAAACAAAAGCGGGGGAAGTCAGTGTCAACGGAAATGTATGTAAGTATATCAGATTGATCATAAACCCAAACTAGTTCAGGTTTTTTGTTCAAAAATCTGGAATGTTACAGGTTTATGATGAAATTGAGTTTAAAATGTGTCATCTTCCGGTTTTTGATCAAAAACCAAAGGTTTTGATCAAAAACCTAATTTTATGAAAAACCTGCGACATAAGCACCCTGAGGCTGTCTAAAAGCAAGCGCTCCTGTCCGTGTATACCTACAGGGTTTGTTACCTCTGTGGGTTTGTGTCGTCGGGCGGAGTAGAGTGGCGGATCTCAGTTGCACAGCTAACCCCCACGTCCATTGTCCACGATCTACTAAAAAAATTATTTCTGGAAGTCAACTGGTAAGTTGGATGAATCCCGGTCTCTCTGCGAGTGCGAGGGAGAAGTGATTCCGCGGAATTGCAAATATGTTCGAAGAGCATTTTCAAGTTCAGTCTCCTCTCGGTCCGTCAATCGTGAAGGAAAATTCTGAGCCCAGCAGCCGTGGAGTGAAACTTCTGACGCGTTTCTCAGCTAACAGGTAGGTAAGTGCAATCATAAACTGCGTGAGCCGACGCAATCTCCAGGACATTATGGGCTTAGTAATGACTGTGCACTTGAAATACGCAGGTGTAGGTACAGTTCGCGTCAAATAACTTCGCCGCTCTGAAGTAGGCAACAAATCACTGCGCAGTAGTTAATCCTATGAATAAAACAGCAGCGCGCATGGCGCGGATTGGCGCGGCTAGGAAAGAGCCTAGCTTCAGAGCGGCAAAGTTATTTGACGCGAACTGTACATCTGCCGCGAGTCCTGTCTATGTTTTTCACAATGTGTATTAGTCACGAGTACTTACCTGCTAATCTGATGAAGACTATCGTGACTCCCATTGTGAAGAACAAGGCGGGTGATATCTCGAACAAGGGTAACTACCGTCCCATTTCCCTTGCAACAATAATTGCAAAAGTATTTCACGGACCACGGTATGCTTGGTACTTGTTTAAATCCATATAATATTATAAACGCGAAAGTGTGTCTGTCTGTTACCTCTTCACGCTTAAACCGCTGAACCGATTTAGATGAAATTTGGTAGTTTGAGTCCCGGGAAAGGACATAGGATAGTTTTTATCCCGATATTCCCACGGGATCGACACTTTTGTGGGTGAAACCACGGGGCGCTGCTAGTGATTATATATACCTACTCGTACTTCTTCATGATGCGCAGTTCAGGTTCCGTCCCGGACTTCCAACTGAAAGCGCTATTTTAGGTCACAAGCATACAGTTCAATTATACTTACTATATTATGTTTCCTTGATCTCTCCAGGGTCTTCGATCTTGTCTCGTATGATGTGCTCTGGGAAAAGATGGTAAACAGGGGTATACCCGTGGAAATATGTAAACCATTTCAGCAAATTGGTATGGTAATCAGACCAATCGTGGGAAATCAGTTTGTGCGGAGGGTGATCTGTAGGTATGTAACACGAGATAATAAACTTGTTTTAATATTATGTTACTATAGTTTGTTTTTTTCCGAAAAAAAAAACATTATTTATTTTTTATTATTATCACTTTTTGACTCAATCTTATTAGGTAGCAAGCAGAAAGGGCGATTTTCGTGGTTCAAGTCAAGTGTTACGATAGTTACTAGCACGCGCTTGTATTCATTTTTCTGATATTATTATTCGCGTTTCGCAATTGTTAAGTGGTTATTTTTATGAGTATTAATTAATCGTAAATTCGTAACGTGCTCGTAATCTGGATGTGACAAGGCAATCGCTCGGCCATAGTAACAGTTTAACTTTGACATTACCTTTATTACGCTGGTTTTCGTTGTTCAAGTTTTTTTTTTTATTGACTGTAGGTATACATTACATTACAAAGGGCAGAAAGTAAAATAAAAACATTCTTTGTAAAATTAGGAGGTAATTAAGTATATTTAAAACATAATTCTTAACATTATTACAAACAAACATCAGGTAAACTATATTCAACAGTAGAATCTAAGTGAACAACAGGACCTTTATGTTCCAGAGACATTTCAAACGCGTCCCCATCTTCCGTCAACTTATCGAAGAAGTAACTTGTATTCAATTTACCAATCATAGAATGATTATTACTATTAGTACTGAATCTGAAATTACTCTTTCTTACTGGACTATCTCTAGGCGTAGAACAATTATTATGAATTTGAGTCAGTATAGATTTCCTCATACTCATTTTCTTGGGTGTAGAGTATTTCTCAAAGACTAGCCTGACTAATTTATTGTCTACTTTAGCCGTTTTAACTTCAAGAGGTCTTGAAATAATCTTATCTATAATGTCTGATATATCACCATCACTTGTACCATCTTCAGTCTTATTTAGCAAACTTAAATAATGGGCGTTTACTTTATTTTCTTTATTATCGTTAAATAAATCATCTGAGAATTTGCAGTCGTCATTAAAAGGTACATTATACATATTATTACTATCATCACAAGTCAAGGACATGTTTTTAAAGCTTTTTCTAATAGACTGCATTAGTTTATTGCTAGTCCTTTTCTTTTTAATTGCGATAAAGCTATTCAAAGTCTTCTGGCCTTTCTTTGTATTGTTTTTATTTTTTCTTTTCAATCTGTTGACATTAACACTGACGTTTAATGCGCTTGTATTTTTTTCCTTTGCTTTTAAATCTAAAGATTTCATAGAGGTATTCAAGTTATCAACTGGTTCTATCGTTTTAGGCTTTCTATTATATTTTCTTTTAGGTTTATCAGGATTGGGGTTATCATTTTCTTTCTTCTTGCGAGTTCTAGTTTTCTTCTCTTTGGGAGGTTTCTTGATGGATTCTTCGTAGGCATCCACAATGTCCGGGTAGTACTTACGCATCAAATCTTGCCTTTCTGTTGTAGTCCATATTACTAAGGGATCTTCATCCTCTGTAAATAAATAACGTAGTTCTTGCAGTTTTTTTAATCTCTGATATTATCTACGTTTATTTAAAACGTGCTTCTAGTAAATCACAGTGAAATTCGCTCGCTACAAAATAGTACATAATTAGTATAATTACGTACTATTTCCTATAAAATTAAAGCGGGATACTACCTCGCTGTGATATCTCATGTTATCTGCTCAGAATAGTTGGCTGAAATAATTGTTATTATTTCTCTATAAGATAGTGTGTTAGTTGAATTTATCAGCTTTTCAAAAACTGTTGTTAAATAGTCATAGCCCAAAACAGATCAACAAAGTTAATTTTCACGACACTAGTTCCTAATGAAGATAAGACATAAAATTAAGAAATGGTTCTGAGGCAGTAATAGTAGAGAGTATAGAGTGTAAGAGCACCTATAGTTCTCATACTTCTTTATGGTCTTACCATCAAACTGGTCATCAGGTACAAGTCCTTCATATTGACCGTCAGTATCAGCCCAGACAACCTCAAAACTTGGGACACCTGTAAAATAAGTTTTTATTTAGGAACTTTTCAAGCAGACGAGATGCTTTATCGTTTACAGCAGCTTTGATAGATGGTACTTACCTCTCGGATGCCTCTTCTTCTTTATAAGTGTAGCTTTTAATGTTCTGCAAGGCACATTGTCCTGGAAGTGCCATTTAGTTAACAGTGGCAAGAATTTCTCAACGCAATACCTTTCTGACCAGTCTAATTTATAAGTCATCAGTTTCTGCAAATAAATATTTATCATTAAGACACATCAATACACATAATTGGATCGGAGAGCAGTGTTGGCCTAGCGGTAACGGCTCAGATTTCCGTATCGTAGATCGTGTATTCGATCCCAGGCAGGCGTATTAGTTTGTGTAATTTAATTCATCACCACTGCTCTCAAAACGGTGAAGGAAAATATCGTGAGGAAACCGGTCCTCCATGTCCTAGAACCAAAAATTCGAAGACATGTGACATCCACCAACCCACACTAGGCTCGTGTAGTGGATTATGGCACACTCCACCTCACAGAGGGGAGGCCTGTATCCCAGCAGTGGGAATGTTATAGGCTAATTATACTAATACACATAATTTAATGTCTTAACAAAAACCGAAGCTGTATGTCCATAAAGGAAAACTTGCAACTTCTGTGTTGGTGACAGTGGGACCTTTATGATGATGCAACTAAAGGTGTGTTCTACTGTCATCAACTTCTTCCGTCCCTAACCCATCACTGATATATTATGTTATTTATAATTTTACCTATAATTATTGGAAATAATTACCATAAACTGTATTAAACTTGGAGTAGGGTTCTTCAAGCTGTTCAGATCAATCTCATCTGGAGGTGTGTTCATGAATTCTTTCATAACTTTTGGCTCCGGGAATGGAGCGCCACAAGTTAGGGCTCGATTACGAAGTGACAATTCACGCTTTACTTCCGCTGCTTTTGTTCTGAAAACAACAGAATTGTGAAGAAGTTTCAATTGTGAAATTTATTTTGTGGACGCTTGTAAATGCTGCGCTTCATCATCACCATCTTCATCATTTCAGCCGAAAAACGCCCACTGCTGGACATAGGCCCCAAGCACCGCCACTTCGACTGGTTCTGTGCTTCTCGCATCCAGCGGAGTTCTGCGGCCTTCACCGGGTCATCATGCTACGCTTATTTTACATTATTTACTTAGTTATTAGAATGTAAACTTCTTGAATAAATGAAAATAAATACATTTCATGAGCATTCATTGTTGCAATTTAAACCTCAAATTCAGTCTATTATAATTATATACTGTTAATGAAGATTACTTATGTCCAGTATCATTGCAGCCGCGATTTGTGACGCAGACGGGACACCCGTTCTTGCCGTGTGTCCGGCCGAAATGGCCGCAGCGGTCACAGCGACCAGGGGCCGATAACCAACGGTTCCGTTCTTCATAGCGCTCGGGATCCGTCACCCATGACAACAGTCTGTTAAGAAAATAAAATCAAGACTTAATTATTACTACACTAGTGACCCGCCCCTGCTTCGCACGGTTTTTAGGACTTGACAAAAGATCGGGATTTTTTTATTTCATGTCAGTTTAATATTCACATTAAACCTTCCGGAATAAAGTCTCTATAAACCAACTTTGTTTTATACTATGTACAAATTACACCATTTTCCTCCACGCATGACGTGCTTTTGTTCCACATATTACACAAGCCTCATTATAGTTTACCTTGGTATAACATCCTTTTCAGGGACAGTATGCAGGAACGATACGACTGTGGTCATAGACGAGCCACACGCACCGAGCCCATAGTCGCACCCGCAGAGAAGAGCCAGGGCCACCATCTTGTTGCGGCCAAAACCTAAAACATAGAATTGGTTTTTGTTGAAGCTAAAGAAAAACTGTGCCAGCATAGGAGTAGTTATCCTATAAGCAGTCTTTTGTATATTCATTAATCATAGATCACACACAATTATCAATCACCAGGCTATATCTTGCAGACAACCTTTGGATGGACTGAAAGAACGAAGAAGCTATTAAAGTTCAGTTCAGCTTAGTTCGAAAAGAAACAAAAACACAGTTTCTTAGTGATGTTTCAAGCAGTCGGAGCAGTCTCCGTAAAAAACAAGTGCTCGCAAAATAAAAGTAAGGAAAACGTACCATTGCTCTTATACATGGCATCCGCATCGTAGCAGTCGACGGAACCCTGCAGCGCTCCTCCCCCGGCCGAGTTCGACACGCTAAAGTTACGGTACACACGCTTGGCGCCGTAAGCGAAGCAGTCAGAATCTTGAGACACTACGGCGTCGACGAACTGTGTATGCAAGAGAAGAAAACAATGTTAGGTAAAAATAGTGAATATGATAGGAGATAATTATTAAATACTTACTACTTGATAGAACTTCAGAACAGATGGTTTTATTTTTTAGAATTTCTTTTACAGTTATATGGAGCTCAGTGAGAGGAGGCTCAACTGACGAGTCACTTCAAGAAAAGTTTTTTTTATGAAATTGAAATATAAACTTTATTGTCAGTCCAATAAAGTGCAACAAAGGAACTATTTTGTTTATGTCTGTGTCGCAGTTCATACAACTTTGCACTTTATTACACTGTTTATAAAGTGTATTTTCAATGTCATCACAAAAGCCAATGTTTTTGATCTAGGCACGGCCTAAGTATGCAGTTTTTTTTTATTATTCAAAGTCAAGTCAAGAAATAATAAATACGACAAACCCCTTGTGCATTCAGGTGTGCACATGTAGCTTCAGCTTCACCATGCCCCTTTACACAGCGGACACCAAGGGTCTTGAGGAGAGATTCACACTGGAAATAATTAAAGTTGGCTGTAACTTGGCAGTGTGTGAAACACAATACAAATACCCATACGGTTGTCTTGTTTTGAGGATAAAGGTATCTCAAAATGAGAAGGTACACACACGATTTTCTTGCCATGAAAAACTACAGTCTATTCGATGTGTGTAGGCACGGTCGATGGATCACTATGGAAGCTTGTTGTAAGACACTTTTTTTCAATGGCGCGGTTTATACGCCGTGGCGTAAAGAAACAGTGCCGTGTACAAAGGGCCTGAGGGTACAAATTGAGGCTACTGTTATGCTATTTCCTATAATACACCTATAATTTACTTACTTCTTTAAGAACATTCTTAAATCTCTTTCTAGCCACATCAGGCTTCTTCTTGGCAACTGCAGCTTCAGACCTTGGAGCAGCCCCTTTGAACTGAATAGCATTACGCGCAGCCATCACATCTCTCTTGAGTTCCGGTGCGTCACCCTCCAGCACAAATACAGGGTTTATGTCAGCCAATACCAGGTATACCGTTCTGAAGAAGAGGTTCCTGAAAAGTAGACAACATATTTTTTTAAATTTCAATTGATTTCACTAAAGGTGAATGAATTCTTGTGTCACTTACTATACTTATCTATTTTAACATATCTGGTCTAAGTTAAATTTTGAGTGGCTATAGTTATAGCATCTACCGAGCGATTCACACTGCTGAAGATTACACAACTTGGAAATGCATCATATGTGGTTGCAATCCTCAGCATCGAGGGAACAACGAAGAAGAAGAAGATAGTTGCAATACAGGTCCTAAATAAAATAAATGTTAAGTAATTGTGATGGAATTTGAACTTTGTCATGAACAACTTGTTAATTATCTAGAATGTGTATTCACAGGGCTTTTAATAAGCTGAATAGAGATTATTTATAATTAATTACCTGAGATATAATTTCGGCTGGATATGATACTCTGTGACATTCTGACTGTCGCAAACCCATCCTGATAAATCAACTGCTACAGTTTCACCTCGTATCTGCAAAAGACATTTTTAAAAACCATTTGGCCTCTGAAATGTAATTATAAGTTGAGCCTCTGACGAAAATAAGTCAAGAAAAAAAAGTAATAGAAGCATGGCCAATGCCTAATATATTTTTGGCTAAGTCTGGGTGTTACAACAACTTGCTTTAAAAGGTGAACGGAACAGAAGCCACACGCAGAATACAGAAAACGGCACAGAAGTGTCTTTTTTTTACAAAGATTGTTTTCATATTTTAAAAAAAATAGTTTTTTTACATTTTAAAGCTATGCTAAAGATATTTTACTTAGCAAATACTTAATACATAGTTAATATTACTATACCCATATTATGGGTACAGTACCTACATGGTGATATGAATATTATGAATCATGAATGAATGATGGTTTTGTCCAGACGGTAAAATAGTCAGCCAGTTTAATAAATAAAAATTAAATACTGTTTGTTGGTAAAAGCTGGACAAATTTGACAATATTTTTTTAGTCTGATTTTGATGGAAAGAAACATTTGAAACGGCCCGGAAAATTAGAAAATTCGGGAAAAAAACTGAAAGTGCTTTTTTTCTATGGAATTTTTGGATGAACTCGAACACCATAATTTAAATTTTTACAGTAGCGTACAATGTCGGGTCAGCTAGTAAATAAATAAAACAGAAAATGAAGTTAAAGATCTCACTTCGTGTAACGATTTTTTCTCGCTGTATGGTGTCAATACAGTCCATAGGCCTTTTACACCCATTTCATTGAAATAATCGCTTTATTAATGTAAAGAAACCAACTGAAATTCTAAAAAAAAACAACATTTCAATTCAAATTTTAAGTTCCACTTCCACTCATGTTACACAGGTTATTGTACACTTCACAAACAGTCTAACAATGAGTTGAGTATTATTGTTCTGTCTGTGGCTAACTAACATCCGACAATAATTTGTCAGTAGCCTAACAAACAATATTCAACTGTAGGACTTGTAAATAAAAACCATTTTCTTCTACAAAAATCAATTCTAATTATTTCAAAAAATGCAAATGCAGTCACTTTGTTTTTGTACATGACAGTTGACACCTTGACACTTGCCTGCATTGAGCTAAATAACTAGAGAAGCAAACCTCATTAAAATGTGTCAAAAAAATGTAACCACTATTTAAACGCGACGACGTAGCTTTGAAACCACTACCATTTAAAAGTAAACATATATCTGTCTCACTTACACAAGTCGCAAGAATAATACCGTCGCTTAGATTAGACAAAGACCGCAATATAAACATGCAATGGCGGGAGGGTGTTGCCTAGCCATGCGAAATTTTACCCAACTTTTTAAGAAATAAAAAACGCAAAAAAAAACATTAAACGTTATGAACGTTATTTTTGAATTACGTATTTAAATATTTAAAAACAATTATTTTTGTGTTACATTGTTATTTTTTTGTTACACATTGTCACACATTTAGTTTTATAAAATATTTTAAATCACATACTCTATAAATTAAAAACTCCCACATAATGTGGGAAACTAAAACTAAGTTTTTAGTGGCAACATTGAACCTAATTTACAAAATTCTACATTTTATTTATTTTTATTGCGTTTTTACGTTGATATAAACACAGAAACAATAAACTTACGCGTGGAAAGTAAATCCGGTTAATTTATTGTGTTTTTGTGACCTCGAATCGCACTCTTTCACTATGCATTTTCCCATTTTGGCGGTAATTTTTACTCGGCTAACTTCGGTTGGCGTCATACAGAGCACTGAACTGACATTAGCTACGATTGAGACTGTGGCCTTGATGCCAGTGGCAACGCATTGGCGCGGTAATTGCTAATCTAGTGTATGTATATCAATGCTTGCCTGACAGCTGACAGTTTGCGTATGGTTTGCGATGAGTGCAGCCCAAAGACTACAATATGATGCTGTATAAGGTATTTTAAGGTGAAAGCGCCAGGGTAGCCCGCGAAATTCAATTTTTTTTAGGTTTTTTGTAATTTGCTGGTCAGTATTAAGTTGTACGATAATTAAAATATGATTCGCGGCCGTAACAAATATGTATTTACAGAATTATAATCATTAAAGTCATCAACACAACTCTGTAAGACCATGTAATCCCCAAGAATGACTATTTCATGAAATCTTGACATTTGGGGATTTTTTTTGTCTTTAGGACCTCTCTCATTTGGGTCCCAAATAACTGGCTCTGATTGCAGTGTTTCGAGGAATAAGAGAATTTCTTCTTGTGTCCAGTGTATATCACTCATCGTATCAATTCTGTGAATTACGGAACAATGAATGCAACATACGCTCAAAGACTACAATATAATGCTGTATATCGCTGTAGGTAGACGTCTCGATGCGAACTGAAACTGAAGTGTGCCGAGTAGTGTAGTAAGACGCTTCGTGTTCGCAACTTCGGGACACTTCGAGTCCTTTGACTCGGGCGCAAAAACCGACAACGACTAGAAGTCGCCCGATGCGAGCCGAGGTTGCATGAAGCGAAGCGAAGTGCCCTTCTACACTATCGTATTCGCTCAACTTCGACCAACTTCGCGAGTAGTGTAAAGCAGGCTTTAGATCTTAAATCTTATGTCATGAATGAAACGTTCGAAAAACAAATGACGTGAGATGTCAAACTCGGGAAACTTTTTTTCATCTCTTTTACTCACATGCTAAATAGGATCATTCATCTCTTCTAACGCATCTCTCGCTCGCTTCCTCAACTAATCGCCTACAATCTTTCAACTTCAACGTAATTACTTTGTTTATCCAAAATAAACCCATACCCAATAGTAGAAAATATAATGATGAAATTAATAATGATTTGATTGCGTTTATTCGTAATAATAATCCATGGATAGCGTTAAAACTATTTCATCTTAAGTGTTTTTTCAGTGTCTTTTAAAAACTTGTTGACTGAAGTTGTTTAATTTGGTGCCAAAGTTGCTAATGAGTTGATAAGAATATTATTATGATAATTATTTCGGCGATAGTATCGTTACTCAGCATTAATGCGTTATCAGTCCGCGAAGGGGCCTGGCGACCGACGTAATCTTAAACATTCCACGCATTTGGTCCTATTATCTGAGGCTCTGAGTAGAGATAAGTTATGAAACTGATTTAATTACTAAACTCTTGTTAAGAATAAACATGTCTTATTTAAGACATCTGTATAAAAATGGGTAAGTTTTTGACTATCTTTTATTTCTTCTCATTCATAGTAAGGCAGCTTATTTTAAAATATAACTGAGTTTGCAACCATTATTTTTATTCTCTTGTTCAAAATGTATGCAGATAGTTCTAATTCATTTATGTTACACTAGCAGCGCCCCGCGGTTTCACCCGTGTAAATGTCGGTCCCGTGGCAATATTGTGATAAAAAGTAGCCTACTTATATGTTAATCCAGGGTGTCCACTACCTCCATACAAAATTTTATCAAAATTGGCCCAGCCGTTTGAGCGTGAAGAAGTAACAAATAACAAACATATAAACACACACACCCACACTCACAAACTTTCGCCTTTATAATATTAGTGTGATTTTCAGCAATATGCAATATGCTGCTTACATCTAAATATGTTCAAATGCAGATATTATTTCTCTGAACGTTGTTGGAGTAAGTTTGGTGCTGTGATAAAAACCATGTAAATCAAATACCCATTTAACTTGGCATATTTTGAATGTCGTAATAAACATTGCGTTCTGAATCATTTTATTATACTGCAATGAAGATCAGGGCAATTTGTTTAATACAATGGTCATTGTTTAATAAAATGGTCCAGAATTTGATTCATACGGTCTTGTCCCAGTGATGAACTTACCCCAACATGCCTTATATTATGTTCCAGAGTGTCCCTCCACTTGCAATACCCTGCAAGATTCACTCATGCCCAGCAGCTCAGAGAGGAAGTCCTTAGGAGGCAGATCAGCAAAGTGCTGATAGCCAACCGTGGTGAGATAGCATGCAGAGTCATGAAGACCGCTAGGAAGCTGGGAGTGAGGACGGTGGCTGTGTACTCTGATGCTGATAAACATGCCATGCATGTTGAAATGGTAGGAACAATAATATTATGTTTATATAAAATGGTTGATAAAGAACATGAATAATGCATTGTAGGATCGATTGGGGTCACATATTGATTATTATTCTTTGCAAGATGTAGTTGTTTGCAGTTTACTTCATGATAACAGCAGTTTACATCATGCCCAACTCAGTAATCACTAATCATTCTTTTTAATCTTAATTTTATTCTATCTTTCAATGAAAAATGCGTCTTAAAGGTGTGGTCCCATAGTCTATTTTCCAACAAAACAATTGATTGTTATTACAACTGCCAGTATCATTAAAATTCATCAGGTTGTATTTTGAAGATTAATAATGAATGAACTGCTGTCATAACAAAGGGATATACCTACACATAATATATTGCTATCAGTGCTCAAGAGGCTTATTAACCCTTCGTATACCCTTCAAAACGTGGATCCACGCGAGATACAATGGCATTTTAATTGTTTCTGTAATTACAGCATTCAACCTGTTAAAAGACACTAAAAATTAAACCAAACAAAACTTGAATAACCACTTTACCAATATTGTATTCTTAGGCAGATGAAGCATACCACATTGGACCTGCACCATCCAGCCAGAGTTATCTGAATGCAGCTAAAATCCTGGAAGTGGCCAAGAAGTCCAACAGCCAAGCCATACACCCTGGGTATGGGTTCCTGTCAGAAAATGTGGAGTTCTGTGAAAAGTGTGCCAGTGAGGATATTGTATTTATTGGACCTCCACCAGTAGCTATTAGGGACATGGGTATAAAAAGGTGAGAAAATCAAAATATTGTATTAGTATTCATTTCAGACTGCCTCGTTGGTCTGGTCTTCCCAAGCACTACTGTTGAACATGAGGCCCTGGGTTCGATTCCCAGGTCGGGCTAAGTGTTATTGGGTTTATCCATCTGGAAATTCTCAGTAGTAGCCTGGAGTCTGAATTTGTGCCCAGTTGTTTGCAATAGGCTCGCCCCCTTTTACATGGGACTTGAAACATAAATGGCATAACATGGGTGTACTACAGTCGCTCACAATGGGCCTTATAAGAAGGCTAAAAGTCACCCAAAGGGCAATGGAGAGGGCTATGCTTGGAGTTTCCCTGCGTGATCGAATCAGGAATGAGGAGATCCGCAGGAGAACCTAGGTAACCGACATAGCCCGAAGAATTGCCAAACTTAAGTGGCAGTGGGCAGGGCACATTTCTCGCAGAACAGATGGCCGATGGGGCCGAAAGGTTCTGGAGTGGCGACCGCGTACCGGAAGACGTAGCGTTGGAAGGCCTCCCACAAGGTGGACCGACGACCTTGTGAAGGCCGCAGGAACCCATTGGATGCGAGAAGCACAGAACCGGTCGAAGTGGAAGTGCTTGGGGGAGGCCTATGTCCAGCAGTGGACGTCTTTCGGCGGGAAATACAGGCGTGATGTTATGTTGTTCATTTTAGTGCTAAATCACTTTCTAACAGAAGTGGTTTATTATGTTAGCAAAGCTACCAAGCTTTATAAACTTACTAGTAACATCATTATTATTGTTACGAGCTTCGGGTTCGTGACAATAAAAACTGCCGATTTAATAACCAAAAATAACAATTTATTTTACAACACTAATTACAACTCAAAACACTAATTAAAAGAACACAATCACACTACTGATCACTCTTAATTCGCACTTGAAGATCGCTTAGATGTTTTCGCTCTTGTCGCTTTATCCAAACTGTGTCGGTCGTCGCGCATCCCGGCCTTATATAGTGCCGCAGATAGTTCTAGAACCTTCCATTGTAGAAACATCTAGAATGTTCGAGTACATACCGGCCCCGACCGACTAGGTGTCGATAGTTCGAGAAAGTTCTACAAAGTTCTAGTATCGAATTTTCTAGAACGATCGTGACTCGACTAGTTCTGCTACTCGATACTAGATGGCGCTAGTGGTAACTAATGTCACCATGTTCCAGGCGTTAATTGTGGCGCGCAACACTGCCCCCTCCTAAGACATGCTCGTCCCGAGCATTATCAGCCCCATAATAACGCGCCAGTCGGTCCACATGGACGATCTTAGGAGTACCTCTTGCACCTTTCTGTATCCGGTAGGTTACGTCATTGATCTTTGTCACAATCCGGTACGGTCCGTCCCATTTAGCTTGAAGCTTAGGAGATTTCCCTTTGCTGCGGACTGGATTGTGCAACCACACTAGTGAACCTTCGTCGAACCCTTTATTGTTCATTTTGCGGTCATAACGGGTTTTCATCTTTTCAGACATTTGCTGGCCCGATTGTCTGACGTGCTCATAAATGTCATTCATTTTGTTCCGCAAGTCATTCGCATAATCGGTTATACTGCGTGGGGCATCAGGTGGTATTCCGGTGATCAGGTCTGCAGGCAGCCGTAATTCTCTTCCAAAGTTTGCGAAAGCTGGTGTCACCGATGTACTTTCGTGAACAGCGCTTCGATATGACAACAAAAACGGTTGTATGTGCTTGTCCCAATCTCGTTACCGATTTTCCACAACTTTGGCTAGGTACCTCTCCAATGTCTGATTAAATCGTTCCACCATTCCATCCGATTGTGGGTGGTAAGAAGTTGTTCTCGTTTTATGAGTACCCATAACTCGACAAGTTTCCTGGAATATTTGGGACTCAAAATTCCTTCCTTGATCACTGTGAATCTCTAAAGGTACTCCAAAACGACAGAAGACTTCATGAACTAACTTATCTGCAACTGTTGAAGCTTCTTGGTTTGGAATGGCGAAGACTTCCGGCCACTTGGTGAAGTAATCCATCACAACCATGAAATACTTGTTGCCACTCTCACTTACCGGAAACGGCCCCGCAACATCAAGGGCTATCCTCTCCCATGGTGCACCAACATTGTACAATTTCAATGCACCTCTACTACGAGTCTGAGGTCCCTTTACAGCTGCACAACTTGTACATTTGCGACACCAGTCCTCGACATCGTCCCGACAGTGGACCCAGTAAAACCGTTCTCGTATCTTCAGTAAAGTCCGTTTTACTCCCAGATGACCTCCTGAACAACCATTATGGTACAGCCGTAGAACATCCGGTACTTGAGCTTTAGGGACAACCATTTGCAAATGACAGCTGTTTCCCCGAGCATTTTCCCATTTACGGCACAGGACTTCATCCTGAATCACCAAGCTGTCCCATTGGGCCCAATAGCTTTTTGTGATCGAACTCATCGCTGAGACGTCGCTCCACCTGGGCTTAGGAGCTCTGGCCTTCATCCACTCCAGAATCGGCTTGATGTCCGAATCTTCCTGCTGTGCACGTTGTAGGCGTTCCTTCCACTCGTCGCTGAGGTCTGTCTTGAGCATCCTCACAGGTACGACTTCCTTGCCCTCTTGCCTAGTACAATGCTTGCAGTCTTCAGGACAAGGTCTTCTTGACAATGCATCTGCGTTGCCATGAGATTTTCCGCTGCGATGTTCGACCTCAAAGTCGTATTCCTGTAGTAGCTCAATCCATCTCGCAACTTGTCCTTCTGGATTTTTGAACTGCAGTAGCCATTTCAGTGCAGCATGGTCAGTTCGGACGTGGAATTTCCGCCCCAGAAGATATTTGCTAAAATGCTGCAATGACTTTACCACAGCAAGCAATTCCCGTCTCGTGACACAATAGTTCTTTTCCGGCTTTGACAACGACTTGCTGAAGTACGCTATCACAACCTCTTGATCACCGTTCCGTTGAGACAACACACCGCCAAGTCCTATGTCACTTGCGTCTGTGTCAATTATAAATTCCTTGCCCGCATCAGGGTACCCCAAAATAGGTGTTTTGCACAGACGGTCCTTTAGCCCCTGGAATGCGATGTCGCAACTTTCATCCCAGCAGAACTGTCTCTTCTCTTCGGTGAGTTTATGCAGGGGTTTGGCTATGTCTGCAAAGTTCTTGACAAATCGCCGATAATAGGAGCACAAACCCAAAAATGCTCTGACCTGCGTCTTGTCTTTTGGAACTGGCCAATCCTTGACAGCGGCGATTTTCTCTGGATCCGTGCGGATACCTTCTTCAGACACTACATATCCCAAAAAGCTAACCTGTCGTTTGAATAGTGAACACTTCTTCGGACTTAACTTGAGGTTGGCACTCTGGATCTTCATGAGCACGCGTTCCAGGTTTTGAAGATGTTCTTCAAACGTGCGGCCTACGATGATGATGTCATCCAAGTAGACCAAACAGGCATCGCCAATTAGTCCAGTAAGTACAAGTTCCATCAACCTTTCAAAAGTTGCCGGAGCATTGCACAATCCAAACGGCATAACTTTAAATTGCCACAGACCCTTTCCTGTCGAGAATGCAGTTTTCTCCTTGTCCTTAGGATCAATTTCGACTTGCCAGTAGCCACTTTTCAGGTCCAGCGTGCTAAACCACTTTACTCCAGTAAGCATGTCCAGCGTGTCATCAATTCTTGGCAAAGGATAGCTGTCCTTCTTTGTAACGTCGTTCAGACGACGATAGTCAACACAAAACCGCATGCTGCCGTCCTTCTTTCTTACCAGCACTACAGGTGAACACCATGGACTAGATGAAGGTTCAATAACGCCATCCTTCACCATTCCCTCAATCATGGTTTCCACTTCCTTTTCACGTGCTACCGGCAATCTCCTTGGCCGCTGACGGATAGGCAATTCTTCTCCTGTGTTTATTTTGTGTTGAACTAAGCCAGTCTTCCCGATGTCAGCATCGTTTGACGAGAAAACATTGGCGTACTTGAGTAACATCTTCTTCGCCTTGACCATTTCATTTTGGGACAGAACGCTGTGGCAGTCTTCTAAAAGTGTGGTCACTTTCGTTTGTGCATCCTTGCTGAGGGTCCCAGTCGATAGATATTGGCATCGACGCAACCAATCCACTTCCTCGCAAGTACCAACTAGTGTGCCTTTTTCTATAGTCTGTTCCTGATCACAAAGGTTCAGCACACGTACCCCTGAGATGTCGGTGGCTCTGACCAAAGTTCGTGCCACTTTCCATGGAAGGTCATTGTCTACCCTTTCCACGAGCACACAACGATGAGTCTGCCCAGGATTCCGAGGAAGACTAACAGGCACAATCGTTTCTGATCTCGGCGGAAGAACAATCTTCTTAAGGCTGTACACATTCCCTGGTAACGCCCCTTCCACGAAAAGTTCCTCTTGTCCACATTTCAAAACGCCTTGCTTGACGTCAATCTCGCAACAATTCTTCCTCATAAAGTCAAGGCCCAGGATGCAATCGTCCATTATATCGGCCACGATGACATTATGCAGGTAGATTCTGTTGCCTAGCTTCAACTCCATCTTCTTCTCTCCATGGACGGGTATGCGCTGACCGGTGGCTGTTACCAAATTAATGCGTTCTCTGTTGTATGCTGAGTCCCCAAGGGACCGTCTTGTTAGTTGGGAACTGACAACCGTGCGAGAGGCTCCAGTGTCTATGGTCAGCTTACACGGCGTTCCGTTGACCTCGCCCTTGATGATTAGGCTGTTCCCGTCATGGGTTTGTGTAATAGAAACCCTTGGGGCTCTTTGAACATCAGCCAGCACCCGCCCCGCAGTCCTGGCTATTACTCGTTTCCCTGCTGCTGGTGCTGGGCGGTGCTGTTAGCCGCACTGCCTTCTAGAGATCGGCCGTCTTCTCTTTCTGCAGTTCGCTTAGGGCAACTGGATCGAAGGTGGCCCCTTTCCCCACAGCCGTAGCACCTAGGGCTGTATACTTTATTGCGGTCGCGAACTGTAGCCGCTGCAACTTCCCTGACGCGATGGGAACGATAATCCTGCCGCACAGCTTCCACCTCCAGTGCATGGGCCAAGGCATCTTTAAGCGTCCCGTGGTGCCCGAGCCTCACAGCAGCTCTCACTTCAAGGTCGCGGATGCCGTCGATGAATACCTGCACTAGGTTCCCATCAATAAGCGCAGGTACGGACTGGTAAGCTTTGCGAACCAGCTTCTCTACTTCAAGGGCCCACTGCTGCAGGTTTTCGTTACTGCGTTGCACGCGATCCTTGAGCTGCGCACGAAACACGTGTTCCAGGTGAGCGTCACCATACCGAGACTCCAATGCCTCAAGGAGCTGCTCGTAAGTCACTTCCTTACCGAGAGCTTCCAGAACGGTTAAGGCCTGGTCGCGCAGGCCTAGGGTGAGGGCAGTCATGGCCTGACTTTTATTCCACCCGTTCGCCTTCATGACAGCCTCAAACTGGATTTTGTAGGCCGACCAGGAAGAAGTACCGTCGAACGGTGGCACTTTGAATCCACGTAGCGAAGGTGTTGTAGCTACGGGAGCTGCGATTCCATCCCCAAATTTGAGGTAATCCAGCGTTTTCTTCACGTCAGCCATCACGGTTACCTTCACGTCAGCCATCACGTTGTCAACCCGATTATTTACTTGGTCGATTCGGGTTTCAGCTTCCGACAGGCGGTTGTCATATTGAGCAACCTTATCCTTCACCTCCTTCATGTCTTTCCCGAAGGTAGCGTGAAGGTCCTTCATAAGGAGCATCTGCTCCTCCTGGCGGCGCGCCTGCTCCTCCTGTTGGCGGACCTGTTCCTCCTTATCACGCTGGAGCTGTTCTTCCAGCCGACGAGCCTGTTCCTCCTGTCGACGGGCCTGTTCCTCCTGTCGACGGGCCTGTTCCTCCTTATCCCGCTGGAGCTGTTCCTCCAACCGACGAGCCTGTTCCTCCTGTCGGCGAGCTTGCTCCTGCAGCATCATCATCAGAGCAGCCAAATCTGGTGCTGATGATGCTGGAGCAGCTGTGGACGGGCCGGCCTCCGAGGTCGGTAGCTGGCCTTCCGACCTCTGTGGCGTTGCTCCACCGAATCTCCTCTGGTCCGTCTCCTGCTGGCGATGACTCCGGGTACGGATACCCTCCGTGTCGTCTTTGGGTAAAACCGGCATAATCCCACTTCTGACACCAATTGTTACGAGCTTCGGGTTCGTGACAATAAAAACTGCCGATTTAATAACCAAAAATAACAATTTATTTTACAACACTAATTACAACTCAAAACACTAATTAAAAGAACACAATCACACTACTGATCACTCTTAATTCGCACTTGAAGATCGCTTAGATGTTTTCGCTCTTGTCGCTTTATCCAAACTGTGTCGGTCGGTGTGGATGTCGCGACGCCCCCGTCAGGGGGCGTGGCGAGCGGTGCCGGGGCTTCGCCCCCCGGCCGCGGAGGCCATGCGGTGACCTGCCAATACAGGCCCCTCCCTCGGTCGGCTACATTGGCCTGCGGCAATGTTGGGCGCACGTATATTGCGCGCGCCCATGTGAGTGATTGCATGTTGTTTTTCTGTAGGCGCGCCACGACGCTGTCTCACAGCGCCGCTTTCTTCACGACACCTCGGCGGTCTGTCCCCGCCAGGTGAGACCCCCAGTTACCTGGGGGAGGCCCGGCGGGGGACGACCAGCGACGGAGGTGCCGACTCGACGCTCCTACAGAATTGGGTGATATTGCTCCCGCCCGCCCCGCTTCCAGAGCTAGCCGTCCACGGTCCGGGCTAGGGAGCGTCATGTATGTGTGGGCGGTATTGTATTGTGTAACACCGCCCAGTGTCTACGCGTACCGCGGCCCGCGCTGCGCGTACGCGTGTGAGTTTAGGCGCCTGTGTAGTTGTGCATGGCTGAGTTCGCCGCGTAACGTGCCTATATTAACTTAGCACACGCCACGCGACGAGTGTGTGTAATGTGTGTGGAGTGCTGTTTGGGTCGAGTGAGCCGCGTGTAACCAGGGTACGTAGTGGGTACGGCTGGGTACGGCTCACTCGAGGCGTCAAATCCGGTGGTGGATGGGGTCATCGTCCGCTACCAGGTCGCGGGGTAGGGGTCTCGCGTCGGGGGGGCGCGCGTGCCAGGGCGCAATGTCCTGCACATGCGGGCAAGCGGATGCGTCGGCACGCGCGAACATTCCCTTCGCGAGGCGCCGCACAAACTGGTCCAGGCTCTCAATCCCGAGGTCCCGTTCCAGGACATCGTTCCTCACGAAGCGAGGAGCGTCCATAATGGTCCGCAGCGCCAGATGTTGCTGCGCGCGGAGCTGCGTTCGGCTCGACTCGCTCGTGAGGGCGAACCAGGCCGGGGCGGCGTACGTCAAGATTGGGCGCACGTACAGCTTGTACACGCCCAACTTGACGCGCGCCGGTATTCGGGACGAGAGCACCGGTTTAAGTAGGTTGCGGGCGACCCTACCTTTAGCGGCGACCGAGCGGACGTGTGGCCCCATCGTGAGCCGACGATCGATGGTGACCCCTAGGTACTTCACCCAGGGCGACCACGCGATGTCGGCTCCTTGCAGCTTCAAGGGTGGTGGGAGGGGCACAAGGCCGGTGACCATGGCCTGCGTCTTACCCACGTTAACCGAAAGCCGCCACCTGGACAGCCATTCGGGCAGCAAGTCGAGCGCGCGCTGCATCTTGACCGCCGCGTACTTCGCATTAAGCGATGTAGTGATGTACGCGGCGTCGTCTGCGTACAGCGCGAGCATGGCGTCCGAGGTAGTGGGGATGTCGTCGGTGTAACGTGAGTAACACGCCGGCGACACGCAGCTGCCCTGCGGCACACCCGCGAGCACCGGGCGGGCGCTGGAGAGCGCCCCGTCGACCACCACCCTAAAGGTCCTGTTAGTAAGGAAAGTAGAGACCACCATGACGACGCGACGGGGCGCGCCTGAGGTGGCCAACTTGTAAATCAGGCCGTCGTGCCACACACGGTCGAAGGCCTTCTCCATGTCGAGGAATACTGCCACCGAGTACTCCTTCTTGTTGTGCGCGGCTGCGAGGTGGTGCAGTACCCTCGACAGCTGGAGCGTCGTGCTATGTTCCGCCCGGAACCCGAACTGCTCCGGACGCGGCGCTATGTGGGGCTGGAGATGTCGCAGCAGGAGTGCTTCGAACACCTTGGAGACCGTCGGCAACAACGTGATTGGCCGATAGCTCTCCGGCTTCAGGATATCTTTTCCCGCCTTGGGCAGCATGATGACGCGCCCCTCCTTCCACGAGGCGGGAAAGGCCCCCGTGCGCAGTATCCCCGTGAACAGGCGCGCCAGCGCCGCTACCATACGGTACGGCAGGTGGCGCAGCACTGTGTTGGTGATACCGTCAGCACCGGGGGCCTTCCTCGGCTTCGTCTTTAGGATGGCGCGTCTGACTGCGCCCGGCGAGAAAAAGATAGCATCTTCATCGGGAGCTATCGGCGTTGCGAAGTAGTCTCCCAGGTGTTTCTCGACTGCTGCGACATGGTCGGTGTCGCTGGTCGGGTTCGGGCGAAACTGACGCTCCAGGTGCTCGGCGAAGACCTCCGCCCGGTCCTCCGCTACATACTTTAGCGCCCCGTCGCTGTTGCGCAGTGGACGCACCGGAGCTGGGGTGTTCGTCAGCTGGCCGCAGAGCTTGTGCAGCGACGGCCAGCTGTCCGCCGTGGCGTCTATCCTGTCCTCCCAGCCCGCGGTGGTCAACGCCTGTAGTTCGGCCTTAACCTTCTCCGCGAGACGGTTCAGCTCTCTCTTGAGCGTCGGACATCTTGATTGCTGCCACTGCTTGCGAATGCGCCTCTTCACGGCGATCATCGAGCTAATGTGCGCCGGCAGGGGCGGCAGTAGCCCTCTCCCCTGCGGCTGCGTGCTAGTCGCCGCTTCTAAGGCGCTCTGTATGCAAGCAGTGACATCGTCCGCGGTCTTGTCGACGTCCGCGGAGGTAGCGATAGGCCGAGTCGGCGTGGTGGTCTCTACTTTCTCCACGAACTTCTTCCAGTCCGTGGACCGACGTGGCGCTATGGGCTTCAGTCGGGTCGGCATTCCCGATAAGACGACGAGTACAGGTTGGTGGTCCGACTGTAACTCGTCGTCTATCACTTGTTGAGTGATCTGGCAGCTTAGCCCCCGGTGGACTACGATGTCCAGCACGTCCGGCATGTAACGCGCGGTGTCCGGATAGTGCGTCGGCGTCTCTGGGCCGGACACCGTATAGCCGAGGGCTTCCGAGTCCGCGAAGAGCCGCCTCCCCTCGGTATTCGATGTGTAGGAGTTCCACGCCGGGTGCTTGCAATTTAAGTCGCCGGCGAGGATGGTGGCGCGTGTGGTGCCTACAAGCAGGGCCCGCAGCTCGGTAAGGTCCAAGGGAGCCGCGGGCGGCTTGTAGCAGGCGTAGATATTGATGTCCTCGCCGGCTACATGTAGCTGCACCCCCAGGGCGTAGAAGCTCCTGAGCGACGGCAAGGGGAGTTCCTGATGGACGACTCTTCGCCTCACTAGTACCGCCAGACCACGGTACCGGACATTTGTGTCGGCCGACCTTTCGTCCTTCCTGTATAAGTGATACCCTGGGACCCTGACCCTATCTTCGGGCCCTAGTAGGGTCTCACTTATTAGCGCCACGTCGATGTCCTGTTCCCTCAGGAGATGGCGGAGGGGGGCGACCTTTCCTCTAAGGCCGCGGGCGTTCCAGTGGATCACCCTCAATGGCCTAGCCATGGTACAAGGTAAGCAACGTGGCCAGGCCATCAAGGATGACCGTCTCAATGTCTTGACCCTGCCTGATGGCCTTTATCAGGTCCATCAATAATTTAATGGCACAGGTCGTAAACTCTTTTTGGGTCTCGGTCTTGGCTTCTGGTATGTTTGCGCCGGAGGCGCCGCGGCTCGCCTTCTGTGCGAACTGTTTGCTCTTTAGTTCCGCGATCTGCCGCGGCGCCGCGCCGGCGCTAGTTGTAGCGTCGACGCTGTCTACGACCTGTACCCCGCTTGTGGCAGGGTCGGCCTTAGGGATCTCCGCCTGGGTCGCCGGAGGGGGGGGTTGGGACTCCTTCTTCTTCCCCTTCCCTTTACCCCCGCGCCTCTTCTTCCTCCGCGTCGAGGAGGTGGCTTGGCCTTTGTCGGTGGGCCCGTTGGCCGCCGCCATTAGCGTGGCGCTCTGGGCCTCTGGCTCCACCATTTGCGGCCTTTCAGTGGCCGCTGGTGGCCGGCGCGCGGTGGTGGTAATGGCGGCGGTCCCCGCTCGCTTGTTCCGGGTCTCCGCCTGGAACACGGGGCACTTGTTGTTGCACGCGGGGTGCGGGCCACCGCAGTTGACGCAGGTGGCCGGCTCCTCCCGCGGGCGCGGGCAGTCGCGTGCCACGTGCTCCCCGCCGCATCGGACACAAGCGAGCGGCCGGTGGCATTGGTGGGAGCTGTGCCGGAACTTTTGGCACCGGTGACACTGGGCGGGCCCACGTTTGCCCCGCCAAGCCTCTATCTTGACACCCCGCATGTACATAAACACGGTGGTGTCGTAGATAGCCCGGACGTCGGGCGTCTTTTTTAGAATGGCGTGGAACACGCAGCCGGGTCTTCCTTGTGCGCCCTTAATGTGGCGCACGTACTCCGGCTGGTACCCCAACGCCCGGAGTTCCTCCTCGATCTCCTGGGGATCCGTGTCTGCTGGCAGCCCCCTGATGGCTACCTTGAGGTTGCGCTCCGCTGGCAGCGAGTAGGCGAACCAGGATACGCCACTGTCCTTTTCCAGGCCAGTCAGGTACCGCTGGACCAGCCGGTACTCTTCCTCCGAGTCGGGGGTAAATCTCACCCCGGACCCGTAAGGCCGAGCGTTAGGCGGCCGGCCCAGCTTGGCGGCGATGGCCCGGAAGTGCGCAGCCCAGTTCGGCAACTTCTCGACCACCAGCGGAGGATATTTCATCTTCTTCGGTTTCTTCGTGTTCCCCGGCGGCTGTTGCGACGTCGTCGTCGACGCCGTGGCGCCGGGGGCGGCATCAGGGGGTGCGGTATCAGCAGAGGGGGCAGGGGGTAGGTTAAAAGAACTTACCCCTGCAAGTGTAGGTCCGGGCGACTGCGGCGGCGGCAGCGGTGTGCTGCGCGCCGCGTCGGCAAAGGTGGGCGAGGCGGGTGCGCCCCGACCCCGCGGCGCGCGTTCGCGCTGTGGCCGCGGCGGGTCGAGACAGTACCGCTTCGCCTCTTCCTCGGCGGCGGTCTCGTCCGGGCTCCTCGGACGCCGCTGGGGTCTGGCCTCAAGATTGAACTCGAAGCCGAACCCGAGCGGCGGCGGTATCGGCGTCTGGGGCGCGGAGGCTGCTCCGCCCTCGGTGGGCCAACGCCCGGATCGCGGGGACGTGTCTCGCGACACGTTATCGCGACCGGACGCGGCCGAGTCCACCGACACTAGCGACATGCTCGACCCCACACGTGAGGAGCATGCCGACAGCATCGCCGGTGAATCGAAGGCGGAGGCCCTCGGAGGCGCCGGTGAGTCGGGCGCCTGCGACATCTGCAGCGCCGGCCGCTCCCGCTCAGCCAATGCCGGTCCCGCCAGCGAGAGGCGGGGGCCGGGTACGGCGATGCGGGGAGCTGGCACGGCTTTGTGCGTAGGTGCCGCCGCCGCTGCAGCCCCGGGGGGCGCGGGCGGCGACACGAAACTGGGGGGCGCGGCAGAGCGCGCAGGGGGCGCGCGTCAGCGCGCGGATGGCGGCGTGGTGAGCGCCGGTGGCGCGGGCCGCGCCGGCGGCGCGGGCTGCGCAGGCGGCGTCTGTGTCGGTCGTCGCGCATCCCGGCCTTATATAGTGCCGCAGATAGTTCTAGAACCTTCCATTGTAGAAACATCTAGAATGTTCGAGTACATACCGGCCCCGACCGACTAGGTGTCGATAGTTCGAGAAAGTTCTACAAAGTTCTAGTATCGAATTTTCTAGAACGATCGTGACTCGACTAGTTCTGCTACTCGATACTAGATGGCGCTAGTGGTAACTAATGTCACCATGTTCCAGGCGTTAATTGTGGCGCGCAACATTATTTTTACAGTAAAAAAAAAAGACGATCAACATTTGTGTGAAACATTCTTTCTTTGCAGTACATCTAAAGCAATCATGTCGGCTGCTGGAGTCCCCATCGTAAGAGGTTACCACGGTGAGGAGCAGAGTATTCAAAAGTTACAAGCTGAAGCACAGAAGATCGGATTCCCACTTATGATCAAAGCTGTTAGAGGTGGCGGTGGAAAGGTAACGAAATAATCACAAAAAAGTATTTGTTGCAGAAGTTAGTTCTTGCATATTTATGCACACACAGTAAAAATGGATACAGATACGACATATTAGTATTAAGTACAAAGGTACCTACTGCTTATTTCTTAAGAAATTTCTTCCAGCAGACCTGCAAAAGGAGAAATGAAAAAGAAATGTAGACAATAGGTAGTGTGTGAGAACAAGAGAAGAATTATATTTTAGCCAATCATGATCATCATGCTCTTGTCTAAGGACAAGAGCATGATGATTCCCAGTAGGAATGATGTTTTTTTATATATTTTAAACTAAAAATGATTTGTTTGCAAATAATGTTTCCTTCTTGTCGTGTCGTTGGTACTCTTACTTCCTCGTTATTTTCTATTTTTATATAGTTTAAGCCCATAGAATTCTTTAGGTCATTCGAGGTTCAGGTGAACGGGCACTTAGGACACTCCAGTAAAATAGTGCAAACATATTATAATAAAAATTTGTGTAAAAGCTGAAAAAATGGCCAGTATATCGTTCACAGAGTACTTTTTGATAGATATCGTTTTAAAGTAACTACTGGACACAGACAGCACTGTCACAGAAGCACGATATTACCGTGACAGAAGTGACGAAGTACCTACATAGTCGTGAGACTAAGCGCCATACATTGTCCGTACCGCGCGACAAGAATGGGAATAAACCTTTCCAAAAACTACACGCTTTTTATTTCCATCGTATCATATTTAGAGTTTTTTCTATTATGTCATTTTACTATGCCTTCTTTGAAATCACATTATTTCTTCAAACATTTTTAATAGTAATAAACATCCCGATTTATGTACCTAAGTATTTGGGTTCGGCGCAGCATGACGTCTTCTTCTTCCATACTCTCGGAAAGGGATCGTCACCGTATCAACTCGAGCCACCTTTAGTAGTCAGTAGTTCACACAGTCCATTCATCGTTTCTTTGGTCTGCCCCTACTCTTATAGCCATCCACATTCATACTCAAAACTTTCCTCACATTATATTTTAGTCCATCATAGTTTTCCCACCCAACTATTATGTATATTATTTTCCTAACATAAAATAACGCCCCCTGTCGATTATGCTGGGCAAGTGTCAACATTTTCATCCATGTTCTATGATACGCGGCCTAGTCTACAGGAGTGTTCTTTTATTATGTAATATATTCCAAAACTACAGAGATGGCGCTGTTTATTCACTTTTTGTTTTGTGGTTAATATTTTTATTAAAAATTGTATTTTGTTCACAGGGAATGAGAATAGCAATGACTGAAGCAGATTTCTTGCCCCAACTCGAGTCTGCAAAACGCGAATCTCTAAAGTCTTTCGGAGACGACAACATGCTTCTCGAACAATACATTACTGACCCAAGACACGTTGAAGTGCAGGTATACGTACTCAGCAATAAAAGCATTTTTTTATGAAATAAGTACCTACCTACCTAAATATCTGCTTCGCACACGGAGATCGCGCTTTGAATGAAGTAAAAAAATTATCTGTATTTATTTTCTCTCAGGTATTTGCTGATATGCACGGAAACGCCGTCCATCTCTTCGAAAGAGACTGCTCAGTTCAGAGACGTCATCAGAAGATCATTGAAGAAGCACCAGCGGTACGTAAACTGCTACAGTACATTTTCAAGCTAAACTTTGAATAGTTCATGAAGTAGTAAAAAGATTAGACAGATAGCAATCACTTGGGCAAAGAGTTATTGGGTTTTTCCATCAGGAATTTCTCATTAGCAGCCCGGAGTCTGGATTTATGCCTGGTTGATGGCGATAAGCTCGCCTCCTATTACTTACACATAACTGGCTAAATGTGAGTGTATTAAAGGTGTACTTCTGCCTAACCTTTCAGAGAACAAGGGTGAAGTTATGTGCTTTAACCCTTCATATAATCGTGGATCCACGCGAGAAATTACGGCATTCAACCGGTTAAAAGTGCATAGTTACAAACGTATTGTTTCTTTTCCAGCCAGGTATTTCAGAAGAAACTCGTAGATCTCTCGGTGAAGCCGCAGTCCGCGCTGCTAAAGCTGTGGGCTACGTTGGCGCGGGAACCGTGGAGTTCATCCTACATCGTCAAACACACGAGTTTCACTTCATGGAGATGAACACACGTCTCCAGGTGGAACATCCCATCACTGAGATGATCACTGGTATATATACTTGAATTTTACCGGAAGTTCATCGGTCCAGAAATATGAAAATTCTCAGTTTATATGTGATTGCGCGATGTAAGATTATTATCGGCCCGTATCTTCGTTGACGGAGATGTTGGTTTTCTTATTTTAAATTAATTAAATAATCTGAGAGCGGAAGTAAAAGCTTTATCTTTCTTTTGTGTTATTTCTAGGTTCGAATAAAATAAATGTATGATTTATTGCAGGCACGGACTTAGTGGAATGGCAGCTACGTGTAGCGGCAGGTGAACAGTTGCCTCTATCTCAAGAGCAAATTATTCGTAGAGGACATGCGGTTGAGTGTCGTATCTACGCAGAGGAGCCACGAGCAGGTTTCCTACCTCGCGCCGGCACGCTACATAGACTCAAACAGCCTGTGCCCGAAGAGTTTGTTAGGGTGAGTTTAGTATTATAGGTCTAATGTTTCCACTTCTAGGACACTTCTTAGATGCATCTCATAGTTCGGACACACACCTTTGTACATGCGTCGCGATGTCTTATTCCACCGAGGAGTCACGGGTTTTCAATGCAACTTGACTGCTGTTGTCGCCGTTGTATGAAACAGTGCCACGTTTGTTAGATAGAGGGAGCTGGTAATGCTTAAGGCTTAGTGGCCGCGCCTGCTGGTTGAAGTCTTATTGAACTCACTTGCGTACTAAACTAAAAACTTATGTTAGGTAACGATAGTGAAGCTGATAAAACGTGGAGCTAAGTTTTTAAATGTTCCATTCGGAACTTTAGTTTGCATTAGCAAAGGAGATGAATGAAAAAAGTAATTTGTTTTGATGACTTGGTAGTGATTGGCGGACTATAGTATTTGCCGACTAATCGGTTTTCAAATTGCCGATTAGTCGGCCGACTAATCGGCAATGCCGATCATTCTAATAGAATTATATAGGACTTTTTCGTCATCACTCGGCTTAGTCATCGCGCGGCCGCTGAGCATGTTGTGACGTGGTTCTTTACATTTTTATTTCGTTCGTTTTGTCAGCATACACACGGCGCTGGTATAATTAAATCTTTTTTTTAATCACTAAATGGTCCCTCCCGCTCTTCACCCCGATCACGCCTGATAGAAAGCGATAGATGAGGTCTATGATGGAACGAGCGTGCCCAGAAGATGCCTGTTCACTCTTGCTTTGAAGGCTTAAATAAAAAGGGTTAAATGTAGGAGCACATTTTGGCTATGCGCATAATAAAAGTGGAAGAGAAGCGCTGAGTACGACTCGTGGGGATATCAACCAAGTGCTGAGGGTACGCTGCAGTACGTCTGGTTGTCCGGTGGTAAAAGGGCGATGGTGGGATCAGGGGGTCTACTCCGAAGCGGTTAACCACTGTATCGGCCGAATGTTCGGTCATTTTCTACTACTATTAATTTCCTATATTGACTATTGGTCCCGACCAAACTGTGCCAATCCGAACCTTTTTAGAAACCTTAACCCTTTTTTTACCTTTTTTTTTTTGAAATTCGTAGTAGGACAACAATATTCGAATCAGAAAATGACCGAACATTCGGCCGATACAGTGGTTAACCGCTTCGGAATAGACCCCCAGGTCGTGGAGCTCCTGCGCACACTCTCCGAAGTAGTCTGTAGAAGACCGGCAGGCAAGCAACATTACGCCGATGAGCTAAGCTGAGAAGCGTAGCTACTAACGTCTCGACGCCTATAAGCCTTTTAGCTCTGCGTTCCACCGAGTCAAGTGCAGCAAGCTGGTATTTTGCTGAGCCATCCCACAAGTGGCTGCAATACTCCATATAGGAACGGACCTGTGCTTTGTGCAGGCTTAAAAGCTGTCCTGATGTGAAGTATCGCCTCACCTTATTTAGGATGTCCAGGTTCTTGGCTGCAGTCTGAATTTTTGACTCGATGGTTGAGCCGAAGTTGAGATCAGATGTCAACTCCATGCCCATACCCAAATGCACCAAGCTGTAACAGGTCGTTGCTGTGCAGTAGAAATAAAGTCGCAGTAAGAACAGACCCCTGAGGAACACCAGCATCAATGGCCATATGTTTCGATGAGCAGCCATCTATGACCATTCTGATCGATCGATCACTCAGAAAGTCGGAAATCCAGTCCAATCCATTAATTTGAAATAAATAAAACAGTGCTGTGTATAGTGTCACGAAATGTCAAAAAAGAAATCGCGCGTGTGGACATTATTTGATAATTATAAAACAAGTACAAGTTATTTTTTTTATTTCATTTGTTATGCGCCGATTATAATCGGCATATTTTGCCGAATAGTCGCCGACTACAAACGATGCCGAATAGTCCGCCTATCTCTACTTATAGGTATATTTCACGGATATTTGATTTCATTTAATTTTCTCTAGGTGGAGACAGGCGTCCGGGAAGGGCAAGAAGTGTCGGTGCACTACGACCCCATGATCGCCAAACTTGTTGTGTGGGGTCGTGATCGCAGTGAAGCGCTTGCCAAGACCAGGGCTAAGCTCTCGGAATATCAAGTAAGTAGGAACATCATTATTAATGTAATGTTTATTTTTTTAACCAGACTGACTATACAAATGGTGGATTCATCTTACTAGTCTAGCTAATGCAGCAATGTGAATTCAACAACTATGGTCTGTTCGAAAAGTATCAGATTAAAATGTACACAAATAGATCATAAAAAGTGCCTGTGGATGCCAATTTGTAGTGCCACTTATAAATTGAGTGCTTTGATTTTTTTTTAATACTTAGACTCTAAATTCTAATTTTGAATCACCATAATGATGTTTTTCAATTGAATTTTTGAGGTTCATTTTGTATCCTCAATCATTTTCGTCGATGATTTTTCAATTACAATTTAATCATGTTAAAAAAGTAGTGACATAAAATATGAAGCCTTCTGAATAAAGATGAATAAGGCACGAATTTCCTTTTGTGTTTGTTTAATTGCTGCGCAAGAATTCAACCTGAAAAGGGTTTGTTTAAATGTTTATCAAATACTTTTGGAGCAGACTATAACTTCCTTAGTTTTATTATTCATCCATCATACAAAGTCAGCAACGATAAGTCAAATCTTTTAAATATGCCTTTATCATTTTTTTGTCCTTTTCAATTTTATTTCTTTTATTATAGGTTGCAGGGCTAGAGACGAACGTCAACTTCCTCCTCCGTCTCAGCGGCGCAAGCGCATTCGTAGCAGGCGACGTGCACACTTCGTTTATTCCACAGCACGAAAGCGAACTGTTCCCACCAAGCGACTCCGTTCTGGGCGAGGAGCGAGCCATACAGGCGGCGCTAGGACATGTAAGTAGACACTGATCGCGCTGGATATAGGGCTCGCCCTAGCTGGACCCAGCTTTCAATTTCTTTTATTTCTTCTAGCTGATCAGCAATCAACTGTCGAGTATTGTGACTGACAACTGGAAGGGGATCGCAGTGGAGCCTCAGGCGTGGAGACCTAACTATGAGCTGCAGAAAACTATTCCCTTGAGGTTCGACGAAAAAGGTGAATAATTAGTAATGTTTAAAAAAACGTAACAAGTACCGTAAACTGGTCCTACTTTGCACCAAAATTTGCTCCATTTTTTTTTTTAATCCACATCTTTTTAAATCTTGCCTAAATCAGTAATGTGATGTATTGTCTATATGTTACGGCTAAAGATGGGTGTGAACATAAACTTAAGATTAGCCGGCTAAACTTAGGTTTATCTTCAAGAAGTGGCTAAAGTTAGTTTCTTCTATCTTTAGCCGGCTAAACTTAAGTGTAACTGCAGGCCCTTGGCTAAAAATGTAGAAGGAAATGAAAAAGGAAACAATGTAATAATGTTTACTATTTTGACAAGAAAACTTTTGGGTTTGGTTAATTTAAACCCTTTACACAGAAATAGGGGATAGCGAGCGAAGGGCACCCCGAGGTTAGGTTTGGTTAGGTTACTTTAAACCCTTTACACAGAAAGCGAAGCGGGGCTCCGTCGACATAGGATGCAAGAGCGAGCGAAGGGCACCCCGTTTAGCGTTTCAAGATTGTGCGACGCCGACATTGCAAGTACGTGCAAACAACCTCAAGAAAAGATGACGCACTACTACACAAAAACATTGCCACGTGTGCGCGCATTGTCTCCCCACCGCGCCCCCTCAAGCCCTCTCCGGCACGGCGCGTCCATCGAATACATTTTTTGCCGTATCGTTTCGATTAATGTGCACATTAGCCGGCTAAAGATGGAATAACAGGACACAAACTAACATGATATCGAACTTTAGCCGCTGCTCGAAGATAAACCTAAGTTTAGCCGGCTAATCTTAAGTTTATGTTCACACCCATCTTTAGCCGTAACATATATAATAGTACTATTAAAGTTTAACCTGACATTATTGTATTTAGTGACCACGTTTTTTATTTTATTTTTATTTCTTTTGGAGCAAAGTAGTTCTTATGCAGGGGGTAACTTTGCACCGTAATTTCTCTTCACAGGTTTGTCATTTATTTTATACATAGTGTAGCGATATAAAAAGGAAACACTTCATCGCCACTTAAAAACGTATAATTTTGTATAAAAAATCCGAATTTACAAAAAATTACAAAAACTTAAAGAAAAAAATTTAATACTTGAGGTTTTTTTTTGTTCATTGAATAAAATTTCAAAATTTAGTTAGATTACCTACGCGTCGAGTTAAACTGCAGTTGCAACTGTAATTTTTGCTACGATCGCGTAGCACCAATAGTGAACGAACGATATAAAAACCTGTTGTATTCTGCAATTAAAGTTACACGAAACTATTATTTATAAACGACAGTAATATTAGTAAAAAATCAATAATAAAAAAATCTGATGGATCCTGGATTATTTCTCTCTGAATTATATCTTGAATTCCATTTCACATCTGGTCGGTATGGTTTTGAAACTGCTCCCTCGAATAGATCTCCACTCCTCAACTCATTCAAAAAATCCAGGAACAGATTAGTGCATAGGGGTAGGGTAAGGCCGAAAACTCGGCTTGTTACGTCTTATATTTTCAGGCGTATCCTAAACAAAATAACGCACATTAAGAATGCTGTAACAAGCTGAACCACTTTTACCAAAAAAATAGGTAACGAGTAGAAATACACATACCTGATAAGATCAAAAGATCAACATATAACTATATGTCGAAGACTTCACATAAATCCAATTTAGATGATTAAGGACGTATTTTTCATAATATCTTTACGATTATCAGCAAAGAAAAAAAAAATTGCAACCTTCAGCAATGAACACCAAAAAACCTCTGCCAAACTTCAAGAGAAAAATTTCATTTTGACAGCATCAGTTCAAAATTCAAAAGTTTGATTTTTTAAATCAGAAAAACGACCAAAAAAGGTTGCATAAAATCTTAAAGAAGGATGGAATGTTGAAAACATAATATGCAGTAATTAGTAATACTGCAGTACCCCCTTTCCAAGAAAAAAAAGAAGAAACCCTGTAAGAATTAATCTAACTTAACATGCAACAAGTAAATAAGAAAATCGAAATTAAACCTAAATAAACAAAATCGAAGTGCAGCAGAAACAGAATAAAAGATATAGATAAGAGTATGTCGACTATGTCTCGACCCTAAACTAAATTATCGATACGAGTTAATCGTCCGTTTCCCAACACTAAGAGCTGACATTGTCATTGAGGAAATGACAGTCGTAACGACATCTGTGGGCGAAAGCCAGAACTATAAGCATTGATAGTTAAGAAAAAGTTTTAAACAAATTGTTTCAATTAGGCACAACTAGATGTCGCAATTAATATTTTTACTATAGGAGCTAACTTCCCGGAAAAATAATCATCATCAGAAGATCTGGAAAAATTCTTTCTCCATACAATGTCACCAACATTCAACGTGACGGCTGAACGATGCGAATTATAAGCTCGCGAATTACGGAGGAAAGCCATAGAAAGATTATCAGCGACTTTCGCATAAACTTCTGCTAAGGATGATAAGTTCGATGCGTACTGAGTCCGACTTTCAGCTAAATTCACGCCTTGAGTCTGACTATTAGTACGAGTAGGAACCATGAGAACTTTATGCAATATTCTCATAAAACTTGAAAGGGGAGGAATGATTCTACGCGTGTTTGAGCCCGACTTTCAGCTAAATTGACGCTTAGAGTCTGACCATATGCACGGGTAGAACGCATAAGACCTTCCCTATCATACATAAAGAATAGAACTAGTGCAGGCAAAAAAAAAAAACTTGATAAGGGAAGAATTATTCTACGCGTGTTTGAGCCCGACTTTCAGCTAAATTGACGCTTAGAGTCTGACCATATGCACGGGTAGAACGCATAAGGCCTTCCCTATCATGATATCATACATAGAGAATTGAACTACTGCAGGGAAAAACTGCTGAGTTCTCAATAGACCTGGATTTCAAGAAGAAAGAAGGAATTACACCATACTTCAATGACGATGATGAAGCTCACATTGACAGGTGGACTAGCTAGTTTAAGGAAATCGTAAATTAAAAAAATAGAACCTCCTTCTTTGAAGTCGGTTAAAAAAGGGAACAGACTCAAAGTACGAACGATGTTAAAGTCTTTCGTATTAGAATCAGTTAGGAATAATTAAAGTAGAAAATTTGAAAATTTTAATGTATTAAGAAAAATGATGAAATAATTACGTAACTTGAAAAAGAGGTTTTTTGTTTAAAGGAGTATTCACGTAATTATAGTGCCATATGAGAGGATTACGTTTAAAACCAATAATCCCGTTGGAATTAAGTCAAAAAGTCCAAGGTTTTTAGAGTTAGAAAGAAATTAGTAAATTGAAAAAATGTCCGAAGACGAATTCCCTAAAATCAGTATTTTGTCTAAAAAGTTTTTAATATAGAGATAGGAATAACCTTCGTCTGCTATGTTAGGATGCAAAAAGGACAAAACAAAGTTAAATAGGCAAATGTGATAATATGAATGTATATAGAAAGAGCTAGAAATGCAGTGATCAGTCTGATGGGAAACTGAATGGCAAAATAAAAGCATCAGTCCCTAACAAACTAACACTAAACGAATCGCAACGCTGAGAAAAAATCAAAAGCTAACTAAGGCAGTCAGGAAACAACAAAAAATAACCCTCAACTACCATAGTAAAGACAAAACCAACAAATATACGGGGTTCCACGTAGCACGAAAGTGTTAGGTAACCAGCAATATATGACTGGTAGAGGAATGGTACGACGACGTGACATCACAGGAACGGTTGGGCTAAGAATTCAAAGAGAAACAAATAGAAACTAGTAAACCATCTGCACCAAAAAACAAACAACGTACAGGTGGGCTAGAATCACAAAAAAAATCAAATAGAATCTAGCAGACAACCGTGCAAAATCAACGCTTACCTTAGCCACGAAGTCTAAATCATTCGCACACCAATCATACACTACAGGATGCTAACTACTTCTAACTAAGGAGTGGAATAAAACCCAGGATAAAGATGTATTTAAAGGGAAGAAATAAAAGCGTTTTATATGTTTTAAGGTTCTACAAAGTTATCATTTATATTGCATCATAACATAGCACATTATAATAACGAACACCATCAGCAATAGAAGGGTTAACAGAAGTTGTCAATCACAGCCACAGAGTACCTTTTGATAGATCACAGCATATCTCTGGTAACCATAGCAACGATCTTGTTTGACAGAATGAGAAATAAATTTCTGAATTCCTGAAACATATAGAAATAAAACATTAAAATTTGCTCGGATGAGCAACCATCCTCACAGAAACAGAAAAAAAAATGATATTTCAGTAATCAGAATCAATAAAATTACTTACTTTTACTTCGGGCGCCATTTTGTAGCGATATAAAAAGGAAACACTTCATCGCCACTTAAAAACGTATAATTTTGTATAAAAAATCCGAATTTACAAAAAATTACAAAAACTTAAAGAAAAAAATTTAATACTTGAGGTTTTTTTTTGTTCATTGAATAAAATTTCAAAATTTAGTTAGATTACCTACGCGTCGAGTTAAACTGCAGTTGCAACTGTAATTTTTGCTACGATCGCGTAGCACCAATAGTGAACGAACGATATAAAAACCTGTTGTATTCTGCAATTAAAGTTACACGAAACTATTATTTATAAACGACAGTAATATTAGTAAAAATTCAATAATAAAAAAATCTGATGGATCCTGGATTATTTCTCTCTGAATTATATCTTGAATTCCATTTCACATCTGGTCGGTATGGTTTTGAAACTGCTCCCTCGAATAGATCTCCACTCCTCAACTCATTCAAAAAATCCAGGAACAGATTAGTGCATAGGGGTAGGGTAAGGCCGAAAACTCGGCTTGTTACGTCTTATATTTTCAGGCGTATCCTAAACAAAATAACGCACATTAAGAATGCTGTAACAAGCTGAACCACTTTTACCAAAAAAATAGGTAACGAGTAGAAATACACATAGGGGAGCGTGGGTCACAGTGGATCCATTTTCTTTCAATGACTTGTAACTTTACTTTTTTTACCTCAAATTTTCTATCATATTGACTGAGTCCTAGAAAATATATTTAAATTTGAACCTGTATTACAAAAACAGACCTAAAAGCACTCAGTATTTTTTTATTATTATTTTTATTTTAAGTGATAAATTATCCACTGTGCCCCATAACAGGGGCACAGTGGATACTGATTTGGGTTACACTGGATCCTGTGAGTCACACTGGATAATGATTAATTTATATTCATTAAAAAACGTGTATTTAAATTAAGTGGTTTATTTTTAATCATTAAACATGCGTTTAATTGTAAACATAACATAAATCTTTATTTGAGGTAATTTAGACGTGGACTTTGTATTTGGAAAGTACCTATAATACTTTAAACTTAGGTACTAGTTTCACAATATGAAAAAAATCAAACGATCAATAAATAGAACACATCTGCTGTCCTTCAACTTATAAGGTTGACATAACTAAACCTCTTACAAACAATAAAAAACAATTACAATCATAATATTCTTAATCCTCCACAGTGGATACAAGATCCACTGTACCCCAATTCAAAACGATCCACTGTGCCACAGTTGGAGAAGTCTTAATTAAAAAATCCTACCAAATTATTTATTTGTCAAATAAACATATTAGAGTAACAAAAATTCTCTACAGTAACTTTAGATCATATCACATTATCAACACTTGTAAAATTCTAATATACGGAAAGGCAAAACGTTTTACAAAAACACGTAAAATAAAAGTTTGTGGTTTACTTGTCGACGGATGCTCCGTACCGCGTGCGTCCACTCCGATACTAAGATGGCGACTAGCTCGGTTGCGGGGGGAGTGTAAGAACGGCAACGTCGCGAACGCGTACGCGTCTGTTTGCTTTAAATACACACCTACAATGATTTATCCACTGTGACCCAGGATCCACTGTGACCCACGCTCCCCTACCTGATAAGATCAAAAGATCAACATATAACTATATGTCGAAGACTTCACATAAATCCAATTTAGATGATTAAGGACGTATTTTTCATAATATCTTTACGATTATCAGCAAAGAAAAAAAAAATTGCAACCTTCAGCAATGAACACCAAAAAACCTCTGCCAAACTTCAAGAGAAAAATTTCATTTTGACAGCATCAGTTCAAAATTCAAAAGTTTGATTTTTTAAATCAGAAAAACGACCAAAAAAGGTTGCATAAAATCTTAAAGAAGGATGGAATGTTGAAAACATAATATGCAGTAATTAGTAATACTGCAATAGTTATACTTAGTCATTTTTATTTGCTCCAAAATTTTCACCTCGAAGAGCGGTGCATTTCTATCACACACAGAAAAAAATAATGGCTGACTTTGACATCTGTCAACTCTGGTGTTGCTAGATTAAGAACAATATTTTCAGATAAAAATATTGGATTCTACTAAATAGTAGAGTATCAGTACGTAAAATCAGATTTAATAATTTTCGGAAGTGGAGCATTTTTACCACCTTAGGAGCAAAGTAGGGCCAGATTACGGTATATGTTTTGGAGTACAGCCGTCATATGTAGGTATTTAAAAAAAGTTGTGCATAAGCCTCCTAACATTTAACTAATGTAAGTGATTCATGCTAAGCTGACTAATGAAACACTCCTGATGTGCCATTAGACAACTTAGCATTAATCACTGTATTCCACTTACTTATTGAATTGGTCATGCCGTCAGTACCTAAATAATAATAATAATATTCCACAACTATCACACAACGCCGTCTAGTCTCAAGCTAAGCAGAGCTTGTGTTATGAGTACTAGACAACTGATAAACATACTTATATATTTCTAAATACATACATATATAGATAAATTACACCCAGACACAGAACAAATGATCATGCTCATCACACAAACATTTGTCCTGGGTGGGAATCGAACCCACGACCTCCGGCATAGCAGTCATAGTCACTGACCACTAGACCAACAGGCCAGACAAACAAGTAAAGCACATATCCAACTAAAACATATTTCGATAATTTTGTATCGCCACCTCTTCGCAGATCTCACAGTAACAGTCCAACACAAGCGCACACCCAACTTATACAGAGTTAAAGTCAAAAATGGTGAATGGCGACAAGTAGAAGCAACACTTGAAACCACCGAGAGAGGACTCAGACTGAACACGCTCATTGGCGACAAGAAAAGCAACGTGGGACTACTGACGCACGAACAACAAGTGCACGTGTATGATGAGGTAAGGACACTATGTGACAGTGTTGTATGACAAGTAGTAGCATTACTTGAAGCCATGGAGAGAGGACTCCGATTGAACACGCTCATACGTGACAAGAAGAGCAACGTGGGACTACTGACGCACGAAGAACAAGTGCACGTGTATGATGAGGTAAGGACACTATGTGACAGTGTTGTATGACAAGTAGTAGCATTACTTGAAGCCATCGAGAGAGGACTCAGATTGAACACGCTCATAGGTGACAAGAAGAGCGACGTGGGACTACTGACGCACGAAGAACAAGTGCACGTGTATGATGAGGTAAGGACACTATGTGACAGTGTTGTATGACAAGTAGTAGCATTACTTGAAGCCATCGAGAGAGGACTCAGATTGAACACGCTCATAGGTGACAAGAAGAGCGACGTGGGACTACTGACGCACGAAGAACAAGTGCACGTGTATGATGAGGTAAGGACACTATGTGACAGCGTTGTATGACAAGTAGTAGCATTACTTGAAGCCATCGAGAGAGGACTCAGATTGAACACGCTCATAGGTGACAAGAAGAGCGACGTGGGACTACTGACACACGTGGAACAAGTGCACGTGATTGATGAGGCAAGGTTAAAAGGATGCTCTCATAACATCACAAAATAGGGTAATCTTTAAGGGATGTAATAGGGTGCATAACATTCCTGCAATGGTTGACTGAGATGATAATCATAACTTTTTCTATTTTATGCAAAAACACGCCGCAATTTGCCTTCTGATTTCAGTTTCCCGTGCCATTTTGTACGGTTTCCTTCCCATAAAAGAAGTGATTTAATTTGATTTAAAATAAAGTTCAGTAATTGTAAAGTAAATGCGGGTTGTTTCCTGATTTTTGAGTAAAATCGAACGACCAATTTCTACTAATTTATAACAAAAACTAACCAAATCCTAGGCTGTTTTATGGTTAAACTAGCAGCGTCCCGCGGTTTCACCCGCGTAAGTTTCGATCCCGTGGGAATATCGGGATAAAAACTATCCTATGCCCTTTCCCGAGACTCAAACTATCTCTAAATCGGTTCAGCGGTTTAAGCGTGAAGAGGTAACTGACAAACAGACACATTTTCGCATTTATAATATTAGTATGGTTTAATGATAAAGTGATAAATTTAAGTGATAAAGTCAAATCATTTTATTTGAAATAAAATGATTTGACTTTGTCTTTATCACTGCTACTCCAAATTCCGTTTCGTTAAAAAAAGCTTCGTAAAATATTTTGATTTGCCAACACCAATTAATATCATATTCATGTTTTTGTCACAGAATGGTCAAACAATAGTGGAGCTGCCTCGACCCAAATACCAGGCTACCACAGTGGACGCGGCTGCCGCGGCCAACAGCGCATCATCGCCCACGCCCGGCGTTCTGGAGAGGATACTCGTCAACAAGGGGGATAAAGTGAGTCAATGTAATCGGCTCCATAAACAGTCCCTACTGATTTGTTGTTTATAGATTTTTTAAGCGCCGCCGCAATTTAAAGCATTGCTGCCATAAGCACGCACCGCTCTCACTCCCGTATTTCTGCTGTCCATATTTACATTTTATTAACGTAACTGTTCAACTTCTATAAAAAAAACTGGCCAAGTGCGAGTCGGACTCGCACACGAAGGGCTTCGTACTACAAAGCAAAAACGCCGAAAAAAAACACGTTTGTATTATGGGAGCCCCCTTAAATATTTATTTTATTCTGTTTTTAGTATTTGTTGTTATAGCGGCAACAGAAATACATCATCTGTGAAAATTTCAACAGTCGTAACTATCACAGCGGAGTCTTAGTAATAGGGACCCATTTTACCTTTTGGGTACGGAGCCGTAAAAAAAGGAAATAAATGTCTTTATTATAGTTACCTCGATATTTTACATTGTAATTACATTAAGATATTTATATCACGTAAATTTTATTTCTATAGGTACTGCATTTACATTGTGTTTAATATAATATTTTTATGACGATAAAATTACTAGCGTCATTATAAATGGAACGTAATACGAATACACTTCTTCAGGTGGTGAAAGGCCAGCCCCTTTTCGTGGTCATTGCCATGAAGATGGAGTATGTTGTCCGTTCTCCCCGCGACGGCGTGGTAGCAGCATTGGCACCGTTCAACCTCGGGGACTCTGTCGGCAAGGGAGCTCAAGTCGTCATGCTAGAGGGAGACAGCTGAATATCCACTTTCTAGTCACAACGAAGCTACTGGTTAATATAATACGTACTTACATTATTCAAAATACTATCAAGAACACAGTGGCCCAAATATGTTATCAGTCTGGTTAAAAGTTTTGCGCGTCTTATAGAAAGACTAGCTGTGTCCCGTAGTTTTAATCGCTGTGCCGATCCCGTGGGAATCTCGGGATAAAAGGTAGCGTAATATATGTTAATCCAGGGTGTCAGCTACCTCCATGTAAAATCAAAATTGGTCCAGCCGTTTGAGCGTCAAGAAGTAACAAACATATAAACACACACACTCACAAACTTTCGCCTTTATAATATTAGTGTGATAAGAGTTATTTGGAACTTAAAATGTAGTTTGCCCACCTCATAGTGAAATGCTGAAATAATAAAACATTCAAAACTCATTTTGTAAAGCTTTTTTGTGTTAAAATAAAACCATTCTGTTAAATCTTATTACGGACCTCTTTTAAACTACTAATAGGCAATTCACAGTAAAACGCAGCCTTAAATCATTAAATAGTACAAAAGTACCCAAAACCGGATTATATCGAGGTTCTTTCGATCAACTAGACTTTATCTATTGTGAAGCAGCGAAAGTCATTCTCTGCTAAGTAGAATGTCTGCAACAAAAAAGCCTTTGTTACATAAAATAAAAGGCTGTTCATAGATTAGATGGCTAAGTTTTATTTCCGAACAATAGCCTAGCCATTATGAGAGTTTGGCAGTTGTTTTTATGTTCGTAGGATCTCGCCCGTGGTCGCGAGCCCTTAAAAGGCGCGAGGCCCATCGGTTACGAAGCCTATTTAGTAATTCGACGCTGTTATGAATAATTTGTATGAATGAATTGTAATGAGGACAATGATTTTTATTCACTCTAATTTAGCATGTAATGAGAATTAAATCAAATGTTTAACTTGCCAGTTGCCAGCTAATATTTAGCTGTTACATAGGTCTCGAAATGACGCTTTTATTATTAACTAGCTGCGCCCCGCGGTTTCACCCGCGTAAATGTCGATCCCGTGGAAATACCGGGATAAAAAGTAGCCTATATGTTAATCCAGGGTGTCAGCTACCTCCATACAAAATTTTATCAAAATTGGTCCAGCCGTTGGAGCGTGAAGAAGTAACAAACATATAAACACACACCCACACACACTCACAAACTTTCGCCTTTATAATATTAGTGTGATGTGATATACGGTATGGCTCTCGTACAAAATAATTACGTTTTTTTTTAAGCTTCAAGAATACGAACTTGATCCAATACCTTTTATATGGTCATTGTTATATATACTAGTCGCATAAACATATGATATGTTTATTTACATATGTTACTGCCATGTAACTATCTATTTTTATATTTGCTGTTAACATTTTAGGTATAAATATTGTGAAATTCTTTTTTGATAATACAATGTTTTCATGTGTTATTTATCTGTGTTGAAAATAAACTATACAAACGGGAAAGGAAGTGTTATTAAAATCATCTTACACCTACGTTAATTATTGCTAGTGAAGGACGCACTGTAATTTATGAATATTTAATACACCAGCGAACATCCTGATCCACTGACAACATATTAACTGCACCAACATAATCATTAAAGCCTGTATGGTAAGTACGGTAAGGTACGTAGGTACACGAGTGGAACCAAACGTATTATTTCCACCGATTACGCTTGAGTCCAAGAGTGCCATTATGGAATGCAAAATCAAACTATGACAGGTTAATACCATAGTCGAAAGAAAAAGTGGCCCATCCCAAAATGAATTCACCCTATTATTTGGTTTTGCCAACAATATACACACTGATACACACTTATACAATCAAGTCCGTGTTTTGTTTTGTATGTTTCGGAATTTACCGTTAAAGTTTTTAAAATCTGTGTAGAACGTAATACATAATTTCGACACTTTCACTATCGGGGGCGTAGCTCAGATGGTAGAGCGCTCGCTTAGCATGCGAGAGGTACCGGGATCGATACCCGGCGCCTCCAAGATTCTTTTTTTTCTTAAGATAATTTTAATCGCTATTATCATAGGTTTATTATGGAACAATTTTAATACTTAAAGGTTTATTTTAACATCATTGTCTGATTTTTTTTTTCTTCAACTTAATCACATAACAAATCATATATATTTTTCTACACCTTAGGTCCATTGCTTTGTGCTCGCATGTCACACATTGTGGTAATGTAATTCATGGTCGAGGGAGTAAAGTTTGTAAACCTACCTTATTGGCATGAAAACAAGGTTTTTATTGCTAAAGTATTTTCTGCCGTACCTACCTATTTAAAAGGAAATGTTTCTAGTTGTTATATGCCTACAATGTATAAATCTGTTAAGTTTGCATTTAATAGGCAGGCTTTTGTCCCGATCGCCGCAAATAGAACGCATTTAACTTAATAAGAACAAGAAAAAAGACATGAGGGGTCAACTAACTCAGCGATGAACGAGTTTATACTTGCCTGCTTTGTAAATGATGAAGTATAGGTATTTTAAAGGCCATAGAAAGCTCACCGCATGAATAAACATAATTATTATTAGGTATATATTCGGTAATCTAACACTGATTGTCTGATTACAACGAGGGAAAGAAAGGTTTCCGCAATCACAAACCACAAATTGACAAGTATCTGTGGCTCGAAGCCACAGATAGGCACAACATAATAATAGGTAACCCAACACCGTTATCAAAGTACAATGTACTAAATCGTTATCATATTCAACCGTGGTTTACCCTACCATTGCACCGCTGGACACAAACTTATCTCATGCGGTTTTCGTAACATGCGTTCCCATTGTGCTATTTTTATCAAGCTCCTTTTTTATTTATTATAGGTAGATACCGTTACAATACGATTCATTACTTACTACAGAGTATAAAATCCATTTAGCTAGCACGCGCATACTTGTAACACCACATTTTTTCGCTTTGAGCAGACTATAGAATTATACGCAAATGTGACTGTAAATCCGCCAGTAGAAGGTACATTGCATGCTGATGATTTATTTGCCGAACCGTCGAAAGTCGACCGTTGCATCCATGCAGCATGATCCATGGACGCGACGTTGGAAAGCTCGCTTACCAAAACCTACGTCGGTACTATTTTAGGGACTGTTGAAACTAGTTTCACGAATACAAAATATGTAGGTTACGTTTATCCCGGAAGCTTAGCACAAGTGAAACGAGAGCATAAAGTATCTACTTTTAACGTTCAAATCTATAATAGCCACATGGTTGAGAAACAAGTAGGTATATATACATTCGAATTAAAACTTGATTTGGCTGTTGTCTAACTTATAATTATCTTATTTTGTTACAAAGCAAAGTAGTAGTGTAAGTAGTAGGAGTAGTGTCCAAAGTTGTACGGCAAGTCTACCTTTTAACAAAACAAGTTCTCTAATTATTTAATTGTTCGTGTTCAATCGACGTCAGACTTCGTAGTCCGAACGACTCTAATGACCTTGCTTATCGTTATCATCATTAAAACTGTATTAATGTCTTACATGCTGGGCCGCTAAGAAAGCGGGTCGGTAACATAAACCTCAATAACTTCCAAAATATTGGAGCTAGCTTTATGAAATAAAGACTACATTTTAGACAATTTTATGGCGCCTAAATTAATATCATAAAAGTTCAAGATTATGAACGTTATTTTGAATAAAACTAAGTTAAGTAATAATGACCATTTTCAACAGATTTCGAAAAATGTGCTACGGTATTAAATATGCAATTTTTACACATTTTGTATTGCCACCACGAGCTATTCATACAGCTGTTATACGGTTTCGGTTTGGCATGCTTTCCACCAGATTTCCGAACTGGTGCTGAGGAATATTTTCCCATTCCTCTACCAGTGCTTCTTTCAGTTCACGAAGCGTGATTGGAGGACAATTTCGCTAGCGCACACGTCGTCCCAGTTCGTCCCAGGTATGCTCGATGGGGTTGAAGTCTGGACTGCGTGCTGGCCACTCCATACGTGTGACAGCGACATATACTCAAACAATATCCGAGCTGTATGGGGACGAGCGTTATCTTGCATAAAGATGGCGTTCTCGCCTGTGTTTATTAAAAAATGGGCCAGCATACTCATTTAAGATTTCATTCACGTATTTTTCTGCAGTTTTCTATCACCACTAGCTCGGTGCGGCTTTCGGAAGAAATTCCAGCCCACCCGTGTATGGAGCCTCCGCCGTAAGGCACTTTCTCTGCAATACAAGCTTGGTTATAGAGTTCCCCTCGTCTTCTGTAGACTCTTTGCCGCCCATCGTGCGTTTATAGCCTGAACCTCGATTCGTCCGAAAACATTACTCTTGACCAGTCATCCAGAGTCCAATTCACATGTATTCTCTACCGTAATTCAGCCTTTAATTTCGATGCTGCCTTTCGAGTTTTGGACCACTTGCAGGTCTAAATGAAAAAAAATCGATTTCTTAACAATTTTGACACCATAAATCGATCCTCCCGCGCTGTCGTGCACCTTGTTCGGCCTGTTCCTGGGCTGCGAATATGGTCTAATATTCGCAGCCCAGGAACAGGCCAGTCTCTTCAAATCGCTGGAGCACTCTTTGAACGGTAGATAGCAACACACCAACAGTTCTCGCTGTATAACACTGACTGCGCCCGTCTTCAAGCATTATCAGAATTCTGGTAGACTCTACATAACAGGGGTTAGTGGCATGTTTATAATTGAATTTGATCAGAATAATGAATTTCTGCACAAGAAATGCCATATTTATATACTTAGTAAAAAAAAGTTAAACAAATGGTTTCAAACTTTCAACGATGTTTAAATTTAAAAAATCGTCATTATTTTTATTTATTTTTTATTTAAATGGTTTTTAATACAATCTCCAGAAAAAATTAAAAAGGTTTTACTTCTTCCTATATTTGTAATTAAATAAACTTTAATTTAGTTTTTATTTTAAAAGGATTGCTCAAATATTTCAACAGTTATCGCATTTTTTATAACCGACCCGCTGTCTTTGCGGCCCAGTCTAGTTTTCGTAATTGAACATTATTTGTAACTTACTTTATGCTGTGTTGATTGACAATGAAGAACTAATCGCTCGTCAGTATTGTTGTACAGACGCATCCTAATGTGTTTTTATGCTTACTACATGTATGTAGGTAGGTAGTTACAGTCTATGGCCATAAATACTTTACACTACCAAAAAATCTTAATTAGCAGTCGTCTGACATTAAAAAAGGGTCTTGGAAGACGGAAAACAAACTCATCCTATACCTAAATAAGGGATTGGTTTTTTTCTTTTGAGGTACAAAATCCTAAAAATAGAGCTTACCTACCCTTCTACATCTAATACTCGAAACTACTTACACTGCCGTTCAAAGGTAACTGTAATCAGTTGTATACTTGTACCTTTTTGCTTATTTTTGTATTAAAAAATGCCCAAAGACACCAATGTCTAACGTCGTAGACAAAGGCAAAAGCAATTTCAGAACAAAAACTTTCGTTTTGGTGTAGGTACGAAGTCTCTCTCCAAACAAATCTGAGCGAGATTCCATTGAAGTGCTGCTATTATTATTCTGTGCGCCTTTGTTACCTGCGCCGGGGCCAGGTTCAGGTTTGTTGATGTTTTTTTGTAAGCATTCCTGTAACAGTAACAGCTGATCGAGACAACAAATCCACGTGACCCTGCCGGGCTGTCATTGGTTAGAACTTCGGAGTCACCCCAAGTTTTTAGTTGTCGACCCAGTACACAGACAAGCATCTACACCCACACACATCCACGTCGACACTACTATTGGTCCAGTATACCTAAGCATCTGTTGCCATCTCACGGATGTTATAAAAAATCATGGGGTTGTTACTTGAAAGCTTATTTCGTGGCCGTCGGAACTATTGAATCTCCTATTTAAAACTTGAATACTTCTTCAATACATTATATAACCTCACCCATAATGTGCTAAGTTGATAAATATCGGTAAATATGGCTAGAAACGTATTAACATAATGTAACTATAGCTCTCGTAAATAATAAGATAAATTGCTATTAACATATGAATAATGAGATGACGCATAATAAAATTAGCTGAATGCAAATCATAGTTATACCAGTCACAGCAAATAATATTAATAGTTTATGAATTAATAATGTACTAACTAGTTATTTAGGTGTCGGTATTTACGTTCACGTAGGAGTGTCGGTCGTGTGGCAGTCCGCGGTGTGGACAGGCACACGTAATCAATCATGCTTACTCGTGATTTTTATTTTAAATAAGACCACGATATAATAATGGACGTGGCCGCACTTGTCATCATAATTATTTCAATACCGAGTAGTATATCCCTTAAAGACACCTAAGACTTAGGAAGTAGGTACTTTTTTTTTTGTTTGACCTTGCTTATCGACTACCATTCTGAACAAACAGCCGCGGCGTGTTCGTTTGGCCAAAGTCAATGTTTTAATTTGTGTCGTAGGCCTAACGCCTAATGATGATTGGTAATGACGCAATCATTATCGAGGTCGCAAAATATATGAAATATATATTACACGCATTTAAGTGGTTTTACTTTTTTATGAATTGCAATAAAATCAAACGAGGTATTGCCAACAAAAGTTGATTTACGCAATCCTTATGTTTTAACAGTTCCAATCACAGCTTTGGTTGATAACGTTAAGTTTTATTTGTTTAATAAAATAATATGATTATCCGACTGACCGGATTGATGAAAATAACGTGATATTAAAGATCAATATTTAGGGAATGAAAAGTCTTTACGCTAACGTAACAGTAATAAAACAAGAAGTTATGTATTGATTGCTTGAACCCTTTGAACATTTACCATTTAAACGGATTGGTATTAAGTAAATGTTAGACACGTTTCCTATTGATACGATCGTGCGTCAACAAAATGCAAACTAAAACGGAATTTTACAATTATCGAAAGACAAACTTTATTTATCAGTTGACGATTGAAATGAATACATTCGTTACTAATTGGTGATTATTAGATAACCGGACTGTTTGTTTCCTGTTTATATAAATTACCTACTTTTCATAATATTTCATTCATTTTCAAACAAACCTTTAATGATTTTTTTGCTATCGGTAGTAATTACTCAAAAATGTTTTTGAAGTCTGCCATAGTGCAAGCAAATGCAAGCTTGCTCCCAGTAGGTGAACAGTCCTGTAAATAGAAAAACAGAACATAAAAAAAAACATGCACGTAAGAAAACGAACAGGCAAGCAAAAAGACAAAAATTATTTGTAGTTTTCAAGTGCACATGCAATAAAACATTTTTTTACTGGCATAAAAATGTATACAAACAAAGTAAAGCCCTGATTCCTGCGCTAGGTAACACCTGTGTAACAGGAGCCAAAAAAACAAGCAAAAGAATGACAAGAAAGCTAACAACTAAGCAGGCAAGTATTTTAGCACACGCGTTAAAAAAACAGCGGGTATTTGTTGAAAGTGCAAGCAAGCAAATCATTTAGGAATACATAGCAACAAGCACACGTACGTACAGTCAGTTATAGCAATTTAAGCTGACCCACCTTTGCATAAATGATTGAGATTTTTTACTTTGCTCAAATAAATATTATTTATAAGACGGGTGTGTTGTTGTTTGTATATAAGTTACAAAAGCTGATGGGCAAGTTGACATTAGGTCAACTTGCCCATCAGCTTTTACAAAATATTGCTTTTCCCGATGCAGTTCACGACCCGTGAATTGTTGAGGAGTTCTGGTATTCCAACCGTCAGCTCTATTTCACCATTCGCATTGTGACGAACATAAATTGCTTAGCAACCATATTAAGTAGTTTTTTTTTTTTTTTTTGGTCTTAAGTATAAATACCGAGTTACGATTACGAGGTAATCGGACCGCGCGTTAAAATTCTTCCATACAAATTTTGACACCCCCCAACAATGATTTCAAATGTAAGGATACGCCCGTCTGAACATTTTACATAGAAGTTCTTCGTTCGAAGTTCGCGCGCACCACTGTCAACTGAGTCGCGTTGGCCCTAAAACCGTCATTTTAGGGCCAGCGCGTTGGTGCCATTTAGTCGCGCCGTTATCCCGGTCCTTACGCTAGTAATATATATGTCAATGCCCCCCAATCCCATTTTAGGGGGGAGTTTAGAAAAACGAAAAATGCCAAACTTCATAATTTACATATATAAAAATAAGTATTCGTGTCAAGTTTATTAATTGAAGGAATAAGATTTTTCATACAAAGTCAAAGTCAAAGTCAAATCATTTATTTCAAATAGGCACATTAAAGGCACTTTTGAACGTCAAAAAAAAACTAAATAGAAATGATTCTAGTCGCCCATTCGAAAAGGTAGTTTTCGTATGGAGAAGAATGGGCAAGAAACTCCACCGTTACTCTTTTAAAAATGTTTTACAAGGTCTTGTATACATAATAAAAATTATATGTGAACACGATGCACCCATAATAAAATTAGTCTACCACAAAAGGTAAAAATAATTAAAAATTAAGCAATGACAGGTAAATCAAATAAGTGATAGATACATGGTGCTCACATATTTACAAGTTATTTAAAAAAAAAAAATGCAAAAGTAGTTGAACTTTAACAAGTGTGTGAGCCACTGTAGTCGCAGATTGTAAAAATGAATTAGAATAAGATGTCATAATCAAATATATATACAGGGTGATTGGAAGATGGGTGCAAAGCTTTAAGGCGAAGATAGTACAGGCAATTCAGAACCATTTAAGCCATGGTTATCTTAGACGAAGTCTTACCACTTTTTTTTTACCAATTTCTTAAGATTTTTTTCGAAAATTCCCAAAGTTTTAACTAAACTACTTATTTATGGCCAAACTGAATGATAAACGAATTCATTTTTATTGTATTTAATTAAAGTAATGTGTAAGCAATCTAGCAAAACATGTTTTAGGCCTCTGTGTCGTTAGACATTTTTTTTACAGATATTTAAAGTTCATAACAAATTTTAAAATTCATAAATACTTTTTGTAAACCTTATTTTACAAATAACGGAGCGTGCTTTTTTTGTTCAAACCTTTTTGAAAACATGCTTGATAATCGATCTTTCTTTTGAGGTAACATTTACGCAGATATCTTACAAATTATTGAAATTAGAACCTAAAAACCAATTTAAGGGAGAAATTTTAAATTTTAGGCAGTCTAATTAGAACAACATTTGAATTAAATTTATTTATGTTTCATGGTCAAAATGTTGTCCGTGATTCCTAATACCAGCACGGCTCCGTCTTCTCACTTCTGTTGTTGTTATTTTCAACATCATATCTCCAGCTTCATTGTTTCAAACTCTGAATTCATTCTCTCTGTCAGTTCTTCTCTCGTGTTTATTTCAACATTCGTATACACCAGCTCCTTGGCCCGGCCCCACACGAAAAAGTCCAGCAGGGTCAGATCTGGTGAGCGAGCGGGCCAAGGGATGAGTCCATCTCTGCCAATCCAGCTGTCAGGAAAACAATTATTTAAGTGTTCCCTTACATTTAACATCCAATGCGTTGGACAGCCGTCTTGCTGAAAGATGACTGTACTGTCTCTTGCGAATATCGGGACACCGGTTTCCTCTATCAGCTCTGGTAAATCCACTTGTAGAAAGTGCAAATCATTTTCACCATTGAAAGTCTCCGGTAAGAAGTGGGGCCCAATTAACGTCCTGCAAATTACTCCAGCCCAAACATTGACAGAGAATTTCCTCTGAAACGACACCTGCTTCTTAAAATGTGGATTGCTGTCTTTGGCGGCCCATTCATGAAGGTTATGAAAGTTTGTAATGCCCTCCCTAGAAAATTTGAATTTGAAATCAATCTTGTGGACGGATGAAAGCAAATTTTCTAGGGAGGGCATTACAAACTTTCATAACCCAGACAACACATGGGGAACACTTAAATAATTGCTTTCCTGACAGCAGGATTGGCAGAGATGGACCCATCCCTTGGCCCGCTCGCTCACCAGATCTGACCCTGCTGGACTTTTTCGTGTGGGGCCGGGCCAAGGAGCTGGTGTATACGAATGTTGAAATAAACACGAGAGAAGAACTGACAGAGAGAATGAATTCAGAGTTTGAAACAATGAAGCTGGAGATATGATGTTGAAAATAACAACAACAGAAGTGAGAAGACGGAGCCGTGCTGGTATTAGGAATCACGGACAACATTTTGACCATGAAACATAAATAAATTTAATTCAAATGTTGTTCTAATTAGACTGCCTAAAATTTAAAATTTCTCCCTTAAATTGGTTTTTAGGTTCTAATTTCAATAATTTGTAAGATATCTGCGTAAATGTTACCTCAAAAGAAAGAGCGATTATCAAGCATGTTTTCAAAAAGGTTTGAACAAAAAAAGCACGCTCCGTTATTTTTAAAATAAGGTTTACAAAAAGTATTTATGAATTTTAAAATTTGTTATGAACTTTAAATATCTGTAAAAAAAATGTCTAACGACACGGAGGCCTAAAACATGTTTTGCTAGATTGCTTACACATTACTTTAATTAAATACAATAAAAATGAATTCGTTTATCATTAAATTTGGCCATAAATAAATAGTTTAGTTAAAAGTTTAGGAATTTTTGAAAAAAATCTTAATAAATTGGTAAAAAAAAAGTAGTAAGACTTCGTCTAAGACAACTATGGCTTAAATGGTTCTAAATTGTCTGTACTATCTTCGCCTTAAAGCTTTGCACCCATCTTCCAATCACCCTGTATATAAATTAAATTAGGAACAAGTTTGATTTTGTCTAGACTTTTAGATTGTCCTATGGAGCAGGACCAGCATGTTTCCAAACATTCTTATCTTGGATATAATCCTCTAATTTGTAATATCCTTGTTTACAAAGTGTACTTTTAATATGAGTTTTAAATTTTCTTTCATTTAATTGCAATATGTCACAAGGTATTTTGTTGTAGCATTTAACACAGTACCCCATAAAAGATGTATGTACCTTAGATAATCTAAAAAAAGGTTGATCTAATTTATCTTTATTTCTAGTATTAAAATTATGCCTATCACTCATTTTATTAAAAAGATGTTGATTTTTTCTTACATACATAATATTTTCATAAATGAATTGGCAAGGTACCGTCATGATATTAACCTTTTTAAATAGTTCCCTAAGAGATTCGCGACGACGTAGATTGTAAATGGCTCTGACACAAACTTTCATCCCCTATTTAACTCCCTTAGGGGTTGAATTTCGATAAATCCTTCCTTATTCCTTGTCTACATTATAAAGGGATCCTCTGTGCAAAAATTCAGCTTTCTAGGTCCTGACCTAGAAAGCTGAAATTTTTACTTTTCTTTTTATTTAAATATTTAAGGCGAAAGCGCCAGGGTAGCCCGCGAAATTATTATTTTTTTTGTTTTTTTGCAATTTGCTGGTCAGTATTAAGTTGTACGTTGATTAAAATATGATTCGCGGTCGTACCAAATATGTATTTACAGAATTATAATCATTAAAGTCATCAACACAACTCTCTAAGACCATGTAATCCCCAAGAATGACTATTTCATGAAATCTTGACATTTGGGGATTACATGGTCTTAGAGAGTTGTGTTGATGACTTTAATGATTATAATTCTGTAAATACATATTTGTTACGACCGCGAATCATATTTTAATCAACGTACAACATAATACTGACCAGCAAATTGCAAAAAACGTAAGAAAATTTGAATTTCGCGGTCCACCTTAGGGCTTCCCCCTTAAGATAGATAATTATATAATATATTATTGTTTATCAATTGATATTTATTGTCAAAACTAGAAATTAAGCAGATTCAATGTTGTGATGTTATCCAAACGAAACTTGACAAAAAAACTTTATTTTTATTAGCTTCCCGAAGTGGCAATAAGTTTCGTGGATTCATCAGATAACATGCAAGTTCGGTAAGGTTTTTATTGAAATTCAAACCTTATATCGCTAGCATAGGGTTTATAGTAGGTTACGTTAATATAAGGTAGTATTACCCTATAGTCAATCATTTTAAATTTTATGGGACCCCGGACGCGCATCGTTCGAATGTTTTTTTAAATAATGCCATAATTTTAATTTCCTTATGTGTTGTTTTAGTAAACTGATTATTCTTTATCAAAGACTCGTAATTTTTGGTAATTACTTTTTAATAAAAACATCAAATATAGTTTTTTTATACTTACATATCGGATTTTTACGAATCCTGCTTTTGGTCACGGTATGGCCATGCATATCCAGATTCCCGGATATCAACCGGACGAAAGTCTACCTACTGTCTTACCCATCCAAAACATTGGGTCCGAGCCGCCCACCACTTTGTTACTCTTTAGAGGGGATCTTATTACATAATTATATTGTACCCAGTCCTGTATCCAACCTCTGTCCACCACCATCGAAACTTATTTTCATTTTTTCGAAACATGTTACTAGGTATACGTGCCTTTCCGCGTATGTCGTTGTCAAACGTGATATATTTTCATTTTGGACACGTTCTTCCTACGAAATTCCATAGAAATCGCGGAATATGTAAAATTATAGGAGAATAATCTTACGTGAAGTAAGTATAATGCAACGATATTTTGTTCTCACTTAAATGTAGAAAAAATATTGTTATTAATACTTGACTATGCTATAATGCAGGTATTTTCAAAATCATTTAGTTATGTTGGTATTGAATTATAGTTATTAAAACGAATTATAAATTTAGAATACGTTAAAATCAGATAATAGACGCATTGAAGAAATAATCCAAACTAATGTTATAAATGCGAAAGTGAGTTTGTTTGTTACGCTTTCACGCTATAGGTAATGGCTGAACGGATTTGGATGAAATTTGGCACATAGATAGACCATGACCTGGGAGGGCTGCCATCACCTAAATTAGTGACCCCGGATAAAAACTTCAAAAACCCCGGACATTAAGGTGAAATTAAAAAAAACCCGGACTCCCTCAAAAAAAATTACAATAAAATAAAAACATACCTAATTTTGTCTTATTTATAGAATATCAATTTAAACCTCAACAATACAAATGAAACGCTTAATTTATTAATCAATTATACACTCTTCTCTATGTGAAAGGTATTCTGGTACTTAACAAAAATAATTAGGAACACTCTTCTTTTTGGAATCAATGAAAATTAAAAAAAAAAGTAAATCAAAAGCATAATTTATGAATTGTCACGAGCGCACAGATTTGCCGCGCGGGTAATTTTTAACTATGATTTATGCTTTAAATTTATTGCATATCATTCAAAGTAAAAACCCGGACACAGAAAGGACACTTTTTCAGGACCCCGCCCGGACGCTCCCCGGACGCCCACCAAACTAGGACAAATCCGGGGAAACCCGGACGGATGGCAGCGCTAACTGGGACTAAACCAGGTAACTTAGGATACTTTTTATCTCGGTAGTGCGTCTAGTTCTAAAATAAGGCAGAAAAATGTAGGCACCGTATGGTTGCATCCCTACCCTAGGCATCACCACGCAGGCCTACATTTTCTTGTCTCTAAGAGCATGTCTCTACATAATCATACCTTCTTATCGTATTTTTTGTAACAGTATCATATCATAGACGTTTTCAGAACAAAGCATGTTCCATTACCGTCGGAGTGTTTTAAAATACTTGGCATTGGCAATGAAACTTCATTTGCAGAAGGCTAAATAAATTATTATTTTCCAGTTCTTTGTAGTGAGGTTCAAAACAATTTGTCATTAGGTACTTTGTAAATAGTTTTTTCATCACTGTGTGGTTTAAATTCTAAGCTCGTTTTAATATTACCTATCCAATATTAGCTCCACAGGCTTTGTATCGGCGAAATGTCTAGCGAAGGACTCTGCCATTGGACAGGACCCTACAGGGATAGGTATGCTAAATTTCCTATTTAGTAACAAGCAATCATTGCTGCATGATATTATAGTTAAACATGCTTCGATCAATAATAGTACTAGATGAATGATTAGGAACAAAAATAAGTCGCTAAAGTGGCCACGTTTGCACACAGATAAACATTTATATTTCTTACTACGAACTATAGAAAAAAGTTTAATAATATTAACAACTTCAGATTATTATAAACCTTAACACTCTAACATAAAGTTTAATTACGATTGCAAATGATTAATATTTAAGTCCTTCTGTCATCGAAGCAATAAATTTAAAATGCCACTTGAAAATAAAAAGTCATTTTTATAATAAGTACAAAAATATTTATTCTAAAATGAAGCTTAACGTCTAAGCAATAAGGTTATAAACATTTTGTTGACAATTTCGTACTTACTCGAATTTGGAACTAGACGTAGTTCTTGGAATTACATTTCAAAGCTTCAATGTTTGTTAGAATAGTTGGCGCGTTGTCGCAAACATTGGCCAAACAATAATAATATTTGCTTATTGATTTATATTTACTATTTAATTGTGTTACTATTTTATGAAAAACATTTAATGATAAAAACTTCCGAAAAAAAGATATTCCTTCCAAAATCTTGGTGTTACGGTGGTTATTTACACAACTTTTGAACGCGCACTGAGGCATTTTGACGTCTTAACATTGGCTATGATTGGACCATACTAATTTGAAATAAGAGCACAAAAGTATTCGTGCTTGTATTTTTCGGGCCGTTTTTGAAGCGCTTATCGGGCATCTAGTACTACTATTGATCGAAGTAAACATGTCAACAGACTATTAGGAACTTGATTCTGGGATTACGTTTAGAAACAGCCACAATACAATACACAACTTCGAGAATAATGAGGTCGTAAGATATTTACTGCTCATTTGTATGATAACACTGGCCGGTAGAGACTAGATGCAAATTAATATTTGAAATGGAAAGTACAGTTCCACCTGGAGTGTTGCCGTCGTTGTCGATTTCATAGCTAAATCCTTATCGGACTCGTATGACCTTTACCTATAAGAGGAATCAGTAAAGAAAATAAAATATAAATTCTTCAATGAACAGTTACAGTAAATGAAATAAAATTACAATTTCCTGTAGGAAAGTTTAGTTAAATCGGTACTTTGGAAACTAATACAGTAATAGCAGATTTCGTCACTAAAATTGACAAAGGTTCAAAGTATTGGAAGATATCACGCGAAAACTGTTTTTTGAGAATTAAAGACTATGTTAGTAAACAATGAAGTCCACACGTAAAAGTTTCTTCTCCATTCTTACGGACAGCGTGGGTTTGTTTACTGAAGACAAAATTTTCACGCACTTGATAAATAGAGAGTGACCTCTATTCATGAGATTCGTTTGTCGGGACAAAAGTTACGTAAATGTGTTTACACTGAACATCATAACGTAAACAAATGTGACCATAAACTTGATAAACAGAGTATAAGTAGGCACACGGAATAGTTTGGTTAATGACGTAATACCTCCGTGCGCGCGTCACCGGCCATACCTAACTAAACATGTGACGATTAATTGCTAATTTTGGTAGCATTACGATGTTTTTCTATAAAACCTGATGTTTATGAGTTATTTTTATTAAAGAGCTTTTTTTCTGACATGGCATGTGTAACAAATCAGCGGTTTTCTTCATTCTTGAGGATATGATGAAACTAGGTCACTATGCATGCATTATGTTTTGAACAAAGTGCTAATAGGTACATGTGAATTTTAACTAAGTCGCTGTTACACGTATTTCTGAATAACTGAATTAGTTATGCATACAAATATCGTTTACATAAACACTCTTTTCCTTGAAGGAAAGCAGAATATCAATCGGTACTATTGTGTGAAAACCTCTTTAGACAGGTGAAACAACTGCTTATCACCTATATTAAGTCTTGCAATAGCAATATTTATGTCGTGTTTTCTATTCTACCACAAAAATTGACATGCTAAGCGAGCATTCTAACTCGGGCTTTGGGTATTATGCTTAGTACGCCTTCTCAACAGATGGCGCTGCTATCTTGCTGCCACACTAAGCATACAAAATAGTTCTCGTATTCTGCTGTTTGGATGTTGTATTTAAGTGTTTCTGTGGAGCGAAGAAAATGATCATTGTGCTGAGAGATACATGACTGAGTTGGGCTCCTCCACGACTATCATGATGTTCCAATTTCTCTTCGAACACCAGGCAAAAATAAATATATAATTCTTTCGAAGTCATTTTCTAATTAATATTTAATAACTATTTAATCATTAGACTGGTTATTGCAATGTGCATAATTAAAGGATAGGTTTAATATTGATTCAAACAGAGCAACAGAATATTTTAAAAGTTTTATGTACCTACGCGAAACAGGTCTTGCAACTTTTCATTTGCAATTATAATTACGAACAGGTACAGTATCCGGCTACATAACATTATCAATTTATCATCGTGCAAATATTATTATCAATTAAAAATTTGTGCGTAGTCGTAGGTGGGTCACGTTAACTGCGTTGCATAAGTGGGTGCATCTGTTTGACATTTGAATCGACCCCGAATCCGAATAGAAACTGTGTCACGTATGAAGCGTCCGCGGACAGTGGGTACGGGCGGCGTCGGTGCGTTGTGCAATCCCGTTAGCGCTCCACGTGCGAACCGAACCGGCGCGCCTCAATGTCGCCCGTGGGCGGCTGCCCTCCGCGGGCCGCCCGCCCGCCCGCTGAACACAGCGAGTGCGCCCGAACGCCGGCCGAAGATCGCGGGCGACCGAGCACCTGTCTAGCTCAGGCGCGCGTCCGTTGACTCGGTCGTCTCGCTCGCGCGAACAGCTGAGTATCAAAACAAAGGAGCGAGACGGGCGGTCGCCGCTCCCGCTCGCCGGCCGGCCGGTGTCGCCGGTCGCAGCGCGCCGCACGCACTGGAGCCAGTTCGTGTTCGAACCGCGCTTATTGAGGTCGTCCGCTGTGAGCTCGGTTACGAAGTTTAGTACCGCGAAAGGATTTTCCTTTGTCCCGATCCTCGAGGACCCTGCCCTCGTATTATGTTTCTACGCGAGAGCCGCGACCAGCCCCGGCCTACTGAGGAGCCGGACCGCGCACAGCGTGCCGAATCGCGTCGAAATTCTGTCAGTTCTCCAAAATTCTGTGACGGTTATCCCGCGAAACGCGTACGCCGGGCGATTTGAAATTTTTAAGTGAAGGTGTGAGTAGAATTTTACAGGCCACCAGACAGTGGTGTGAGGCCGCAAGTGTTCAAGTAGTAGAGTGAGGACTGAGCGCCATGTCCACAGGCAAGCGGCTCGCGAAGCGCTCCATCATCGGGACGCGCGTCGCGGCGCTGGGTGATGACGGACTGTACTACTCGGGGATGATCCAGGCGGTGAAGACGCCAGCGCCCTTTCCGGAGAACAACAACTGTATCAACCTGACTCCGAACACTCGTTACACAGTGCGTTTTGACAGCGTGAAGATGAAGAACCGCGAGTACCGCGACGCCGAGCTGATCGGACCCGGCTTCCGCGGCATGACAGGCGTGCGCCTGCAGGCGGGCCAGCGCGTCTTCCTCACCTACAACGGGAGGGAAGTGCGCGCTGACGTCAAGCAGCACGACTATGACACCGACGAACTACGTGTTCAAGTCCACTCACCCACTAATGAGGTAAGTTCTCAGAACGTTTAATTCATTAAGTAAAGGCTGACAGCATAACATAATAAATTCTAAGAAAATCAGTTGAACACCATTTAAGTTATCTATACCGAAAATTTAATTCGCGGAGCTCAAGGAGCTCTGTGATGTAGAGCTAGACTCTAGGAATTTTCTATCAAAAGACATCAACGATAAAAATATTTATGAGACTGATTTTGAAACTTAAAAAAATATCGTTCTGGTATTTAGTCCTGCTTTATTTTTTTACAAAATCAATAATAAATAGTTCAGGGTAACACATGCGTAGACAATGATGGATATGCATTTATTTACAATTGGAGCGTTTATTAGTGTGCGTGTGGACAGTGATCGGTTATTTGTAGTGTATGCAGTTCGGAGCGGTGTTGTAGTGTAGGCGGAGTGGTGGAGCGAGCTATTGACCCCGCTCCACGTGCAGCGGGCGGTGCGCGATGCACCGGCGACGCATCGCACGCGCAGCCGTGCAACTTATCGCAACAGACAATGCACGCGAGCGCGACTCTGCCCCGCCCGTGGTCACTCTTTCACGTTGCCGACTATAAACTAATGCATAACCGTTCACTAATCAGTTCCACTCGTTCCCCAGTTGGTTCTCATTCCACATGTCTATTGGTCATGATTCAATTATTGAAATATATGACATCATTTATTGTTACCAAGTTGCGCTTACCATTAGATCGGATGATTTTCCTATGCATTATGAGTAGCAGGCATAGTATTATAATATTGTATTGTTGTAACAGATCACAAAATTTATAAACAAATGATCTGTTTAATCCTTTGGCCAAACAAGAAAAATATGAATTGTGTTAGGTAGGTACGGACCTACCCAACACAATTCGTATTTTGAGTTATATTGGGAATAGTTTATATGTTTTTAGTATATTTAATTCTCTCTAATTCAAAAGGGCACTGTGTAGGTAATATGTATTTAATATTTAAACAATAAAATAGCTTAACATCAAGGGCAAAGATAACACTATCGATCATTAAAAAATTCGGCAGCACTCGCAAGGTGATGCCTCTATCATTGAAAATATTAAATGCATTTCAATCATTCTACAATAGAGATAAAGCGGTGGACACCAATAGGTACACTCGGGTCTCGGCAGACACGCGCAGTGGCGCACTATGCACTATCGACAAGATAAACAAGGAGTACACCGTGTCGCCGCTGTTACAGTTACTTGTTGAAATCAACTCGGCACGGGTTAATGCGTAGCACGTATTTCGCGTCGCGTCGCTTAGAACACGTATGCGCTAAATTTTATAAGCTGGTCGGACCGTTACACTATGCTTACTGCACGCCATGTAACAGGTAGCCAAAGACTACAATAATCAACTCCTCCGGCACTTCGCCATAGATTAAAAGTAGGTACGTAGTTACCTAGTTAATGCCCGATGCCGGCCGGCCGGCGCACGCGCCTCTTGCGTCATCAGCATCGGCCGCTTTATCAACGACGGCCACAATTTGTGTACACAATATTAAATTCATGTTTAATTTACACAGTCGATAATTGACCGGTTGACCCGACTCAATATTTTAATCTGACCGTCAATTTGTTTGCCAAGGCTCTATAAAGGTTTTGCTGGCATTGCCTTCGTTTTTATATTTCCACTATAATAGAGCACTCAATTTATGCGATCGCTTATGATGACAAACTGAAGTTCGTAAAAGTTAAATAAAATAAAAATGACTTTAAACAACAAAAAATTTGGGGCGCAACAATAACGGGAACCTTCGAAGTAAAGCAATTAAACTGATCACTCATTAACTTATGTTTACTGACATCATTTAGATAGGATCGAAAAACAAGTTGTTTTCAACGTTTTCCTGGCAAGATCAAGAAAGTAGGTAGTGGCGCAGTGATTTTACAACAGTAATAACAATAAGGAAGCGAGGTGCGCGCGCGCAGGCCTTGTGCCGTTGTGCGTAAATAGTGACGTACCACGCGATATATACTTTAAACTAGCGTGACGCGACGCGACGCGCGGCCCGCGAGTCGCCGCTTTAGTTAATTCATAGAGATGATGCCATGTTTACGATCCATCATTATTTATCTATTCGTAGCGTGTAAACAGCTACCTTAACATTTTAGAATTTTACCATTTGATACAACATTCAACTGCGAACAACAAGAATTATCATTAATTTAATTTCAAAACGCTTAAACAAATAGCTGCTAGGTACTACAAAACAATCTCTCAACAAAGAACGTAAACGCACTTGTTTACTAGTTCGAATGGCGCGGTGTACTATTGTGCCATTAATAATAGCCATGTAGGTATATCAAACAGTTTTTGCGTCACCCCACGGTAGATAGAGCAGCGCACTTCATGAAAACAACTTGATAGATAACACGCGATCAAACAACACCACTCAAATGCTTATTTTTTATACGACGACGCAAAAATGCAGGAGAAACCCAAAATGAGATAGGAATTATTGAAAAACTTCTAATTACAGCTACAGGCGATTTATCAAACAAATGACGCGCGGTATTCCCCAGGTTTCGCTCTGTGCGCTCATAAGCGTCAGCACTGACAAACCCGCTCTACATGTACAGAACCGACACACGATCAAACAAAACCTCTCGCTGACTCACCGCCGCATTCATGTTCGTAAACAACTATTATTTTACCGGCAAACCCGGACAGGGGAATTACGTAATGAATAAATAACTGCATATTATATTAACTCGTATTAATAATAATACGTATCTCCTTTTCTAAAACATCTGTGTTACATGACTTGCAACAGTTGCAACACAAAGATGTAGTACAATATTAATGCACTGAAGCATCACCTAGCCTTACACCATCATAGTTAACAAAATAACATGCTTGAAATAAAACGCTCGAAACCGACTACACCATCATAACGTCAGGCAATAAGATATAAAAATAAAGAGTGCTCGGCTGAAAAATAAGGTCACCAGCATGCCCGGAACCGAGTAACGGTATTCGTTACAAAATCGCGTCAAGAATTATTTTCACGTGCGCGCGGCGCCGGCGGCCATACCGTTAGCCGGTGGCAGCCCAACATCAGCTAACCTTACCACAGGCTTGTCCGCCATTAAGTGGAACACTTATAGCAGTTAATGGCTGTCCGAATTGTTTGGATTAGCAAACCCGCATTTTTATGGTATTCAAAACTTGAACCTAAAGGCTCAAATATTCGTTGGAGAGCTATAACAAAACACTGCATCTGTATTGATACATGAAAATTACGTAATCTGTATTTAAAGCGATTTCCCCAGTATCGGTAACCGGCGGAACGCCTTTCGTTTGCGGAGGTCGTAAACGGTCCGAAGTGAGCAATGAGTTGAGCCGGCGAACGGCGCGCGCGGCGCGGGCGTCGGCTACCAGCGAGTGACGCAGTGTGAAAGTGCTGCTCGCACCTGCATTGTCCATGTACAGTGACAGTTTCAGATTCACTTTATTTGTACCTACCATGAACCACTTTAACTATTGTTACACCTGTGAGCTGTGTGAGCACCACAATCTTGAAAATATTTATGCAACTAACTTTTACAAAAACTATCGAAAGTAACAGTAACACTTAGATGTCTTAGTTGCAATTAAAAAAAACCGGGCAAGAGCTACTCGGACTCGCGCACCGAGGGTTCCGTACCATCATATGTTTTTAAATTTTCATCGGCGAGGCCTATATTCGTTACAGAATTTTAACACTGCGCACTGCAGTGTAGAATATTGCAGTTTTAGGTCAGCGCCATCTCTTGATCAATAGTGGAACTAGTGTAACTTTTGTTGATGATTTCTGAAAAAGTGAGCTATTTAGAGACATAGTTTTATTTTTCCTATAATTTTTACATAAACTTTTATCACATAGAATTATTTCAGATTTTTCTCTTTGCAAACTTCGGAGATAAGGGGGGGAACGATATTTTTTTACATTTTTATGAAAAGTCGAAAACTATGCGGCCTAAAAAAAAAGAAAAAGTATTTGAGAACGTGCAAACTGCGCTCTTTCATATGATACCCCACATGCCCACTTCGAATTTTTCAGACCCACTTTCAGTCCGTTGCAAAAAAAAATTGTTTCTTATTTGCATAATAGTTGGGCAAACGTCATCTAAAACTATTCCAAATTTCAAGTTAATAGCATTAGTACACAGACAGACAGACAGACAGACTGAGTCTCACCATAAGGGTTCCGTTTTACCATTTTGGTACGGAACCCTAAAAACGGAACACTTTAATAACTCATTGATTTCGTTTGCGTCACGTTAAAAGCAAACGTCCTTCGCAATCAAATCAAACCTGTAATCAAAATCTATTGAATAGTTTGCCATTTTACGAATTGATTTCTCTACCTCACCTTTCAATGGTGGGTTTCAACAGCATGTGAGTTGATGCGAGGTGTATGTACCCAATGAATTATTACTGCTGAGTGGAGTTAACATTAGCATAAAGTTGCATGTAATCTATACTAATATTATAAAGCTGCAGAGTTTGTTTGTTTGTTTGTTTGTTTGAACGCGCTAATCTCTGGAACTACTGGTCCGATTTGAATGATTATTTTAGTGTTGGGTAGTCCATTTATCGAGGAAGGCTATAGGCTATATTTTTTTTCTTCAAAATTAGGGATCCGTAATAAAATTGCTATTTTGTAACACAAGGTGTAAAATCGAAAACCTATTTTTGCGTGCGCTGCAAAAACTATTGACAATAGAACAAAATAATGTACTACGGGTTTGTAGAGTCCATTAAGACCTACAAAAAAGTCCGCGAGAACATATATCTAGCTATCATGGTTTAATCACAATAACCGATTTTGTGTTCAAAATAATTATTAAATCGTCTGAAGAAAAAAAACTACGTTAAATATGTATCGTAATATTAATCTTTATCGAAATTAAGCATTATGTTATCAAGAGTATTTATGAAGAAGTAAAATACTTTTTGTTTCATCTCAATCGGATATTTCGTTTAAAAGTTATCACGTGTGTAAGATGTTAAGAGTTGGTACCTATTAAGGAGTTATGGGCCATAGAGTTTTTTATCTATACTAATAATAAAACTGAAGAGTTTGTTTGTTTGAACGCGATAATCGCTTTAACTACCTGTCAGATTTGAATTCTTTTTGCATTTGATAGCCCAATTCTTGAGGAAGGCTATAGGCTATTTAACATCACGCTATGACCCTTAGGAGCCGAGCAAAAAGAAAAAAAACTCAGAGTGAACGGTAAGCGAATACGAAGTGTTGCGACGCGACGGGGTGGGGGTACAAGAAATTTCACGCGGACGAAGTCGCGGGCAGAAGCTAGTATAACTAATATATTGAAATACATAGGCTATCGCTCGTGTCCGAACAATATAAAGAGTTACGGCCTGGGGGAGCTGATACTCAAGACAGTAATAACTTGCCAACAATGTAATTAATATCGCATAACTTATATAGTTAGCGAAAGTAGTTATGATTCAAAAGCGTATTATAAATGCGTTTTCCAGATTTTCCAGTCCAGTTAAGATTTTTTTCGATGGACCGAAGACACTTACGCTCATGGCGCTTACCGTTGCGTGGAGCCGTCGCGTGCTCGACGCAAATTTCACTCAACTGTACAAACTGTACTCTATTTACGTTTTCCTAACGCGCCTTTGTTGTAACTAGTTTATTTATTGATGTAAAACCAAATAACACAATGGTAATAGCAATATTATCTAAAATTTCGAATCCTGATAAATTGATAATATTTAAACTCCTTAGAAAAAAAACACAAAATTAAAGTTAAAGGAAGAACGAACGTTCAAACTGAATCTATTTCAAAAAATTCTTGATCAATTTCCAGTATAACTTATCAAGTTTTTTATCGTTGCGAGCGCAAACGGAACTACAATTAGGCCTTGGTGCACAAACCATGGGAAGAGAAAACTACCCGCCCCCTGCGCCGGCGCACTGACTGTAGGTAATCGAAAACAGCAACGTGACGATTTGTAACTGCGTCTATAACTACACTATCTAATTATTGGTTTAAAAATATAATAATAGATCTATGCAATGACATTAATGTTTGTTTTGTTATTTTGTCCATTCTTTGCCGAACAAACCTATTTCTTTAATTTCACGGTTGTAACATAGTCTTGTGACACGGTTTCTAAATAAATCAAGGTTGATAAGATAACACCGATAGATATTTGTTAGTACAAGACGCCACAGAATGTCGAGAGACTGATAGCTTACTTAAGGTGCTGGGCCCGATTTAGGCCGCGAGCCGGACGCGTCTTAAAACATTTCCTATGTTTAACTTTGTCTTGGTTGATGCAACTGCAAAACATACTATAGAGTCAGACTTATTTCTATATTCTTATTTAGTTAAATATCTACGCAATGGAACCTGTTGCGTGTTTGATCTTAATTTATAACTAGTTAAATATTCAGCTCGCGAGCGTCCACTGCCGTGCTGCGTTGATGTTATGCATGATAATGATAACTAGTACTTAATATTGCCTTGCCAGCTCACATTTATATCGCTAATGCTTCAGTAATGCATCTAATCACGTGTTATAGGTATATTATACTGAAATAAAACACATGTAATAAGTATCAGTATTTTGATATATCAAACCGTCTCGCTCACGCAATTACGTTTACAAATCAAAATCTACCTCAAATTGCTAACCGAATTTTACAACTGTAGTAAAATGCCCACTACGCCTCATAAACCATTCTCTAATACGTTTAAAGAAGTACATAAATACACATCGCCTATTTAAAGACATACATATTTGGATGTTTTAAAGGCTTCGTCTGATACAACCAACCAACCAATCCCTTTAATCAAAAGATCTAAATCTTAATTTCGTCAAATCTGTACCTACCAAATAATACTACAATCAAAAACTTTGAATTAGGATTTCCAAAATTGTAATAATAAGTACAAACACTAGAGGTTACTAGCAAAAAAAGAGCGAATTAAAAGGTAGGTAAGTATTTATTAAAATCAAAAAAATAGTGTATTAAAAACACACTTGTGTCTAATTAAAACAGCTTTTTAAATATATATCCTTGACATATTAATAAACGCTTGTAATGATAGTTCCCCTGCTTGGTGATAAAATAGTTCGCCCAATGTATTCGACCCAAATTCGCGCCAAAACAGAGATGATTGACCATTTAATATTGTCAGAAAACCGTTGCGAATTTTAAAACGTTTCTGGTCCATTCCATCTAGTTGTCAATGATATGGACTGTGAAATTCCAGAATACTGAAATGATTTATTCTGATAAAGGATTGTACAATCTGTAGCTATAGATGGTTTTCATGGACGTTGTTACTTTTTTGTTGTACTATAAATAGGTATTGGTCCTCCTACGAACGAGCAGCGAAGGCAAGGTCGGCCCTTTGAGAGTGACCTCATTGTATTCGCCTTGGAATACCTAGTTGCATGATTTATATCTTTTATCTAAACAGCTGGCAGAACAAGGCGTGAATCTCGATTCTTTGTCATTTGAATTAGAACACATCTGCAACTTCATGAAATTGTGTATGGGAAATGCCGTATCACTTCAGTATTCTTGACTCCTAACTCAAATCCTTAGAACTCAAAGTTGGCTTTTAGCGTCACGCACGTTTTCGCCGGCTGACTCAGCAACGCAAAATAACTCATTTTCGGGTTTGAGGCAACAGTAAGACACGGCGACCGTTACTACGTGGGCGAGTGTCACAAGTCTACAGTTCTTTACGACTACGCAATATTATCCACATTCGTATGGCTGGCGTCGCCGTCGGCGTCGTCGGCGCTAAACGACGATTAAAGTTTTAGTGTGATCTTGAAAATACAGGTCAAATTACAAGTATACTAACAATGGAATAGAAAAGACCGTGAGAAGGAAGGAAACCGAATTCCAACGCAAACAATGCACTGCGTTATTAGTTAAATTAATAAATGAGATTATGATAATTGAATAAGCTCTTGTTACGAGCCCTTGAATTTGTAGTATTCTTTATGTTTGTCCTAAATTAATAAAGCTGACTGGGAATAGTCGGCATGCAGAGTATGCGTAATGTTTCGAAATGTTTTCGTATGAAGAGCAAGTTTAATTGCAAGCGTGGTGAGGCGGGGAGCGCACCGCGCCCGCGCCGACATGGTGACCCACTGACCCAGAATCGCTGATATTGAACCAGCAGCGACGCACAACCCGTATTCGAAACCCGACCTCTAGTTGCGTTGTTTTTATTTTACTATTCCAAAACATAGCCATTTGATTAAATCCTTTTATATCTAAATAACAGCAAGATTAAGCAATTATGACGTCATCAAAATAAACCATTGAGTATTACGGTTTCCTTTTGAAGTTTTATTAACATTGCTGATTTGATTTTACTGAAGTCATGGTAAAGTAATGGTTTTTCTTGCCGCATTTTGATGGCCTTGACTTCAGTCCCATTGTAAGTATGAATTCATTCAACACATTGGATGTTGACCTATGCACGGAAGAGTTAAATTTAACTCTTCCGTGGACCTATGGCAGCGTAAATTTTGTTAGTAGGTTTATTCTTTGAATAAAATAATGAAGTAGGTACCTAGGTAGTCAAAGCTATTCTATCGGCACATCGCAGCAGGTCAACTGTATAACGGTGCTATCCGCGATGCGTATGCTGCGGCCGCGTGAAGCGAACAGGTTCCCGTATCCGTTATCAACTCGTAACTTGGGGCGCGGTGGGTCGCACTCCGTTTTTGGGTCAGGTTGGGTCACGACGCCTGCGTGCTAGCCGCCTGTCCCCTCGAACATATTTAGCACTATTTCGATATCTAAGAATAGAGAGGCAACCACGCTTGCAGGCATCTCAAGGTGAAACGCTCACTTTTCTAAGCGTCGCACGTAAACGATGCGATTATAGCATCACGCCGCCGGGAGTCAGTGATGTCGAAACATCGGCATCGCGTCCTTGTGCAGATTTCACGTTCAATTACGTAATAGCGTGCGATTTTATTTACGTGTAAGTCGACTATATTACGCGTCCGCCCGCGCCGCCTACGCGCGTCCGCGTACCCGTAGAGAGAGGGCGGCGAGTCGTAACATTTCGCCCGTGACGTCACCGTCGCGTCGCGCCTACGCTAAATTGTTCGCCAACGCGTCATGACGTCGTTCCTAGAATTCTAATTGCTACGGACTGTGACGTCATCCGCTATCAAATTCAATCTCGCACTTGATAGATAAAATGCTGGCATGCTTCACAACTAGCTTGCATCATTGTCGGCGCTACGCAACATCAATTTCCTGACGACGACGGCCGACGATAGAAGCTGACCTACATGGTCGGTCGGATTTATTGTAATTTAATAGAATTCTTTATTATGACATATGACTATGATTGTCATTTAATCAAAGTAAATTGACCAACTAGCCGATATTAAATATTGACTGGCGCAAATTGCCTTTTAATAAAATGTTAACAAACACATCCGATTAGAACGAAGGACATATTATAATTACAGTACAATCTTTTAATGTTACTAAAGTAACGGCATCATTAGGCACCATTTGCACTTGCTCTATAAATAACTATAGCAATTGTTGACCGTACTAGATCCAGAAATAGAGCACGGTGAGGTTACCCGGGCGAAACCGGGCCGCTTAGATGCTAGGATCGCGACCCGCGGACCTGGCGCTCGCCAACTAGGCCGCTGTTCGTCCTGCACAATCGATGAGCCAGACCTAGTTTGCACTGACGATATTTTCCCGTAAATCCAAAATGCAAGGTGTAACAGGAATAGTTGTGATTCATTTACAAGAAATAAAATTTTCCTCATCATTCCAATGCTTAATTTAAGCAATGCATGAGATATTTATTAGCCACGCCCGAACAAACGGTTTGGAAACGACGCTGAAAGTGCTCTTATTTTTTGTCAAGTAGAATTAAACGCCCGATAACCAACAAATTAAACCGTTCTTTCTAAGGAGAATGATTGCAATAAAAACACCGGCTGCATTTTGACGTATAAAATGTAGGTCACAGATTTTTGGGGCAAGGTTGCCGGTTGCAGCGACTTGGCGGAGGGCGTGTGGCGGCGCGAGCGGCGGCGCCGCCGCGCCGGCTCGCGTGGCCTGCTTCCACTGCATCCGCTTTGCAACCAACACTGTTTGTATTCACCAATCATACAAGGCCACCGTGCCGATTGATTGATCAGCTTAAGCGTACACATCCGATAGGAATCGCTAATTCTATGTAACATTAGTCTGAATCTTGTAGTGCTCATAGTCATAACATGTTCGCTAGCTTGTTCATGAACTGATTACCTACTTACGAAACAATAAAAATAATATTCAAATGCCAAAAAGGTAATATCACATTCTCCGGTTATAAATTGGTATAGAATTGAATGGGCGGTATCTTACCTGTCTAGCCTTAGCAATAATCGTACTCATCATCATCTGCTTAGCCTTTTCCCAACTTTGTTGGGGTCGGCTTCCAGTCTAACCGGATGCACCTGAACACCAGTATTTTACATGGAGCGACTGCCTATCTGACCTCCACAACCCAGTTACTGGGTAGTACGATAGCCCTTGGTAAGACTGGTTGTCAGATTTTAGGGCTTCTGACGACCCGCAACGACTGTCAAAGATCCACGAATGACAGCCGGGACCAACGGCTTAACGTGCTTTCCGAGGCACGGAGGGGTCTTGGTATGTAAAGATGGTCACCTATCCACTGACCAACCGCGGCAAGCGGGGCTTAACCTGATACATCGACCCTTGCGGCTGTTATTACTTAGCCACAAGCCCCTCTCACAAGCAATATTCGTACTGTATGTGATTATTTGATAAGGAACTTGATAAAGATTAGCATATTAAATAATTCAGAAATTTAAATGTCATGTTGGAATATGTATCTGTTGCCTATTTGCAAAGATCTGCGACTATTTCTTCGTGCACGTGTAACGTGTAAGTTGATTCACTTCTGCCCACGTTATATATTTCTATGCCCTATTTCTAGCTCCAGCTCAGAAGTCAGAAATGAATGTTATGTACACTGTAGTACCTACCAATATGTCACGAACGTTAGTAATTGTTTATTTGTACCCATCATAGCAACTCGGTGAACAGCGAACAGCAGAAATCCTTCACTGGCTTGCAAGTGAAAGAAAGGACACTCTCTTCATTTGTATTCATTGCAATGTTCACTTTAATTCTCGCCTTGGCTAGGTAGGTGTGTGAATAATACGGCTGCTAGCAATCAAGATAGTAGACGAATGTATTAATCATAGATATCCGGTATTAATCAAAGTATAATGACAAGAGCGAGTGAAAATAATCACAGAGAAAGAAGTTTAAAGTAGTTCAATGTTGTACCTACCTAACGCCACCACCTACTACTAACGTAATTTTAAGCTAGAGATCACCATCTACTTATTGCGTAGGTACTTACTATATCTACCCAGATTAAATTTGTCTGTTATCTTATCTAATAATTTGCCTACGTAGTAACGTACCTACGCAATAGAAGGCGTTTAACGTAACGTGGCTGAAGGTGAACTAAATAGAACAATTTGCAGATCATATAGGTGTTGGTGACATGTTTATTTTTAAATTTGCTACTTTCAGAGTCTTCAAAGTGAGCAGTAAATCAACGAAAAGTTCACTTTGTAAATTCAATGGCGCCGTGGCACTTTAGGCCGATTATCGGGTAGTAGTAGAGCTATTGACCTATTTATTAGTGCACGATCGCTCGCCGACAACCGAATTGCTTATGCATGCGTGTCTACGTGACTTCAAATGCAGCCTCACTGAATATCGTATGTTAACAATCGACATCTTTAGGTTCAACTAATACTTTCGTTTAAGAGTCCGACATACAGCATTTGGAATTGTGATTTTAATGGATAGGTACAGATCTAGTATGTAAAGTACCCTCTATAAAATTGTAAACCAGCATTAGGTACCTACCTACCAACCTACCACTAGCTTAATAACTGCAACTTGGGACTAGTGCGAGCGCGAGTGCCATCCGCTTGAGACACGCGTCTGTGAAGTGCAAAAATGGAGCAACAAAAAAATGGCTATCTAAGCTCGATTTATATCTTAGTAGTTTCCTATTTTGAATCAGTATAAAAAGAAGTAACTTTTTGTAAGGAAAATTCACGCCACCAACTATTACGTATGTTGAAAACATGTTTTTTTTTGTTTGTGTAGATATTGTGTTGTTTTTAGTGTCATTTGATAGGTTTAGGTCTAAAACTGATAAGGCAAATTAGTTGTTTAAATATGATAATCCATTTTGAAGTTATTAGGGATTTTCGATAGTGAAAATTGACAAATGTAAAATTTTATGTTTTTGTTCTGCAAACTTTTTGTATTGTAATATTATGTTTATTGTTTTGTTTTAATATTGTAGAATAAGCTCAACAATAAATTAAACAACTAGATACGACTGCCACTACCACGATAGTTTTTTGTTCATAAGCCAAAGTTGACAACCATAGCGCGACCCCCGATCGTAGGTATGAAAAGTGAAGTACATAGAGTAGGTACATACATGTGATTGCCTTCTGTACTCTCTGTATTTTGTGCCTACACACAGTAAGTAACACACTTCAGTTACTCTCGGTAGCTTCTTATAGTTTCATGCACATGTCTGAATAGATAAATTCAAAGTAATTTTATCGGTCGTTGTAACCGAAGCACACTGTTGTCACACTTTGGCTTATGCACAAAAAACTATCGTGGTAGTGGCACTGTGGCACTCGTATCTACCTAGTTGTTTGATTTATTGTTGAGCTTACTCTACAATATTAAAACTAAACAATAAACATAGTAGGTATTGCAATACAAAAAGTTTACAGAACAAAAATATATAAAATTTTACATTTGTCAATTTTTACTATCGAAAATCCCTAATAAATTCAAAACGGATAACCCTATTTATACAATTTATTTAGCCCTAAGTATCCGTTTTAGACCTAAACCTATCAAATGACACTAAAAACAACACAATATCTACACAAACAAAAAATCATGTTTTCAACTTAGGTAGGTACGTAATGGTTGGTAACGTGAATTTACCTTAAAAGTTACTTCGTTTATACTGATTCAAATCAAAATAGGAAACTATTATTACTATAAATCGAGCTTAGGTAGTTATTTTTTTGTTGCTCCATTTTTGCACTTCACAGACGCGTGTCTCAAGCGGATGGCACTCGCGCTCGCACTAGACCCAACCTGTCCGAGATAACGTGTCCGTGACTGCACTTTATATGTAGATTTTGCCTTCTGTACTCTCTGTATTTTGTGCTGTGTGCGTAGCGGTGGGGAAAACAATTTTCCCCATCGCTACGTAATGTATTTTAAGTGCATTGTCCTGCGTGCCTCAGTGTCTTGTCACTTATGTGATCCTGATCACTGACGCAGGTACCTCACCTACTTAATAAAAGATTCGAGGTTATTATTAAATATTTATTGTCATCCCATGTCGACCATGACACACGGGGAAGTACCCAGTGTGTCATGGTGGACATGCCAAGTAGATTAGCCTTAAAACATTTAAAATGTCGAGTGCCATGGGATGGGACTACCCATTTTTCAATCAAGTACTTCTTTGTCAAATGAATCTGAGTAGGCTATTCTGACATTGTTTTCACGGTACGTTACCTACGTATCAGAAATGTTTAAGTACATACCTACTGGATTCTGAAAATATGTTATTAAAAACATGTTGATTTAGTGGCGTCGTATTGAGTGGCGCAGACGCAGGCGTAACGTGTGTCGTCACATACGCGCGTCATACATCGTACTTCGCGCGCCTCTAAAGCCGGCCGGCTTCAGCCATTGACTCAGTACGGCTGCAGTCAATGCCACTTGAACGCACACTCGTCATTTTGTTTTACGCTTTCGCTGATCAGGATCAATCGTCTGCTTTACTCTGTAGTCTGTACACCTCTTATCGCACAATGCAATTATAGATTTAAATAAATTTTATACACGCGACATAAAGCAGAAACTCTCGTGACATTTGATAAAAATTTCAAACTTTGATGACATTGTTAAGTGTAAAATGGATTAGAACGGAACTGATTTCCTCCGATTTAGTGATTAAAGACGGAAATTGTAACGTTTCAAAACAGAGGACAGAGAGGAGGGAGGAGTTACGAGCATGGATAATCCGTTTTGCGCAGCGGCAACATCGATGCGCAGTAGAGCGGACAGTTTTCGCAACCCGGAGACGCCAAGAGCACCCAACTATCGCGTAAAAACCAACCGCAAGTCTTAGTAGCTTAGATCTGATGAATTTAATATACAAAAATAAACCAATTATTCAAATTTTATATAAATCAACGAACGACCTAGTCAAACTAGAATCTAAGTTTGAGGAAAGGTTATTGGGCTTTCGGTATGGTTGACCGTAGATTTCAGCAACAGGTAAATTTGACGTCTGCTATATTATAAAATCATAGGGTTTCTCACTCGATCAATTTTAGCTATCCTAATTCAAAACGAGGTCAAACGTATAACAACGCAAATCAAAATCCAATAAGTGTTCGTTTTTTGACACAAAACGTTGACATTAGCTACTCTGCGACATTCTGTATGGTCGGTAATGACTCCACAACGACCGACAACAATACAATGGCCATTCCTAATGACCGTGAACCTCATTTTCGTATTATCTAATATGACAATTTAAAATTTCGTCAAATTGTAGGTACCTAAACTACCTTAGTCGTACGAATGTAATGCCATACTATTAAGTTTAAATTAAAACAATTATCCATTTAATTTACTACGCAGTTCATTTTGTCTGAACTTTTGGTCAAGGACATGACTTATTCAAATACATTATCATGTCTGATGGAATCGTATTTCATACTCGTGAGTAGGTACCAGACGGGCAGAACTTGCAGCTGTACCACCAGACAGGTTTCCCTAAGCACAAACAGTCGCCCGATTATGCAACTCAGCAATGCTAATGCTTTGTTGTGCATAAACAGTAAAGGCTTATCGCTTACGGAGATCGGCGACCGTTCCCTCAATTGACATGTAATTGCTATTCAGCATAAAATAAATTAACTGAACATAAAATATAACTGTAAGTATGAAACGCAATAAACATGTCTAACTCAGTATAATACTCATGCCAGCGTTATCATGATATAGCGAAGTCGCTCGGCGACTTTCACTGGCATTTCAAAGCCGTCCGTTTCGCCATCGAATGAAGCAATTGTGCAATAGTTGTCACTTTTTACATAACCACGCCTGGTAACTCGCCGATCACCTTAGCACGTCTAACGGAACTACCGACTGGAGCTGACAATTATTATTATTATAACTATAGGCAATACCTAATTAACTCTCATAACAAAACGAGTCGAAATTCCACACCTGTTACATGCATTCACTTGTCATTTACTTTCAAATTCTAGCCAATTGGAATCCTTTTGCGCAGAACAGGCACTTTACATGCATTTAAGGCATTCCTAATTAGTCCTATCAGCGAAAACATTAAGTATGTCAAGCAATCATCAAGACTCATTAATGCAACTTTCATTGTTCCGGCTCGAGTGAGGGGCACGGCATTCCACGTCTCATGGCTCATGGCACGTCCACACTCGCACGAAATCATGTAAAAGTGAAAGTATGATGTGATCAGCGACCCAGCGCTCAACGCTAACTGTGCTGATCATATAGGGAATGCCAGTGAAACGCCATCTTCACATATTTAATCAAATAGCTTTATTTCGACTTTAATATGAATATGCGCGCGCGCACCGAACCAAACTTCAACAAAAATAAGTATCAAGGACCATTAGGTCCTTACTAATAGTATACGTTTATTTTTTGGCTCAATACCTAAGTATTCATTATCATTAACAATGAAGTATCCATACATAACTTAAGGACAGCAATTTTGAAAGGTTGCATTTGGAGAGATTAACCTGTCTGGTCAGAAAAACCTCAAATTGCTGATCATGCGCCTCGTTCGAAAGCGTAAATGATGATTCTGCTTCGTAACCACAAGATAGATACAAACAATCGTTGCTTTAAATTGATGCTAAATACAGCAAGGTTATCCGTACCGACTGACGTACGAAAAAAAGTACTACGTACACTCATTAAGTAGGTAGATAACGTGTCAATCACGAAGGTGGCCGCGTAGAAGGAAGCCGGCGACGAAAACGCAACCAATGTCAACCAGTCGACAGCTCGCCACTCGAGGCACATAATTGACCGAGAGTGTGACCGCGATACGAGCAACTTTACCAGTGCGTGATAAGTATACATACATGCGTCATACAAGCCTACTTCCTAATACTTGTGTTACAAGTTCAGGTCATATATTAACCTTAAGATACTATAAAACTTCGACGTCTGGCTGATAAATCGATTCCATGAAATATTTTAGACAAGATAGAGGAAACATGGATACTCCGTGTTTGTGGACTTCCCCGCCGCAAAATTGAACATGTAATTGTTATATTGCCTGTTATTGCTGCAACTTTTCAACATGATGGAAAATCCCTAAAAAGTTTTGTGACGTCATTTTGACCTTGCGTAATGTTACATTTCACCCCCGGAGAGTTCTAAGGTTCGCAGTTCGATGTTTTATTACCATTACTAATCTTTAATTCGTTTTTTACATTGCTACTATTGACATCATTATTATTATTTATTATTATTATTGACATCATCACACCTATCATAAACTCAAGTATTATTCTGTAATGTATGAAGTCAAGCTAAAATTATACGATCAATCAAATATTCAGCTTACAATAAGCGGAAAATTACAGCACATATAATTCAATAGATAATAATATGTATAAATGCGCTTTTCAGTTTCTAGTAGCGTAGATTGCCACACTCAGAGTCAGAACTTGTTTACCTCTACCGAGCAAGTATTTGAGTAGTGTGTTTCCTGTTCTGAGGCATAAGCGCGACAAGTAGGTATGTATTAGGAATTTCCATTAAATACTTATTACTGTGATTTTATATATCAGCAAAACAAGCTACACGGAAAACAATCGTTATTAATTCGTAATTTGGTTTTCATTATATGAATAAGTTTTACCTCGTCAATTATCGGGTAGTTAAATTATAACGGTGCATAAAGCGGGTAATAAATCTACTGGTAACCCGTGATACGGTACGTGCATCCCGCTCCATTTTTACCCGGTCATGACGTCACGTCAACTCGTCCTCCCGATCACAGTTCGTGCGAAGGTCGGCCATATTGATCTCGTGTTCGTAAACACTCAAGTTAATACTGCAATATAAATTTTGTTGCCTTATACACCTTGTGTATACGCGAAACGCATTCAACTCAAGCGAACATAAGGTGAGACTTACTTGACCAAGGTCTCGTGAAAATGACATGTAATGTAGGTACCTATTAAAATTTTGCTATGACAGTACTTTTAGTTTCATAGTTAGGTCATATTAGTTACAAGGAACAAATTAGCAGACATAACATGTGTAATTACCAACTAACTAGAAGCTATCTTAGGAATATACGCTGCTATCCTGCTATACGGTAATATACATATCTATGTTTTATTTCAGGTGCGGACTGAGTTAAAGAAAAGACTAGATGAGATAAGGCTGTTGGAGTCCCGGAAGTCAGCCAGATTGGCCGATGTGGACACTGATTTCGCCAGACTGGCAGATATGGCTGGTGACCGCCGCCGTGCCTCTGCTACTATTGAAGTACCTTCACATCACATGCAAGGGTAGGTCTACTACTTAGTAGTAATTAGTGTTATTTCAAAATCAAAGGTTCGATATTACACGATTAAAGTATATACAGTGTGAGTTTTAAAAGTTTGTAGATCTATCATCGAAACGATTGCGCCCTATTTAGCTTTCATATTTAACATCAGTGTAGACCAAGGAGTCTTTCCGGATCTCATGAAACACAGTAAAGTAGTTCCTTTGTTCAAATCCGGTGATAGTAAAGAACCTAACAATTATAGGCCTGTATCAATTCTGCCAGTTCTCAGTAAGGTGTTTGAAAAGTTGATGCTCAATCAAATGTTACGCCACTTTAATAAAAATTCCATCTTTCATGAACAACAGTACGGTTTCACCAAAGGGCTTTGTACCACTGACGCCGGTGTCACCCTAATAAAGAACATTTTTAACGCCTGGATAGAAGCACAAGGTGCCATTGGAATCTTTTGCGACCTCTCCAAGGCGTTCGATTGCGTAAACCATGAGACACTTCTGCTGAAACTTGATCACTATGGGATTAGGAATTTAGCTCTTGATTTACTAAGGTCATACCTAAAAGATAGAAAGCTCAAAGTTCAAGTAAACGGCGTAAACTCATTGGGTTCTGAAATAGCAATGGGCGTTCCTCAAGGTTCAATATTGGGTCCATTCCTCTTTTTAGTTTACATTAATGATTTACCCCAATTACTTCAAAATCAACCGAAGATGGTGTTATTTGCAGATGACACCTCATTGATCTTTAAGTTAGACAGACGGGCACAAAATCTTGACGACGTGAATAACTCTATTCTTCAGGTCCAAGATTGGTTTTCGGTAAATAATTTGGTACTAAATGAAAAGAAAACTAAATGCATTAGATTCAAATTACCTAATGTTAGAAGTAGCGAATGTGACATCATACTGAATGGAGAAAAACTGGAATTTGTTGATCAAACGGTTTTTCTGGGAATCACGCTGGACGAGAAATTGCAATGGGGACCTCACATAACATCTCTTGCGGGGCGGCTTAGCTCGGCCGCTTATGCTGTTCGAAAGATAAGACAGTTAACTGATGTAGAAACCGCGCGTTTAGTCTATTTTAGCTACTTTCACAGCATTATGTCGTACGGCATTTTACTATGGGGTCGAGCTGCTGACATTGAATCCATCTTTATTTTGCAAAAGAGAGCTGTCAGAGCCATTTATAATCTACGTCGCCGCGAATCTCTCAGGGAACTTTTTAAAAGGATTAATATTATGACGGTACCTTGCCAATTCATTTATGAAAATATTATGTATGTAAGAAAAAATCTACATCTTTTTAATAAAATAAGCGATAGACATAATTTTAACACTAGAAATAAAGATAAAATATATCAACCATTTTTCAGATTAGCCAAAGTACATACATACATCTTTTATGGGGTACTGTGTTAAATGTTACAATAAAATACCTTGTGATATATTGCAATTAAATGAAAGAAAATTTAACTCACATTAAACGTACACTTTGTAAACAAGCATACTATAAATTAGAAGATTATATCCAAGATAAGAATGCTTGGAAACATGCTGGTCCTGCTCCATAGGACAATCTAAGAGTCTAGACAAAATCACACTGGTTGCTAATTTAATTGTATTTTTTTTTTTTTGACATGCATTACATTCTGTAATTATTTTTCTTTAACTCACACCCTGACATTGACCCTGACAACTTGATTTTTTTTTTTGTTTATTATTTTAAATGAAAATCGTTTACTTTTACCATGTTTGTAAATATGTGAGCACCATTTAACTATCAGATAATTAATTAATTTATATGTCATGGTTTCATTTTTAATTCTTTTACCTATTGTGGTATAGTAATTTTATTTTAGGTGTAAAATACTGGTATTCAGCTGCATCCGGTTAGACTGGAAGCCGACCCCAACATAGTTGGGAAAATTGTCTTCACATATTATTATTATATAATGAATGTATGCAAAATATTGTAAAACTTTTTAAAAGAGTAACGGTGGAGTTTCTTGCCCGTTCTTCTCCATAAACTACCCTTTGGAATGGGCGACTAGAATCAATTCTATTTTATCGTAATTTTTGACGTTCAAAAGTGCCTTTTATGTGCCTATTTGAAATAAATGCTTTGACTTTGAGTCTTCATAATGTGCACATATCGAAATGAGGGAAAGTAAGCTTAATTTTATCGACGGAAAAATATTTAAAAAAAAATGTTTGTAGCATTTTTTTAATTCTTTTTCGCTGCTGTGACCCCTGTGTAAACAATCGCCCCTCAATTGAGAATTATGGGTTTTTTTTTTTAACAAAAATCGGATATTTTTTCATCAATTTTTACAATAATTGTAAAATTATTCAATAAAAGCCCGATTACCTACCCTTTTTGATTACTTTAAATTATTCTCCATCGTATCAGATTTGTAAACGTAAAAATACCATGTTTATAACTAAATCACAACATTTCCTATCAACTGTTATAGAAAGGCCTTGCAATCACCATACTTTAGCAGGTAAAGATCCTTTTAAATATTTTTTTATTTTTTCAAATATTTTTTCCGTCGATAAAATTAAGTTATGTTTCCCTCATTTCGTTATGTGCACATTATGAAGACTCACACTTTATACAGTATATAATATATAAATAACTGGGTATGCAGGAAGCCTGTAAGAAAACTACTGAAACCTAATCTGTAAAAAAAGGCAGTGGCGCCGATTCCTTTGTTCACAAACTAAATTTAAGTTCAGTGCACCTTTTTTTCTATTTCATTAAGAAAAAGACAGAAGATAAATATTAGTTTAGTCCTGTCAAATTAAGATACTCCATAGACAAGTTTAGACGAGATTAAAAAAATGGCTACTAAAAATACGTCAGTTTACGTCAGGCGCTGACTAATTTGACAGGACTAAACTAATATTTATCTTATGTCCTTTTCTTAATGATGTAGAAAGAAAAAGATGCACTGAACTTAAATTTAGTTTAGTTTGTGAACAACACAATCGGCACCAATAAGTAACAAGAAGTCACGAATTCATGATTCGTTGGAAGCTGTAAATCTGGAGAGCAGGGAATTTAATTAACGAATATCAATGTTATTTCGCCTTGAGGTAGCGGCTCACCTCGCCACAAGCTCAAAGGAAGGCCACTGCTGCTGCATTTCTAATGCCCGCCCGCCGCCTTGCAAAATCTCTTTATCTGGATTTTGCAAACTGGTTTACCCTAACAACAGGAAGTAGGTCATCAGAATATTTAAAACAAATACAACGCACGAAAGCTCATTATGACAGTAATTTAATTTACTCGTATGTACTTTAACTTCATTGAGTTATATTTTCGAAGATGCTGTCCGTCAAGGGCACAATCAAATTAAGCAAGAAAGAGTACTAACAGCCAACAACGGCTCCCAGCCATTAGGTACCAGTATGTATTGTGCGTTACCTTGTAGGTAGGTGTAATCGTTCACGAGTGTGCACTGTGCATCGGCGAAGTGGGGCCGGGCGCGGGCGAGCGTTGCGAAACGCGCACCGAGCACGTTAGAAACTGGATGGAAGTGTTAGCGCGGAGTACGGGCGTGTCCTTGTCACACTTGCCTACATTCTGTGGCCAGAGCCCGCCGCCCGCGCCTCTGGCCCCTCGCCGCGCCTCGAACAGGGACAGACAATGCAACGTTGTGAGAATGATTAAAAAATTCTCTAACGGATTACATAACTACCAATACCGACTGCAAAATACGACTATCGGATAGAAGTAGGTAATTAACATCGCAATGGAAAGTGCTACTCAAATTGCTCTCGCTTTTAACACTGCAAGCACTGCCTTCATCATCATCATCATCATCATCAGCCTATAGCAGTCCACTGCTGGACATAGGCCTCCCCTAATAATAGCACTGCCTTCACCTACTTGAAAATAAAATATTTCCGAGGGAGCTATAATAACATCAAAACTTCATGAAAATTGTACCTAATGATTTCGCTTCAATATATTTCGCAAATAAAACACTTTCATAAAACGTCAGTTATTAGCTGTCAGCGACAGTAGATTATAATATTGCACTGCAGAAGAACCGGAAAAAAACAGCATCAAATGCTTGGCGCGACGTGATGCTCGTCGACACCGTAGTTTCACTTTTCATCGTGATCGTGGTGAGAGGCAAGGCCTCCACCGTGGTCCAAATTTCACAATACCTAACCCAACCAACGTTCAAACGAACGATCTGCTTTCAGATCTTCTACGCCAGTCGCATTACAGATTAAATCAATCCGTAGTTTGTACTTAAATTTTCTGCAATAGTTTGTAACACCACGAAAAGAATGACATTGAATTCAAATATAAGACTGCTAGCTCAAAAACAATCCAAATTTTGGTATTATCAGTAATCATCACATTTGACTAAAACTCCTATTACACATTACATAATATTTAGGACTCGATATTTAGGTGTTTTTTTTTTCCTTTCTACGTTTCTCTTATTAGACTATCCCGATTTAGGGAAAGGGCCCTTAAATATCGCGTAGTGTAATAACTTAATAAGGCTGTTAGATTAAAGCCTTATTAAGTTATTACACTACGCGGAATGAAGGATATTAACGGTTGAAGGCCAATGCGAGATGATAAAAAATTATCAAGAAGTCTGAATTATTTCTGTAGGTAGAGCTAAAAGCCAGCGGTTGATATTTAACGTAGTGGCGGTGATTTCATAAAACCTGTTTATTCAACTCTTTAAGAAGTTACCAACTTATAGAGATAGCTTGCAACAGATTGCAACTACAAGATCGGATAACACTTTTGATTGAATGAGCCGATGTCGAATATTAGTAATTAGGCTGAAAATGTATGAAACTAGATCACGTTGTGCTCTCTCTATTTTATTGTAATGATAGGCAAGATAGAAATTGAATTCGTGTACAAAATTTCGCAATTACACACCGGGCCATGGCAAAGTGAAAGTTTGCCAGCATTCATTTTCTTTTAGTTAGCAACCGACGACGCAGTAGCATTACCTTGTATAAATTCGCGCCTTTCGGATGAAACACATAACATTTTTGAAAGACCAACATTAAATTCTAGCGACCAGACAATGAATTGTAACGATTTTGTTGGTACATGAATCAACTAAATTCAAAGATGGCGTCGCATACGGCTGGTACTTGGCGCGGCCGCCATGTGACACAGTGACCCAGTTTCGAAATGGAACGCCACACACACTAGAATAATACAGTAGGTACAGCGATATCCGCGAATCTACACAGAGGCGAGGCGGCAACTAATTGGAGAACCTAATCAATTGGTAGCCACGAAAATGACTTGAAGCATAGCTCTGAGATGTAGGTTTGTTTTGGAATATGATGTCTTTATGTAAGCGATTTCAAAACGCAGCATACGCTGTCAGGGGGCGATTGGAATTTTTTATGTCGTAACTTACACAATGACTACTACTGACCTACGCTAAATATCGCATGAAAGCACTAAATTAACCATTTCACGGCTACGACCTATGCATGGCTTAATTTTCTTTGTATATACGGAGTCTTAGTAGATATTTAATTTATGACAAGGGCGGTGGACATTTTGACACACTTTCAATGTCTGAAATAGCAGGTCCTGTTAGTAATAATAACTACATCAATTTCGTTGCGTTAGGTACCTACTTACCTAACTCAATTGATGTAGTTATTATTACTATATCGGCGATTTTGAATTTTTGAATAATTTTCATTTCCTATAACAGCGTTACTTTAGTCATATATTTTTATAAAACTAGGTACTATATTTAGATAAATTATGGGTATTTTATACGACGCCAACGTTTACAACAAAGTTAGAAGACATTAACTTACATTCCGCATGCGTTTGCGCAACATGTAAAGAGAAGGCGCGCGCGCGCAAGCCGTCAGGTGGTGGTGGGGCGATGGCGGCACTTTCACGTTGGATAGTACACGTTTGCTTTCGTTGGTGTTGAGGAGGCCCGTTATCTCATTCGGCAGGTGCAGTTATGCTAACTCGAGAAAGTGTTACAAAAATATACTCAGTAGGCATTATGCAACCTTAGGATTTAATTACTATTTTCGCTGTTAAGTATTAAAAGTAACAAAGAAATTAAAAAAGGAATCTTCTTTAAATACTTCCCGGAATTTCACTGCACCATCAAAATCGAACAAAGGACGTCTCTAAACCCGTATACGTCATATACAAGGAACATGATTACTCATCCGGAATGTTCACCTCTGTGTTGACTTTCCGGCGACCTACCTGCAGGTTATTACACTTCGGCGGGGACAAAAACAGTCCACGACTGCGATTATTCTCCGAAATCCACAGAATAATGAGTCGTGGTATAAACTATAGCTCTACGCTTAACTGAGGCTCAGTTCTAAAATTCCTTCCCTGTCCTATGATTTAGATTTAAACTTAAAATTTCAAGAAAAAAAGAAAGACGTCTGTGAACCACCTTATTACGTTTTTATCAAAAATATCACCGTAATTCTTGGTCCGTCATCGTTTATTGCGTAACTAAGTATCTACTTTATTGTCGGCTTAAACTCATGAATTTAATAAAGATGTAAGTACCTACATAATATGTATACCTAGCTAAAATAAAGAATTAAAAAGATATGTCATGCTTCGTACTTGCAGCTTTTTACAGAAATCATGAGAAAGTATTATTTTCAAAGATTTGAATTAGACAGACGAAATCCGAATCCGTATACGACCTTGGTCATGCATAGGGAAGGGGCGCGGGCAGCCCGATAGTCCCGCCCGACACACCTAAGGCTGGCAGCGCGCCCCGCACCGACCATACTGCTCGATCACAAAATTCACAACGGATCTATGTTTTTGTACGGACGCCAGCAGGTCAACCTACCCGAAACTGTCAGATTTTCCCAATCAACCTTGAACCTTATGTTTTAGCAATAAAGTCGAAAATCTATTAAATAAATCTGACAGATTGTAGTAACTTGATGTGCTGGCGTCTGTACACAGAAAAAAGCGCGCGCCCGACCTACATCAACATGGCAAAAAATGCATTAGCTTCAACCTATAATGAAACACTGACGAAATTCACACAATGAGCGAGCTGAAGGTCTCCAGTTTATTTTTCAAATCAACACATCATTATCATATGACATTGACTCAACGAGTAGGAAGTTATTTTAGTAGATAATATATATCTATTGAATGCTACTTTAAAATGGCAAGTGTGAATGTTTTAGATAGGTTTATAGTAGATTGATATCATAATAGGTAGGTACTACCTACGGTAAGTTAACAACAAGAATAGTAAGTAGTTTCATGAATAGGTATGATAACTGTGCGAAATATTATTTAAATCTCATAAAAGGAAGAGTACTGCGAAGTTACATTCTAGAGTTCTAGACTGTTAATATATTACCACAAACTACGAAGCTAGATAGATTTAATATTTGATAGAAGTCTTATACGAAATATTAAATCTATCTAATTTCGTAGTTTCAGGAATGTCTACCAGTCGCGAAGTGCGTAGGTGTCAGTGAAAGACATCATGCGTATCGTTGTTCACGTGCTTCGTTACAAAAAACAACGCGCACCGCACACAAAGTGAAATCGGTTATTAGATTCTAGTTTATTTCGCTCTAGTGGAAGCAAAACGTACTAGTTTGTATTCTAAAATATGACTGTGGGTGTGGACTATATTCCTTCTTATCAAATCATATAAAATTATGTAACATGAAGAAGTGTTTTTATCACACTTCGCATAAATATTTTCGCGCTATCAGTGCTAAACCAGTAGCACGGTAGCCGGCAACAAGCGGCAAGGTCGTTCTCAATGTTACATGTGTAAGTACGGCCAGTACGGCATCGCGGCGTGAATCGAGTGTGTGCATAGCTGCCGCCGATGCGCACAGCCCGCCTGGTGACCGTGGCTAACTATTACAAACGATTTCTTAAATTGTGACGTGATTAAATATTGACCGATGAGCTACAGCACCTTCTTCAAATACTCCTCTTGACGTCATTACGTTGTAAACCATACGAGAAAGCGATAGACCACAGGCTGATAACACAAAAACTTATCAATTCGTCATGAATAATCTCGGTACGTAGCATTCGCAATACATATTATATCATTTGGTTACGTCACTGCAGGAAATTACGTCACATAGCTTATGTGAACGGTGCGCCGGCCGGCGAGCATCCCCATTATCGCGAACAAAAAACAATGTCACCTCCAGAAGCGTAGGTCGTAGTCTCAGGGCGATAACGACCCCGTCGCCCGTCAGTTAACCTAGCTGCTCTATACATTATAAACGATTTCACCTTGCAGACTATTCATGGGACTTCTATTTGTGCTACCTATTTATTTTTTGTAGACGCAATTACCCGCGGATACATTGAACTGTTAAACAATGTTTTTGACGAATGTTAAAGTGACCTACAGTACACCCTTACGAAAACGTACCTATTATCTGTTTTGAATCGGATAACGAACCTGGTAGAAGGTCGTTGTGGCGCGGGTACGAGGTTAATATACCTTGTTTCTAGGGTGCGTTCGTAGGTCGGCTGACATAAGTACCTACTTATTTGTGAAATATTTTCATTTCTGAGTAACGCATCATCTTAAGTAAAAAAGGTCACGGTTGAATATACAAATCTAATCAACATACATGCCTTTATCTATATAAAAAAAGACAATCCACATTTAAATTCATAAACGCTTAAATCAGTTTTATTGTTTTTACTGTAGGTAGCAACTTGCAACTTGTATATAACGAAGACGGTTATTATAAAAGCGAGATGCGCGCGCCTGTCGCTGATCTTGAGTGGACGCAGGCGGTCGGGGCCACTTGCCGACCGTCAAGGACGAGGCGACAGCCTCCCGAAATGAACTCAAGTTCAATCAGGGACCAATGTCTTTAATACTTTTGACACCGGTCAGTGGTCAGGTCACTGATGCTGTATCTTGCAATAATTCAAAGGTTTTGTCGAAAATTACGTGAAACCAATGAATAGTAGAATACTTGCAACTAGGTATTACGAACTGCTTCGTGGTATATATTTAATACGCCTTTCATTCGCTAAAATCTATTTATTATATAAAATTCAAAGTCCTGACTGGCTGATGTATCAACGCACAGCCTAAACCGCTGGTCCTAGAGACATGACATTTGGAGGGTGTGTTCTTTGTGAAGAGTAGATTTCCACTAAGAAAGGGTTTTTCGAAATTCCACCCCTAAGAGGGTGAATGGGGGGAGGGTGAAATTTCACGCGGGTGAAGTCGACAGCTGAAGCTAGTTAAATATAAATCCTGTCAACCAACATTTCACGACTTATTGAAAATAAGTATATTGAATAAGGTATAGTCGTACTAACATGTTTTACGCGCGCAAGTTGCGACGTAGACAGCTGAGGTTGTTGGGCCCGAGCGTTCAGTTCAGTCGCTGAACGAGTCAAGTTGAACGACCGAACGACGTACAACTTGTGAAGGTGGCGCAGGGTGATCGGTCAGAGCAAAAGCCTTCGTCCTTATGCGACTTGTCCAAATGTCTATCGTTTGTGGGTCGCCGCCGGTTGCGCAACAGACGCACCCACCCCACGCATCCCCTCGACCTCGCGTCACTTCATGCCGCCATCCCAACACTGCTAAGTTCAATAATCTAGTCTAGACTTGTTGATTGTTCAATGACGTGAACCTTTTTCGGTAACTTTCGAGAACCAATGGGAATGATAAAAGTTCTTGCGACTATTTCCAAATAATGCTGAAGTTGGAACAGGCTTAGCACAATCTTACATAATTCATTATTTGCTTAGCAATATTTGCAATTATTATTATCAGTTCTCCACGCGTTTCCCGGCTTCCTTCCCTCCCAATAAAGTTTAAACAATTGACTATGGTTTTTTTGGCTTTCAACATGAATAAGCCAAAGTATACATGATGAGTATACTTTATAGTTTTATTAGAAACCGGCACAGCACAGCACAAATATTCTCAGAAAGCAAACAATTTTCAGAATCAAATATGATAGATTAGGTGCCAAACTACATAATTATTTAAGATATTGAAATGCCAAGCTAGAGCGTTACTATAGTCAACTACTAACGAATAACTACAAGTTATTAAGACTTTGGTTTAGGTACTTAATTTATTGATTCTTATTTCCGACTCGATCTTGACGGTTCAACTTTTACTTTTAGAAAAACGCAGGGTATAGATTGTCTTATTTTCTTCGGATAACCAAGTTGTAATTTATTTTTGTTTTGCGTTGTTACAGGTCACGCAAGCGTGGGCCCAGCAGCTCCTGCGACTTGGGCTACGGCGAGCGCGACGACCAGATGAACGAGTGCAATGCAGCCCTCGTGCTCATGTCACTCAGCTGCTCTCCCAACTCGCCGCGCCCCAGTAAGTCGCACACGACTACACCACATGGCACAACTTGGACACAGTGGCGCACACACGCCATAGCCTATGAATCTTCGACAACGCTGATCGCCAGCACCGGTAGTCCGTCAGTTCTCACATTTATTACTACGTAATTCTACTGTTACGTCAAGCTTGTGCTTATGCCGCACATATACCGGCTTAACTATACCCAGCGTTGACTGTATGTTTATATAATAACGTATAGACTGCTTTTAAATCTAATAGTTATAATTACAAATTAACGTAAAATATTCTCTCAATGCATTGTTTATGAATGATAGAACCATTCTATTACTACATATTAATTAAACCAAGACATTAAAGTTAGTTGTGAAAATTATTCATTTTAATAATACTTTGACTGTTAAGGGAGCGGTTGTATTTTGGATAAAATCTGCAAAACGTGGATAGCGTCTAGACAGTAGTCTAGACACCGTCTAGACAGGTATTTGGTGTAACAGCGCTCTCATGATGAGCTTCAACCAAATGTGCTCTTGTTCGACTAGCATATTTGCAGCAACTCCTTTCTTAAAATAGTAGGTACTTTAAGCATAGGTACTATAGCAGATTTAAGTCTGGGATTGATCGCGGCAGTTAATTTTGCCAAATAAGACGCGACTTGATGCATTAAAATTAAAAAAATATATATACGGTCGAATTGAGAAACCTCCTCCTTTTTTGAAGTCGGTTAAAAAGGAAAAGAAATTACAAGTTGGTGTACAAAATGCGTTCTTGTAGTATTTGCAACAGAGTAATTCACATCGGTTAATTACTTTATAACAATTTACATTAACATCACACATTAAAATTGCAGTAGACCACCTTTCGGGACAACTTACGCAACATTATAGCTGAGAATCAAGACAATTCACACCACCCATAAAATTTAACGATAGCTCTAGAGAACAGCGACTGTTCTAATGCGCCAGCGCATGTGTGCCGCGAGAAAATAGCCGTTCTTGTGAGTGAAAGTTTCTGACCAAAGTTCCGTTTCGCAATTTATTACATTTAATTCATTCAAGTAATTGTAATTTGTAATTCAAAAGTTAAAATGTAACACTACCTTCCGAAAAATTATACGAAGATACGAGATAGATGATCAGTTATTTTTATTGACGGTATAAAAATATGAGAACAGACTTTAAAAACAGAAGATTTATGAAATTAAGAACTACGTAGTAACTGGTTTTTTTTTTTTGTGATAGGCGCCTGGGGTGGTCGCTCATCAGTGTCTCCAGGAGCCAGCAGCAGCTCAGGCTCATCATGGCGCTCCGGGACGCCCTCACCCCCACCGGCATCTTCCTCATTCAGCGACGAGGGCATTGCTATGGATTATGAAGATATCCACCCGCGTAAGAAAAGGGTAAGTCAAACAATCCTAATACCAATACCTCTTTCCGCCATGATAGCTAAGATGGCCGATTTAACCAACCAAGATAAAATGAAAAGTGAAAATAGCCCTTGCAGCATTGTAACACTAACAACACTCATCGTGTAATCGCCTTTATTAAAGGACTAGCTTCTGCCCGCGACTTCGTCCGCGTGAAATTTCTTGTACCCCCACCCCGTCGCGTCGCAACACTTCGTATTCGCTTACCGTTCACTCTGAGTTTTTTTCTTTTTGCTCGGCTCCTAAGGGTCATAGCGTGATGTTAAATAGCCTATAGCCTTCTTCAAGAATTGGGCTATCAAATGCAAAAAGAATTCAAATCTGACCGGTAGTTAAAGAGATTATCGCGTTCAAACAAACAAACTCTTCAGCTTTATTATTAGTATAGATAAAAAACTCTATGGCCCATAACTCCTTAATAGGTACATCTTACACACGTGATACTTTTAAACGAAATATCCGATTGAGATGAAACAAAAAGTATTTTACTTCTTCATAAATACTCTTGATAACATAATGCTTAATTTCGATAAAGATTAATATTACGATACATATTTAACGTAGTTTTTTTTTCTTCAGACGATTTAATAATTATTTTGAACACAAAATCGGTTATTGTGATTAAACCATGATAGCTAGATATATGTTCGAGCGGACTTTTTTGTAGGTCTTAATGGGCTCTACAAACCCGTAGTACATTATTTTGTTCTATTGTCAATAGTTTTTGCAGCGCACGCAAAAATAGGTTTTCGATTTTACACCTTGTGTTACAAAATAGCAATTTTATTACGGATCCCTAATTTTGAAGAAAAAAAAATATAGCCTATAGCCTTCCTCGATAAATGGACTACCCAACACTAAAATAATCATTCAAATCGGACCAGTAGTTCCAGAGATTAGCGCGTTCAAACAAACAAACAAACAAACAAACTCTGCAGCTTTATAATATTAGTATAGATTAGTTGAATAATTTAGATGAAAATTGTTTTACTGTTTCCCGTATTAAATTTGCACAATATTAAAGCCTAAATTGAAATGAGTCGTTAACGGTCCAAAGACTAAATTGTATAGATATGTCGTGAGGAACGTGCCCAGTCACCAGTACGACTTCAATTAGACCGTGACACACTTCGTAGTCGCTTTCATATTACCAACGAAGACTACAGATAAAGAAGGTATATTTAAATATTTGTGTGAATGAATACCACTCAGGGTTTCCTGACGAGCGATGACGCCTGTACCCAGGGAGAGTACAGTCAACAGCAAACTCGAAAAATTTATATATGTATATTTTTTTTTATCGTAAATAGCCTGTTACATTAAAAGTCCAAGACATATTTTTTAAATTTATAAAATAGTACTACAAGTTGTATATTTATTTAGAATGTTCACTAATTTCTATTTTAATGATGATCTCTCTAACAAGTAAAACTCGTAGCTTAGTTCTGGCAAAGAATTTATAATACGTAGATATTACTATTGACATTTGCCATCGACACGCTTTTAAATTGTTGTATAAGCATGAACAACAGCACCGAATTAATAAGAGGTCCCTTTAATTGGGTGGCATACACTTTTCGAATAGCTACTATGACTGCGGGTGACTGTTGACTTTAGATGAAGAAATCTTTTGGATAATGTACTAGTGCTATTTCACTATTCTTGCAAAACAATCCGAAACATCGAATTCAAGTTTGGATTTAGTAGTAGGTACCTAGGTACATATATTGCGCACGACGACAAAGGAATTTTATAAGATCCTTTGTGACGCATAATCCACAAAGCATTGAGTCAATCTGTACAGATGCACTTCAAGGTTCACTCACTCGTTGACATTTAGTATTACATCAGGAATCATTAGAAATATATTTCCTTTGTTTACTTATTATGGGCATTCAGTAAACTGGGTCTGATTTAATTCAGCTGTGCTATTCTGTGAAAATCTCACCGTGAAAACTTAGGTGAAGTGAGCGTGGAGTGAGCTGTCAATAGTGTCAATTCCTAGCAAATACAAACTCACTTCACCTAAGTTTTCACGGTGAGATTTTTACAGAATCGACCGGCAGGTAAGACTTTACTACTGCTGCTTTCACCTAACGGGTGTTTGTATGTACTTATACCTGCATCCTAAGTAAATTGTGTTACGTCACTCGAAAATGCGTTGTAATGTGTTTATGTTAAGTAAAGGATATCCGGTTGTGGACCGTTGCGTAACATTGTTCTCTATCATGTAGGAAAATCCGTTCTCTTTATTTATTACTAAAAGGAAAACCAAATATGACGAATTCCTACCTACTTTATCACTGATACTCAAATGAGTAGGTTACTCTATAACTTGATAATAAGCCTCATTAAAATAACAATCAAATAGGTATTAATATTCCAAAGTCATGCGTTAGATAAGAAGTCACTGACACGTTATGCACTTTGTTTAGGTATATCTGTGCAACACAATAGGTACATTTACGACACGTGTCGGGCCAATATAAGTAATTATTACCTATTTGTTAATTGCTGTTCGTGCGCAGTGTGCGCACACAAATACAATAAACTGAAGTAAGTATTATACATTTACTGAACATAAACAGTTTGTAAATAACTACCTGCGACATTTTAAAGCAATGTCTTCTTACCAACATTTGATTGCATCCTATAATACTGCTCAAAGGTTAAGAAGACAAAGAAAATTAGTACGTATTATTTCCTACTAGGAAAAAAATCTGCAACAAAGCAGGTACCTACAAAGTTAGTTTCCTTTTAAATGACATAGATACACCGTTGCATTGTGAATAGAAATTATTACAATAAAATGGCGATTTGCAAGGGTCTTCTATATTCACATCATAATGCAACTAGTAGGTAAGAGCCTTCGACTACCTGCAGTCATAATCCTCATTTATTTTACTGTTTGAACATTCATACATGCTTTATCCGACATAGCAATCACTGCAGTGCGTTGTCGTTTATGGGATTGACTAAAGAAACTTACAACAAACATATGTGCAATAATATAATTTACGATCCACGTGCGCGGTTCACTGTGTCGTACAATGTCAAGGCGCGGCGCAGCGCTCTGCGGCCGCACAATTATGCAACACCATTGTAAAATTGACATAAATGTTTATGACTGCGCGAGTGACTACAACCGCAGCCAATACTTTATTGCAGGCAGTTAAGACGATTCTCATTACTCTCTATTATTAAACTATGCTTAGTGACAACAACGTCACTGTTGTTAGCGGATCTTGCTATCTATTACGTTCTCTCGTAATTTTGTTTGATTAATATTTATATACGCGCGTAGGTATATCGTTTATACGTAGTAAAAAAAGCCCTTTGTTGTTTCCGTGCACGTTGCGCTCATTGGCCCGTGCCATTAAAACGATTTAGTAATTTATTTTCTCTGAAATTGATTGTTCAATAAATAGTAATTTGTTGATAATATACCTAGTAATTGTTGGTAGCAACAGCCAATAGTTGTAATATCTAGTATTTTCACATCTCATCAGATCTTTCCTTAGTATGAGTAATTTTATGCTTCTGGTTTCCTCAGAAATTCCTTTCTGAAATGTCCAGGATTTTTCTGGTACCTAATCTACTCGTCTGAAAAAATTTGGTCTTAGAATGTTGAGTGCATAGGTGCATTCTTTTGGTTGAGTAAGATACACCAAACAGTTAGGTACGGAGTAGTGTAATGCACTTTAATTGTGAGTTTGCTGTTATGTTTCTGATAACGGGCAACGTAATGTAATTACTTAACGTAAATCCTTTTCTTCTAGAGACAAAGAAACTTATTGCACGGCTCAATAATCTGCCTTAGTTACTCATTCTCTCGTAGTAAGGTACTTTATAATAAAAGCAGCTAGTCGAAATAGTTTTCATATGGACGCTAACCTTGGTCAATCCTTTTATAAGTACCAGCAAGATGCTTCTATTTCATTATCTCACTGTCGTTTGTCTAACTGTAGCTTTAATCCGTACCTTATACCAGAGACTTCAGTGAATGTCATATGATCTACAACTGGCGGCACAATTATAATAAAATAAATGCACCATCACAAGTTCATAACCAACTCATCATAGAGCTTCCGAAGGTGGGCTTCATTTTCATGTTATTGAGTTAATCAGAGCTCTTGCTGTCACAGTAAACTATCGAAGTTCCTCACGGTTTTTAAAATCCAGGCTTTAGGTTTGAAACTGGTTAAGATAAATTTTGAACAACGCTAGTCCAGATAGTCTAGTCTAGACTAGGCCATCTGCAAAGCCTTTTTGCAATTAAGTTTGATTCGGCTTCCAGACTAATAAGATGCGGCTACCTAAATATAAATATTTAACGTAGAGCAACTGCCATTAGACCTCGACAATCCAATCCAATTACTGAGCTGTTACCGATATTCAAAGGTTAGACAAGTTGTCTGACTTTGGGTCTTCTGACAACCTGTAAACACTGTCGTAGATATTTTTAAAACAACTAATCAACTCCGAGAACGATAGGTATAACGTGCTCTCTGCGGTACGAAAGCGTTTCGAAGTAGAATGGTAGCCCATCCACGGACTGCGCCGCGATCCAGCTGTTACATAACTACGAGCCCCTCAATATTTGCGTCATAATTAGCATTCATAATTTTAGCAGTTAACTCGAAGTCCATTGGCACTATAAACATAAATCAGGGCAATAGGTATTCCATCTCTTAAAATTTTCAGATAGACTATTTTCGAGGTATTAGTGGGTGGCTGACTGGCCAACTGAACACTAAAAACGAAACATACCGGTATCTTGTCAACCGTCTTTATCGTCACATACACAGAATAAAATAGCAAACAACGTACAATAGGTGTCGGGCATTGTAATGGCTTGCGTTACAGGCCCACGCTCTGTTTATAACCTTGTGTACATATTGTTGGCGGCCAAATGCTTGTGGTGGGCGGACCGGAGACTCGTCGCGCTCGTTCTACTATTACATATTTTCAGTTCAATTACGTAACGGCTATTTACTCACTGCGAATACGAGAATATACTCATCACTAATTGTTTTGAAGCGAATGGAAGATTTTGCAAACGAATGCTAAGTACGAACTACCTTTGAATCTAAATCTGATGTAAAACTTATCAATGTTAAAATCTGACCTAACAGTCTATAACAGAAAATGAACAACAGGAACACTGATTCGCCATTTAGTTTAATCACGAACATTATGGTTACCTGGTCAAAATTAAACACACAAAAGCAACCCACAATGTTAAAATCCACTTGCGACTACGTGATTAATGAATTCTGACATGTTTAATTACTGTACCGGTCCAGAAAAGATCGCATTGCTAAATTATTAAGTACCTATCGAAACGTGCAGGCGCCTACGCAAACGCTGGCCGTTGCTAACAGGCTATTATTGGTGCAGCAGAACAATGGCATGCCCTAGACGTTGTGTCGCCGTACTAAATTATCACAAGCTTCGTTGCCAACTGATCTAATATTTAGCACCAATTTGCGACACTGTATCGAACACTTAGAACCAAATGACAACCTTCTAAAAATGAACAACCATGTCCATGACGTTTGAAAACAATACTGCTGCATTAAATCGGTAAATCAATTTACAATACTTTAAGTGACGTAACTGTAAAGACGTATTAAATCAGTGGGTACTTCATATCTTACGGCTCAAATATGAACATAGTGGCAAGCGGCAATGGCGGAGCGGCGGGTGTCCGTACTCCTCGGATTATCGTCTCTGGGTTCACTGACCTGCCCACATGTGATCCGTGTGGAACCTGTTCCTGCGCACCACTTACGCCTGCCCGGCCGCTGCCCACTGTAAGCCATCGCCTCTACCTGAAAAAAGTAACCTATACAGCTACACAAAAGATGTTGAACTCCGTTTCGTTCTATTGCGTGATTACAAATAAAAAATAAACGGACGTGTCTTTCTTGTAACAAATGCATTGTCTTTTAAGGTCGCGTTCATTAGCAACTGACGTGCATTACTGCATAGTATAAATATAACTGGATGCAAAATCTCTTGTTACCGAGCGTAAAAGCCTGACGTCAGCTGGCAGACCTTGGCGGAGGACACAGCTATTAGAGCGAAGCAAGGCCTTGCCAGCATTCAGCATGCAATGCAAATTTTAAAATTTATTCTGTATTCGTCACAATAAGATTGGTGTTTTTGCGAAAATTATAATAGGTAAAGAAAATACATCTACTCTTGATTTTATTAGTAGCTGGCAAACGATATCTGGCAATTTCCTACAAGGCCTAAGTATATAATGGCTAGTAACAATAGCCTATTCATTGTATCACGCTAGGCAACTAGTTCCCATGATGCACTGTTTAGCTACATCGTGAGGCAATAGCGACCATCCATTTGTCGATAGCCGCTTACTACCACTGCCTTTGTGCCTTTACCCACACCGGTAGAGGTAGAACTATTACAGTTATTAATAGAAACAGCAATGCTGTTGCACTATGTTCACAATCTACTGTGGACGTTAGATTGTTCAGAATAATATAGGTACTTAAAAAAAGGCACGCACAATATTAGGTTTACATGTAATAGGGATAAACAACAAAATAATAATATATACAAGTCATGTAATCGGGACAGCGTTTGATCAGTGGACATTAAACAAATATGCGTCAGCAGATATCACGATGTTATCAGCATTCGTTACATGATTACATTCTGTTGTGCAGATCTGCGTGCTACGCTGCGGGGCACACGAGGCGTTCCACCTACCGATGCACTGACGTAGTCACCACCTCCGAGCGTAACAATAAGCGCGTTGCATCACAGCGCACGCGCACATCGACCGCGATCACTTGTATAATCGACATAGCACTTCGTACCATGTCCCTAAATAGGCATGAATATCATGTGACTCGAAAGAAATCGATCAAACGATGCAACTAGTTCTTTGATAGCCGTGTTCATACGGAAATATCACTACACAGCCCCTGCTGTGTAATTGCCGGATAAAAATTACTATAGAGTCACATTGGCGATAAGGAAAATCGATATATTGGAGTGCATGCATGCAACACTTTTTGCACGAGTTTCATTATTGTCGATACACGTGTGACCTCGGATGCGCAATAAATCGCCATAGCAGCGCATGAGATCAATAAACACCGAACAAGCTCTTTACAGCTTAACGACTGTTAACGCTTCTTGATTTTAAAATAGGACTAACTGAAATATTACTTAATGCTGCATTTTAGTATCATGCATCGCTAGCGTGCGGTCCTATTTATTTACGAAGTGTTCTAAAACATAATGTTCTTGAGTATTTGCACAAGCAATGCGAGTTGTTCATGTTATGAACAATGGTATTATCGGAATCATTTATAAACAAAGAGATTGTTTGAACGTAGAGCTACCAAATGAATAGGTACTCGTCGTAGCTTATCATTATCATATTTTCATTTATTTAAATGCCACGATGGCTAATGTCTGATCGATTAAAATTTCTTGAAATATTAAGTTTTCATTATTTATCGATATTATTTATAATTTTAAGAACACAAAACGAATGATAAATCTTATTATGTTATTATAAACGTCAAACCGCCGTTGCAGTATACATAAAATATTTTCACGGTGATAGATAACTTTGTGTGAAATCACAATTCAAAAGTGCCACTTATTTTTAGTAAATTGGAAGATGCAACGGCATTTAAACAAACATATAAACAGGGGACACAATGATATTCTTGCGGTAGATACGTGCTTTAATGAAGGTCGCTTTATCGCGTACCTACCGCTGATAAAATACGCCAATCCTTATCTGCAAGGCGTCGAGGTGACTTCCGCGTGTCGCTCACGGTCACTGTACAGACGCCAGCACATCAAGCTACTACAATCTGTCAAACTTCTTTAATAATTTTCAACTTTATCGCTAAAGCATAAGGTTCAAAGTTGATTGGGAAAATTTCACAGTTTCGGGTAGCTTGATGGGCTGGCGTCTGTACATACTACATAGTTACTTATTAGATGGAACCGTCTGACACTGTGACATTACCCACGCTATGAACATTATACGAAAAGTTTTATTCACGTACTTAGAAGATACCGAGTTTTTTATCATTAGAAGATGAAATAAGTTTATTCAATATCGGTAATGGATAACTTTGATCTGAAACAGTACTATTTAAATAAGAACCCATGCGCGACAAACCATAACGCACAAGCTTTAAACTGGAATAATTTCAGAACCTAACGAAACTTTAGCTTATTATTTTGTCATAGTAGTGATTATATTAGTTACATTTCTGTTTTGTCTTATCATTGAAATTGATAAAGCAGACTTTATAATATACTGTTGTTAGCAAGGTTTAAGAAGCGTGGACTATCTGCGTGTAAAAACATCTAAAAGCGATAAGGGTGCTGATAATACAATAGATAGTTTACTGGCGACGAAGGCACGGGCATGTCGAAACTCACGTGAGTGGAAATACGTTGCGCGTGCGCAACGTGACCACTGCCCTACCAACACCATAATAATTTTTTATTTAGCCTTTGTTAGACCTCGAGTATGTTATTTCTTTGCTAAGCCATATCATGTGCAAAAACCTTGTGCATTAGTTTGCATCGTGCCCGTTAGATAACTGTCTGAAAAAAATAACAAGATTTGCGTGATATTTCAAGGTTTATATTGCATTAAAACCTACTGTTGTTCCAGCGCGAATGATATTCCGACCTTCGGGTTCTATATTTAAAACGCGGAAGACATTGCGGTACTAGAAGAGCGCAGATCACTCCCCGCTCGGTAGACAGTTACATTAGGTGTGTAACTGGCTATTTATCCTGCAATGCTTGCATTTGCAGACTTTTAGTGTTACTATACGGTAAAGTGTATTTAATAAGATATTAAGGATTGAATGGTTGAATATAACTACGTATTATAGATAAGATGAGCATGATATTTTCAGTTAGTTTCTTGTAGTAGTCGATAATTATTAAGAGAATACGGATGATGGCCACCCTCATTGGCCCACAATAAACCCACTCGTCAAAACCAAACGTGCACACATCCGCCTAATAACGCTCGCACGTGTCACTTTGTCAACCAATTACGCGTTAATTCAAAACACATTAGGTAACAGCACTGTGATATAACAGTCGATAACAGAACATTCACGCTCCAGGCGTTGCTAACGCTATCACGGTTTTATATCAGCCAAGTGCGCGCAGTTAACATTGTTCGCTATTACGTCACATCGTCACATTAGACCACGTAAATTGCGTACCTAGTTGGAATAGTAGAACTGAGAAGCAACTAATTTACATTTATGTTTTAAGCTGCCTAACAAAGACAAATGTGCTGAAATACAGTGGGTTTGGTCATAATTTAACAGTAAATAATATACAAATATGGAGCGCGTGGTATACGATTACGGTATCAATGTAGGTCACGAATGTAAGGCGATCCGGTGCCGCAAAATTTGTTGAATAACAACAAAAATAGTTGAGTATTAGATAGCAATATAAGTAGCATTTTTGTGATGTTTTAACTATGTATTTACTATTTCAAGATACAAAAAGCTGGAATTAGTCAGCATTTGTGAACAAAGGCTATTGTTATTGAATGCCGTACCAAATTTTTTGCCCGATTATTTATGTACATCAATAAAATCGTTAGTTACGTGGACAATTTATTAGGAATAGAAATAGACGCATCAAAGCGTTTTGTAATTGTTAATGCATAGCAAATACTCAAAGTAGATAGCAGTTCAGGGAACACGTTCGATAAATTATTGATCGAATAACTGGAACAGTTGCTATTGGTATAGCCTGTTCAACTACATATACGTGCAACTCTGCAAGATCGAGTTGTGCAATAATAGCGAAAATAGGTTTTAACCATCCACGAGTGACATAATTGTAACTGCTGCTGAGAACATAAAGTTAAGATTAGATAGGACACATACTTAAAATACAATGTATTACCTACTTGAAACCGACTCGTAATTCGAAAGTAGCATCTCTCATAAATACGTTTTGAGTTTATTTAAAGAATTGAGGTAAAAATAAAATAAACACAAAGAATCTACATGCTTGCTTACGTAATATAATAGTTATCTCAATTTACTCAAACAGTAAAAGAACTAAGATTCGAAATTAAACAATGTCGCAAACACCGTACACCGGCATCGTACTGCATCCACTGCACGAACTTCAGTGTTGTTGTCGTTCCGTCTCGCTCTGCGGGTCATCGCCCTGACACCACACAACTCCCTCGTTCTAATAACCCTGCGCATATCACTAGGTTATTTTATCATTAGCGCGAAATTTCGTCACGAAAGCCTCATTACGACTATCAGAATGCTATTTCGCAGCGAAAGTTTCGTAAAATCAGGTATAATTGCGCCATAAAGTTCACGTACCCTATCCTGGCGACCTTGGCGCGGTCAAAAACACCGTCCAAGACATTGACCAGTATCCGACGTAGGTACACCAACACCATCTGCGGTTACGGCCATTATGGATGTGTAACCACATTGGGCAATTATTTCTACCACCTTGCACAATTTAAATGAACAAAGGAAGTGCTACAGTTACCATTTTGCGTGCAACACGACATACAAGTGGGTGGCAACTACTTAATTCATCGATGGCTTGATATCGTTGTCTATCATGATTATAAGTAACATCATTTGGCATTATTTATAAAAACATAAGTAAATAGAAATACACCCTTTATTTTCTTAATATTTATTAGTTGTATTACATAACGTAACTCTCATCTAGAAATAGTATAAAAACAGGTATAAAGAATCACGCACGTCTGGCAGCATCGCGTCGTAGCGTTAGAGGATAGATAGATGGAGGCAATGCGTTTTTTTAACCGGCATTGGCAGGGCAATGACACAGCGGCCGGTTCACTGCCCGTTCTTGACAGTTCAAATGTTTACACTTGGGTCTTTAAGTACAGAAGGATCACTTGCTTTTCACTTCACGTTGTCATGCCGTATCAGAAATCCTGTTTGCAACATTGAGTGCAATCAACAACATTCATTTTTAGTCGTAGTGTCGTTGTATTTATGCATGATGGCCTTTTATCCATTTCATTACCATGTTTTCTATTTTAAACTATCAAAAACAGACAAAGGACGCGTTTATTGTTTAAAATTTTACCCTAATATCCGTGGGTACCGGTATGACTGGTGCTTTACTCAAACGCTTAGACATGAGTACATTTGAACAGATGCATGTAAACTAGCACATAATGACAAAATGGCATACCTATATTTATAGCGTCGAATATCACCGGCTGGAACAATGGCATGACGAGTTCATCAGACGCGATAATGAGCAGTCCCGTGGGTTCAACAAACTCCTCATTCCACAAAATAATGTATATTGCGATGTCTGATATTGTTACGCCAGATTCCTTGCGCGTACCAATCTTTTAATACCCTTTAAATCGTGTCGTTTGCAAGCGTTTTGATCCGCTGCCAAATCTTATGTGTTAACAGTATTTTAAAGTTGCCTGTTATTGTTTTATTATTACGTTATTCCGTTTAACATAAATTCAATAAATAAATACTCCTCAATGTTTTCTGCTAAAATCAGTGTTAAAGAAAATAAAATATGGAATGAAAGTGATAATTTTCTGACAGTAAAAAACTAAGGTGTGGAAACCAAGCGCTGTGGATAAATCCCATTCATTGTGAAAAAATTCTGTAGAATAAAAACCTGTTTCAAATTATCTGGCACCACACCATCACCAGATAGTGTTCTAAAAATTGAAAAGAACTTGAATGAAAATATCTGCCAAAATTTATCCAGAGGTGGTGATTTGGTCAAACAACAGTGTTCTTTAAAACCTCAACAACGTGATTCACAACTGATAGTCCGATACGCATTTTCCATGCTAAAGGCAAAAAAGCTCAAGTCTCAAACTTTCCTAAAACTTTACAAATCATAACATTATTCTTGCGATAATTAATAAAGCACCAAAAGCTTTAAAACCATAAATTTCCAGTCTTCCACAAAATGTACCTGCCAGGACAGTCCTGTTATATAGAAATAAAAGTGAAATGGTTACAAGTTAGAACCTGTAGGGGTCGGTGACCAAAGAAGCGGCGCCGCAGCTTTACACCGATTGGCGACTGCCCCACGCGTCTGATTCGTCATCTTTTTCACCACCATGCAAGAGCTTTGTGATATTATGATGTGACTCACCACGAACAGAATTAACCATACAAAACAATTATTAGGTAAAGTGATCACTGTAACTCTACACAATTAATACCTTTTTTAGAGAATAACTGTTATGTTTAAAAATAATTGTATGCTACCAATATCGGCCTACTTTCTTGGGCTAGTTCTAGTATATCAAGATGACGCACTTTCTCACGCAGCCGGCACACACGACAAGTGACGTTTGCAACCTTTGACCCTGGTCATGTGTAAGTAGTCTTTGCGCTTCTACAGATTTTGTTTTTTTTATACTTTATTCAGCTTACAAGCAGAATATTTTTTTAATAGAAAACTACAATTATGGTAAATACCACAGAAAACTTACAAAAGTTATTAACAAAACATAGGAACAATCTTTGAACTATTGACATCAGTAATCCAAATACCGATGGTAGCAAACAATAGTCAATGCAAGGCGCTTCTCACAATGAGATGAGGCGAACGAACGCTGCGTAGTCTCTTGCCACCAGGCGTTTTTCATGTGTTCTGTCCACATTCTGGAACGTGTGTGTGTCGGCGTAGGTAGGTTGAGTGAAAACATGAAGTGATGAGGGTGTACCGCCCGCACCCGCCGCGCCGGCGGCGGCGGGGTTGCTCAACGAGGGGAATGTTTTGGACCTGAGTTCAATGCATCCCCGCGACGCCACCTGTAGCACATAGCATTCTCAAACCTTCGTTTACTTTTTGTAATTATCTTTGTACAAGTACGTGCATAGTTAGATTTTTGTTTATATTTACATTTAAATAATGCATACAATTATTTGTTTTAAATTATTAGATAATTATAATGTTCGGGTTAACATTAAAACTGGATTAAATATCCAGTTATAATGTTATTTAATATGTTTGGACATTGTCCTGAGAGTATATAAAAAGACTAACAAAATATGCTCAATGGGGGGGGGTCAAATTATCAAATTTCACATCGACGTTCATAACGTTTCGTCGAACCATAAGGGTAAATCCATCGGCAGTTCAGTGACCTGCCGTGCTCCTGGTTGTCCCTTGGCTTTATGGGGTGCAGGCCGCGTGCGCTTTCTCGCTCGTACATCGACATCGTGCCATCTCATATAATTTCTTTGTGCGACTCAACCACTTACAATGCCATTTTTCAGTTTTTAATGATAATCCATATGTATGGATCGTAAATTCTATGACATAGATAATAAATGTCATAGATAATACTTAAATATTAAAAAAAAAAACACATTAAACAATCCAGAATCTTTCAGTGTGCCTAATTAAAATAAATAAACGATAAAGTTTCTTCATGAAGTAATAATGATGAAAATATTTTGCTAATTAAGTGAGGTGCAAGTTGTTATCCTAGTGGGGACGGAAATGGCTTACGGAAACGGTTTTTTCAATTTAATTTTTAAACAACTTCATGATTCTGAGAGGTTTTTATTTGTAAACATCAACTAGTCGACAAAGCTTTGTTTTGAAACAAAGCAACCAAGCCTAGCTACGTGTGGATTCCACTCTATCCACCCCTCTAGTGGCTCAAGAACAAAAATCTGACCGAGATCCGATATTGACGTAGGTAGAAAACAATGATTGCTCATAAATTCATTGAAATTACGTGAAAACGTGTAGGTATAGATTTATTTTTTCGTCTAATGCATTTCCTTCTGCAATAGAGTACAAAGCGCGTCAGTAGGTACTGGCCTACTTTATCATATTCATAAGTACCGGCGCAGTGGACGCACAACTCACAAACTCCGCATAAAAGCACCGGCCGGCAACCGGCAACACGCAGCCAGTAACGCAACATATTTCATCTTCCTCGTTCGCTTCGTTTCTAGAGCTAGAAGGAGATGACGCGAAAACAACTTATCTGGCACTATTAAGCATATGCGTGTGTGTGTGCCTGTAAATAAGGAAGGTCAAGCGGATGAAACAGACTTAGTACGTTGCTTTAAGCAAAAAAGAGACGCAATGAAAACAAATCAATATCATCATCTTGCCGCGTTTCGCGGTGGAAAGAGACAGCGCAATAACAAACCGGCATTTTGTGCCGGCATGTTTTAAAAGCCATCACTATGTTCCAACTTCAACTCTATTCCGGTGGTGTATAATATAATTTTGTTCAACCTAGAGTTGTTTACAGGTCTAAAACAAGAACGCAGTCAATTTATATTTTCTTGACTGGTTGGTTGTAGGTAGTTTCATTTAGCTAACGGCAAACCGGTAATTTTGACAATCTTCTACATGAATTATATCTGAACAAAATTAAATATAAAACGGCATCAATCTTACTATTTTAGATACTTTGCGGCAGATATTTTTGTGGTAGATTGCACTATTTGTGTGATTCATAGATAATAAGATTATATTGACTTTCTAGCTTAAACATGCATAATGCCATTCGAATGCACAGTGAAAGAGCACATCCAATTGCAATTTAATTGAGATTCTAATAAATTAAAATTAATTAAATTAAAAACTTGACTAGTAAGTACTTTTATTAGTACGATTTTTTTATGTAAGTAGTTGCATTTTATCTTAAATCTCTGGCAATAAAGCGAAGCTAAAGATAAAACGGATGCATCAGAATGTTTTCATGATGATCGGTGATCACTGCTTTATAATCAAATGCATAGATACAGATAGGTAGTACAAGTGCACACTGGCATCGACTACTGCATTGTACACATAGGAATAAACTGGCACGTGTAAGCGTACAGACGGCACACAGAGGCAAAGCAGGGTTATTCCTAAAACATTTAAATTTTTAAACAGTAAGGATACTCTTACTTTAACTAAAGTATAACACAACGGATGCATCAGAATATTTTCATGATGAACACTGCTTGGCTTATTCCCAGGAGCTCCAAATCTATTGTTCTCCAAACAATTTCGCTCCATATTGATTCCCAAGAGCTCCATAATTTTATTAGTTGTATTATTAAAATACTAAAATTGTTCCCAGCGCAGCGGCTCCAAACCAAATTGCGTAAGATCAACAAAACACAAATTGCTAACATTAATGTTATAATTTCGTGGTAAATAATTTTATAAAGGGAGTCGAAATTTTCATTATTTTTGCGATAGGATAATTTTCGAGATATAAGCAAAAGAAAAAAAAAAAGATACAGTACTGTTTTTGTACAGTACTGTGTTGGTGTGAATTTTAGTTCATGACAACTAATTATTATATTATTTATGCCGCCCACACCTTTTTAATCACGATTAAAAATAGTCAGATTTAGTTGGACAAAATTTTAGGTTAAAAACGTCAAATTCAGAATAGCAAAATTGCCATTTTCAATAGGTTGATAACTCAGTGCTATCTTAGTGCTGTCAAACTAAAATATACAGAATACATTTTTAACCAGTGCGCAAACTGTAACCATGAATTCAGTACTTACATGATTTTGAACCCCCATGCGGTGAAATTTTTTGTCGGAAATTTAAAAAAAAACTTAAGCTCAGCCATACATTTTGACCTAGTAGGTATAGGTATTGCACTTTTCTATATAACAGCAGTTTTTTTTTTTATAACTGAAGAACATTTTCTACGCTTACGCGTCTAGAATCGTGTGCTGAATTCATGGTTATAGTTTGGGCACTGGTTAAAAATTTATCCTGTATATAGTTGTCACTTTAGTCAAAATTTCAGTAAAGGAAATCGTTGTTTGACAGGAATACCTAAACAAAAATTTTAAAGTGACATGAGATTCAATGTGCAATTTGTACTTACATTTTTTTGGAGCTCATGGGAAAGATTTTATTTATTATTATACTTATTGCTTTTTTTAATTTAGAGCCACCGGGAATAAAATTATGGAGCGCCTGGGAATAAGCCCACTGCTTTATAAGCAAATGCATAGATAGGTATAACTGCACAATGGCATCGACTACTGCATTGCACACATAGAAATAAACTGGCACGTGTAAGCGTACAGACGACACACAAAGACAGAAGCAGGGTTATTCCGGAGATATTTATGTTTTTAAAGATAAGGGACACTTTTACTTTAATTAAGGTATTATTGCAGTTAACAAATTACTAATGAATAATTAGGGAGTTATGAGTGTATACATAATATAATATGTAGATACAACTCTTAAAATACTTAGACGTTCATTGAAAAAAAAAACCTTTCGTCGCAAATTGGTTGTAGAATAAATAAATATTAGAATGACGTTTGCGTGTTACCTTGTCCCTAGAAAATAAAACTATTAACATCATTTCATAGAGAAAAACCACTTCTTTGTTTTTAATCATACTTTATACCTACTATTTAAGCTGCGTGATTATTGTATGCCTTTTAGGCAGGATATATCGGAACTATAATATTTATAATAACATTACTTACATCAAATCTTTAACTCGTGGGCATAAATTATAAACTATGCCTACAATTTACAGATTTTGATTGGAATAAAAAATTTCAAATTGAACTTATACCGTGATATTTTCTCGGTTGAGCACACACAATAGATTTTCAATTTATTATCGATTTATTACAATTTTAATATTTAACATTGCTCGCTTAATCAAAACAATTACCTATACATTTTAAACTATGTATTTTATATATTATTTTTTGTCAATAGCCACTATTCAAAATAAAAACTTTTACGTTATACGAAGCAGTTACGTTAGCCTGCTATGCCTAATAATTATTTTTTGATGAAAACTGTTTTTTTTTATCAAAGCGTTGTTAAAGGCTGAAAGTAGGTCAGTGGTGCAGCGAAGGGAAGGGAGGCGCCCTCCTGAAGTGAAACACGCGCACCGACATTCGATCCGCACTCCCCCTCGACCCGCACCAAGGGAAGGTGAAGCAATATTAAAATAAACTATTTGCTCTGCCAACATAAGAACAATCTTACAGATTCGTTCATATTAACCGCTTGGTATCAATTTCATCGGATTAGTGAAAACAAGTGATAGCAGTTTATATTTTATTACGTCAATCCAACTACATACATGTAATGATGTGCATAATGAAACTATCGGTTTAAATCTTGTTTGAACAGATTACGTTAATCTTTATTAGAATAAATGTTTTCTGCAACGGGGTAGAAGTTACAAAGGTGACGGCGGTTCTGATTAGTAATAATACCTTAATTGTCTATGAATGGAAGGACACCCATTTACGGAAACATTACAGTCACTATGCCTACTTAGAAAATATTATGTACTTTCATATTTACAGTTTTTGTTATTGTTTTATACATTTAGCAATACAGTATGAAAGAAAATGGTTCTCTGTTACTAGATTTGTATTTTTTCTTTTTTCCACCCATGCTGCATGATGCCAAACATGTGAAGCTGGTTACTATGAAAAAAAAAATATACATTATATATTTTTTGATTAGATTTTATAAAACCTCCTTTTTTATGGGATTGAATGGCTTACCTCCTATAAAATAGTCTCTAAATTAGACAAAGAAGCGCAACCTTCATATACCACCCTTGGCCCTGGTGTTTCGACCCAGTTTGAGGACCCCCCCCCCCCCCCCCGACACTCCCGGATTACGTCTCTCCTCTACCTCATACCCCCGTGACCTAACCTACTTTTGATTGCACTTAATATAGCCTCGTTGCCAGATCTGGCGCAGCAGAGGTAGGCCTTAAACATTGTAACCAAGTGTCTATTTTTAAGTTATGTTAATTTTATAAAACGTAGTATAGGTCTTATGGTAATCGTGATGAAGACGAACTTAAACAAGCCAAGCAGGGTCGGAAGTGGGACATAATAAGCTGTCGATGATCATTTTGCAAACGAAACTAGTCAATTTTCTTTTTGTAACAATTGGGATAATAGCCAAGCTATATTAAGCGAAATGCGGCTTAGTAACAGGACGGCAAACCAACAACATGTTGTAATGTATGAATGTGTATGTAGCTCAACTCGGCCGAAATAATATGGCATTGAGCAGAAGGTCGATGCAGAAACTTTGGCAAGACACGCCAACTGCGGCCCTGCGTATGCCTCGTCACGGCTCACTAACGCAGGGCTACTACTTTATTAGTTTTACTACAATTTGTATCAGAGGCATCAGAAAATGGTATAAACTAAATAAAAATTACTTGACACTCAAACTACTACTACAATGAACGAATTCTTGTTGAAAATTCTGAACTTAAAAAAAAAATCAGATGTGATTCACATATTAACAGAGGAGTAAGAGACTAAAAGTAGAGAGAAACATTTTAGAATAACTCAAGCTAAATGCGAACATAATAGGTCAAAATTAAATGCTGTCACATAAGAGTCGCAAAGAGAGCAAATATTTTATAACAATACGTGATGTGGTCACGCTTTGAATGGACCGAAGCGCTTACTTGTAGCGGTACAAGAGGGCGCCCAGCGCCGCGCGCCACCGCGACGCGCTGTGTTCGCAAGGCCACGACCTAGAGTTGCTTCCGTCTCCACTACATCATCGCTCGATTCTACCTACCTACTGTTTAAATTCCAGCGGTTGTAAATATGATTATCTAACGCAGATATCACAATTTCTTTACTAGTTATAAACTTATAACGCATCTACTAATACTACAGAAAGTCAATACTTTCATAGTTTCGGTACCGTTCTACATTTTATACACGTATTTTTTTTGTTACAGATAAACAGCGTCGTATTTGTGTGTACCTGGCGAGGATGCACATACAGTACCACTACCTGCTCAGACATTGAGGCACACATCAGAAATACACATTTGGGGTTGGTATTTGATGCTTTCTTTTTCTCGACTTTTTGTAGAGTCCATGGCATGGCAGTTGTCTGTTGAAATATTAATATAGGATGCATTGTAAAGATTTTTATTTCATAATAATGATCAATGGCATATCTTAATCTACTCGTAGATTAAATACAAATAACAGAATGCAATAGTCACGTGCATTAAGGTCACGTGCGGCAGCTATTGCACGTGCTAGGTGCAATAATAATTGCGCAATGCCAACAAGCCAGCTGGCAAGGTTACAGCCTGAGTACGTCGCTAGCAAACATCTTGCTTCCTGTATCAATAGAGAAAGCACAGATGGAAATGCACTCTGATTGGTACAACATATTTTGTATCATTAGGAAACTGTCAAATGTCATTTGGAAATACTATGTAGTGTTAATCTTGATAATTCAAGAGCGTTGAAAAACTTATCAGAACCCAACCAATCATTTTAAACGATGTTAGCGAAGCAGTTAGGCTAAAATAATAAGAAATACAATATTATAATAACGTGTAAAATGGTAAACAAAAAAAGGTTGACTTCGACCTTGATGCCTGTATACAACAGTATAGTTAGCATAAAGTAGTTAGAGAACTCTGAAAGGCCGGCCCTTGGTGACCCGGAAGCAGCGAAGCTTCGCGACAAGGTTGCTAGCAACAGTCCCAAACGCGCCCGCGCCCGCGCGCGCATACAAGGCCACTTGCCAACGCCCGCAGCCCGCTACTTACGTAACGCTGCCCTGTATGTTCTTTTTTTATATATATATTACCAATGACATTATATTTTACAAAATATGTACAAGTACATGTATCTACAATAACATGTTCATCTCGTAATGCATCGACTGTCTAATTTAAAATGACTGTGACCCTAAATGATGTTGGCTTTCCCCTTTCATGAACATTTAATAATTTTTAGTGTTGCCCTCACACTAAGACCGAATTAATATATGCTTTAAAAAAAAACACAGACGGATTGGACAGCAAAAATCAAAACAAGCAATTGGAAATGTTATTACTATTTATTTACTTAGTTTTTGATTAATCACGTTGCAGACCAAAGAAAGAAGGTGATAGTGACCATGAAGAAGAGTTCTACTATACAGAGCGGGAGGTGGCAGCCCCGGCGCCACCACCCACACTCTCCCACCGAGACATGTGCCGCCCGCCGCACGAGGATCCTGAATACCAACGCCAGCTAGTAGGCTCTTTCAGGTGGGTTTCATTTTTTTATTAAACTCTATAATTGAAGTATTACAACATAACATTAAGCCTGTAATCCCCGAAGGGTCAGGCAGAGGTGTGGTACTGGTGTGTGTGTGGTGTATAATTTAAGTATTCACTATTATTCAGATATTTCTCTATTATTATTTTATTAAAATGATTTCAGGCAAGGACTACTATCTACTATGCAGAATGGGAACGCTCGGCCAATAAGCATTCCCATTACGCATCACTGGGCCAACTCACATTCACCGGTTAGTATTATGAAAACTTGTTAATTTAAAATTTTAATACCGATAGAGAAATATTTTATTTATATAAATACATATAATTATTTGCAGAAACATATGCGGTTATCAGCAGCAGGCGGATCACCAGGCAGTCCTGGAAGGCGGCCGCGTTCAGATAACAAGAAGTGTCGTAAGGTATATGGCATGGACCAACGCGATCTCTGGTGTACTCAGTGCAAGTGGAAAAAAGCATGCACGCGTTTCGGCGATTAGCGTTCGCGTCGCTCGCACGCATATGCGCGGGCAGTGCAACTCAGATGAATGCAGAGCTGATTACTATAATCTTTACCCAAAACTAAAATGAGACATTTTAATCAATCGTGGTAAGCGAGAACTATTCCGTGTGGAAATCGTGATTTAATTAGTTATAAGTAAATATATATTATGAATGAAAGTTTTTATTTAATATAAGCAGAGACAGATTAAATTTACATTTATTGGATAAAAAATTAAAGGAGACATATTTTTGCTCTTTATATGTGGCTCGTGTTTTGACTGCATAATGGACATTGCCCACGTATTTTTGTAGCGCAGTAGATTCGCCTTAATTGTAACGTACATGTGGAATGCAAAATCGTGTGACGCTCTCGGGCGGAGACTGTGAATATTAGCATTAAGTAGCTGTAAGATTAGACTGAGATGAATAGTGTGAAAACATTTTCCTAAGTGTTGAAAAATATTTTATTTGTACATTCGATACGTATGTAATTACCATGGCTTATTTTACTGCAGTTTGGTAATAATAGTCAGTAGAAAGGATTCTTACAAAAACACCATTTGTTAAATACTGCCTGGAAATTGAACACAATAATTGAATTTCATCAGAAATATTTGTAAAAGGTCAGTCAATTCCGTCCACATTTTCGAATGTGCCGCATCGATTGTTAATCGACTACACGTCCAGGATAATGTTTTCGCACTATTTCTACTATGTACCGAGTATGCAAATGTAGTATGCTCCGATAGTTCGACGATATGCTGTAGAAAATACTTCAGTGATATTAATCACTAAATATGAAATGTATATTGACTGACTTAATAGATAATAATAAAATATAAATTATAATATATGAATTAGCTTCGTAAGTTATCTCAGATTCGACGAAAAGACTACTAACATGTTTAGACTTAAATTTTTATGAACATATCTGTGTTGTATACAAAGATGGTCCTACTAGAACAAGGAGACAATACTCAAGAGATGCTCGCACACTACGCGGCGCAGGAGCTTTCCGTTGTGGTGTCATCGATGGCACCCACGCGTTGCCATTTTGATACTACAGGGTGAGCACACGCAAGGATATGACTTCCAGGAAAAGAAAAGATATGAAGGTAACATCACACTGTACATATTGTTGAAATGAATGCAAACTATCTAGAAACATGGAGTTCACTAGAACGCGATGTTCATAATATATACGCCAGTAGCTGAGGCCTAATATTAACGTCGTCGGAGAAACTTGAGATGAAAATTTCATATACATTTATTATACTTAAAAATTCAGATACCTATGATTAAGAACCCATAGAATCTAATGTATCTTGAAATACATCTACACGTACAGATAAGGGGGAAATGTGTAACAAAGGCGCAGAGCTGTGGGAGATTGAAGAAAAAAGCGATTGCGAGCTGCAATATTACTTTTAAGTATTATTGATTAAACTTGTAAATAATAATTATAATATAGTGAATTATATAAAAGATATTATTCGGTATCTACCTATTTAAAAATTGAAAGCAATGTTTGGATGTGTACATAGATAAAGTATAATTATGAAAATATTATTATTGTTACTTAATGTGATTGTTTAAATCGAAAACTTTTGTACGGCTTCGTAATAACGACTTTATAAAATAGATAATAATTAGGCACAGTAATTAATTACAAGAACCGCAATTAGTTTTGTTTCGTCCCTGCATACATGACGACACGATATGATTCTCTGGTTTGATGGTTACCAAGGCTCGTTGGTATACAATATAAATATTTTTTAGGTATTAACAAATCACAAAATGCTTTTATTAGAAAGAAACAGTACTAAGTTTGTCAATACTCCTGGTTATAGAACCATAGGTGTGTAATAATTAAAATGTGCCAATCGTACTAAGATACAATCACTGTGAAACTAATATTAGACTATTATACACGTAATGTGTTCATGCGTTGATTAGTAGGCACTATGAGCTATCTAAATATATCGGTGCTGATACAAATAACGCACATTTCAGATAAATATATACCAGGTTCCGTGCCTGTTCAGTTTTATAAAAGTTATAAAAAAACGAATACCGATATTAAAGCTATTATTTATACGTAAGACAAGTGAATAATAAAATCCTTATTAATCTCATCGATTCAAAATTATATCAAATTAAATTAGATCTGATAATACAAATAGATAAGCGATATTCAAGATTCTCGACAATGCGAGGTTTACATAAATTATACCTACGTGCCCTAATCCCCTTAATACAATACAACAATTAGTTGTTGAGAACTCACTATTATTACATGTATGTTTGCGAACACTTAGATCAAAACGATTTGCAATCCTTTCGTATTGTTTACCCAGATTTTGTAAACCCGCCGCAATGCGCATCAGTTCTATTGTAAATAATTCAGTACTTCATGCTTCAGGACAAAAAGTATATATATAACATAAGTGTAATCCACATGCTTACCTAAGTATCGCAAGACTAATCCTTTTAATGATTAATACCAGCTATCACTTTTTTATTACACATTAAAATCGAATACCTATTTAGTCGAAGGCCATGTAGATACCACATCTTGCCAAATTTCTTTATTAAATATCTTACAGGTGCTTAATTTCAATATTACTAATATATTTGGATATCGTGCTATCATAATATTATTTTACGTAATGTACCTGTAAATCTTACCAAATATACATTTCATTGCAATATTGGTTGTGATAAAAGCATCATGAAGTTGTCATAATTATATAGCAAAACAACAACGCTCGACGCAATGAAACTCCGCGCTTTCCAAACCAAAAGATCACTGTAGTCGTAAGCATCAACTCAGCTAGCGATTTGACAACTGCCATATTGTAAGGATCTAGAATATAACTGCAGCTTAGGTTTTTAGGTCTTAGTTGTATTTTAAGTTGAAGTCATAATAATAGTATTTAATAATGTTAGGTACAATAAACGTATTACGTATATTTAGTTAATATTTGTTATTTCACAGCAGTGAATATTTGTAAATAATTTCAGCTATTTTCTACGATCGATGATCGCTTACATCTACATGATTATGAAATACTTTTGAATAGTTTTCTCGTTGCTATCTCCTTGTATAAATAGTTTCAGGCTTGAAATTTTATTTAAAGCTGTTTAAGACCACCAATTTGGATATCAAATTAGGTACCAAATTATGGTGATTTCCCAAATCAAACAAACGACATTGTCTTATAGCCTAGAGTCACGCTCACTGAGGTTAAGTTAAAAAGTGGCTGTTAGCAAAAGTGATTTACATAGATACTGTAATTTTCTTTCCTGATGAAATCGACAGAACGCCAGATGGCATGCTAGTTTCATATTCATGCATAAATACGATGCCGATCTCAATTTATTTTCGAAGCTACTAGATTTACGTTTAGGAACATAATATTTCATCAGATCATGTCTTATTTTACATAAATTATGGTAGTTTACTTTTATATTATTTTAATTAAAGACACTTTATTTTTTATGTCCTAAGTGATTTGTAAATATTTTTACGTAAGTAATTAACTAATTTATTTAGCCAAAATTTTTGCTCAATTTTGTATGCACTCAACACCAAAGTCATAATACTAACAAGAAACTACATATCAGTACAAAAAAGCATAATTGAAACCGTTTTTAGGATATTTGTGTTTTAGATGTTCACATGTCTAGGGTGGAAGCATGCTTCATATGACATAGGTGAGAGCGCTAGTGTAGCCCGAAATAAAAACACCTCTACGTAGTACGGTATCCTACAAAATAATAGTTTGTTTTACTCGACATGTTGTTCTCAATATAACAAATATGTGTCGCCCCAGCACAAGCCACCGCTGTATTCGTTCGAGAGTATCGTAATTAATAACGTTATTATATCGTTATACTAATAACGATATATTGATAATATTATTAGTGAACAGTTTAAGATTTCGTTCCATTTGTCAGTATCGTTATAGCCAAGGAATTAATTTTGTTACGATCCTGGTGGAACGGTACAAATTATCAGTACTGGAACTACGCGTAACATTATTTTGAGTAACGTTTCAAGTCCCTGCTTAGAACTAAAAAAATAACGCTCGACTGAGTAATTAAATACGTATCACCAACGTTCGGGATGTTTTAAATGAGAACTAGCCCAATCTAGACACGTGTTCACCTAAATAATTAGGTTTATACTAACAAACGATGTTAACTCCTCCAGACAAGTATCTAGTGTACCTATCTACATAAGTACTCCAAAAATTATTTAATTAATAACTCATATTTTCTGGTAAAACTTGTTGAAACACAGTAACCATTTATGTAAATATGTAAAATTCACAAATTAGTAAGGTGTAAACTAATAAGTACCTGGTAATAAACGTGAACAACGTAATTTTAGTGCTATCGGTACTTATAATCTTACGAATCTGATGATATTAACATTAACAACATTGTAATAACCAAGTTATACCTTCTAGTTGAGTAGCATATTTACTTAAATATATTGTATAACCTTTATTCTAATAGTATATCCGTGAATTTAGATTACTTCACATTTTTATATGTTTAGTACCTACTCTTTGTTGTAAAATAATTTCAGTTACAAGTTATGGTACCTACCAACATAGCTAGCATGTATTTTTATCTACACCTATTTACATTAATAGTATATTTATCATAGATTTACGTCACTATTTCTTCATATTTTTACCATACATTATAATATTATTGTAAATTGTTTACTCCTAATTGCGAATCATTTTAATTATTCTTTATAATTTACATATTTGATTGAATGTACCCTACACCTATGTATTTTGCTATTCCAATGAATATAATTTTATTTTTATGTGGGCAATTATAGTTTATGAAAATATGTCTCCTGTTTTTAGTAGGTACCTATTTAAGTACTTTTTGCATATTATAGAGATTTTCTTGACGTGTCCGATATTTAGCTACCATGCACTCAGCCTTAGTAAACAAATGGCCAACAACGACGACCATTTCACGTCACATGTTCGGAATATTGTTAATTACCGTTACAATAATTTGCAAGAAAGGATCACAGAAAAACACAGACATGTTTGTTAACACTAAAGTAACAAAGTTTGTATCTGCTACACCTATATATCGAAAAAGTACATAACAGAAATTGATATAGGTACGCGCACTTGTTGAAGAAGAGAGAGTTGTGTTCAAATCTAAAATAATATAATGTAAGCATGTTGTACGGACATCACAGACTAGGTACTAGATGTTAAGTCACTGTCACGCAATATTTCTGGAATACCGATGTACCGAGCAAGCTGATTTGAGTCTCGAATTCATGGTTAACTAAAATTGAGCAACTTTGTTGCAGTTTCATCTTGTTTATTGCTGGCAACAGATTCCACTTACAAACTTAATGAAATATTGTCAGTTAAATGTTTCAAACCCGCACTACAAAAGCATGTTGCTGAAACAATGCTATGCTTCTCTAGTTTCCATGAATATGGGACATAAAAAATAAACATTGAGATCAATTTGTATCAAATGTTATAGTTACATAGTTATTGGTACACAGAACACATAAAATACCCGTTATTGAATAATTATTGCAAATACCAAACACCTATGTAATGTTATAATTAAGTACCGTACATAATATTTGCTTTATTATTTTGATTAATTAATAGTACCTACACCAGTTGTGTAAGTCGTCCTAAAATCGAACTTTTTTTAAGATTATACACACTTCCTCAAGCTAAGGTATTCCTAAACCACGCAAAAAGATTCAAACACGTTCTAGGTATTGTATGTATACGTTTGTCGTTTCTATCTATATTTTACTTGTTTCTGGAGGTTTGGAAAATATAGAAAATCTCAAAAAGTCGCGAAACACGAACATAAATAATCTTTTCTAACTAGGTAAGTACGCTTTTCGCTTGGACACCAACATCGATACAGTCATAGGTGATCCGTACGGTTCTTGTGAATGGTTAACAATAACAATTAGTACATTCCAATGCGGAATATGCGTAGTTGGACGCAACACATAAAATGACATAGAAGCAGTAAGAGTTAGGACTTTTCGTTTGTGGTTTTGTATTAATCTACCTTACAGGAAGTTATTTATGCAATAGTTAAGCCAGTATGTATCAAATTTAAATATCAATATTTCATAAGATTCGGAGACATGATGCAAGTAGGTATCTAGTTTCTTGTTAAGAGCCGGTGGATGCATCGACACGTCGTTATTAATGGTTACCAGTAGTTTTAAGGTCGCAACATGATCAAATGTGTTGTTTATCTCTCGATAGATATTATATTTTCGTATTCAGTTGTCAATATCACAGCAGTTTTTACCGCAACTGTCAGTTCTGGTTTATCATATTATTATTCCGACGTTTTATCTTTCTCTAACTGCCTAAGAGCTTGGTTTCTGTGATTTCTTTATCATCAACAATTTATTTGTGGTAGAAACTAGCTGGCAGTTATTCTACTGTGATATTAATAATTTTATTTATTATTTTCTAAATTATTATTTATAACTATAGTGTTGAATGTGAGCAGAGCATGTTATATTTTACTGAGATCGTCATAGATTGGATCAATGTTATTTTATATCGTCTCTAATGTGGAGGTCCAGAATGTGTTCCAAATTCATTTAATGATGATAGTCTTAATATGAAATGTTTCTGTTAATAAATTGAAAATAATCTTGTAATATGAAATTGAAATAGGAAGAATTATGTACATCACAAAACTTAACAGCCTTATGATACCGCACTTTGAGCTCTCTATCAATAATGTATAATATTGCATTTCATAGCGAACTATATTTGATTGTGAAGTATTGTACCTACCTATACATACCTATCTACTCAACAAAACGAATGTTACACAGTTTAATGAAATATATATTAAAAAATGTTATTATTTTATTATGTGCTACTTCAAGTAGACTATTTGCCTGAATATACCTCAATATGTTTAGTATGAATATTGTGTGTCTTGAAAAAAATATATTTCAATTATTAGAATCACAGTGGCATTATTTTTCTGATCCCATCCTATTCTTATGCAGCTGCCCCAGACGGAAAGTAATGTTTTTAATATACCTACCGGCCTGTATTTATCTTACTGCAGGGCAAAAGACTTTTAGCCTTGCATTTTATATGAATATCTTGATAATATACTTTTTTCAACAAACGTTGAATAATGCAAAGCCCAATAAAACACAGATAGAAGGCTTCAGAAGAACAGTTAAGAGATTAGATTAGATTAGAGATTAGATTTTGACTGGCCTGTTGGTCTATGGTTGTATAAGTTGGGTGTGCGCTTGTGTTGGACTGTTACTGTGAGATCTGCGAAGAGGTGGCGATACAAAATTATCGAAATATGTTTTAGTTGGATATGTGCTTTACTTGTTTGTCTGGCCTGTTGGTCTAGTGGTCAGTGACTATGACTGCTATGCCGGAGGTCGTGGGTTCGATTCCCACCCAGGACAAATGTTTGTGTGATGAGCATGATCATTTGTTCTGTGTCTGGGTGTAATTTATCTATATATGTATGTATTTAGAAATATATAAGTATTTATTTATTTATTTATTTATTTAACCATTTATGTACACACATATAAACAGACAAGTAAAACAGAACAGAAAAATAGGTACAAAGGTGATGCTTATTTCATAAGAAATCTCTTCCAGCATACCTGCGATAGGACAATTAATAGAGAGATGTAGACAGCGAAGTATGTTTATCAGTTGTCTAGTACTCATAACACAAGCTCTGCTTAGCTTGAGACTAGACGGCGTTGTGTGATAGTTGTGGAATATTATTATTATTATTAATTCATTAGACCACAAAAGCCTTTAAAGCTCAGATGAACTTTATAAGCTTTTATGTGTTGGTAGATACCAAGGGATACCAACACATTACACATTAACACATCAAGATAAAAAATATGTAGGTACCCAGAAAATGTGCACACAGTACAGTACCTACATAGGAAATTTAAACAGGCAGAAGGCAGGCAGGCACTTGTAAAAAATGTTGTTCCTAGTGAAAATATTCACAAAACTAAACAAAGCATGGGTTTTTCACAATTTTCAAGTGAACAAATTAAGATAGTGGTACCTACCGTTTACACAGAGCCGTTGCTTGAATATCAAATGGGTAAGTACACAAAAAATATGATTAAAAGCCAATTTTTAGCACTTACTTCGAAGTCAAATTAATTAATACGTTTTATTTTCAAGCGAAAACGTACGTCGAGCAAACAGCAAAAGCGAATACATGAATAGCCGAGCAATAAAAGCAGAAAAAAGAACGTACGTATTACATACTTGATTGTAGGTTCCGTAATCAGCATCAGCTAGGTCTGGAACTGGAACTCAGGATACTATGAAGTAAATTGAAGCAGTTCAGCTCACCAGCTGTTGAAATAATGCGGTTTCGAAAACTTCGAAAAGAAAAAGAAAACTTTGATCACTAGAAATCCATTGCCAGAAGGCTAGAAGGTACTTTTGAAGTTTTGAAATGTAAAGAGAAGAGAACAGAATTCGCGGTATATATATTTTTAATGCTGGTAATAACAGTCACTGTTATAATAATCGACTAAAAGCAAAAGTGTCGAATAAACAATAATGTTTTGACTACACAAGACTACGGAAGTCCCGACTCCCGCGATAGTGGAACTAATAGTTTATTAAAGTCCTCCAGAGGCCAGCATAGCCATTCACAAAGCTACGATACGGTTTGGTACCGTATCGAACGTCAATGTTATCGACGAAGTCCTATTAACGCTCTTCACAAATCCGAAACCGTACAATTTTGATAGTTCATAAACAGTATGAAGACATCAATTCTTGCGACAGGTATTTATTGTCAGAAGTGATAGCGAACAACAAATATTGTATAGGAAATAGTAATCTAAGCATTAAGTGTACCTAGTTTATCTACATCCTTATGCGAAAGTGTATCTGTCTGTTACCTCTTCACGCTTAAATCGCTGAACCGATTTAGATGAAATATGTTATAGAGATAGTTTGAGTCCAGGGAAAGGACATAGGATAGTTTTTATCCCGATATTAGTACGGGATCAACACTTATGCGGGTAAAACCGCGGCGCGCTGCTAGTAATTTATGTATGTAAAGTAATAATATTGTTTGACCGCTCAACCGCTGCATATCCAAGTAAGTATATCCGTAATAAAATTACAAATGCGAAACTGTGTCTGTCTGTTAAGTACCTCTTCACGTTTAAACCGCTGAACTGATTTAGATGAAATTTGCTATGGAGATAGTTTGAGTCCCGGGAAAGGACATAGGATAGTTTTTATCCCGATATTCCCACGGGATCGAAACTTACTTATAATAAACTTATTTATATAATTGCAATTGGTTACATTACGTATCTACGTAACACTTAAACTGGTTTTAGACTTTGTTTAAATTATTTGAGTAGATGGAGTACGCGATTTTGCGATAAATAGACCATCGCCATCGTCGTGCCGCAGTTCAACAGAGGCAGGAGACATTGTCTCTTCATCGGACCCTAAGGGATGTGGCGGATCCGTTTGCTGATCCGCGGTTCCAGTCTGTGTACAGGTTAACACCTGACATGGCGCATAGCCTTATCAGCAAAATAAAGCCCTACTTTGGTAACACGCACTCATCAGCCGCAATCCCGATAGAACCAAAAGGTCACCGGCACGTAACTTGGCAAAGTTTTAGTGTAGTGGGAGTAAGTTAGCGCATGTACACTTAAAAGTGCAACAAGAAAATGGTCACTTTTATTGTTTGTCATTAAACTATGGTTATTGCTATAGATTATTTTTAAACATGTCTGTTTACAAGAAAGTTAAATAAAGGAAAAACGCGTCTAACGACTCTTTCCAAGCTACGTGCCGAGGACTGTAAGTAAGTAAAACGACTTCTTAATTAATACTTGTCATCATCTTATCATCACTCTCGAGAAGCCGAAGAAGAAGAGAGAAGAAGAGTAAATTAATTAGAAAAACCACCTCTTCATGACTATGAAGAGGTGGTTTTTCTAATTAATTTAAAAAAACAATGTTCGGATAAATAGATAGAAATTATTATTCTAGATTTCCAGGGTTGACAGAAAGTTGAAGTTTACAAAGAAGTCTAATAGAAATCAGGTATATTTATTAATAAAATCATTACTGTTTTTTATTTGTTAATAGTTACTAGATGCATAATCTTTAATTGCCCATAATGAAATACTCGATAAAAATCATTTATGTACGGACGCCAGCAGGTCAACCTACCCGAAACTGTCAGATTTTCCCAATCAACCTTGAACCTTATGTTTTAGCAATAAAGTCGAAAATCTATTAAAGAAATCTGACAGATTGTAGTAACTTGATGTGCTGGCGTCTGTACCACTTAAAATTTTCTACCACAATTATCTATTTACTGCCATTTTGTAGCGTTCCCTGTATACACACTTATTAATCGGTCGGATAAAAAAAACCCTTTCACACGGATCTGTGAATAGCGAAGGTAGCCCGCGAAATTCAAATTTTCTTACGTTTTTTGCAATTTGCTGGTCAGTAGAAGTTGTACGTTTGATTAAAATGTGATTCGTGGTCGTAACAAATATGTATTTACAGAATTATAATCATTACAATCAGTAACACATATTTGTTACGGCCGCGAATCATATTTTAATCAACGTACAACTTAATACTGACCAGCAATTTGAATTTCGCGGGCTACTTTAGGGCTTCCCTTAAGAAATCAGGTTATCGAACAAGTGTCATTATCGATACGATAGTGAATCATATGTTTGTGAATAGCTATGCTGATACCAGATTGACCATCTAAAGTGTCCCTTTTGTCTAGTTATTCCGCTTAGTCGATTTTCACAACTAATTGATTTGATTTGTATTTATTTGGACATGTAACACTGCAGGGATGGTTAAAAGTTTCAAAATGTCAAAAAATATTCGTGTCATGTCAAATCAATAGAGCAAGAACAATTTTCAAGAACAATGTTTATATTATTTATCTGAAGAAACTATTGTTTTTGTCTTGAGCGATAACAAAGTACAAAAAAAAGTTAAAATTGTGGCTAGAAGGTTAATCATTATTGATCAGGCCTTCAAAAGTGCTTAAGCATGGGTGCAGTGTTAGGTCTTTGTTCAGCTGCTCAGGTGATTGTTGTTTATATTATGACTAAGTCATGTAATTATTGTAATTCAATGGCACGATTTCAGAAATCTAGAACTATACACTCTAATCAAGAGTTAAATGATGTTTTTGATTACAAACATCCCTTGCTATGCACTCCTACCTACCTGAAATCTACAGTGATATCTGTACCATTTTGTTAATGATTGCACAAAAAAAATCATATTCGAGTGCAATACGTGCATTTAAATACAAATTAAATAGAATTTCAAAGAATGAACTTAGTTTGGTTTTGGCATTTCTACTTCCACACAATCAGTAAAATACCCACAATAAATCATCAATATGAATAAAATGTTCACAATAATGTAATAAGTGAATACCTAGTAGTCACAGTCATAAATTAGTTACAACATAAAATTTATTCCAATGCACATTGCTTAGTGTGATCTTAATAGTGACAGTAGCCTTCAGGTTCGGCTGACCCGCTAAAAAACTGCAGTATCAGTATCATTTGACAATAATGGTTGTAAACTACATAATTAGTATCATTAATTGATAGTACAGTCATACTTGGTGGACAATTAGAGAGTGAATGATGATCTGTTAGATAATTGAAGAACAAGAGGATGTAGCAAGCTAACATCTCTTGTTCTTCAATTATTTAAGAGAAGATACATAAAGTAGGACTGCCTGCCTTATGTATGTATAAAAATGTGTTTGTATCGCAGCTGGCATGCTGCTGTGGAAGTGCAGCATGCTCCCTGTGCTGCTCAGCATGTCCATCATGTGCCAATTCCACTTCCACTCGTATCATGTACACAATCATGCTGCTGCTTGTCATGGTGACCGCTTGTGTCACACTGGCTCCCGGACTACATGATGAAATGAAAAAGGTACGCTTATTTTCTAGTAGTGACCATAAAATACTGAAAGAGAAGTAATTAATATCACTTATACTGGCAGCTATTGCTCATGACAAAATTGGATGAAGCCATAATTTCAAAGTCAAAGTAATTATTTTTTTATACCAGTGAATCAGCTATTGAGTATACCAATCTAAGTATTCCATTCCATGTATGAATCACTTTATTATTTCCAGGTTCCATTTTGTAAAAACTCAACGCACTATATACCGGGCAACTATAAAGTGGACTGTGACCAGGCTGTTGGCTACTTAGCGGTTTATAGGTTATTTTTTATCTTATATTCTTGTGTTAATATTGTTTTGTATATTGGAAAAGGGAGAGACCGGCCTTTGCCCAGCAGTGGGACAATACAGACTAGTTAGATTAGGTAAGTATTACTAATGCTTGTTTTTATAAATTTAATACTGTTCACAATTTAGAATATCTTAATATAAATAGTTTATCTAATTTAATTATTTAATTGTTTATTTAATTTTTAAAAGTTTGTTTTTGTTGTGTGCTACTTCAATTACAGGAGACCACAGCATGCACATATAACTAGCTGTAAATTCGATAAAAATAAAAATGGAGAAACTAAATTAGGAATGATGATAAACAATAATACATTATATTTGACATTGTCAAGTCACCATTAGCCGGTTGAATGCCGTAATTACAGAAACTATTAAAAAGCCACTGTGTCTTGGGTGGATCCAGACCTGAAGCTGTATGAATGGTTAAAGTATTAACATAATAGTATTATGATAATACAAGATTAAACATCTTGTATAACATTTTGTATTAATTTGGTGTTGTGAAATATTCTTATTGTTTTAAGGTTGCTGAAATAGGATGGCGATAAATTGATTCCCAAGTAATTTTGTATTTCAGAATATGTTTTGCAGCATGTCTCTTCTTTATTTTAATGGCTCTCATAACACTTGGTGTCAAATCCTCCAAAGATCCTCGAGCTGGCATACAAAACGGGTATGTATTTTATTTATCTCAATCTTGTTGTGAACATTTCCGTTATCAGTGAGTCTGGTTATAATGACTGATAATAATTGTTTACCTTTGTATCATGGTGATAAGTTTATATGTATGTTTTTTATTCTAGCTTCTGGGGCATCAAGTATCTGATTGTAATTGGCGGTATAATTGGCGCTTTCTTTATTCCGGAGGGACAATTTGCTTCAACTTGGATGGTGTTTGGCATGATCGGAGGCTTCTGCTTCATAGTCATACAACTTATACTAATTATTGATTTCGCTCATTCTTGGGCTGAAAGATGGGTTTGTAAGTATAAAATATTTTTCCAACAAAAAAACAGTATAAAATGATGATGAAATGTGTTATACAGATACAACCCTGCCTACTCCTTCAGGGAATAAAGGTGTGATGTTTGGTGTTATATTTTCTAAAATAAGGTACTTAATTTTCTACACCATAATCTTATGATTCTATTAGTGAAGGAAAAAACCGGTTTGTTGATGTCTCAACAGTGAACAATACATGAGTCACTAAGGTAAAGTGTTGATTATACGAAAAATTACAAATGACATACATTTATGACGGGTTTTTCTAGAAGCATATAAGTATATTGCAGTATTTTTTTTATCTCACGAAGCGACGCGCGCTTTACTTATTATTACCAAGTGTACAAACACGCTGTGAAGGTATGTGTAAGCGCAGACGGTGAAGTCGGAAGTGTGTGTGTGTGCTATGTGTTATGTGCTAACGCTACTTGTCTTCGCGCACACATTCACAGCGTGTTTGTACGCTTGGTTACCGCAAGTAAAGCGCGCGTTGGTTCCTGAGATAAAAATACAATACTAATACACAGCTAATAAATATATAACTGTAAGTACGTAAGAAACTAAGTATAAGAGACGAGGCATTTGAAGCTAGTGTTGTCAAGATTTAGCGATGATAGAAGGAAGCTTATGTCCAGCAGTGGACGTCTTTCAGCTAAATAATGATGACGACTTTCCCGTGATTCATGCAACTTCTTTTGAGATAGGAAATAAAGTGAATATCAGATGTAGTTACAATAATTAATTCCAGCAAACTATGAAGAATCAGAGTCGCGTGGGTGGTATGCCGCTCTGCTGTTGGCTATGCTCACGGCCTACGCTCTAGCACTGATTGGCATCGTCCTCCTTTATGTCTATTACACCAAGGTAAATTAGTACTTAAGTGCAATAGATTGATGTCAAGAGATTAAGACAACTAAACTGATGATGATGATGATTAAACTGTCATTTGCCAATGTGTACACTGCTAACCATAGGCTCATTTACACAGATCTTAGGATTGCAGTTTGTCCGGAAACCTTTAAACTGCAGCCAATCAGAACCTAAAGCAAAAGGCACTTGGCAGTAGATACAAAGTGTTGTACTTCGTAGCACGACCATGAACGCATTCATTATAACTTTTGATGGTAATAAAATCCTTTTAATTTATACTATTTTATACCACTAATTAGAAATTTTATACCTCTCAATTATCCTAGATATATAGGTATGAACGTATATTTTTAATTTTTACGTTTAACGCCATCTAGTGTCAAGTATAAAAATCATATACAGGCGTATAGGCAGAAAATTTATTTTTGCTTTTGTAACAATTTACGACAATTTACCAGTAATGAAATAGGAGTAAATAAAGAGTAAAAAATTTTAGGCATGCTCCCGTTTCAGCCACTTTTATGCCAGCTGGAATTTTAGCGTGGTCGTGCTAGGAAGAAAACTTCCCAGCCCTATCCCTATCCCTAGGATAATTGAGAGGTATAAAATTTCTAATTAGTGGTATAAAATAGTATAAATTAAAAGGATTTTATTACCATCTAAAGCTATAATGAAGGCTAGAATTTTAGCGTGGTCGTGCTGGGAAGGAAACTTGCCAGCACGACCTATTTATCTAGGATAATTGAGAGGTATAAAATTTCTAATTAATGGTATAAAATTGTATAAATTAAAAGGATGTTATTACCATCAAAAGTTATAATGAATGCGTTCATGATCGTTAAATGCATTTAGCACTAAACGATTTTAAACCAACGTCATACCTACTTCTGGCAATCGTTTGAAGATGACAGAAATAAATTCGTTTTAAAAGACGTTTAGTGTTAAATAAATGTGTTTTGTGTGGTGCACGTGGGCCTACGTTTTCGTTTTATTAGACTTAATTCGTAACCCATTCCACGAAATTACTCCGTGAGTTTCGTAAAACTTACTCATAAATACCGAAATGCGCATTAGGCTTAAGTTATTCTTCAAACAACACTTAACACATCTGTTATTTCCAGTCAAGCGGATGTGAGCTATCCAAATTCTTCATCTCAATAAACCTGATCCTCGTGGTGATCGCAAGCGGCATCTCGATCCTGCCGTCAGTACAGGAGCATCAGCCGCGCTCTGGACTACTGCAGTCAGCTGTCGTGTCGCTATACGTCATGTATCTGACGTGGTCTGCGCTCTCCAACGCGTCGAAGGAATGTAACAGCATCACGGGATCTAATGAGGTTCGTATTGTGTAAATGACATGTTTGGGCCAGTTTCCAATAAAGCATGGCGTAAAGGTGTCTTGGAAACAATCTATGGGTTGTTGCCGCGTTAAAGCTTATTGGAAAGATGTGAAAATAAATGAAATAATTGGCGACAAATTATGGGAGAAAACACATCTTCGCTAGGTGCCCTAGTTTTTAAGATATAAATGTGTCCCTGCTGGGGAGACCCTCCAGATCGGCCACCTATAAACCCTTAAATCTTTTGAACCAGTGACCGACAAATTCTGATATTTGGCGACTGATGCCGACTAATTGGCGACAAAATATGCGAGAAAACAGATATTCGCTGGGTGTAGTGTTTGAGATATGAATGTGGCCCTGCTGGGGAGACTCTCCAGATCGGCCACCTATAAACCCTTATATCTTTTGAACCAGTGACCGACAAATTCTGATATTTGGCGACAAATTTCGACTAATTAGCGACAAATTTTTTGTGTTATTAAAATTAAAATCAGTCAATCAGAGTCAGTGACACGCTGCTCGCGGTGGCATGAAATGGGAAATCCTTTTGTAGTACTTACCATAATCCACACTAATATAAATTCGAAAATAACTCTGTCTGTCTGTGGCCTTTTCACGCCTAAACCACAACGGATTTCGATAAAATTTGGCAGAGAGATAGATTGCATCCTGGGACATAGGATAGTTTTTATCGACATACCTCGCAGGCGAAGCCGCGGGCGGAAGCTAGTACCTCTATAAGTCTATTAAGGAGGAAAAACTATACATTCAACACGACTATACCAACAGTTATTCTTTGTATTATTTATTACAGTTTCACGTAACTTTTTTTTTTACAAATGAAGTTATTTAGCAAGGAATATTCATTTTTAAAATAGGTGTAGAACTCAAGACCTATTGAACTAAAAAGGAATTTCCAATGATTTCCATGTATAGCTGCTTGAATAGAAATTCTTTAGTCTTCTTTTTCATTTCATAAAGTAAATATCCTAAATTGTTATGTAATTATCTGTATCGTAAAATGATGATTAACATTATAACACGCATAGGACGGTACAATATTTGTAATGTGTTGATATTATTTGCATTTAAAAGATTTATTGTATTTAATATGCATTTTTATCTTACTTATGTTTATCAATATAATATGTATTTATTTTGAATATGCTCAACCAGGAAACAAAGGAAGATATTTATTGGGTACGTAAAATGGTACTATCGGTTCTTTTATCTCTGTTTTTTTATCACATCTTTCTTTTCTATTCTACTCACATTTAACTATTTACGAAATCTGATTTATTAGGTAAGTAGTTTCAGGTCTAAAAAGCACTTTTAATTTTTTCCGCTGATCAATTCGGCGATCAAAGTAGGTAATACTGGAATGTATCTACCTACCTAATAAAAGTTGCGCGGATTCACACGTAACACATTAAACCAGGAATACACATAGCATTAACTTGCAGTTACTTGCAAAAGTGTGTAGGTAACTTGTATGGCATGTCATGATATCACCAAATACACAAATCAGAGGTTGTTATGGACTATGGTGGCATGCGTATTCCTGGATTTATGAGGACTATACCATTTTCAATTGTAATGAATTTGAACCGGAACTTCGCCAAGCTGGTTATGAAGAGTTTATGAACCGATTATGGGACAAAAAATGTAATTTTACTAATATTTCTACAGTCATCCTTCGACAAGCAGTCGATCATCGGGCTGGTCATTTGGGTGTGCAGCGTGTTGTACTCATCCATCCGAACTGCGTCGTCCTCGTCCAAAATTACCATGTCGGACCAAATCCTCGCCAAAGAAGGAAGCGCAGGTGAACATAACCTTCTTTATAATACCTAAAACTTACTAAAACTATTATATTGCAAGTGCAACACTAATTGCAAAGGAAAAAAAACATCAGGGTATGATTTCACATTCGCTTAATCGCATTCTGTTTCAGCTGGCCAAAAATATTGTGATATTTCATCATATCGTTATCAGTGTGTCCTCTAGCTTATTTCTCATTATTCTATGTGTCACAATTAAGTCAACACAGATCTTTACACTTCTATGATCTCAAGTTTGCATGTTTTACTTCCAGTTTTGACGTGTGATAATTTTTGATACTACAACTCAATTTTTGAGTTTGAATGAATATTTTTCCTTATGCCGTAATATTTTCACACAACACTTATTTAATCAGAATCACAATTCTTGACAGTGTTTATTATTATTATAATTTCCATAGTATCCATTTGTTTTGGCGTTTTAATTTAAATGATTACCTCTATTTTGAATGAAACACAAGCAGTGTGTTGTCACTTTGTTTTTTTTACTTTTTTATGTAACACTAACGCATACTGTGCATTCCTTGCGGACATATCGCGCGGCGGCGACGCTGTGTAAGGGCAAGGAGGGCTCATTGCTAACGAAGGTAACGCCACATGTGCACTTGGCCTTAAATCACAAAATACCTAACATGCCAGACACTGAACACTCATTGTATCTTTTTCACTATCCGCTAACATAATTATTTGCTTGTTTAATTTAAATGATTTCATGATATTCGTATTTGACTCATTCCTTGCCTGTTTATTTCTTTGTAAAGATGAAAACGTATTTTTTTTTCTTATTTTTCATTATGCTTAACTTCGGTCCAGCTCCTAAAGAATCCCAACCCAAGTCTAGTCCTATTTTGAAGATGCCAGGTTAAATAGTTTTGTATGAATGTATGTATTGACAGTTTGTTAGTTCAATCAAAGCACATCTACATAAACATTAAAGAAAATAGCTTTCGTAGATTTCAGTTTGTGTTCTTTAGTTACATATTTGCAATGTAAATTAAATTAATTACTTTTTTCTTTTAATTCCCGATTTTTTTTTTGTACCTACACCACTGGCCGTCTGTATAACATGCCAAGTATTTCGTATGTTCCGCTTTTATGTTCCATTTAACCGCTTCAACTGCACCTTAACATGGTATTGTGATCAACATAGTTAACAATGCATGTTGGTATGCTCACTGAGCGCAGGGTATGATTCCATAGAGGGCGCTGACGGCGGTGAGGCGGGCCGCACCGAGGAGACCAAAGTGTTCGACAACGAGGGCGACGGCGTCGCCTATTCCTGGACCTTCTTCCACATCGTGTTTGCTCTTGCTACGCTTTACATCATGATGACACTCACAAATTGGTACAAGTGAGTATCTCAAATTTTTTTCATCTTTAGAAGCCCACAAAAATAAAAACAAATTGGTTAATGTGGGTTTCTTGTAGACTTGTGACATCCACAAACCCGTACTGGGCCCGCATGGTGGATTACGGCCCACTCCCTCTGGGAAAAACGGGCAAGACCGAGACCTGGCATGTGCAATAGAACCTTTACAGGCTGAGATAACTCACTGCTCTTTTCGCTACTGGAAAGAATATTTCGTGTATTCTAGATTACAGGAATAAACCTATGGAGGTTGTAGGTTGTCCTGAAAAATATTAACGAAATGTATTTTCTTCCAGCCCAAGTTCGCAGCTGTCGAAGGAGAATGTGGCCTCAATGTGGATCAAGATTACATCCTCATGGTTGTGCGTGGGTCTCTACATCTGGACCCTGGTCGCGCCAGCTATATTCCCTGACAGGGAATTCTAAATGTTTTTCAGTCTCAGAAAAGGCTGTTTTATACTACTCTACTACTATTACTCAATAATGGACCAAAGCCGAGTCCGAATTTGAACAATAATCAAAAAAAGTTTGTTGAAATCAATGTGTGTTCTCAATTTGAGTGGACGACATGTAGCGTAAAACAGCTTTTCAACTGCAAGCTGATTTTAATCATAGGCATTTTAATTCGATCTTTATGTTAAAAATTATACTGTCAATTGTATTTAGATACTTGTAGACCAGTTGATTGTTATTATAGTAAGTCATGTAAATCCTTAATATTAAGATCTCATAAGAATTATTTTATATATTTCTCAATTCTTAAGTGTCTAAACTTTTTTATCTAAATCTACTTACTTCTATTACGTATCATATAATTCTTTAAAATTGCTTGACTCTTTCACAATAAGTAGTACATTATTTAATTTTTCACCGACTTTGAAATCGTAATGTTTGCATTATTTGCTGCTTTAAATGTCTGTATCTAATAATATAATTTTATTAATAAATTCTATCTACCCTCGAAGTTTTTATTATTTTTTCGCCTCAGTTTCTACTAAACAAGACAGTGATAAGGCACAATCATATCAGATTATGTAAATGTTGGAAATTGGTGACATAAAAAAAATAGGAGAGGAAGTTCAGAAGAAAATAATTTATTATCCAGGTAAGACAGTAAGCAGGTATATAATTATATACATAGATTACACGTTGAGACAACATTAGTAGCTAAAAAATATCACATACAGCTAAATTACGAAATATAATTTGTCAGTAAATTAGACAGTTGTACAGATCTAGTGGAGTCTGTATGTAACGGGTGGCGCAAAGGTAATGTCCACGTGAATGTGTGTTACATTTATGTTGTAGACATGAGAATTAGTTTTCAACAAGCCCACCCCACAGAGCATGTTACAAGCCATGGAGCAATACACACCTCAAGAACGTGGAATTATTGTTACCTACTGCTAATGCTTACCTATTTGACAAATCAATCTGTTGTTTTAACACAGCGTGAATTTCGTCGTCGTGTTCCATGTGCTTGGCAAACTGGGTCCATTGCAGATCTAGCAAGAAGTGGCCAATTTGGAGCTAGGGATTTTTTGCGAGCAACAATTCAAAATGCCGTAAAAAGGCTATTTGACAATATAAAAAATAAGGTCATAATTATTGACACCCGTATAGATTATCGCTTTTAAAATCGATTTGCATTAATTTTACTACAAAACAATGTATTATTTATAATTTTGACGTTCAAAAGTGCCTTTAATGTGCCTATTTGAAATAAATGATTTGACTTTGACTTTGACTTTGATAAAAAAAAAACCCGAAAAAACTTCATCTTTTAAAATCTGGCGCCACGTAATCGAAAACGGTCTGGATTGGCTGAACTTAAGATGACGTCATGAATTTAGTAAATTTCTGTCTATCGTTGACAGCCTGATGACGTCTTTTGTCTAGTATCTTGACCGTTTCAACGTTTGTTTACGTGAATCGTGACGTCACGACGCCATATTGTTAAAGATAGTGTTTTGGCGGCTTATTTAAACAGTACATTTTTATTTACTATTTTTAAAAGAAATACATTATGCAATTTGAAGTAATAGGTTTTTGTGGGCTCGTTAGACACCATTAAATAATCTGAGATGTTTATCAGAAACCAGTCAAATAGCCTATTGTGCATCAACTCGAGAGGTGGCCATTTGAGCGATATAATTTCATCAATTTTACACTTTCAAATAAACTTTTCATGAAAGCAGAATCCAATTTTTTTCATTTCTAACAAAATGGCAGCCAATTCAAATTATGACTTACTTTTGCGCCACCCTGTATAAGGAGACTACCAGTCCGTTCTGGTTAGTTTTTACCTCTGACAGCAGCAAGCAACCCAACATCAACCTTATTTTATCGAAAAGAAAGATCACTGATTTTGAATTTTTGCAGAGGTAAAACTAAATAAAAGGAGTGTAGAGAGGTGATTTCGAGTTTGGTGTGAGTGTAAGTGTGCGCGAGGTTTTTTCCCATTCTTACTATCAAATTCGGTTGCAGATGAGGTCTTTAAACTAATTGTTTCGACTCCAAGTTATCCAATGTTTTGAAACATTTTTTTTCTTTTTGAAGCTATTATTGATATAGTATTTTTCTAAGAATATTTGTAATTTCGCAGAGATTGCAAACATGTGTTTGCAGGTATGTTTTTTGGAATTGAGAATTTTGTTGTTGGCGGGCTGATTGGATTCCCTTGTAATTTGATACCGAAAACAAATCACGCGGAGTATACGCGCATTAATATTGTATTGATCGGCAGTTTATCAGAACCATTGAGGTATATAACTAGAGAAGCAAACCTCATTAAAATGTGTCAAAAAAATGTAACCACTATTTAAACGCGACGACGTAGCTTTGAAACCACTACACATTTAAAAGTAAACATATATCTGTCTCACTTACACAAGTCGCAAGAATAATACCGTCGCTTAAATTAGACAAAGACCGCAATATAAACATGCAATGGCGGGAGGGTGTTGCCTAGCCATGCGAAATTTTACCCAACTTTTTAAGCCATAAAAAACTAAAAAAAAAACATTAAACGTTATGAACGTTATTTTTGAATTATGTATTTAAATATTTAAAAACAATTATTTTTATGTTACAATGTTATTTTTTTGTTACATATTGTCACACATTTAGTTTTATAAAATATTTTAAATCACATACCCTATAAATTAAAAACTCCCACATAATGTGGGAAACTAAAACTAAGTTTTTAGTGGCAACATTGAACCTAATTTACAAAATTCTACATTTTATTTATTTTTATTGCGTTTTTACGTTGATATAAACACAGAAACAATAAACTTACGCGTGGAAAGTAATTCCAGTTAATTTATTGTGTTTTTGTGACCTCGAATCGCACTCTTTCACTACGCATTTTCCCATTTTGGCGGTAATTTTCACTCGGCTAACTTCGGTTGACGTCACACAGAGCACTGAACTGACATTAGCTACGATTGAGACTGTGGTCTTGATCCCAGTGGCAACGCCTTGGCGCGGTAATTGCTAATCTAGTGTATGTATATCAATGATCAGAACGGTCACGATGGTGACTCAAAATATTGATATCCAAAGATTCGATTCGATGTTTTAAAAGTATTTCTGACAAATGTCACGTCCCGCGCTGTCATTTGTCTGTCACTAGTATTTTTCTATGTCAATTGTCAATGGTCACTAGTGTCAATTTGTCAATTGTCATAATTGTCAAGTTGTCATTTTTCTTTTGTTTACTTTAAAAAACGTTACAGTCGTAGTTTCTCTTTTATTTTAAAGTCGATTAATTATGAACAGTCGTCTGTTTACATTGTTCTGTATTATTGTTTCTGTTAGATCTAATACAAATGGAGAGTTTTGTACCAAAGATGAAAAATTATGCTCTGAAGACCACAACAAATACAGCAGAGGTTATAAAAAACTTTTTAACTTTCAATATTAGACGAAAAACTGTATTCTATGGGCCCGAAAAGGCGTTATTGTTGTTAGGATAAGATTGACTACTGTTATCATTTCCCTTAAACAACCAATTTTCTTAATTGACAACAGTAAATTGTTGGGTTACTCTAAGAATTTGCTCCCACTGGCCCCTATAATATTTTTGTAGTTAATAAACTATGCAGGACCGTCCCCTATCTATATAATACGTGTTGTATAATATTCCATAGATATTTAACTTTCAGAAGTTAATGATAGATCTATAAAAATCAAAGAAATAATCAACTTAGCTGTTGACGACTATGTTCCTTGTAAGAGTGAAAATTGTAGCTGTCATGCATCAGTGATAGACCGGGACTTGGCGCCATTCAAAGATGGTATTACCATGGAACTATTTGACAGGGCTCAAGTAAAAGCAACCAAGTATCAGGTAATTTAAAACATTATTAATTTCATAGCAGAAAAACAAATCCGAAGTAATACTTGCTTAAATTGCTTGTTATGTTCCAGATAATTGATGGCAAATTGTACAGGGAGAATGAATGCCACTTTCCAGCAAGGTGTGCAGGAGTGGAACACTATCTGATTGCTCTAGCAGCAAAAATGCCAGATTTAGAATTAGCACTGAATACCAGAGATTGGCCCCAAATCAACCAAGCATGGAACCATCCTAAAGCACCAGTATTTTCTTTCAGTAAGGTCCTGAGATTAAGATTTATTATTAAAAAAAGCTTACCAAAAATTCTGTCATGTCTGCTAATACTGGAAGCTGTTCACAAATTATTTAGTGTGCATAGAATGTAAAAAGCAATGGAATACAGATATTCCAGAAATTTTGTCACAAGACATTATTTGCTTATTAAAGTATACTCAAATTTCTTCAGCTACTCATATTTACAGCCTTTCAAATTCTTTTTCAGACAAAAGATTATTATGATATAATGTATCCTGCCTGGAGTTTCTGGGAAGGCGGTCCAGCAATATCCTTGTACCCCACTGGCATAGGCAGATGGGACAAACACAGAATCTCAATATCAGGATCTGCTGACAAGTTAGTAACTAGTTGATGACGGTTTTTAATATCAGCAATAAAAATGCACTTCACTGGTTACAAATGACTAGCTACTGCTCGCGACTTCGTCCACCTGATTCTGTTAAAATAAAATATAGCTCAATAGCACTCAGAGATTCCATTAGTGAAAGAATTTCCAGAATCGGATCAGTATTACCCCTTACAAATTTTACCTCTTTATAATATTAGTATAGACATTAGACTGTCTACCTCTAAAATTTCAGATGGCCATGGGAAAAGAAAGAAAACAAAGGATTTTTCCGAGGATCCAGAACAAGTGAAGAAAGAGATGCTCTTATCCTGCTTTCTAGATCCGACCCTGACCTTGTTGATGCTCAGTACACTAAAAATCAAGCTTGGAAATCGGATATGGTATTTCTAAAGATCTTCATATTGATAAAGAATGTGTGTGGCTACTTTTGGCAGGCCACCAATCACCTAGGTACCAGAATTTATTTGCAGAACAGCTGTTTCTGCAAATAACATCTATACATTAAAGCGGGGTAAAAGTTATATTCTTGATGGTCACCCAGCCAGAAAGAGCCACTCACAGTATGTGGGCATATTTTTTATGCATTGTGTATGAATGATTCTAAACTAAATGAATACTTTTTAATTTAAGGACACACTTTATGCACCACCAGCATCAGAAGTACCATTTGAAGAACATTGTAAATACAAATACCTATTCAACTATAGAGGGGTCGCTGCTAGTTTCAGATTCAAGCATTTATTCCTCTGCAAGTCTTTAGTATTTCATGTTGGTGATCAATGGCTCGAGTTCTTTTACCCGTCACTTAAACCTTGGGTACATTATGTACCTATCAGCCCAAAAGCAACAGAAAAGGAGATAAAGGAACTAATTAACTTTTTCAAAGAAAATGATGAATTAGCTAATGAGATAGCAGATAGAGGCTTCCAACATATTTGGGATCATTTAACTGATAAGGACGTGAAATGTTACTGGCGAAAGCTTCTAAAGAAATACGCGAAGCTAGTGAAATATGATGTGGTGAAAGATGTTGATCTGAAATTAATCTCTTATTAGGATAAGATAAAATAAATTACGTAATATTTTGTAATGTTTGTTTTAGTTAAATGGCCACGACTTATGATTCGCGGTTGGTCGTAGGTTTGAATCCAAGCAGGCGCTTTACTTAGTGTAATTTATTTTATTTCATAACCACTGCCTCAAAATGGTGCAGTAAAACATCGTGAGGAAACCGGCATGTCATAGAACTAAAAAATTCAAGACGTGACATTAACAATCCGCACTGGGCCCGCATGGTGAACTACGGCCCACTCCCTCTCACAGAGGCCTGAGTCCTAGCAGTGGGAACATTATAGGCTGATTATTCTTAGGCTTTTGTAGATTGACTGGCCTGTTGGTCTAGTGGTCAGTGACTATGACTGCTATGCCGGAGGTCGTGGGTTCGATTCCCACCCAGGACAAATGTTTGTGTGATGAGCATGATCATTTGTTCTGTGTCTGGGTGTAATTTATCTATATATGTATGTATTTAGCAATATATAAGTATGTTTATCAGTTGTCTAGTACTCATAACACAAGCTCTGCTTAGCTTGAGACTAGACGGCGTTGTGTGATAGTTGTGGAATATTATATTATATTATTATTATATATTAAACTAGCTGCGCCCCGCGGTTTTACCCGCATAAGTTTCGATCCCGAGGAAAATCGGGACTATGTCCTTTCCCGGGACTCAAACTATTTCGACTTATACCAAATTTCATCTTCAGCGGTTTAAGCGTGCAGAGGTAACAGACAGACACACTTTCGAATTTATAATATTAGTATGGATAAGCGACTAGCCTCAATTTCAAAATGTATGAAGATCAATGCCAGCAGCGTGTCCTATTGGCTGTCTGCACGTTACAGGAACTGGTGGCGACGAACTCTTAGCAGAATTCTGGGCCGACTGCATTTAGATCGCAATCGACATTATAAGAAGAAGGCTAGCAAGACTTTTTGTTTTGCTGGGAATTAGATTTAGAAGTCACTGTGGGTCTACCTAGTCGCTACGATTTGTTTCATAACATATTACATAGCATCTCTCCTGTATTCCTTGGAGATACTGTGAATCGCAGACTACAGCTGCAAAATTAAACTCTTGAAAATTATAATAATTGAATTTATTTATGAAATAAGACCTCATTCAACTCAACACAAGTCATTGTAAAAAGAACATTTTTGAGCTGTTACATATATCAATAATAATAACTCTGTAAATCTCAGGCTGTTACAAAAATATGTAAGTATCAACATAAAATAATAAAGCTTATAAAAGATAATCATTTACACAGTAATATATTGGGCTACTAGAAAATAAAGTGATAAAAACATTTCCCATACATTGTATCAACTCCAATGGCTGGCAGAACAGCGGTTGAAACTAGCCAGTTTAAAAAAAATGGAATAACACCATTTAAAATTAACTTTCGAAAAGACCAAAACTAGGCCACTACTCCTGCCATTACAACGCAACGCTACCTTCTCCACATGAGTATTTACTTCGATTTTAATTCAATACCCATTCCCAAATATGGCCTTATATCAGTCTCAATATTTGTCACACCAATGTAATCCGTATCACACCTTATTTAAAAAGGCACTATTTGACCCAAAAAGTTTTTATAGCGTTGTGCGTTGTTCCCTTTGATTCTATTGCATGTCGATAAACGTGTATCAGTTCTGTTAGAATTGTGATGTAGACGTAATCTATTTAATCATCAATCCCTGTACCCTAATTGCGTAACACACTATCAATCGCAATCAGAATCATTTTGAAAAAATTGTCAGCTCAACAATGTAAATAACGCAATGAATGTCGTTGAACTGTCAAAATGAAAGCCATTCCTACTGTTAGTGTGTTACGCAATTACCCCACAGGAACACCATAAATAGCATAACATCAGAAAATACAAAAGACAACATTCGAACAATCAGTAAAACCATTCATCATTTTCATAAGATGTTTTATTGGTTCTGTAAAACGAGTTCGCAACAACCAGCACGATATGATAATAACTCTGGAAATACTAGTTGATCACATTTATAAGCACCATTTAATTAAGTTCAGGCATACAAGCACAGTTTAATTCTTTTACACTAGATTTACAAATTTATAGATAGAAATTAGAAGCCAGTCTTAGTTGTGCTAGATTGGGAACACTTGAACTTATCTGGAAAATAAACCGTTTGATTACTTAAAAATATATATAAACCAATTTTATATGTATTGATGTACTTATCTAGTTACTAATAGACCAGTAGTAAAAGGCAATGTATAAAAAAAACCGGGCAAGATCGAGTCGGACTCACGCACCGAGGGTTCCGTACCGTCATGTTTTTAAATTTTCATCGGCGAGGCCTATATTCGTCAGAGAATTTTAACACTGCACGTTGCGGTGTAGAATATTGCAGTTTTAGGTCAGCGCTATCTCTTGACCGATAGTGGAACTATTGTAACTTTTGTTGATGAACTAAAAAGTGTGCTATTTAGAGACATCGTTTTATTTTTCCTGTAATCTTTACATAAACTTCTATCACATAGAATAATTTCAGACTTTTCTCTATGCAAACTTCGGAGATAGGAGGAGGGAAACGGTATTTTTTTACATTAAATCAAAAGTCGAAAACTAAACGCGCGGCGTAAAAGAAAAAGTGTTTGAGAATGTGCAAATTGCGCTCTTTCATATAATACCCCCATGCCCCTAGTATTTTCGAATTTTTCAGAATCCCTTTCAGTAACTTGAAAAAAATATCTTTCTTATTTGCAAAATAGTTGGGCAAACGTCGCGTCGTCTAAAACTATTCTTAATTTAAAGTTGATAGCATTAGTAGTTCTTGAGATATCCAGCTGTGACAGACGGAGAGACAGACTGAGTCACACCATAAGGGTTCCTTTTTACCATTTTGGTACGGAACCGTAAAAACAATGTCTTTTACCACTAAGTCAAGTGATCTAAATTCAAGTTTATTTGGAAGTTAATTTACGCTCGAGTTGATCAGCGATGGCAAGGAGGAAGTCTTCGGTGTGTAAGTACATGCCCTCTTTGGTGTCCTTCAGTCCGTGGATGCAGATCACCAAGTCCTTAGTCATTTTGCCGCCGTCAATAGTCTCGACACACGCCTGCAAAAGTAATTAAATATTTTTAGAATATTGCTAAGTCTATTTTATTCCTTCTTATTCCTGCGAACGAGAGCATTTACACAGAAGAGAGGTAAATGAACAGGGTCTGCACTCTAATTGCGTTACACACAATTAATTACAATCTGAATCATTTAGAAGGATATTGCTAATCCATTGCTTCATATTATATTCGAGAAATGTGTCTGCTCAACAACGTTAATAACGTAACGTAACGTTGAACTGTCAAAATGAAACCCATTACTACTGATGGTGTGTTACGCAATTGGCTCTGTATTGAAATTATTATGCGGCGCCCCGCCGCGTTAGATCTCTAATGCAGGAGACTATTTCGATCGATCAGCTTACCGCGGTTTGTCTGTGAATGGGTGACCATCTTTACATACCGAGACCCCTCCGTGTCTCGGAAAGCACGTCCCGGATGTCATTCGTGGATCTTTGACAGACGTTACGGGTAGTCAGAAGGCCGAAAGTCTGACAATCAATCTTACCAAGGGGTATCGTATTACCCAGTAACTGGGTTTTGGGGGTCAGATAGGCAGTCGCTCCATGTAAAATACTGGTATTCAGCTGCCTCCGGTTAGACTGGAAGCCGACCCAAACATAGTTGGGAAAAGGCTAGGCAGATGATGATCCTTTAATTAGAGTGCAAGGACCTATATAAATGTCCTTTGAGAATGTCAAAGATCTACCACATAAAGGCGATGAACCAATAGAAATAGTAGGTTAATAATAATTCGCACGAGTATTGTAATTTTTTTTTTCCTAAACTGGTCATGGGTCGAGTTAAGGTAGCCTTGAATGCTTTTGAAAAATCGTCAATAGTCCAAAAAAATTATAAGCCGAAAACCCGTGTGTAGAATTCTGTGATATTTCGACATTTCCGAGAGATCGCAGAAGAAATCGTCGATTCACGACCATTTATGACGACTTCGTAGTCCTTTATCATCACTAGCTGACATTTAGGTTCAGTGGCTGCCTCGACGGAACGGCAGCAACGTGTGGTTGTGGAGCTGTGTCACAAACTATGCTCCACCTGCTATCCTGCCCTCTGTGCCCCAAAACATGCAGCCAAAGTGACCTCTGCGCTGCCACCGATAACGCCGTGGACGTGGCGAAGTTTTGGGTCAACAAAATTTGGATCACTGTCGTGCCAGCGACACGAAGCAGAAGAAGGGAGTTCAATGAAATAAAACTTGCTACTAATAGAAATACAGTGCAAGAGATCAAAATAATGTTACTGAATATATCAAGGTGAAACCGCACGTTCGCGTTCGGAAGTCAGTGTCAACGACCCTGTTTTAAACAAGATCTTCTTGTTTCGCGACTTTTACGGGCGCGACTGACAAGTCGCATTTAATTGGGTACTCCGGTTTTTGGAAGCTCCTTCATCGTTCGATATTTCCAAAACACATAATATCTGTTTTCTTAATATCAATCAACAGTTTATCTAAATTCGATTTTCCCCGCCTTAATGATTGCAACTGTGATAGCATTTAATAAGTTAATTTATCATTGTGCAAAATTGCAAATGTTTGATAAACTGAACGGGGGGACGTGGAGTTGACTTGTTTACTGCATTCTTGCTGATAAGGAAGGTTTTTTTGGTTCTTAGGTAGATACTTACCTAGTCTGATAAAAAAAAAAAACTTATCCACACATTTACGGAACGGCAGAAGGGTGTGATTGCGGAACTATGTCACAAACCATGCTCCACCTTCTATCCTGCCCTCTGTGTGCCAAAACATGCAGTCAAAGTGACCTCTGCGCTGCCACCGACAACGCCGTGGAAGTGGCAAAGTTTTGGGAAACAAGATTTAAATAAAATACAGTCGTACCGGCGACACGAAGAAGAAGAAGAATTATTATGTTCAAGGTCATTACGACACCAGTTTGATCCCTGAGTATATTCACGTCCACAGAGATAACATAATATTTAGTTAGTACTTATGGCAAACTACTGTTTATGTTGTTATCTCGGAATCTAAAGTCTTTCCAAAACCGGCCAAGTGCGGATGCATAATTGCACATGCACACTTTAACTTAGCTCTGCCCACAGAATCGGACTTTCCCATTATTTCCGAAATAGTTATTATTTTAGTTTTTTGTTGTTTTCTTTCCTGTTTTGTTGCGAGTCTCAAATAAAATATTTTTCTTTCTATTTTTGATTGACTGTGGTTTTTTTAGACAGTCTATCACACGAAAGAGCTAACACTAATACAAAGACAAATGATACAGATTAAGTAATAAAAAGATAACTTACATCTTCAAGCGCGAGTGCGAACCGCCCAAGATCGGGCGTATTATCCAGCTTGGCGCGGTGCAGCAGACCCCTGGTCCACGCGTAGATGGAGGCCACGGGGTTGGTGGAGGTCGGCTTGCCCTGCTGGTGCATGCGGTAGTGACGTGTCACCGTGCCGTGGGCCGCCTCGGACTCCACCGTGCGCCCGTCGGGGCACATGAGGACTGACGTCATCATGCCCAGGGAGCCGTAACCCTGGATATTGTAATGTTACTTGTAAAGCATCCTAGAGAACTATACAGGGTGGCAGGGGCATCGTCGCTCAAACTGAAACCATGAATACAGCACATGGTTCTAGACCACCCAGAGTAAAAAATAATGGTTATCAAAAAAATATATATATACAAGGTGTAACAGAATAAACGCAAGTCCTGAAAGTAGTTTGTTCATAATTGATTACTGAATCAATTTCGGTAACATTTAAGATAGGTATTTTTTTTTTAATTATGTATTTTGCCATACTGATCGCCGATTGAGCCAAAGAAAATTAAATCTTATGTCAAGGCAATAAGACTCAATTTTGAATGCATAAAGTAATGATAGGGTCAACACAATTTACTTAATAAAAATAGTTAGCTTTAAAAAAAAATTTTTTTAATCATTGTATTATGCTTTTAACTCAATACTCTAATGGGGGTGTATGAGGTCTTGCGTTCATTATGTTACGCATTGTATATATATTTTGGATCAGCTATTTAATAAACGACGAAAATTTTTAACGCAGTTCAGTATCATGTCATTGTACTGAACCCATGGTAACAGGTTGCGTATCGATGTCCCTGCCACTACCTATAGGGAAATATTTGTGGCCGAATTCAATAACAAGCTCTCCACATCATCATTCTCCTGCTCTTATACCAATTTATTTGGGCTCAGCGCAACATGTCTTTTTCTCCCATACTTCTCTATTAGTCGACTCGGTCATCTCGGTAGTCACCCCGTTTCTAACCATATGATCATCATTCACACATTCCATCCATCGTTTCTTTGGTCTTCCCCTACTCTTATAGCCAGCTCTCCATACATACCTAAGTACATACAATACGACCGATGAATCTTGGCGGGCCCGAACTTTGCGCAGAAGGCAGCGCAGTAAGATTTTTTAGGAACCAAATGGTTGTCACCATTTGGTTCCTAAAAAATCTTACTGCGAGTCTTACTGTGAGGCGAGTGCGAGAACATGCGCGAAAGTTCTTAGTGCCTATTTTCAGGCTCGCCAAGTTACGTCGGTCGTATTGTATGTAGTGTGTGGGTGTGTGTGTACTTTTAGGTACTTTTATCAGCAAACGGGTCAACAAGAGTTATAAAAGTAGTTGACACATATTATGTGGCGCTCAAAGATAACAACAACAATAAAACTAACTAGTGTTCTTTTGATAACGCTTTTTTTATCAACGCTGAATTGTAGCGTATTCTGGTTTACAACAACTGGATATTGCTTGTTGTAATTTTATTAAAATGATGTGGAAGTATTTATACAATGTGGAGACGACAATACGACAATAAATGAAATCACTCGTAATACGAGTATTTTAGAACTACCAAATACATCCTCACATCGATTTTTTTTTTAACAAACTAAATAGTAGTGATTGGCCGACTATGAGTTTGGACTTTTTTGGAATCTTTGACTAGCTGTACTGACTAAACAATCCATACTAATATCACAGCTTATATTATAAATGCGAAAGTGTGTTTGTCTGTCTGTTACCTCTTTACACTTAAACCGCTGAACCGATTTAGATGAAATTTGGTATAGAGATATTTTGAGTCCCGGAAATGGACATAGGATAGTTTTTTATCCCGATATTCCCACGGGATCGACACTTATGCGGGTGAAACCGCGGGGCGGTGCTAGTTGGATATATTTCGTTGGATATTTGTATGCAGACTGGAAACGTCATAATGAAGTTTATTTTATTGCCATAATATTGTCGTCTCCACCTTGCATATTACGTTTCTTCTTCCATCACCTACTTGCCTAGTGTTGTTTATCTTAGGCTTGTTAGCATACAATCTCTTTGAGCCAAAGGCCTACGTTCTTTCGTCCCTAAAGTCCCAGAATACAAAAGGCTAAATTGACTACAAACCTGAGCTACTACATCAGACTGCACATCACCGTCGTAGTTCTTGCAGGCCCACACGAACCCACCCGAGCCCTTGATCGCCTGCGCCACCATATCGTCGATCAACCGGTGCTCATACCATATCTTCGCGTCTTCGTACTGCTTCTTATAATCACTAGTAAACAATGATAAAAGACTAATTGTAACAGATTCATCAAGCATAGATTAAATCGCGGATTTGATTACATAGTCCCAAACGGGTTTTAGTCTCCAAATCAGTGGGCAAACATTGTGTAACTAATGTGCATTGGGGCAATTACGATAATGGGTATATTGCAATTGATGATAATTTCTACCAAATGCAGCAGGGTACATTTAGATTGATTATAATTTCTACCAAACGCAGCAGGGTACATTCAGATTGATGATAATTTCTACCAAACGCAGCGGGGTACATTCAGATTGATGATAATTTCTACCAAATGCAGCAGGGTACATTTAGATTGATTATAATTTCTACCAAACGCAGCAGGGTACATTCAGATTGATGATAATTTCTACCAAACGCAGCAGGGTACATTCAGATTGATGATAATTTCTACCAAACGCAGCAGGGTACATTCAGATTGATGATAATTTCTACCAAACGCAGCGGGGTACATTCAGATTGATGATAATTTCTACCAAACGCAGTGGCGTATATTCCGATTGATGAACATTTCTACCAAACGCTGTGGCAGTTTTATATTAGCACTCCATTTTATCGGCCGCTGTTTTTCGCTTTAGTGTTATAAATTACAAGTGAAGCTAATGAAAGCGTGTTAAAAAGCCGCTGCGATTGCTAGAAATGATCATCAAACGGAATATACCCACTATCGTAATATATATATCGTAATTATTGCTCCAATAACCTAAAATTCTTATTTTTATACCTTTGATAAACTTCTTCGAAAATATCCTTGAAGCGGCCGTCGTACTTCTTGAGAATAGTGTTCTTAGTAGACAAATACAAAGGCCATTTCTTCTGCAACGCCACCTGATCAAAGACAATACACATTTATGACGTGCATACATATTAACGAGTGCAAATAGTAATGTATAGACTAGAGAGTCTAAACAAGTTTGTGTTCGATATTATTAAGATTCATTGAAGCAAGGTCGCGGTGACCGAACAATTAAACTGTCTGATAGTTTGTTTCCAGTGCGTCACACTGATACATTATTTTTCTCGATTTATTGTTGAACAAACAAGTTGGAAAACAAAACGAATGAATAACCTTTAAATAATGTAAACTATTTTTAACTTGATAAAGCATGCTTTAAATCCGGGTTAATGGGTTAAAATGCATGGTTAATTAATCTTAACTACATCTCTAATCAGACACAATGTGTATATTTTCAAACCTGGAAACTAGAATGAGCGAAGGCACGGATAGACTCGTCAGTGTTATACATTGCCATGGCAACACCCGGTCCCTTGAAGTCAAAAAGCTTTCGTCTATCGACTGTTCCATCTTCTGCAGTATAGACTAACTCCACCTGATAAATAAAACATGTAGGTATTAGGCACGTCTAAATTACAAAAATATTAAAAGCTCTCAAAACGGTGAAGGAAAACATCGTGAGGAAACCGGCATGTCCTAGAACCAAAAATTCGAAGACATGTGACATCCACCAACCCGCACTGGGCCCGCGTGGTGGATTACGGCCCACTCCCTCTCATTGAGAGGAGGCCTGTGTCCCAGCAGTGGGAACATTATAGGCTGATTATGGTTATGGTAAAAGCTCGCGCTCATAAAGCGTATAAAATCGAACTTTGTACTCGACAGTTTCAGGGCTTATTGCGCCCATGTTCCACTTCTTTACTTTATTTATCTATATTTTTCTTCTTTATTAATCAATAGTAATAAAATGCTTTTGTTTACCTTTCCAGGTTTTGGTATGACTAAATCCTGTGCCTTGTACTGGTCACCGTGTGCATGACGACCGATGACCATGGCCTTAGTCCAGCCCGGCACGACTCTTGGGATGCTCTTGCAAAGGATAGGCTCACGGAACACGGTGCCGCCCAGAATGTTACGAATCGTCCCGTTCGGACTCAGCCACATCTTTTTTAACTTGAACTCTAAAATATAAACAAAAACCTTAAATTTCTAATACTAATATAATAAATTGTAAGTTTGTATGTAGGGGTAATCTCTGGAACTACCAGTCGGCTTTGAATAATTCTTTTTGCATTTGATAGCCCAATTCTTGCGGAAGTTTATAGGCTATTTAACATCACGCTATGAGCCTTAGGAGCCGAGCAAAAAGAGTCAGAAAGAACGCTAAGCGAAAACGAAATGATAGCGCGGGAAGGTGATGCGATGCGACGTGGTGGGTGGGAACAAGAAATTTCTCGCGGCCGAGGTCGTGAGCAGAAGCTATTTCTAATACTCACATTAAGATTCAATGTGTGTACTACATGCTTATTCAATATTCAATTACAGTTTCCTATTATGTAAGCAATTCACATACACTAAAAAGGAGTTGAACGAATATCTAAGGGTTACTGACACTAATATATATAGGCCGACCGCTTAACTGAGATGAGACGTTGCCTGAGGTAGCAGCGCGGTGCGGGAGGGGTGTGGTGACGTGATGCGAGAGCTCAGTGATTCGTCACTTGTGACAAAGATCACCCCTCCCGCTCCGCGCAGCTTCCTCAGGCAACGTCCCACAGCCAATATAAGTCTGTGGGTCGGCCTATACTATTTGTATGTAATAAAATAGCTAAAGTGAAATTATCTATCTTTGTGTTTCCTATGTTTCGCTAATATGGATAATACTGCATACGGGACTGGAACCTTCGACCCACAGCCAGAGAGAGAAGTTTAAAGAGTAGGTACAGTCAACAGCAAAAGTAGATGATCAAAGTCAGAAATTCAATACTAATGAACGGAGTTTGCGTCAGAACTGTGTGGCGTCGAAGTGATTCAAAAGTATTGTACGTAGTAAGTATTCTAAGTATGTAATGTAGTAGTACTTCGACGCCACACAGTTCTGACGCGAACTCCGTTCATTAGTATTGAATTTCTGATTTTGATCATCTACTTTTGCTGTTGACTATACACGTGCCATTTGGTTGGTAACTGATAATATACAATGTAATACAAAATAATAAGTGATGATAGCATTGAGAAGATTGTTAGGCATAATAATTTGTTTGTACCTATAAAATTTTATTCGATTTTTTCAAGACTACGCTTGTCACGTACAGTCTTATCACAATTTGTGTGATAGCTTTGAAATAATACCAAACTCTTTATCTATAAATAGTGTGTGTGACTCCCACATTATGATTTAAAATTCTAGTTCGAAAAGTTTGTCTGTACCTACACTATAACTTTTTATTGACTAACGGCCGAACCCAATTACTTATCTGTCACCAGTTTTGGCATATTGGAGGTAGAAAAACCTATCTACTTATCTCTGGTTTTAAAGTCCCAATAATAATCTATAAGTATCAGTAGCGTCCAGTATAATTATATTAAAGCAGTTATTATTATACTGGCTACCATCATCAGTAGCGATCCGTCTTTAACTGAAAATAGGTTATTGGGTTCGGCCGTAATTCAACTACCTACTTAATTAATTTTTTGTGATAACAAATTACATACATAGGTATATTAAAAATGAAAGAAATCGATTCTGAAAAAAATACTTTCATAGTGTGCATTAAATTCAGTTAAACATTGTTTATAATGATTATAAAATTGTAATAAGCCTATGCTGTCTCACTGCAGGGCAGTCTTTTCTTCCCAGTCTACAGCCAGCGATTCCATCCCGCAATCCTGCTAGCTTTCAGGATGGATGGATGTTAGTTCCTCTGTCATGGAAAAACTGGCCAAATGCGAGTCGGACTCGCACACGAAGGGTTCCATACCACAAGGCAAAAACGCCGAAAAAAATACGTTTGTTGTATGGGAGCCCCCTTAAATATTTATTTTATTCTGTTTTTAGTATTTTTTGTTATAGTGGCAACGCCGGCAACAGAAATACATCATCTGTGAAAATTTCAACTGTCTAGCTATCACGGTTCATGAGATACAGATCCGTCTGCCTGCTGACAGACGGACAGTGGAGTCTTAGTATTAGGGTCCCGTTTTTACCCTTTGGGTACGGAACCCTAAAAACCTCTCAACGGATTTTGATGAAACTTCACAGTAATAGGTATAGTTTGTACCTGCATCAGAATAACAAATAAGCTATCATGGTACATAACATGATTTCCGCTCTCCACGCGATCGAAGCCGCGGGCGAAAGCCAGTTCTAGAATAAAAACTTAAATAAATGCAAGAAGTATACCTTCAACTCTCTGTTCATCAGGAGTGATGGTGGCGCACTTGATTCCGACATTGTGCTTGAGGATGGCGTGTGCCGCGTCAATGGTGACCTGGTCGTCAGTGGCGTCGCGGTGAGGCAGACCCAGGTCGTAGTACAAGCAATCCAACTGTAGAATTATTCTGTGTTAATCTCATATATTTTTCTTAGTTTTATGCTAGAATGAAGGGGGTGTACAGCCTCCATAAGAGGCGATACGTACGACTATGGGCAGTCAGCCCTACTACCACCATACTGAATGAGGGGCGCTACACACGTTTAGGTCAGCGGTGATTCGGCACAGGCCGGGCGAGAAAGCATATTTTGCCGCTCGGCTGTGCCGAATCAAACCGTCCCGCGGCCCGAACAAGTGTGTAGCACAGCTTATATTTGCGCCAACATGAGATTAGAGGAAAGGGAATGTTTTTGTTTCTGTAATGTAATGCTGTTACAAGTGTTACACATCCGACTTGATCCTTGTACAGTCAACAGCAAAAGTAGATGATGAAAATCAGAAATTCAATACTAATGAACGGAGTTCGCGTCAGAACTGTGTGGCGTCGAAGTGATTCAAAAGTATTCTACGTAGTAAGTATTCTAAGTAGTAGTACTTCGACGCCACATAGTTCTGACGCGAACTCCGTTCATTAGTATTGAATTTCTGATTTTGATCATCTACTTTTGCTGTTGACTGTACTTTATAATTATAGGTATATTTTACATTGTTTTATTTTGATTGTGTCCTAATGTAATGTAATCAAATGGCAACCCTCTTCTGGATCGACTACCTGACCTGTATAGATCAGATTGGAGCATCTGCTTTGCACAATGAAGGTCATCATTCCCTTGACTTATACATTCTCATCCATCAAAGCAATTATTGACATTAATTTACAAAATACACATTAAATTATTTTCTAACGTAAATTAGGTAAACTGTGATAACGATAGCAGTGTAAAACTATTTGTTACAAATGATAACTGGAGTAGTACACGATAACATTGGCACAATAAAACTGTGATAAGAATAGTTAGTAGTCCTAATGTTAGAGTCCGTCTTACGAGAGAAGTCCCGCTGCATAATGTGGAACTAATTATACAGCAGACAACGTTCCTTTAACAACGCTCCTACCTCAGACACCTTTCTCTGTTTAAGATTGTGTATTTTACTAACTAAAACCACAGTATAAAAACCACACAGTAGGTCGACGCCTTTGATCTCGTGGTAAATGCCGACAACGTCTAGACATTATCGCGACAGCTAGGGTTGTCACTTGTCTCAAGTAAACAATATTAATTTATTAATTAATTTATTTGAGATCAACATCGTCATCAACATTACTATTATCATAAACAATAATAACAATTATCAAAATATCGTCTTTTTAACCCCCCACGCAAAAACGACGGGGTGTTACAAGTTTGACGTGTCTGTGTGTTGTGTGTCTGTCTGTGGCATCGTAGCAAAAACGAACGGAAACGGATAAACCGATTTTGAACCGATGGTGAATTAGTCGGAAGTGTTCTTAGCTATGTTTGATGAAAATCGGTTCAAGATGGCCCCCACCACAAAATGGCGGATTACATCATTTTTCACAACTCCTTCAATATGGGTATCAAATGAAAGGGCTTGACTAGTGGAATACTATACACTATGATAAATTTCAAATCCAAGATGGCCGCCACCACAAAATGGCAAATTACATTTTTTTTTTCACAACTCCTTCAATATAGGTAAGTATCAAATGCAAGAGCTTGACAAGTAGAATAATGTACACTATATTGAAAGGGAATGAGGAATATTAAGTAAAACTTGAAAATTTTTTTTTTCCTAGATTGATGAGGAAACTGGAGTGATGACTGGTACCTACGACCGCTGATTTTGACCATTTTTACGAATGGAATTATTCTACTTAACATACGTTTTTCTACATCAGATAGTGTCGCAGTCCCATTTTCAAACAACAGGCCAAACGACATCTGTGATGAAAAATTACATTGTTTCGCAGCCGCCATCTTGAATTTTGATTTTGACCTCATATTCGCTGTCAGCACCCTCGAAATCTTTGGAAACGACACCCATGACGAAATTTGTAAATTTTCGCAGCCGCCATCTTGAATTTTGATTATGACCTCATATTCGATGTCAGCACCCTCGAAATCCTTGGAAACGACACCCATGATGAAAAAAATTTAAATTTTCGCAGCCGCCATCTTGAATTTTGATTATGACGTCATATTCGTTGTCAGCACCCTTGAAATCCTTGGAAACGACACCCATGATGAAATTTGAAAATTTTCGAAGCCGCCATCATGAATTTTGATTATGACCTCATATTCGTTGTCAGCACCCTCGAAATCCTTGGAAACGACACCCATGATGAAAAATTTGAAAATTTTCGCAGCCGCCATCTTGAATTTTGATTATGACCTCATATTCGTTGTCAGCACCCTTGAAATTCTTGGAAACGACACCCATGATGAATAATTTGAAAATTTTTGCAGCCGCCATTTTGGATTTTCGTTTAGACTGCACTATCGGCTTTAGCGTCCTCGAAAGCCATGGAAATGTCAAGTAAAAAAAAATAAACTGAAAAGAAAAATAATTAGAAAAAAAAAACTTAACAAATAAGCAAGCACTCAAATGTTACATGTCGTATCTCTGTATTTGTCTTCATAAATTAAAAATAAAATAAAATGTGTACCATTACATTTTTGACAATAGTATCCCAATAATAAAATCAATACCGAAAAGTCGAAATCATCAACCCTGAAAGTTATGTCCCGAACTACTAACACGGTGGCAGTATGCAGTTCGGGCTCGCACCTCCCGCGTCTCGCCCCTCACACCCCGCACGATTGCCCTGTCTAGACGGCTTCGTCGAACGACTGTATGATGTATAGACTGTGCTAAAACCTGATAATGTTTAGATAAATAAAAAAACTGGCCAAGTGCGAGTCGGACTCGCACACGAAGGGTTTCGTACCACAGGGCAAAAACACCGAAAAACACGTTTGTTGTATGGGAGCCCCCCTTAAATATTTATTTTATTTTAATTTTTAGTATTTGTTGTTATAACGGCAACAGAAATACATCATCTGTGAAAATTTCAATTGTCTATCACGGTTCATGAGATACAGCCTGGTGACAGACATACGGACGGACGGACAGACAGCGAAGTCTTAGTAATAGGGTCCCGTTTTTACCCTTTGGGTACGGAACACTTGAAAAGACAATCGTAGCCACACAAAAAAAAATTTAGGTTGTAAGTATACGCGTCGACTTGAGAACCTCTATCTTTTTTATGTCAGCTAAAAAAATAAAAAATGTATCATTCCAATTAGCCCAGTTCTTAAGGAAGATTATAGGCTATTTAGAACTGTCTGAAAGGTCGCTAAGTGAAAGCGAAGTAATAACGCGAGCAGGCGACGCTCTGCGACGCGACGGGGTGGGTCGGGGGAACAAGAAATTTCACGCGGACCATGGTATAATAATATACGTTTTTATGGTTCCGTACCCAAATACTAAGACTTCGCTGTCTGTCCGTCCGTCCGTCCGTCTGTCTGTCACCAGGCTGTATCTCAAGAACCGCGATAGCTAGAAAGCTGGAATTTTCACAAATTATGTATTTCTGTTGCCGCTATAACAACAAATACTAAAAACAAAATAAAATAAATATTTAAGGGGGGCTCCCATACAACAAACGCGATTTTTTTGCCCTTTTTTGCTCGATATCAATAATGGCAACAGGTAGGCACTTGAAATATTCACAGAATACTCAGTTGTATTTTTACTTTAATAATAAACAATAAAATTAAAATAAAATAAATATTTAAGGGGGGCTCCCATACAACAAACGTGTTTTTTTCGGCGTTTTTGCCTTGTGGTACGGAACCCTTCGTGTGCGAGTCCGACTCGCACTTGGCCAGTTTTTTTTAGACCATGACGCGAACGAAGGTAGAAGCTGGTTTCTAATATCCATACGTACTAATATTATAAATTCGAAAGTAACTCAGTCTGTCTGTCTGTTACCTTTTCACGCCTAAACCACTGAACGGATTAGGATAAAATTTGGCAGACAGATAGATTGCATCCCGGGGAAGGACTGAGGCTAGGAACTCACGGAGCGATTTTCGCCCGCGTCCGCTGCGGTTGCGGGCCCGCAGCTTCTGTAGAATGCAAATATTTATATAAAAAATTAAAGCACATTTCACGACGCGTTTTACGCCCGCGGTGTTCGCGGTTGTATGCGGCTCCCGCTGTACCGGCGGGCAACTAGTAGAATCGCGCGGGCCGCGGTTACCCGCAGCCTCGGCGGGTGGCGCCCGCGCGCTTTGCGATCGGTTGCGATCGGTTGGCGGGCGACCGCGGGGGCCGGCGGGTGGCGCGGTGGGAGGTACGGCCGGCCGGCCGGTACGGAGGTAGGGAGGCGGCGGCCGCGTAACCGCGCGAATAACCGGTCTCGTGAGTTTTGAAATAAAACCGCAGATCCACGACCGCGGCGGTTGCGGGCGAAAATCGCTCCGTGAGTTCCTAGCCATAGGGTATTTTTATCCCGATATTCCCACGGGTTCGACACTAACTTATGCGGGTGAAACCGCAGGCCCTGCTAGTAATATTGTAAAGCTAAAGTTTGTATGTTTGAACGCGCTATTCTCTGAAACTACCACTCGGATTAAAAAAAATCTGTTTGCATTTGATAGCCCAATTCTTGAGGAAGGTTCTAGGTTCTTTAACATGACGCCACGGGGACTGACGCCACGGGGGCTCACGCCCCTTAAGAGCCGAGCAAAAAGAAAAAAAAACGCTAAGTGAAAACGAAGTCATGCGTTGCGACGGGGTGGGTCGGGGGAACAAGAAAGGATTTTGAAGGTCTGTGGCTTAACTACCTGTCCGTTTTGAAAAAAAATCTAATTGTTGGTTAGGTAAGTATGCCAGGCTCCATAAAAAAAACTTCAATTCCCTTTCACGTGGACGAAATCGCGGGCAGAAGCTGGTCTCTAATACACAAAAACCATAAGCAACATTAATACCATTTGATGGAGAGAAGCATGTCTTTTAGGTACGACGACTGTAGAATATTACACGTTTAAATATAATCGTGATGGCAATAGACGGTAAGTAAGAAAACCGGCCAAGTGCGAGCCGGACTCGCACACGAAGGGTTCCGTACCACAAGGCATAAAACGCCGAAAAAAACTTATTTTATTTTTATTATTATTATTTGTTGTTATAGCAGCAACAGAAATAAATCATCTGTGAAAATTTCAACTGTCTAGCTTTCACGGTTCATGAGATACAGCCAGGGTGACAGACAGACAGAAAATTAAGGTTGAGAATATATACTTAATATTATAAAGCTGAAGAGTTTGTTTGTTTGAACGCGCTAATCTCAGGAACTGCTGGTTCGAATTAAAAAAATATTTTTGTGTTGGATAGTCCATTTATCGAGGAAGGCTATAGGCTATATAACATCACGCTACGACCCTTAGGAGCCGCGCAGTGTGTAACACCGCGGGGAACAGCTAGTCTATGATCTATGATATAGACTAAAAGTGAACTGTCATCAATAATAACAGTATTGTTTCTAGTATATTTATATCTGACTTACCTTAACATAAGGGAATATGAGCTTCTCTTTAATCATGGACCAAATGATGCGGGTCATCTCGTCACCATCCATTTCAACAACAGGGTTCTTAGCCACAACTCTCTTGGCCGTTGCATCTAAAAGAACGAGGATTTTAAGATGGAATATCTTTATTATATTTTATGATAGAAAAGCTTTAGAATAATAATGAAAGTTAGAAATCTAAACTAATAATATAAAGACAAAAGATTTGATTTTTTGTATGTATGTTTGTTTGTTAAGCTTTCACACTAAATTGGGTGAATGGATTTGGATGAAATTTGGCACATTGGTAGACCATGACCTTGATTAGGACATAGGAAACTTTTTATCTCAATATTCCCAGGAGATCGAGACATACGGGGAAACCCAAGGGCCCAGCTATATTTAAATAAACCTGTACAAAATTAAACTTCTGTTCTTAAAGGTATTGTATGATGGTATTTTGTTACTAGTAAGTTAATTAATATAATCAGTTCATTGTTCCACTGCACTAACATTCAACAATTTATTTAAGGTCAAACAAAATGAAACACCTTTGGGGAATAAACTTAACAAAAAAAATATCCCGAAACTAGAATACTAACAGCGATTTGTGTAAATATAGTGTGGCAGTGACATAGGCGTGCATCCTATTACCATGGATTCAGGGCATGATTCTGAACCTGAGTTGAAGTTTTTCATTGGTTATTATAAAAAAAAATTGCAGTTTCATACATTTTGACCGTGCAGGTATTGCACTTTTCTATGACAGCAAATAATTTTTAAAGTGAAAACTTCTTTAGCATTTTTTGAGACGGGATAAACTCGCGACACTGTTACCGTAACCGACACCGCGCTACATTCGGATGTGTTTGGCTGTCCCCAGGATGTACTCGGTTTTAATGTATATTATTATCCGATATGTCAGTGAGTGATGGCAAAGTATTCTGTTTGTGTTTTGTTTTTCACTTCTGTCAGCACTGTCGGAGTGCCTCGTAAACAGGGACTAAAATAGCTCTTTAATCCCTAGGGATTAAACGTGATATGGATTTGGAATGTGGATATTGTAAGTAAACACTCTCGCCTTTAAAGTAGTTGTTTGCTCCCTTGGCAAAAAACACAATCTACTATTTTGATAACCAACTAAAAACACAGTTGCTAAAGTGAGCTAAGTGCTAAATTAGAGCTATTGTCGCGAATTAACTAGGCACAAAGAATAACTAATACATTCCCACTTGAGTTATTAGCAGGCAGATCGGAGCATATACAACCCGGTCACAATATCTGTGCACCTCGCTGGAATGCGGCGCCTCTCCCGCTTCCCCTGTCACCTCTCGCCTTCATCAATAATAAATTGATTTGAAAAGGTTAGTAATTATATAATTAGTAATATATATAATTAGTAATTATATATAAAATAGTCAGGTGCACAGATATTGTGACCGGGTTGTACTCATCAACGAACAAATAAACATTAAATTAACAGTTTCAAAACTATAAAAACTAAATTCTTCAACCTGTACATTGCATGAGCAAAGTCTCAGTTCAATAATATCAATTTGACTGCAATAACATAGTTAGTGGCGCATTAAACTAGATCTACTGTCTAAAAGACCTGGAGAATTTCATTTGAATAAATAAGTTTCATTCATTTACAGTAAAATAAATACCACAGTTACCTAACCAAAAAACTATTTGAATAAATAAGTTTCATTCATTTATAGTAAAATAAATACCACAGTTACCTAACCAAAAAACTAGTCATGAATAAAACTACTTACAATTTCTTGATTGAACGGCGCTAAGTTCTGTTACATACTTCAATAGCTTTCTGCTGTTACCGGCCATTTTTACAAATTATTTATATGGCGCTATTGCTTCAGTAATTTATCACAAAACCAAACGATTTCACACAATCAAACGGCAGTATCTTTCAGCTGCCAAAGTTGGCCGCACAGAGTACTTTGATAAGACCGGTGTAGTGTGAACTCGGTGTGCATGAATGAAATGACAGTCACAGCCACATGACAGCACAGGCAAGACACAAAGCCAAAAGAAAAGCACACACGCAAACACACGCACAATCTGCCAAAGTGTTGACACTAGTGATGGGATAGTATTTTATTAATTGATCGGTATCGATATTTATTGGTTTTGTAGTACTAGTACAAAATTAAACATTACCATTCAATGGGGAAGGCAACTTTCAAAATGTCGTAGCTGGTTCCGAAAACAAGCTAATAATGTAAGGCGTGAGGTGTTTTTTATTTATTTTTGTGATTATGACTCGTTGTTGTGTTCCTCATTGCTCAAAAATTGGAGTCTATCTACTATTTTCCGAAACACCCTAAACTTAGAAAATTGAATCTATTTGCAGATAATTATTTAAATTAAACAGAATTGGAGTATAATGCAGAAACATTTTGAAAAAAGTGATTACGAGGAAATAAATAATATTGAGTTATTAATTCTGACTCTTTTCATTTAACTTTAAACATATAATAAAATGGTAGGAAATTCAATACTTTTTTAAAAGAATACTTGGTGTGTGATCTACAATCGATACCGAAGCCAAAAATATAGTTTTTAGAATTTTTGTCTGTTTATCTGTTTGTTTGTAGGTATGTATGTCCGGGATAAACTCAAAAAGTACTGCATGAATTTACTTCAAATTTGGCACGAATATTATTAAGAAGTCGGGTCAACATTTAAGTTACATATTATCACGCTATCACCTACGGGGAACGAGCAGTGAACCTTTAATCTATATACATATAATAAAATAGTATACATATAATAAAACAGTAAAAAAACTGTGCACATTGAATATATTTAAAAAAATTGAGGGGGTTTAGAAACGGTAATAGAATACGAAAACGAATCCAAAAAAAAATTCTGTCTGTTTGCTTGTACACGCTAATCTTCGGAACTACTGGACGAATTTAAATGATTTCTTTTTTGTTGTATAGGTATTAAGTCTGGGCAACATATAGGCTAAATTTATCTTGGAAACTTGAACATCTGATGCAGAACAGCTACAGACCAGCTAAACTATAAGAGATACAAAAATGGTAGGTACCATAGCAAAAATTGTTCCACGTGATGAGCATTTTCTGCTAAGAGAATAAATTTGAACCTTTAATAAATTTGAAATTTTAACACCTGATGTGGAAGTTGTGGAACTCCAAGAGCCCAGCTACACTATAACATAATTATATAGGAATGACGTCTTAGCAAAAGTTGTTCGGTCTGATGGGCATTTCCTGTTGACTTACAAAAATGAAAGATCTGGAAGTCTCGAATCGTCTCGCGCATCCCGTTGTTTTCTCGTCCCTGGGCTCTTAGAATTCGACATCAGACGTTTCAGATCTTCGATTTTGACGACCCCGTTGTCGCTGGCATAAGCTACAGGATCCGCGTACGAAGTCGCCGGCAGAAGCTAGTGTTAAATAAATATTAATTTCAAATGTTAATATTACCGAAAATAACGAAATAATGTATTAAAATAAAACTTGTAGGGTACATACAGTGCCGGATTAAGAGTACTTGATGCCCTAAGCAATCCACGCCTGTAGACCCTCCTATCCACTAGTCGCGTCGTATTTTTCCAAAACATCGACGAGCGATTTGTAAAGATTGGCGCACATCTCTAGAGTGATTTTTGGGTCTTGTAATATCTTGCTGATAAACAGCCTTGCCATTCATGTGCTAGCAAATACTGTTTCGGTGCTGTTTTTGCCTTATGGCGTATTAAGCAATTGCTTAGGGCATCACGTCTCGGGGGCAGAGACGTGATGCCCTAAGCAATTGCTTAATACGCTTATGGGCTAATCCGGCACTGGGTACATACCATATCATTTAGTATATTCATTTATATTTTAAACTCACACAACACAACACGTTCATATCCAAACATAATCAAAATATTTATTTACATTTATTATATAATTGTCCTCATTCATTTTCACCGTCAATGCGGTTGATGACGGGCCACCAGTAAACACTGGACCCTGTGCACTGGACTCGCGCACGCCGAACGACGTCATTGTGACGTAGCCGGCAGGTGCCGAGGTGGGAGTGGACGAAGCGATCGTCCACTCACCTTGCCGCGACCTTCAGTCGAAACTAGCTCACGCGCTACTCGGCTGCGCATGATTTCGTGACACGTCGTTCGCCTATATTATTTTAGTAATCTATCCGAATAACTGTTATTATTGTGCTGTGACTATTGTGACTGTGTGTGCCTATTATCATCTTGACTATTCTCCTTCCGACTGTTTTCTGTGTGTGTGTGTGTGTGTGTTGCTCAATATAACTGTGAGTACTATTAGCAGACTTGACTTTCATTCCTCTGCCTATTACACACTCCTAATAACTACTATAAACTCATGAATGAACACGAAATGGAATGATTGAATGAAATGTCAAATTGATTAGTACTTTGGTAGGCCGTAGGAACCTAGTTATGGACACGCAAGAATTAGCTTTAAACGACAACGGGGAGGCCCATTGAAATTTAAATCTAGTAATCACCTCGACCTTTTGATTTTTACTTGCGGTTAGTAATAGCAGAACACGTTAGTAAACCAGCCATTAAATTAAAAATATGTTTGATTATATATCGATACTTTGACTGTTGAGTACGTCACTAGACAAATTTTAAGACGTCCCTCAGTGTTGTAACTTATATTGTTTCTACTATTTTAGAAGAATTTGCTAATTAAAATAAGAAGTAAGCACTCTCCATTTGTTCACGTTTATGATGCGCATCATGAAGGCGAAATGAGTGAGATGACCAACTAATAACAGTTCATTACTTCCAAACTCTATCATCGAGTGAGATGGGCGTTAAATGCGGGTGTGTAATGTTTGGTATAACAACAGATAGTCTAACTTCGTTTGACATAACTCTCATATGATATAATTTTCATATGCTAAGTCAAAGTCAAAGTCAAATCATTTATTTCAAATAGGCACATTAAAGGCACTTTTGAACGTCAAAAAAAAACTAAATAGAAATGATTCTAGTCGCCCATTCGAAAAGGTAGTTTTCGTATGGAGAAGAATGGGCAAGAAACTCCACCGTTACTCTTTTAAAAATGTTTTACAAGGTCTTGTATACATAATAAAATTTATATGTGAACACGATGCACCCATAATAAAATTAGTCTACCACAAAAGGTAAAAAGAATTAAAAATTAAGCAATGACAGGTAAATCAAATAAGTGATAGATACATGGTGCTCACATATTTACAAGTTATTTAAAAAAAAAGAAAAATGAAAAAATGCAAAAGTAGTTGAACTTTAAAAAGTGTGTGAGCCACTGCAGTCGCAGATTGTAAAATTGAATTAGAATAAGATGTCATAATTAAAAATATATATATAAATTAAATTAGGAACAAGTTTGATTTTGTCTAGACTTTTAGATTGTCCTATGGAGCAGGACCAGCATGTTTCCAAACATTCTTATCTTGGATATAATCCTCTAATTTGTAATATCCTTGTTTACAAAGTGTACTTTTAATATGAGTTTTAAATTTTCTTTCATTTAATTGCAATATGTCACAAGGCTATAAAAACATTTAACCTAATTTCATATGATCTAATGTTATATTTGATATAATTTTCTTTTTCTCTAATTTCATTTAGTACTAGCTTCTGCCCGCGACTTCGTCCGCGTGAAATTTCTTGTACCCCCACCCCGTCGCGTCGCAACACTTCGTATTCGCTTACCGTTCACTCTGAGTTTTTTTCTTTTTGCTCGGCTCCTAAGGGTCATAGCGTGATGTTAAATAGCCTATAGCCTTCCTCAAGAATTGGGCTATCAAATGCAAAAAGAATTCAAATCTGACCGGTAGTTAAAGAGATTATCGCGTTCAAACAAACAAACTCTTCAGCTTTATTATTAGTATAGATAAAAAACTCTATGGCCAATAACTCCTTAATAGGTACCAACTCTTAACATCTTACACACGTGATAACTTTTAAACGAAATATCCGATTGAGATGAAACAAAAAGTATTTTACTTCTTCATAAATACTCTTGATAACATAATGCTTAATTTCGATAAAGATTAATATTACGATACATATTTAACGTAGTTTTTTTTTCTTCAGACGATTTAATAATTATTTTGAACACAAAATCGGTTATTGTGATTAAACCATGATAGCTAGATATATGTTCTCGCGGACTTTTTTGTAGGTCTTAATGGGCTCTACAAACCCGTAGTACATTATTTTGTTCTATTGTCAATAGTTTTTGCAGCGCACGCAAAAATAGGTTTTCGATTTTACACCTTGTGTTACAAAATAGCAATTTTATTACGGATCCCTAATTTTGAAGAAAAAAAATATAGCCTATAGCCTTCCTCGATAAATGGACTACCCAACACTAAAATAATCATTCAAATCGTACCAGTAGTTTCAGAGATTAGCGCGTTCAAACAAACAAACAAACAAACAAACTCTGCAGCTTTATAATATTAGTATAGATAACGTTATTTCATATAATTTTCATATTGTATAATGCTCCTTTTATATAAAGTTCATTTGACCTAACATTCATATTAAATAATTTTCTGCCCTTCGCTCGCAAGAGATGCAAGAGCATTCTATGTAAAGAATCGCTCTTGTGTTCTATGTGTGTGTTCTATTTCTGAGTGAAGGGTTTAAAATAACCTAACCTCGAGTTTCCCTTCGCTCGCTCTTGCACCCTATGTCGACGGAGCCCCGCTTCGCGGGGCCCCTATTTCTGTGTAAAGGGTTTAAAGTAACCTAACACAACCTAACCTCGGGGTGCCCTTCGCTCGCTCTTGCATCCTATGTCGACGGAGCCCCGCTTCGCGGGGCCCCTATTTCTGTGTAAAGGGTTTAAAGTAACCTAACACAACCTAACCTCGGGGTGCCCTTCGCTCGCTCTTGCATGTTCTTGGATGTAATATTGAGATCGTAAAACGAAAGCAAACGAAAGTTAGTCAACGAGCATAAGTGACGTCGGTGACGCAATGTTTATTTTTCAAGCGTTTTGGCTTTGGCACCTAGTAACGTAGTCAGTTCAACGCCATCTATAGAGTTCTTGGAAACTATGTTTTTTTTTAATACTCAAAAAGAAAACCTTTCATTATAATAAAAGGGCATGGCTTAGTATCATTTATCTAAACACTATAAAAATTATGATAGGTAACACAATAAAAATGAAACCATTAGAAGAATGCGAGTCTTTCGTTGTCGTCGTTCGTCGTTAGTCATTGTCGTCATTAGTAGTTTTAATCATCTAAACAGACGAACTGCATTCCAATTAGTTGCAAAATTGCAGTTCGGATCCAGTTTTAATAATTATAATCGACAAGACTACATCGTAACTACCAAACTGACTGAGCTGCAGTCGCGGCGTGCAGTCCACAAGTACTGGCGATGAACATGCCAACTGCAAGGGGAGAATTTTAAGTGCAGCCGGTCTGTGTAAACAAAAGGGCTGCATTTAACGGGTGTGTCACATTTGATATAGTAACAAAAGTTCTAACGATCATAAGACCTAATTTCGTTTAATATAATTTTTATTTAATATAACGATCAAATGATATAATTAATTATTGATATAACTTCATTTTACCTTATTTCATATGGTATAATGAACAGTTTATATAATGCACATTTGAAATAATATTCACATAATATAATATTCAGTTGCTATAATATTCAAAATCTATAAGTAACGTTTAATATAATTTGGAAATGTCTACTTTTAACAAGCGAAGCGGGGCTCCGTCGACACAGGATGCAAGAGCGAGCAAAGGGCACCCCGAGGTTAGGTTGTGTTAGGTTACTTTAAACCCTTTACACAGAAATAGGGGCCCCGCGAAGCGGGGCTCCGTCGACATAGGATGCAAGAGCGAGCGAAGGGCACCCCGAGGTTAGGTTGTGTTAGGTTACTTTAAACCCTTTACACAGAAATAGGGGCCCCGCGAAGCGGGGCTCCGTCGACATAGGGTGCAAGAGCGAGCGAAGGGCAACTCGAGGTTAGGTTATTTTAAACCCTTCACTCAGAAATAGAACACACACACATAGAACACAAGAGCGATTCTTTACATAGAATGCTCTTGCATCTCTTGCGAGCGAAGGGCAGAAAATTATTTAATATGAATGTTAGGTCAAATGAACTTTATATAAAAGGAGCATTATACAATATGAAAATTATATGAAATAACGTTATACTAAATGAAATTAGAGAAAAAGAAAATTATATCAAATATAACATTAGATCATATGAAATTAGGTTAAATGTTTTTATAGCATATGAAAATTATATCATATGAGAGTTATGTCAAACGAAATTAGACTATCTGTTGTCTTGCTAAACTAACTAAAGTACTAGAAAGCTGTAATTTTGCAGAAGTGTGTATATAAATTACTCCGACAAAGTGGTAAAATAAAATTTTGGAAAATATATTTTTTTAGGGTAGCTCCCCTACATGTGCAGTGGGGATGAATATTTTTCGTAGTTACCCCATCATGTGGGATATCGTTGAATAGGTCTTCTAAAATGACTTGGGGGTTGCTAAATTTATTTTTCGATTTAATGCTCCATTTACGAAATATTAAACTTTAAAGTGCAAATTTTTGTTCAAGTAGTCCCCCTCTAAAAGCTAAACTGAAAAATTCACGATGATAGTGCGTTTTATGAACTTTAAAGGAAAATTATAGCGGTTAAAATAACTTTATTAGTTTAGCAAGTCGTTGAACTTGGGTGTTGGATAATTTTGTACGAAATACAAAATCCTTAGCATCCTTTAAAGCACAGAGCACTTTTCTTTAAAGTGACTAAGATGAAGTAGTTGCTTGTTTATAACGGGTAAAGACTTGCATAGAAAAACAAAAAAAAAAAAAAAAAATATATATTCAGAATAAAGAACAACAGAATCGTACTACATTGTGATAACGGGCTACTACGGAACCCTACACTGTGCGTGGCCCGACACGCACTTGGCCGGTTTTTTTTTATATTGTTTTCAATATGGATAGAAAATTCACTCGAAATCGAAACCTTATAATACACTGTATTAGTAGAAATGGAAATAATTTACAAGCAACCCTGAAACGTCAAACGCGCGTCTGGATTGCACTTTGTTGCAGGGGGTTGCACACAGTCTCACACAGACACACACATCCGTGCGTTCGCCTGTCCTCGGCTCGCTGTCGCTGATTGCTTGTTGCACGGACAGCCGATACCAAATTGTCGTTATTCTCGTTATCGAATAGAGTGAGTAAATTGCAAATGCCAACTCTATCGCAGTACCGGGCACGCCGGGCTGCGGGTGTCGTCTGGGCATTGAACAATTAATACCAAGCGAAATACAGAATAATAATTTTGGTGCCCCCATTTCAATTTGCGCCCGTGGTGGTTTTGGTTCGTCCGTCTAAATATATTTACTTGTAACTTCGTTAACGTCTTCGACCACTTAAAGCTTAATTTCACTCCCATCAGTTTTTCAACGAAGTTTGTAAAGAATTGCCGAGCAAGGGGTCTACGGACTACGCTACGGTCACAAGTTTGGAAGCCGGCTTTGACGCAGGTAATTGCATGCAGTTTTTATAAGCTATAGCTTATTTATTTTTTGTTTAAATGCAAGATAATCATTGTTTTTCATTCATAATTTCATAAGTTTAGAATGTTTAAACAAGCGACCAGAAAATAAAAATATTTCGTTCCAGTATTTAGCCACCTATTTATAACTGAGGAATAGTTAAGGTTAGTGGTTTAAATTAAATGTGTGACCTACATTATTAGCTGCATATTAAAATTGCAGAATTTTAAGGTCTTATCCAATAAATTGGCTTAGTCCAACATAATAATAAGCTTTTAATATGTAGTAGGTCCTATACTAAGTTATTTATCACATACACGCGCGTTTCTATAAACTACATCCCTCATCTCTCATTGCAAATTATCCTAAAAAGCATTGTATCCAAACTAGAAGCATTGTAATTATTTTTATTACGGCAACATGTCCGGTAAAATTATAGTCACACATACACATATTCTGCCTATAATGTTCTCACTACTGGGACACAGGCCTCCTCTAGGTGAGAGGGAGTGGGCCGTAATCCACCACGCGGGCCCTGTTATAGTCAAAACATGATAAAGCTCCTCCTCTCCCTCTCTCTCCTCTTGATCTTTTTATACCATGTTTATCAGCAAATAAATTATATTCTTTTCAATAAAAAAAAAAATACACTTGTTTCCATTCTTATTTACAAAAAAAAAAAGACTTGTTTTGTAACGCATATCATTCAAGTGTAGAACTTTACACCCAAAAATTAAAGTAAGCCAGAAAAAAAAAGTACTATGTTCTTATGGGAAATAACATTCTGAGCATTTTCACTACCTATTACACCGAAAGTCTACAATTAACCCCCCGGCTGCTATTTGAGATTGAAAATGCCAAAAATCATATTTTTATAACAAACTAGCTGACCCATAAATATATGAAAGAAGGAGATATGTCCGGTAGTTAAAAATGTACCAGAACCCGATGTTGCTAGGTTGGCCCCACCACCGCGCCACTAGTACACATGTAGTTCAGTAAAAGCAATTGATACGCAGTAGCGCACACACTTGCAATTCATAAATCAGAATGTACTACACAATCAATTATAAACCTTAACTCATCAAACACAGCGTGCATTTACCATGCACCATACAACTTACTCACACAAAAACATCTATCACTATTGTTGTGCTGTGCAAAAGCCATTTATTTGACATATATGCTAGTGATTGACTAAATAGGAAAGTTATCGATTCTTCCAATCAGTCGTATTTAAAAAAAATTAGGGTCATGAAAATAAAAAACAATATGTCCAGAACATTTATTATATTATAAATCAATAAAATTTAACTAAAAAAAAAAATCGAAGTAAATAAAAAATATTAACATTTTACATCTTCTCAAGGGTCTACCAACCGGATTTAAATCTTTTCAGGTATTCTATAAACTGTGTTAATACTGTTGACAAATTGAAAAATTAACTACAATAGGGGAATCAACATTGTTGTCGATAGCCTATGTTAATGGATCTTCACAACATCACTATCTCGTCTCCGCAAAAATAAAGTATCGTTTTGTAATTTTTTAATTAATAATGTATCTTACAATTTTAAAAATCAACATATTAAAATATAATTAACAATTTTGGGTTCCAAAAACGTCACTTGAGTGACATCCTTTGGCTTAATGAATGAAAGTTAAAATCTTGGCATACATTTTCGTGCGAAGACACGGTTCCACTTGATTCATTTCTTTCAATATCTATATCAGTATTAACCATAGTACGGCACTTTGTGTGTATTAAAAGATTCGTGTAAATACAAAGGGCTACCAAATTAAGTACATACCTTTTATGGTTGCATTGTTTTCAAAACTCAACATTTTGATTCAAAATAAAAGTGTTTTTTAAACTTTCGTGTTTGTCGACACTTTAGAGACTTAATCAGATAACTGCAACACTAGACGTCTTCATATAAAGACTACGGCGCCTGGGACATAAAAAACATTTTTGGCTATTATAATTTTTCTGTTTTTAATATAAACAGACCCCTATTGAAATAAAAAATTATGTTTAGGGTTTTAGGCAATAGTAAGAATACGCACAAAGCATTTGTTAATGTATTTTAATGTAGTAAACGTTATGATTAGATATTGTCTTCTAATAAAGACGTGGCGTGGAGGGCACGGAAACGATTGTCTTCTATAAAGACCGTGGCGCTCAAAAGGTTAAAAGAATGTCCAGAAAATTGTTGGCAAAAATATGATTTTTGGTACTTTCAACACAAATAGCAGCCAGGGGGTTAATTCTAGATCTATGTTGTAATAGCTAAAACATGTCTGGGATGTTACATTAAATAAAAGTTGGTATTTTTCTTGTTACGCTTAAAACACTTGTAAAAATAAGATTTTTTACATTTTCAATCTCAAATAGCAGGCGGGGGGTTAATTGAGGATTTTCGTTGTAATAGTAAAAAATTCTCAAGATATTATTTTCCATAAGAAAATAGTACTTTAATTTTTGGGTGCGAAATGGATGATGTCCTTTACATTGAAACATGGTATTTTAAATACTTATATTTTTCAGTCATGTGTTTATTCACTTCAAAGCATCAAAAAACATATTTATATTAATCGGTAGTGTTGGATAGGTTGGATATCAGTGGATACTAGTGGAGTGGAACTGTAACAAAGAAATGCTATTTACAACCAGTATTAATTATTACAGATACCATAAAACAAACTTAACCAGCGGGCTAATTGCATAACACATTACCGCTTTCATTTTGACAGTTCAACAACATTAATTGCGTTATTTACGTTGTTAAGCAGACAAATTTTTACAACCTATGAAGCAATGGATTAGCATATCCTTCAAAATGATTCAGATTATGATTGATAGTGTGTTACGCAATTAGGGTGCAGCATTAAACAATGTTAATGTCTACACAAGATATTTCCAATGGCTACAGATGAGAGTGCTCAACAGACAACACTAGTCATTGTATTCCAGTAGCTCAATAAAATTAAATAGTCAATTATCATATAAACTAATCAAAATAGCAAAACGAAATATAGCAGTTTTCTAATCTCCCAAGAAAAATTAGCAAAGGCATTTGACCATGTTGATCACTTAGGCTTCTCATCCCTACAATGAAATGTTATAATTATCAGATCATTTCATACATGTAATGACAATACCGAAGCATTTTTCACTGAAAGGCCTAATTAAACTAATAGTTACTTAAGAAAAAAAATAACAAAATTGGTGTCCCACAAGGATGCATTCTAGGTCTTATGTTTTTAATATACATAATTTGTTCAACACATCAATTTGATATTAACATAATATTAACCCTACCATGTTAATTTTGATTTCATGTTTGCTTGTGTACTTGTTACAGTAATTAGCCAATATGTGTGGATCAACAAGGTTACTAAACATCCGCAAGCCTCTGCAGCGATCATGGCACTTCCGGCTTTCGAGTTCTTCTGCATCAGCACCCCCAACTCCAGGGGTGCCATACACTAAACTTAGTGTTGGCATTCCTAAAGAGATTTGGGATAATGAAAAAAGGTATTAGATACAAATCTTAATAAAACAGTATTATCATACTAATATGATGATAATTTTCTATTCTATCTACTTTGTAAATTTTTGGATCAAACTATTGATTGGTGTATTTTCAGAGTTGCTGTAGTACCAGCAGTAGTTAGCAAATTAGTAAAGAAGGGCTTTAGTGTCAATATTGAAGAAAATGCTGGGGCTTTAGCAAATTTTCCAAATAAGACTTATGAAGAGGCAGGTGCTAAAGTTACCAGCTTAAAGGACACATTCCAATCTGGTAATTCATTGATAATTGAACCCTAACTTTCCTCTAATATTTTAAACAATTTGTGTTCTAATATATTTGTGCATTTCAGATATCATTTTAAAAGTCCGTCCACTAGTAGATAATGAAGTACCAAATGTCAGAGCAGAAGGGACTCTCATATCATTTTTGTATCCTGCCCAAAATCAGGAACTAATAAAGAAGCTTTCTGCTAAAAGTGTGAATGCATTTGGTAAGATTCTCAAGCTTCAAGATTCTATTATGTATTATCTATTTTTATTTGGGTTTTTGGCATTTGGTTTGCTTTATTGTTTTTATTTTTTGTAGCTATGGACTGCGTTCCCCGTATTAGTCGCGCCCAAGCGTTTGATGCGCTCAGCTCTATGGCGAATGTGGCTGGATACCGGGCTGTGATTGAGGCTGCGGCCCATTTCCCACGTTTCTTTTCTGGTGAGACTTTAATTAAAAATATTATTTAGAAGAGTATGTTCGTCGACCGTATCTTTAACATGTGTAACGTATTATTAAGTAACAGGAAATAGGAGTGTTGGTCTTCTTTATAGATATCATCCTTTATGTCACTAATAAACAGACCAGTCTCTCTCTTTTGGCTTTTATATATCTGATTGTCATTAATTAAAGAAAGGTCATATTTATACGGCTTCGGCCAAAATTCTTGATGAATGATGAAGCCGAAACCTTTGAAGTGCAAGTGTTATTAATCTTATCAAGGAGAACTCTCATCACAAAATAATTTATGTCAAATCACATGTTTATTCAGATAGAAAGCACTTTTTAGAAATTATGTACCCTATCGTGAAATCGAAACGATACCTGATTACAATCTGGTATCTTTTTTCGTGTATGCACCTATGTATATCGCAGCACGATGATGCTTACCGCATAATAATATCTAGTTTAGGTGATTAACCGTGTTATCCGATAGTCCGAATAGAAATGCTGTACGTAATTCTTTAAAACTCAAAATCTCTACGTCATTACTCGTTAGCTCGCTATCTTCCACCATCCTTCAGCTTCGTTCTCTATCTCCCTTTTCTTTCACATGTGAGATATGACACTCTCTTTCACGCTTAGGTGCGTTCATAGATATTGATGGATGATGGAGATGTTGGATTGTTAGAACAACGATGTAAATATGAGGTGGTGTGCAGGTCAGATGACGGCTGCGGGGCGGGTGCCACCGTGCCGAGTGCTGGTAATCGGTGGAGGAGTAGCGGGGCTGGCGGCGGCCGCGCAGGCGCGTTGCATGGGCGCCGCTGTGCGCGCCTTCGACACGCGCCCCGCCGTGCGCGAGCAGGTTGAGAGTCTTGGCGCGCAGTTCATCACCATGGATATGAAGGTTAGAGCGACCACAGAGTACATTTATCGACCACCCATACTTATGACATGACTAGACCGCGGCTCATTCGGCCTTGAAACAAAACAATATTTTATCTTTAGAACACCATTTTAAACAATCGTGCCATTTTTTAATTTCGAACTTTATTATGTTAAACTTCTAGATACATAAATGGAGTCTGAGTTGTCAAATTTGTATTTATATCAGAACTCGTCGGCAAAAGGTTCGAAAAACAAAAACTGGTTGAAAAGTTTAAGCTTGAACCAAAGTTAGAACTCGTTTTGTAATGAGACGGATCATGTCTTCTGTTTAGTAATAAACAAGCAAAAAATAGTAAAATAGGCTATTTGACTGGTTTCTGATAAACATCTCAGATTATTTAATGGTGTCTAACGAGCCCACAAAAACCTATTACTTCAAATTGCATAATGTATATCTTTTAAAAAATAGTAAATAAAAATGTACTGTTTAAATAAGCCGCCAAAACGCTATCTTTAACAATATGGCGTCGTGACGTCACGATTCACGTAAACAAACGTTGAAACGGTCGAGATACTAGACAAAAGTCATCTGTTCTGTCAACGATAGACAGAAATTTACTAAATCATGACGTCATCTTAAGTTCAGCCAATCCAGACCGTTTTCGATTACGTGGCGCCAGATTTAAAAAGATGAAGTTTTTTCGGGATTTTTTTTATAAATAAGTTCTGCAGTTAGTTACCAAACTTTCGATATGAAGAAACTTGTCGTTTGTACGCGAGCGATAATAGTTTATGGGTATAAACTATTAACGCTCTTACCGTTGAGCTAACCGATTGGAAAGGGAGAAGTAATTATGTTGAGTGCAATAATTATTATATGCAGTCATAACACCTGAACAAACTTAATAATCTTCATTGGAATATGTATGAATCATACTACTCTCTTCTCGTTTGTTAGTGAGTGTATTGCGTACAATGAGTCCTTGCGGCGTGACCTATATATGCACATGAGATGGTACAACGATACAACATAATTTTACTGTGCTAGTATGTAGTCAATAACTGTGCGGTCAAAGTATACGTATCACGTTTCTCATAATGAGCACAGGCTTGTTGTATGCGATGTATCACGTGTATTGTGTTATCAGGGTACTTGTGCTTATGAAACTGTTTGTTTACAGAGGTGGGTGTACCCTAATCCTAGTGGTTGGGGTGCAGCGTCCACCCTGCCCTTGGCTGCTATCGCCAATGGTAATTTCCAGATCAAATGACTCGTAGTTCTAGATACGTAGTCACGTAATATTTATTCACTTTATTTGTTAAGTTTGTTTTGTTCCGCTAAATCTTATGTAAATTGCAACATTCAATGCGCCAATCCTTGAGTATTTGCTGTTATCTCTACGTGATTTGCTACTTTAATTTTTCTTTAATTAACTATAAGGCATGCTCATAGTGGTAATTGAATGTTTGCGCTACATACTCTTATTTTAATCATGTGATAAAGTGACACGAACTCTATAACTAACATAGTTTTATAAGAAAATATCGAACTTAACATTTCATTTTAAAAGTTCAGTGTCTAATGAATTTAGTATTTATTTACTCACATTAGCGTCACTCCCCCAAATCGACCGGTTTAAGGATTTTAATAAACATGTTTGTAAGTTGATAACCTTGATATTTTCGAAAGATAATATAAAACATTTTCGCAATACAACTACAAATTACAGACAATATGACGTGGTATAAATATTCTCTGGCTGATAAAATTAAATAGATGACGATAAAAGTTCATACAGTTTATTGCTTAATTAATGATCTTTTACCTATTGCAAATTCAAATACGGTGATATAAATTTGTATTCTCAAAACATGAGATCGTAAAATAACACCAAAGAGTTGTTTCGCACTTTAGCAAACATTTATTCAAATTTTACTCGACAGACATTTGTTTTTCGCAAGTTGAATGACCGCTTTAATGTGTGTTTCTTTGCGTCGTTTAGGAGGAAGGCGCTGGAGTAGGTGGATATGCGAAGGAGATGAGCCAAGAGTTCCTTGATGCTGAGAGGGCACTCCTCGGGAAAGAGGCTAGGACCTCTGACGTGGTTATCAGTACTGCACTCATTCCTGGAAAACCGGCGCCGGTTTTGATTTTAGAGGTAAGTTTCAAATCAATCTTGGTAATGTAGTCCAGATCGAAACCGTACGAAAGTTTTCGATATCGGAAACCGAGTTAAAGAATTCAAATGAAGTTGGGCAGGGCATTTGGCAAGGCGCAGTGATGACAGGTGGAGTAAGGCAGTGACCGAGTGGAGTACAAGGACTGGAAGACGAAGTGTCGGTCGTCCGGCGGCGGCGAGATAGACAGACGACATTATTACCATCGCGGGTAGAACCTGGATGAGGCTGACACAGGGGCGTGGGGACTGGCATAAGAAAGAAGAGGCCTCTGCTCAGCACTGGGTGGAAGTGGGCTGCGGATGATGATGATAAACAACGTAGTCCACTATTGGACGTGGCACAACATCTTAAACCTCATAATTGTTCGTTCAGTTTCGTACTCACTATGCTCTAAAGTATAAAAAATTTCTTTAAAATCTTTTTTAACCCCCGACGCAAAAACGACGGGGTGTTATAAGTTTGACGTGTCTGTGTGTGTGTGTGTTTGTCTGTCTGTCTGTGGCATCGTAGCTCCCGAACGGATGAACCGATTTTGATTTAGTTTTTTTTGTTTGAAAGGTGTATTAGTCGGGAGTGTTCTTAGCTATGTTTGATGAAAATCGGTCCAAGATGGCCGCCACCACAAAATGGCGAATTACATTTTTTTTTTCACAACTCCTTCAATATAGGTATCAAATGCAAGGGCTTGACAAGTAGAATAATTTACACTATATTGAAAGGGAATGAGGAATATTAACTACCTAACGAAATTTAAACTAAAAACTTGAAAAATATAATAAAACAAAAAAATCTGTTTAGTCTTAAAAATTCAACTCTAAATTAATCAATATTTTTTGACGGATAAAAAACCTGATTAAACACCAAATTACCAGAATCTTAAAACGGAAGAAAATAAAAGAAATGAAATACAAAAATTAAGGAGTCCCTACAAAAAGCATGAAATAAAAAATTAAATTAAAATTTTTAAAAACCTTATGTGAACCTTGTGATAAAAAAATTAAATTAAAAATTTAAAAAACCCCCGACAAAAAGCATGAAATAAAAAAATAAATTTTAAAAAATCTTATGGAAGTCGGGGGACCGTTCTGTGGAACACCTTCTATTCTGAGGTCCCCCGACTTCCATAAGATTTTTTTAAATTTATTTTTTTATTTCATGCTTTTTGTCGGGGGTTTTTTAAATTTTTAATTTAATTTTTTTATCACATCTATTCAAAAAGAGCTAGTGTATTCATTGTAAACAGGGACTAAAATAGCTCTTTAATCCCTAGGGACTAAAAGTCATTTGAATTTGGAATGTTAATATTGTTAGTAAAAGTTCCAATCACCAAAGAAATCAATCACAAACATTGTATGAACAAGTAACCGGCTGTATGATAAAGAAAAAGGCGCGCGAGCCAAATTAAAAAAAAAGTTTGTGAAAAAATAAAAAATCGCGCGAAAAGCATTCTGCCTTCGTTGGTAATATTGTTTACTCAAATTAGGATTTTACTTAGTTTTATAAAAAATGAGTATGTCTTCCTCAAGTAAATTGTATGTAAATAAATAAACGTACTATTCCTTATTGCACTTACTTATTTTTTCATAGAGGGTGATAAAAAATAGAGTGTCCACCTCGGGAGCAACACTATTTTAAACTCGAGTGACGTACTATTGAACTCTCGCCTTCAAAACTGTTGTTTGCTCCCTTGGCAATCATATACTATTAAACGACTACTGAATATCTATCGCTAAAGGGTCAAACGCGGGAACTATTTTCTTCTCATAAAAGCTAAAAATCGCCTATTCTGGACACAATGAACTTGTTATCATAGGTTAACATTAATTTTAACAATTTTGTTTTAAATAATCGATAACAACATCATTTACATTGACATTCTGTTCTACGCACTGCTAAACGTTATGCGAAAAGAGTTTGTTTGTTTAAACGCGCTAACCTCTGGAACTACCATTCGGATTAAAAAAAAAAAAATTGTATTTGTTAGCAAAATTTTTGAGGAAGGCTATATTATGACATGACCCTAGGACCCTTAGGAGCCGGGCACAAAAGAAAAAAGTCACAAAGAACGCTAAGCGCAAACGAAGTAATAGTGCGGGCAGGCGATGCGATGCGACGGGGTGGGTCGGGGGAACAAGAAATTTCACTCGGAGGAAGGTGAGGGCAGAAGCCAGTGCTGTAGAGTTGACAATATGTTTACACGTATTTTCATATCCAATTGTGCGTAACTGCGTATGACATGAAAATTTATACTCCGATATGTTTGACCCCGTAATTTAGTGTTAAGGACACATTTTATGAACAATTACATAACAGATATTATGGTCACGATTCATCTTGTTTATATGCGTGTTATCAATATCGTGTCTACACAAATATGGGGCAGTATGTAATATTGATATGAAGAATGAACGCGTTAATGGGTCAATATTATGGAATTAATTACTCAAGTCAAGGTCTACAATCTACTTTCACTCTGCATTCAAAACTCATAATCGTTCTCCTGCGCCAAGGAGTATGGCAAGAGTAGTAAGAGAGAAGAAGTATCAGTAGTAATATACTTTGGGTTTGGGAGCGGTGAATGCTAATGGGAATCCCGCACCCCCAGCAATAGGCAGAGGTGGAACACCGCGGTGGTTTTAGCCGGTAAGAGTCCGGCATGCCCCTCTGTCACCCCCACGATGGAGGAAGTCCAAGGGGATTTCCAACGCGCACCAAAAAAAAAAGTAGTACATAGTTTACTTCTGCACTCAAAACAATGACTAATAATAATAATGACAATACCGAGCGTTAATATGTTTTGCACAAAATAAATGTAGCATTATTTTGTTAGGATACTGAGTCCTCGTCCCAATTTGTGAGTGTAAAAACAAACAATGCATTGTGATATCTTATTGATGGCTATAGATGCGCGATAAATATAAAAATAAATTGATCGAGCTGGATAAAAATTTATTGTCAGTTGATTGCGATATTGACTTGGACTAGGACTGAAGCTATGCCTTACCAACTTATTACTATCAATTATAATCCTGACTCTAGAGATGCCAAATAATTTGTTATTACTACCAATTAGCAAACAATTCATAATGTGTTGTGTATTATCATCATCTGCCAAGCCTTTTCCCATCTATGTTGGGGTCAGCTTCTAGTCTAACCAGATGCAGCTGAATACATGGATTTTACACGGAGCGCAGGTAGAGCGTAGGTTGTGCCGGTCCGATAGGCAGTCGCTCCGTGTAAAACACGATACCTCTTAGTAAGACTGGATGTCAGACTTCGGGCTTCTGACTGCCTGTAACGATTGTCAAAGATCTACGAATGACAAACGGCTTAGCGTGGTCTCCAAAGCACGGAGGGATCTCGATATGTAATGGGTGGTTACCCATCCCCGGACCAACCTCGGCAAGTGGTGCTTCACTTTGAAAATCGTCCTGTGCGGCCGTTATTACTTTGCCACGAGCCCCTCATATTAATGTGTATTTATGTGAAGTATTTTTTTTTACCTAGGATGCTGTTCGTGACATGGCACCTGGGAGCGTCATAGTAGATTTAGCAGCGGAGATGGGAGGCAACGTACAGACGACAAAAAAAGGCGAGATTACAAAAGTACACGGAGTGACGCACATCGGTCTGACTGACATGCCCAGCCGGATGCCTGCGCACGCGTCAACATTATACGCTAACAACATCTCAGGATTCCTCTTTAGCCTAGGTAAGTCATGTTTCTACTCATACTGATTACATAAATGTGTGTTTATATTCATTTTCCTAGAAGTTTCGGAATTACAAAAATATTTACCGAAAGTCGTAAATCGGCTTGATATGTTAAGACAAGAGAGAATTCTGAATCTTTTTGATAAAAAACAGTTTTCAGAGTATTTATTTATAAATATGCCCATCTTACCTCATAGGTACAAACGATCATTTCCACATCAACTTGGAAGATGAAGTGACCCGCGGGGCTATAGTCCTCAAGGCTGGAGAGCTTCTCTGGCCGGCCCCGCCCCCTCCAAGCATGGCGACAGTGCACGCAGCCGCTGCACCTACTGCGGTCGCTAAACTAGAACCACCGAATCCATTTAACGAGACTTTGAAGGACGCTTTCTTATATTCAACAGGTAATATAAACAAATGAAATGCTGACGTACCTAATACAATTTTCATTAATTTCGAATTTCAAGTAATACACAAAATGACAATCAATATGTTTTGAAGGTTTGCTCTTTAGATTCGAACTCATTCAAATTTTTATTGTTCTAGGAATGGCCAGTTTGATTGGTTTGGGAATGGCGGCGCCTAATCCTGCTTTCACCACTATGACGACCACACTAGCGCTATCAGGTAAAAATAATTATAGTCCTCCATGCCGAATTTCGGCCATGGCAGCCAATCTCAGCGAAGACTACCATCTGTCTCTCTCTGGCCTCTCTCTTCCCACACTCTCATAGGTCGACAATCCGCGCCACGGGCGCACCGTGGCGCGGAGGTATCACACCGCCAACTTGCAAACTCCGGGCTTTTACTGAGAAAGGACAATGGATAATACAGTATGGGCCCCCTACCCAAAAAAAAATTACTGTAGCATTATGAACTATGTCTGTATTTTATGCGCTCAGGGAGTAGTTTAATTAATCCTACGAAAGTACATAAATGTCTGAATTCACTTGGAGAAAAAAGATATGTGAGGAAGTAAGATGGATTTAATAAAGGGAAATATTTAACTTATTCTCTAAAAACATATCGACCTGCTGATGATGGACCCTTTTTGAAATTAATGAACCTCTAAAAACCTGTTACGGTCGCGAATCATATTTTAATCAACATACAACCTGACACTGACCTGCAAGTTGCAAAAAGGTTAAGAATTTCGCGGGCTAACTTAGCGCATCCCCCTAACTCTTAACTCGATGATTTCCTTCCCCCTATCCACCTTTCTTTGTCTCGGTTCTCTCGACCTCACATATTTTTTCCCCAATACTAAAAATCTTCCTTTAACTTGTACAGGCGTGGTAGGTTACCACACAGTATGGGGCGTGGTGCCCGCGTTGCACTCCCCGCTCATGTCCGTCACTAATGCCGTGTCGGGCATCACGGCCGTCGGCGGTCTGCTTCTCATGGGCGGCGGGTACCTGCCCGAGACACCAGTACAGGTAATAACACTGATCGGTGAGCCTGTTGTGTAGCTAATAACATTCACAGATTCTGCAAAAACGGTACAGTCATCTAGTAAAACAACATTTTTTTCTTTTTCGTTGTTCCACAATTATCACGTTTTATTTTTATGTTGCTGTAATTTCATTTAAAAAATAAAAAAACCTCAAAACTTTGGCTACGAATTGATAGAAAAACCCAGAACAACTCATCTACGTACATGATTTTTACTACAAAGGTCTTCCATGTCTATGTAGTATGCAGTGAGTGCGCTTTAACTTTCTATTCTAAATTTGCACAACATCGTAAAGAAACACAATGACCATACAAAGTAACTCCATTATCTCCTGACAGTGGCTGGCCAGCACAGCGGCGCTCATATCATTCGTCAACGTGTTCGGCGGCTTCCTCGTCACGCAGCGCATGTTGGACATGTTCAAAAGGTACACAAAACAATACACGATCGTCGATCACTTTCAATAATAATAATTATAGTGTAAAATTTCAACAAAGTGTGAACGGAAGTACAGAAGTCATTTTGTGCAAACAACATATCATCACGCTTGTATTTCCCAAAGGAGTAGGCAGAGGTTTCGCCAGTTATGTCCCAGGTGATGCACCTATATTTTATAGGACGCATCCGATTTTAACGCATGTAGCATTATGGGTGCACCTTCTCAGCCGCATGAAGCCTGTACCACGACCCCGGGCGCAGACGCGGAGCCATATTAGAAACGCTGTCACTCGGTTCCGTCACGAATCTACTCCGACAGCAAATGCTCACGCAAATTAATTTAGATTTAAATTGCGTTTTTCGTCGTAACTTGCCTAATTTCAGTTTACTTTCTAGATCTTGTTTCAATCATTCTATCAGTAATTGATAAATATAAATGTTTTTATTATAGGCCTACAGACCCGCCGGAATATGGGTACCTGTACGCTATTCCAGCGGCAGCCCTCCTGGGCGGCTACATTACTACAGCTATGCAGGTACTTAAAAAGCACCATACGATTATGACCACTATAACAGTTGAACCTATTACCTGTAATTTGGCAGCTCACCATTGTTTGTGTTTATGCTCTGTGCTTTAAGTTTAGCGTATTCTGAAAGCATCAATCACAATGGTCTCTAAAATCGTGTGAATAATGTTCCTATTGTCAGAAGTAACAAAAGGAAGCAGGTAAAAATAAACACGGATATCTTTTCTATAGGGTTACCCCGAAGTCCACCAGGTGGCGTACCTCGCATCGTCATTATGCTGCGTTGGGGCCCTTGCCGGCCTCAGCTCCCAATCCACCGCTCGCAAAGGAAATTACCTTGGAATGGTAAGAAATCTTCATAAATATTCTACAATAATAAAACTAAATGGAACTAAATGTTTCTCCTGCAACCGATGATTAGAAAAGGCATACATAACATTGCTATTGACCGTGTCCGCAGCTACAGACTCGACCCAAGACCCGCTCATTGTAATCTTGATGACTTTAGTCTTAATCTATTGATCATTGTAAAGGCATTGAGACATTATAGAACGCACTGACTAAATTTCTGCATCATTTAACTAACAATTTAACTTTAAACGCAAGATATGTATTAAAATTTTCATTTAAACATTATTTTATTAAGTTTTTGTCAAAGATGCAGCAATTTTGTCTAGTTCAGCTATGTTACCGTAGCATTCGTTTTGAAGTCTGAACTAACGCTCGAACTCCCTAAGCACATATTTTATTAAACGAGGCAACTTGGGTTTAGCTCGGCACTCTAATACTTTGATGACACTTTAGTAATATGAGGTTGCATAACACCCCAATACTTAGTAATGGTTTTTAATTGCATATATTTAGCTATGTTACCATTTGTCCTTTAGATTGGTGTAACGGGAGGCATCGCCGCAACTTTAGGAATGCTTACCCCAAGCCATCCAGTGTTGGCTCAAATGTTGGGCGTCGCTGGTATTGGCGGTCTTATTGGTAGTACTATTGCCAAGAAAATTGAAATCACCGACTTGCCTCAACTTGTGGCTGGTTTCCACAGGTAACGTAGCTTACATTATACAAATGTACAGTGCTCATCGTAAATATGGCTCAACTAGTATTAGAAAAAAGTGTGTCTTTGAAGGGCGTCGTCTCTTTCTATAGCTCGAAAGGTCAATTAACGTCCGGGGACTGTATATGAAGAAATATGATTATTATTCTTAAGAAAAGATTTCCATGATAATGATGACTTATTCCTTGTCCAGTCTTGTGGGCATGGCGGCAGTACTGACTTGCCTGGCCACATACATGCATGACTTTCCCGCAATGGCGATGGACCCCACCGCCGCGACTCTGAAGACATCTCTCTTCCTCGGTACATACATTGGTGGCATCACATTCACGTAAGTGCTTCATTATCTATCATCATTCTATTGTCTTTATCCTAATTTAGCGCAGACAAAGCAGAAAAATGCAGTTTTTCATTGATAAATCGATAATGAACTCCATTTAAACTACAATAGAGCTCAAAATAGCGAGATGATTCCCTGTGGTGTGTTCTAGGATGCTTGCGCATATTTTTACCCAATTCTTGAAGGCAAAGAACATGCTCGAGCATTTTGCAGCTCATATTATGTATTCTTTCATACTTCGGAATCAGTAGTCACGTGAGAATTTTCATATGACATATGAAAATTCTCACTAAATTCTCACAGTGACTACTGATTCTACTGACTAACTGATTGCGTGATAGTTTTTATCACATTGTGATAAAAACTATCACGCAATCACGTAATACTGTATTTAGTAGATAAGCACGCCCTAATATTGTATTTATTTATCAAAAGCAATCATAATGAATTGTTTTTCGAAATAATTAAGAATGAATTATTAATTAATTAAATAATTAATTATTCATAATTAAACCCATTGTCTTATTGTTTATGTATTGGTGCTGTCGCAGATAAGATACAAAAAAGATTCTCAATATTTTACAAGCGCATATTATAGGCGACGGGAGCGGGGTGCAAGAAGGTGCACTTGCACCTCCTTGGCTTCAAAATAAAATATAGGTGTAAAATCATTCAGAACTAAAAATATCCGAATACGCCTAATAGAATACTAGAGTACTCAACCTATTTGCAGTGCAGTTACCATGAGGAGAGATAGCCTTTATAGAGGCGGATTGGCCTAAGGCTTAGGGCAATCCGCCTCTAGGTGAGTTATCTATGTGCAATAGCCTCCCTATTGCACATAGATAACTTACCTAGAGGCGGCTAAATTAATATTATTGAAATTACTTATTAGTGGAAGCACTGTTTAATGGTTTCATTTCGGTGGGAATGTTATGAAGTATACCTATATCCTGCGTTCGCAATTTAGTTTTGTAAACTTAAATGGAAAACAAATGCAAATGATTGTCTTCTAGACGGCGCGGCACTACATCAAAAAAAAAACTTTTTTCATAGAAATAGCCATGCAGAACTGAACATAATTTACACTTGCGTAAAGTTGTTTGCGTAATAACATCAATTGGAAACAAGGATTTGAGAGAATGTACATATTTATTACAGTGGCTCACTAGTAGCGTACGGCAAGCTGCAAGGCTCTCTATCGTCCGCCCCGCTAATGCTGCCGGGCCGGCACGCCCTCAACGCGGGCCTGCTGGCCGGCGCGCTGGGCTGCGGCGGCGCCCTGCTCGCCTTCCCAGAGCTGCCCGGCCTGCCGCTCCTGTCTGCGGCCGCCGTGCTCAGTGGCATACAGGGACTCACTCTTACTGCTGCCATTGGAGGTAGGTTAACCTTGGTTGTCTATGGCAGTCGTTAGGGTAGTCAGAAACTCAATAGTTTGACAACTAGAATACTACTGCCCAGTTATTTGGTTTTGGCCAAGTTGTGGCAGCAGTATCTGCTCAGTATGCAAGACAACCCCAACCTTGGAGGAGGACTATGGTGGCCTGGTTTTTCCTTTTACTCAAAGAAAATATAATATTATAGCCTCAAGTTTCAAGTCGATAGTATCCCGTGTTATGCAATTAAATGAATTTGCTATAAGGAATATTTTCGGTTACAACTGCAGACATAACTTTCGTTAGGTATTTCGAGAAATACTATGAAATACAAACTTAGTTTTGCAGCCGGTAAAATCATTGTGCATGCGTAAATATTCATTCCAATTATGGAAACATAACCCTTCACTCTGCACTTTATAGCCTCATAACACTTTATATCTTTTTCTATTCTTGAAAGTTTAAGTGCCTAAGCAAATACCTACATACATTTTAACTCAATCTTTAGGTGCCGACATGCCAGTGGTGATCACGGTACTGAACAGTTACTCCGGATGGGCGCTGTGCGCTGAAGGGTTCATGTTGAACAACTCTCTGATGACGATTGTCGGCGCCCTCATCGGTAGCTCTGGTGCTATCCTCTCATACATTATGTGCAAGGTGAGTCAACATACAATCAAATGCTTCATATATTTTACTGGTTAGTTAAAGTTGATCGTATATAACTCATCCCCTAAAATATTTACACTATTATTTGTAGACGTTATATTAGGCGAACTGAAATTGGGGCTAAAGTACCCCCAGTTTTGTACCTATTTGGAGTTTTTTTTAACTATTTGATGGCAACCAGCTAAAATACATAAGCAACATGTATTATAGCTGATTTTGTGTGTAACTTTATAAGGTGCGATGGTTAAATAATGCGATAAATGATGTCTCTTTTCCTCCAGCTTCCTCAACATTCGTCTTTAATTTATTTATAGTTTACGTTCCCGTAAGTGTATTATCAGGTATCTTTGCGTATTTTCAGGCCATGAACAGATCCCTACCCAGTGTGATTTTGGGAGGATACGGTGTTACCAGCAGTGGTACAGCGCGTCCCTCTGGCGCGACCCACACTGAACTCAACGTTGACTCAGCCGCCGAGCTCATTCACCGCGCCGCCAACATTATCATCACACCTGGTAAGAATGGATGCAATAAAAAGAGATGCTTCATCTGTACAAAAAATGCTCCATGGGATTTACATGATACAGAGTGGTGTTATGTCGAAATGGGATCAGCTTGGCAGTAGAGTCGTTTTTAGCGAAGAGGTTTACCTGTGTACACACTTCATTTGGTAACTACTCTGCGACAGGACCTATATTATGTGTCGTCTATTTTCCAGGATACGGTCTCTGCGTAGCCAAAGCGCAATACCCTATTGCAGAGCTGGTAGATATTCTCAAAGGAATTGGAAAGAAAGTGCGCTTCGCCATTCACCCTGTAGCAGGTATAATTGATCATCCTTATCTGAATGTCATTAAGAGTCATATCAGAACATGACAGTAACTTGTGGATTGTTAATAGGTCGTATGCCGGGACAGTTGAACGTGCTGCTCGCTGAGGCCGGCGTGCCCTATGATGATGTGTTCGAAATGGAAGAAATCAACGATGAATTCGATGAGACTGATCTCGTATTAGTTATTGGTAAGTCGCCTTTTATGAAAATATATGTTTTGTGCAATAAAGTCCATATCAACGTCAGTAGTTAAAGTTTGATATCACATATCACAACAACCTATTACAAGTATAGGTGCTAAAATTAATTTATTTGTTTAGGTGCTAACGATACAGTAAACAGTGCAGCTGAAACCGACCCTGAGTCACCCATCGCAGGCATGCCTGTACTTAAAGTTTGGAAAGCGAATCAGGTAATTAAATCATGTTCTACAGTACTTACTGTCGACTTTAGGTTGACCTGTACTCTATGCCTACCATATCAGTATCAAATGCATTGTTTAACATTTGCGTTAACAATTTCAGGTAGTTGTAATGAAGCGATCGATGGGCGTAGGATACGCCGCCGTAGACAACCCTATCTTCTATAACAACAACACATCTATGTTACTCGGAGACGCCAAGAAGACTTGCGATGCGCTGCTCGACCGCATCAAACATCTCACCGCTTAAGTAAGATAGTACTTAATTTAACCCAAATAGTACTTACACCCTGCTATTTGCGTATATTTTAGGAAAAAATAAAAGTAGTTCTAATATGGTCTTCCATAATTACTTTTTAATTCAATCAGATTTTATTTAGATGAGTGCCAGTCTTATTTTACAAGGACTACCAAGTGGTATATATTTTTACTTTTAACGTGAATCAAAATCATGAAATAGTCAGCAAATGGAATGTTTATACACGCATTGCCGAATTCAAATGCATTTACCGAGCGTCTAAGGCGACTGCTGTATTTTAAGTCGGGTGACTGCGTCACTGCTTTATTTTAATTAAAGTCTTACAGTGCAATAAACTCTGTTTCTAAGTCATTCAAGGCACATTATAACTTCATTTGCTCACTACTTCTCGATCGAAGGTATTTAAGAGATTCTTATTTGATCGTCTATTATTTTGTAGTGGATCATCACAAGCAACATCACAAGATCACTATAAACTTTGTCGTTTATCGAAATAGGCTGCGTTCTTTCAATATATGGATGCCACCAGGGAAATTCTTATCTTACGTATTTGCACGTTTCAGCTCTATACTTCGATCAATAATAGTACTAGATGAATGATTAGGAACAAAAATAAGTCGCTAAAGTGGCCACGTTTGCACACACCTAAACATTGTATTTCTTACTACGAACTATAGAAAAAAGTTTAATAATATTAACAACTTCAGATTATTATAAACCTTAACACACTCACATAAAGTTTAATTACGTTTGCAAATGATTAATATTTAAGTCCTTCTGTCATCGAAGCAATAAATTTAAAATGTCACTTGAAAATAAAAAGTCATTTTTATAATAAGTACAAAAATATTTATTCTAAAATGAAACTTAACTTCTAAGCAATAAGGTTAAAAACATTTTGTTGACAATTTCGTACTTACTCGAATTTGGAACTAGACGTAGTTCTTGGAATTACATTCCAATGCTTCAATGTTTGTTGGAATAGTTGGCGCGTTATCGCAAACATTGGCCAAACAATCATAATATTTGCTAATTGATTTATATTTACTATTTAATTGTGTAACTATTTTATGAAAAACATTTAATGATAAAAACTTACCGAAAAAAAGATATTCCTTTTAAAATCTTGGTGTTACGGTGGTTATTTACACAACTTTTGAACGTGCACTGAGGCATTTTTACGTCTTAACATTGGCTATGATTGGACCATACTAATTTGAAATAAGAGCACAAAAGTATTCGTGCTTGTATTTTTCGGGCCGTTTTTGAAGCGCTTATCGGGCATCTAGTACTATTATTGATCGAAGGCTCTATATTTAAATTACCAAACATTTTTCTGTATGTTATATTTGATAGGAAATATGGCTATTACATTTCCGAACTGCAATGTGCAAAAAAACTTAAAATAATTTGAATTTTTGCGGGCTACCTTGACTATCGAACCACGTGTTTATGTGTTAAAATATGCAATTATTTTCTGTGCTCATTATTTAAGACTGTCAAATATATCGCCATTTCAATTGTCGTAACAGGAAAATGAATAAGGACTACAATAGTTCGTGTTGTAATATTAAGTTTAGATTTTACGCCTATCATGCATTTTGCATTTTTTAAATTGTTTATCCAAATTGCGTCTTTCGTTATCCTGAAATGTGTTCATCGCAATCGCAATCAAGTGTCATAACGTTATATTTGCTACTTTTGGGACTGAATAGTAATAATGATAATACGGCAACGCAGGGACGCTGTTGCTAAACTATATATAAATTACGCTTGTCGTAATATAAGGAAACAAGTGTGCCTTTAATTTTCTACAATTTAAGTATCTCTTATCAGCTAGTCTTATTGAAATTATTAAATAAGGTTTTAATTGAATTTTAAAACACTATGCATTTGAAATTTATATAAATGTAAATATTTTACTATGTTAAAACATTTGAGATTTTTATATACCTCTGTATTTTATGTTTATTTGTCTTTAACTTCATTCGTGGATGGGAGATTATCCCAAATAACAGGACTATTACACGTTACAGTGCCTGTAACCTCCTTTCACATTCCACCATTATGTAGACATCATTTAGGTGGACAAAATAATTATTATGGAGGTCCTAGCATGAAACGACTTAACCATTGACGTAATCATTATTGTAGATACTGTTTTATATCTAAGACGACAATATACGGTATATTTATCTCATGAAGCGACGCGCGGTTTACTTGTAACCAAGTGTACAAACACAATATGCGTGTGAAACGAGTAGCGTCAACACATATCACACATACACAACACACTTCCGACTTCGCCCTTGTCTCCCGTCGGACGGCACAGAGCTCCTGCGCTCACGCACACATTCACAGCGCTGCCATAGGCATTTTCTACCAGTCAACCTTTGAGTGATACAGAGGCAAACAGTGGTAGGTGCAATCATGAATACACAACAGGTGCTGTATTATGACAGCTAAACGCCATCTTGATTCCGGTGTAAGAGGTACGGAGCTATACATGCTCGATAGCACCATCTTTTTCTGGAATTATGATGGCAATCATGGCATTGATATTTCGTAATACGGTCCCAGTACAACAGTATACACTTGGTAACCACAAGTATAGCGCGCGTCGCTTCGTGTGATAATAAATACAATACCAGATGACTACATAATACGAGATGTTGGTTGTAATTTCATGATGTCAGCCCTAATTTAATGTTAAGTAAATGAAAAATATCATTCCAACAACACAACCTATAATATATGTTATTTGATATTTAAGTAGGTACTTAGTTGATGACGCTAGCTAGAATATTGAGTGGAAGCTCCATTTTTATCAACATTATTATTGTGTCAGTTTTATGAAATTATGTCATTATTTTGTTCTTATAAGTACCCATGGAATGTTTTTATACGTATGCATACTAGATTGTATCTTTGAAAATAAAGAATGACTTAATGAAATCGATTTAGGTACTTATTTATTTTTTGGCTTACATACTTCTCATAATGCTCGTTATGTTTCATCATCTTCCAGTCCGAAATCGAAGTCTTTGATTGCATTATGATATTGGCAACTAATATCTGTAAGCTGATATTTCAAATTATTCATTTTATGTAGAAATTCCATGTTTTTTTCGTTATAACTTGCTCCTGTAAAAGATGTTATTTCGAGTTTATCAATCGCAATTAACACTTCTAGGCGTAACTTGTCGCAGATATCTTGATAGCTTGTGAACTCGGGGATATATCCGTTTGATTTTAAACGTTCTTCAGCTTTTAAACTCAAAAATAACTCATCCAACTGATGGATGAACCCTTGAAAAGTGTTCAGCAATCTTATGTGCAAGTTGAATTTCTGGTTCTCGGCAGTTTTATTAACACAATTGGCAGATTTACGTCGTAAATTTGTATTATTTGAACTAAAACACGACTTCGGACTTCCTAATATCGAAGATCTAGACCTAGATCTAGATTTAAAAGATACTCCATTTTTTGGACCAGGCATCTTCAATACAGACGCTTATTTTTTTAAACTCGGTTATTTTGATAAAATCTATAAGAATTTATTGAACAGATTTGTTACAGAAAAAATACACCACACGTTTTAGAAATAAACCAAAAATTACATTCTGCCAAAGACTACAATCAAAGACTACAATATGATGCTCAATGATGCTGACTACAATATAACCAACTACTAGTCTTATCAAAGTACTCTGTGAATATAACTTATCAAAGTACTCTGTGATAATGCTGTATTTTACTAGTCTATCAAAAAGTACTCTGTGGCTGTATTGCACTTCATAAAAGCACAGATTGGCCGCTTTTATAATTTGCCGTGGCACGGCACGGTACGGCACGTTTTTACCGTCACGGTAAAGTAGGAAAGCAAAATGTATGCATTTGTATGCAAACGCTTTTAATTTACCGTCCACGGCAACGGCACGCCGTGAACAGCAACGATCTACCGTGCCGTTGCCGTAGCATACTGCGCTCCCTATCAAATCGTCGCGGCATTGTTGTTGAGAGTGTAGTGTGTGCGTACAAGAAATTTGTATGTATGCGTGCGCGGCGAGCTTTTAAATCATTACTCAGATGAGAAAGTATGTAATAAAACGATTTTGTTGACATCCGAAAATAATTGAAAAACTTATTTGGGTCTTCCTTGAGCTTATCAAATAGCGTGTAGTATGACCCTTCTAAATATTTTACTTTTAAAAGCGGATGTTGCCAATACTTTCTAGTAATATGTCTTTTTTTACGTCTTAAATATAACAAATAGAGCATAAGTAGTCGCTGTCTCTTCGAGAACATGTCTGCACTTTGAAGACGCGCAAAGCGTAATAATTTCACGGCGAATTATAAAATCATCCTACAGCACGGCATGCCGTCCACTGCCACAAAACTTCTATCACGTCCACGGTAATATCGTGCCGTGCCGTGCCACGGTAAATTATAAAAGCACCCATTAGGGATGTAATGTCTACAAAAAAGGTATACTGTAAAGAGATGCCTTGAGACTTTAAAATAAGTATGCAGCCTGCAAGCTTGTACATTTAGTATTTTATCTATGCTGCAAGCCTCTAGGTAGGGGAGCCCAGAGGCACAGAGGGATTTTCAGATGAAAAAGTTTCAGGGTTTGAAATACTGGTATTTTTGGGAACTGGTACAAGTACGCTGTATGACATCTTTAGTCACTGGCTGTATGATAGAGGTCAGTGGTTGATAGGCATTAGAATAAAAAGAAAACTAAAAGAAAAGACATAAAAATATGGACGTAATATATAAATATATGTTACTTCTTTAATTATATTACGTCCATGCATAAAAATAACTTCAAGGTTGCCAACCGTAGTTTTTTTTTTTTTTGACGTGACAACGTCTTAAATTAGGTTGCGGCTGGGAGTCACTTATGAAAAAGTGTAACGCTCGGTAACGTTACGTTCTTATTTTCATTTAATTCCTTGTTCCTATTGTGCAATTTAATTATATTCATATCAATAAATATTCTACCGAGAAAAAGACGTTGTCACGTAAAATCTTCGCCCGTAAAACCGACTTTACAGGCAACCATTTTTTTTTTTTCTTGGGCTTCGCACCTTTTTTTTTTTCTTTTCTTGGGCTTCGCACGTTTTTTTTTTCTTTTCTTTGGCTTCGCACGGTTTGTGCATTTAGCCAATGTCACGTTTTGTTTTATAATACGAAGGAAATAAAGGTAGGGAAACAAAAAATAAAATTATTATTCGAATTAATTATATCGGGATAAATGGATAATAACTATAGGATCAGTATTTATAACTGATAGAATAATGAGCTAAATACAATGACGAAACATTATAACTTAATATTATTTAAAGTAATGAATGAGACTATACATTTATATACAGAAAAGCTATTTGTAAAAAGTAAATAAAGTATTGACGTAGGAAAAGGAATACTGAGGGACAAGAGGTTACTAAGAAAGGATGAACGGTCATATAGAGGACAGGCGAAAAAAATGTTATTTAAGTCGCCTACGTCTGTGCCACACAGGCAGATGGTCATCGATGATATGAAGTTTGGCAAGATGGGCTGGAGAGCAGACATGACCCAGTCTCATCCGTATTAGAATGGAGGTCTCCTTCTTGCCAAACTTTGCCCTGCCGAACCACGGTTTTTCCGGAACGTCGGGTTGAATAAGAGAAAAATAATGACCCTTCGATTTGCTACCGATATCCCAAGCTACCTTCCAGGTGTCTCGAAGAAAAGTCTTTGGTAACGTCATGAGGTCATAGCAAACATTTATTTATGGAACTAGGTCCCCACATTGCACCGCATCACCGGCAAGTGTATCAGCAACTTCATTCCCATGGATTCCAGCATGGGCTGGAATCCACAGAAATTGCAGTGTATTACCCTCAGAGATGGTTCTGAACACAAATTCTCTTATAAAATAAATTATAGGAAACTGAATTGTGTTCAAAAGGGGATTTATTGATGGCTAGAAGAGCACTTTGAGAATCAGTAAAAATTATAGTATTTTTAAGTTGTAAAACACGAGTATATTCAATGGCTTTTAAAATGCCGAAACATTCCCCCGTAAAAACAGAAGTCTCAGGAGGTAGTTTTATTTTTTGTACGATGTTGTATTGGGAATGGTAAGTACCTATCCCAACACAACCCGTCGGAGAATGCTTCGCTGCATCCGTAAATATATAGTGGTACTCTAAGTGTTCAGCCAGAAAATTATTAAAACTTGAATGGCAATCGGGATCTGATTTCCTACTTACACCGTTATATTCTATGATGGGACTAAATTGTAATCTAACCAGTATTTAGTACCTCCAAAAATCAACAGTGGGTGACGGCGATCTTAGTAGTTTCTTTACAAAAACAATTTTTAGTTTTTGACATTTTCGACGCCTGAATAATTTAACGAGCAAAAATACTTCAAGTAAAAAGTTGCAGTTACATTTCGTGCAGGCGCTTTATTTTTAATCATACTTATTATTATTTATCATTATGTTATTAAATAATATCGGTTAGGCCAAGTAGGAAAATTATTATACAGGGTGATTGGAAGATGGGTGCAAAGCTTTAAGGCGAAGATAGTACAGACAATTTAGAACCATTTAAGCCATGGTTGTCTTAGACGAAGTCTTACTACTTTTTTTTTACCAATTTCTTAAGATTTTTTTCAAAAATTCCTAAAGTTTTAACTAAACTATTTATTTATGGCCAAATTGAATGATAAACGAATTCATTTTTATTGTATTTAATTAAAGTAATGTGTAAGCAATTTAGCAAAACATGTTTTAGGCCTCTGTGTCGTTAGACATTTTTTTTACAGATATTTAAAGTTCATAACAAATTTTAAAATTTATAAATACTTTTTGTAAACCTTATTTTAAAAATCACGGAGCGTGCTTTTTTTGTTCAAACCTTTTTGAAAACATGCTTGATAATCGCTCTTTCTTTTGAGGTAACATTTACGCAGATATCTAACAAATTATTGAAATTAGGACCTAAAAACCAATTTAAGGGAGAAATTTTAAATTTTAGGCAGTCTAAATAAAACAACATTTGAATTAAATTTATTTATGTTTCATGGTCAAAATGTTGTCCGTTATTCCTAATACAAGCACGGCTCCGTCTTCTCACTTCTGTTGTTGTTATTTTCAATATCATATCTCCAGCTTCATTGTTTCAAACTCTGAATTCATTCTCTCTGTCAGTTCTTCTCTCGTGTTTATTTCAAAATTCGTATACACCAGCTCCTTGGCCCGGCCCCACACGAAAAAGTCCAGCAGGGTCAGATCTGGTGAGCGAGCGGGCCAAGGGATGGGTCCATCTCTGCCAATCCAGCTGTCAGGAAAGCAATTATTTAAGTGTTCCCTTACATTTAACATCCAATGCGTTGGACAGCCGTCTTGCTGAAAGATGACTGTACTGTCTCTTGCGAATATCAGGACACCGGTTTCCTCTATCAGCTCTGGTAAATCCACTTGTAGAAAGTGCAAATCATTTTCACCATTGAAAGTCTCCGGTAAGAAGTGGGGCCCAATCAACGTCCTGCAAATTACTCCAGCCTCCAGAATTTCCTCTGAAACGACACCTGCTTCTTAAAATGTGGATTGTTGTCTTTTAAGTTTTTAATGCCCTCCCTAGAAAAATTGCTTTCATCCGTCCACAAGATTGATTTCAAATTAAAGTTTTCTAGGGAGGGCATTAAAAACTTAAAAGACAACAATCCACATTTTAAGAAGCAGGTGTCGTTTCAGAGGAAATTCTGGAGGCTGGAGTAATTTGCAGGACGTTGATTGGGCCCCACTTCTTACCGGAGACTTTCAATGGTGAAAATGATTTGCACTTTCTACAAGTGGATTTACCAGAGCTGATAGAGGAAACCGGTGTCCTGATATTCGCAAGAGACAGTACAGTCATCTTTCAGCAAGACGGCGTTGAAATAAACACGAGAGAAGAACTGATAGAGAGAATTAATTCAGAGTTTGAAACAATGAAGCTGGAGATGATGTTGAAAATAACAACAACAGAAGTGAGAAGACGGAGCCGTGCTTGTATTAGGAATCACGGACAACATTTTGACCATGAAACATAAATACATTTAATTCAAATGTTGTTTTATTTAGACTGCCTAAAATTTAAAATTTCTCCCTTAATTTGGTTTTTAGGTCCTAATTTCAATAATTTGTAAGATATCTGCGTAAATGTTACCTCAAAAGAAAGACCGATTATCAAGCATGTTTTCAAAAAGGTTTGAACAAAAAAAGCACGCTCCGTGATTTTTAAAATAAGGTTTACAAAAAGTATTTATAAATTTTAAAATTTGTTATGAACTTTAAATATCTGTAAAAAAAATGTCTAACGACACAGAGGCCTAAAACATGTTTTGCTAGATTGCTTACACATTATTTTAATTAAATACAATAAAAATGAATTCGTTTATCATTCAATTTGGCCATAAATAAGTAGTTTAGTTAAAACTTTGGGAATTTTCGAAAAAAATCTTAAGAAATTGGTAAAAAAAAAGTGGTAAGACTTCGTCTAAGACAACCATGGCTTAAATGGTTCTGAATTGCCTGTACTATCATCGCCTTAAAGCTTTGCACCCATCTTCCAATCACCCTGTATATGTTCTAAAAATATATTTTTTTAAATTTCAGTATTACTATTAGTTACTCTGAGGTATTGGATACCAAAGTTAAGGGTGTCAAGATAAATTCATTCGCCATTCGCATAAAAAAAAACTACCTACATAATAATTATTATCTATTTGTAATAAACAGTAATGAAGGCCGATCTATAAAAGAAGGATCTTTGTGTTATTGATATAATAAGGAACGATTATCAGATTAATTATATTTAGATTTCGAAGTGTATATTTTTGTGTTAGTTAAAAAATATTTGTCAAACATGAAAAGAGGAAGAAAAGGTGCAGTTTCCTTGCGAGCATCAGAAAAAAGTTTTTTTACAATAGGTGAGTGCCTTCAAGAACTACAACTAACATTCAAGTGACCAGGGACGGTTACCGTTACCAAAAAAATACCGGTAAAATTACCAAAACATTTCGTTCTGTTACGTTAAATATTTAACGTTAAATATAACGTTATAACACTGGATTTACCGGTATTAAAATATCGTTACCAATAACGTTATTTTGCTAAAATTTACCTACGTCTGGTGCGACGCGACGTTGCCAAACCGAAACGCGCGCTGTGCGTTCGCCGGGGCTTCTAAGCGGAGCGGCAACAAAATTATGAATACAAGACGGCTCGCGCGTTTTATTTTATAATCATACTAGCTGACCCGGCGAACTTCGTACCGCCCCGCCAGCCGCTCGCGCTTTTTAAATCTCTGATATCTTCTAAGATATTCATTTTAATGATATGCTGTAAAAGGCAATTTTGATCTACATGAAAATCACAACGTACCTAATGTATTTAATTGGATAAGGAATAATACTGTATTGTGTAAAATAACTTTTTATAAACATGATTATAATCCTTAAATATCCAAATAAATACGTTATTCATTACGTATTTCATTTTGAACAAAATTGCCCTTGACATCATTAATTGATTTCAATGAATATCTCAGGAGATAGTTCTATCTATACTTAATATTATAAAGCTGCAGAGTTTGTTTGTTTGTTTGTTTGAACGCGCTAATCTCTGGAACTACTGGTCCGATTTCAATGATTATTTTAGTGTTGGGTAGTCCATTTATCGAGGAAGGCTATATTTTTTTTCTTCAAAATTAGGGATCCGTAATAAAATTGCTATTTTGTAACACAAGGTGTAAAATCGAAAACCTATTTTTGCGTGCGCTGCAAAAACTATTGACAATAGAACAAAATAATGTACTACGGGTTTGTAGAGCCCATTAAGACCTACAAAAAAGTCCGCGAGAACATATATCTAGCTATCATGGTTTAATCACAATAACCGATTTTGTGTTCAAAATAATTATTAAATCGTCTGAAGAAAAAAAAAACTACGTTAAATATGTATCGTAATATTAATCTTTATCGAAATTAAGCATTATGTTATCAAGAGTATTTATGAAGAAGTAAAATACTTTTTGTTTCATCTCAATCGGATATTTCGTTTAAAAGTTATCACGTGTGTAAGATGTTAAGAGTTGGTACCTATTAAGGAGTTATGGGCCATAGAGTTTTTTATCCATACTAATAATAAAGCTGAAGATTTTGTTTGTTTGAACGCGATAATCTCTTTAACTACCGGTCAGATTTGAATTCTTTTTGCATTTGATAGCCCAATTCTTGAGGAAGGCTATGGGCTATTTAACATCACGCTATGACCCTTAGGAGCCGAGCAAAAAGAAAAAAACTCAGAGTGAACGGTAAGCGAATACGAAGTGTTGCGACGCGACGGGTGGGGGTACAAGAAATTTCACGCGGACGAAGTCGCGGGCAGAAGCTAGTAAAATAATAAAGCTGAAGAGTTTATTTGTTTGAAAGCTCTAATCTCTGGAAGTAGCGCTCGGATTTATAAAAATGTTTTTGCATTTGATAGCCCCATTTTTGAGGAAGGCTATAGGCTATTAAACATTACGCTAGAACCCTTAGGAGTTGAGCAAAAAGAATAAAAGTCAGAAGTTTTCGCTTTAGCGAAAACGAAGTAATAGCGCAGGCGGGCGATGCGATGCGACGGGGTGGGTCGGGGGAACAAAAAGTTTTACGCGGACGAAATCGCGAGCGGAAGCTAGTGATAACAATAATGGGTTTCATACTACCTTCGTAAACTACCTGTCATAAACTGCCTAGCCTTTTCCCAACTATGTTGGGGTCGGTTTCCAAACTAACCGAATGCAGCCGCTCCATGTAAAATACTGGTATGCAGCTGCATACCAGTATTTTACATGGAGCGACTGCTTATCTGACCCCCACAATCCAGTTACTGGGTAATACGAAACCCCTTGGTAAGACTGGTTGTCAGACTTTCGGGCTTCTGACTACCCGTAACGACTGTCAAAGATCCACAAATGACAGCTGGGACTAACGGCTTAACGTGCTTTCCGAGGCACGGAGGGGTCACGGTATGTAATGATGGTCACCCATCCACAGCCCAACCACGGCAAGCGTAGCTTAACCTGATCGATCGACCTGTGCGGTTGTTATTATTTAGCCACTGACCCCCCCTGTCTACCTACCTATTATATAAAGTACCTTCTTTATATTATTTCCTTTATTTCACTAAATACATATTATATTTTTAAATATTAGAATATAAAAACATTTAAAAATATTAAAGCCCACCGGTATCGGGAACAGGGTCCAAGCTACCGGCGGTCAGGGCTCCAGAGAGAGGAACCTCCTAACAATGCGAGCCGTGTCCAGAAGTACTGCTTTCTGAATCAAACCCTTGATCCAGCTGCCCAACGACAGTTTCCTCAGGTGTTAGTCGAGGCACTTGGCTATGAACCCTTTGGCTGTCACGACTATCGGCACAATGATTGCTGAGTCAACATCCCACATGTCGACAACCTCGCGAGCCAAGTCAAGATACTTGATTTGTTTTTCTTTCTCGGCTTTCACGAGGTTCTCATCATGCGGGACGGTTATGTCAATAATCATTGCGCGCCGCTCTGATTGATCCCCCACCACTATATCAGGCTTATTGGCAACAACAGTCCTGTCAGTGATGATGGATCGATCCCAGTACAATGTGATATTTCCATTTTCGAGAACTGGGTTGGGCACATACCTGTAGTACGGCACCTCCGATTCCACAAGGCTGTATTTCAGAGCAAGCTGCTGATGGATTATCCTGGCTACAAAGTTGTTCCTATGCAAGTACTCCCCGTTAACTAGACGAGAACATCCGGAGATAATATGCCTGATTGATTCCGAAACGCAGCCAGGCTACGGACGCTAATAGATCGACATCGGGTCCATGTAGGGCCCGGAAAAAGCGTCCGTGAAGCTCCTTACTCTGCCATACCTCCATGCGATCATTGGTGTCAAGCACTACTGGCTTGCGCCAATTCTCTTTAGCTAAGGAGAGCGGGGTGAGGCCCTTGTCCACGGCGACTACATCTCGATGCATCCCCACGTCGGTTTGTAGGAAATATTCCCTGAGACTGCATATCTCGCGATTGTGGAGGGTCTTAGCGTTTAAAAAGCCTCGACCTCCACACTTTCGCGGGATATACGCCTCATTCATTACCGATGACCGTGGGTGATGCATCCGATTTGCAGGCAGCAATGTACGGACCCTCCTATCCAGGACGTCGAGTTCGGTCTGAGTCCATTTGAGTTTGTCGAAAGAGTACATCAAAACCGGCATGACCCAACCGTTGAAGGCGCGCTTCTTGTTACGATCCTGAGTGTATCGCTCTACTCGCCGTTTATACCGACGAATACGGTTCGCCCATGCATACACTTTCTGCTACAGGAAGTCGATGCGCTTTATTATGACATAAGAAATATAGTCTTGAAGACTGATATCAGTACGTTCATGGTTTTCGAGGGTGCTGAAGCCGATAGTGAGGTCAAGAGAAAAATTCAAGACGAAGGCAATAATGTACACTCAGCTCCTTTAAGTAGTTACCCCACCAAAAGACATGTGCGTTCAAATCCGTGATAGGCCCAAGTTGGTTTTTGTATTTTGCAAAAACATTTTATTTTAAATAATGTATTGTTTTAGTGAATAAAGAAGTTTAAGTAAGTATTTTTTTTTTAATTCTGTTTTTATTATTGTTTTTTTCAATAAAACAATACTTTTGCGACGACAAGCAACAATAATAGGGTTAACATTTACGACAACTTATTCATCGTCTAAATAGACTGGAGGTTTCAAGACCGCTTACCGTGCATAAGATTGGAAGTTCAAATCCTATATAGGCACGAAATGTGCTTTTTGTTCATTATATTATTTTGATATATATTTCTATTTTGTTTTAAGTAGTAATTATTTATAAAGAATTAAAAAATCAAGAAAAATAAAATACTTTATTAATCATTTAATAATATTTATTATTGCTATTATTTAACAAAACTATGATCTTATTTTACAACAAACAGAACAACTATTTTAGTTCTCATAAAATCAGAAATCATTTAAAAAAAAAATGGTTGCCTGTAAAGTCGGTTTTACGGGCGAAGATTTTACGTGACAACGTCTTTTTCTCGGTAGAATATTTATTGATATGAATATAATTAAATTGCACAATAGGAACAAGGAATTAAATGAAAATAAGAACGTAACGTTACCGAGCGTTACACTTTTTCATAAGTGACTCCCAGCCGCAACCTAATTTAAGACGTTGTCACGTCAAAATAATTGATAAAATTAGTAGTCGTTTACTCTTCGCCGTTTTAAGTGAACGTATACAAAGTTCTAACTTGAAGGTATGGATTAATTTTATAAAGACAACGTAAGTAAGTAAAATTAATGGATACCCTCAAATTATAACATCTTTCGATTAGACAGGGACCTAAAGATATAATGACTCAGCCGATAGTAGATAACAATTTCATCGCAATTCATATGGGCTCGCTGGCTAGTTCGTCAAACTGCCGGTATGAGTATGACGACGTTCGGTGATGCGATGGTTCGAATCCGAGTCAACACAATGGGCTCTTTTTGAAGTATTCTTTAGATTATTCGTAAGGAATTCAATGTTGTAGCAGTGTAACATTTTAAAACTTGAGGGGTTAGGACATAGTGACGCTTTCTGTACTTAAAAATTTCGTGATTTTAAAATTTTCGCAACCGCCAACTTGGATTTCCATTTTGAATTTCGTTCCTGACGAGGGGGTCCCCCGAGCCCACGTTTTTTTTTTTTCAAATCCCAAGGTTTGGTTTGTAACTTGTATGGATAGATCTTAAAAAATGCAACCAAAACGTACTTATATTTCGAACAAGATAGGATGCTTTGACAGGTTTTGTGAATACCCGCAGTTGTAATAAATGTCTTTCCTATCTTCCAAACATCCAAACATCTTTCACACTATTTCTATAGAAAGATAGGAATGATTAAATTTAAGAAAACCGGCTAAGTGAAGTGAGTGTCAGCTAGACCAGGCACAATTAAAGTTTCTATAGTTGGGATTTGGGAGTTTGGGACGAATTTATCCCAAACAACATTTTATGTTCTTAATAATTGCAAAGTCGACGCTACAGAACACTAAGTTGAAAAGCGTGTCCTACACGCATTCGAATTTTTTTTTACCTTATTTTTAAGTATTTACCTACATATTTGTGTCTGTCAAGATCATATTGTATACAAGCCGTGCGGTTGACTGTTCATGTACCTATTTATGTGACTTATATGTTTACTGGCTGATGTTTTAGTCAGAAATTTTAAATATTATGTATGTACTTGTAGCGGTATCTACAATGCCACATGAGAACAACGCGTCATACTGTCTGGTCGGAGGATCCTCCCTTTTCTATGGAAGTTGAGTGAACTTTACACCCTGTTCCTCATACCTCTATATACTTACACATTATACGGTTCTCGTAATCTCTCTTTTTTAGGGTCCCGTACCTCAAAAAGTAAAACCGAACCCTTATAAGATCATTTCGTTGTCCGTCTGTCTGCCCGGTAGTCACGATCCTTTTTCTCAGGAATGCGTAGAGTTATCAAGTTGAAATTAAAATCAATTATTCAAGGCTGCAATCTCTTGAAGCAGTGAGAAAATCAAACTTCTAAGTCAACACAATCAAAAGATACGGCCATTTATGTTCCAAAATCAAAACCTATAGTAGGGTACTTCCCGTTGACGTAGGATCATGAAATTTGGCAAGAAGCAATGTCATATAGCACTAGTAAAGGAAACTATACCGTAAATTCGTACATTACAAATAAAAAAATAATAAAACTATATCTACAAATTTATACGGAGCCCTCGGTGTGCGAGTTCGAGTCGCACTTGACCGGTTTTTTTAAGTATATGTCGCAGGATGCAGCACAGAAACAATATATATTGTATACACGCTGAAGCTAGTCGTACTTAACACCGTCATTGATAGAAAGAGATAGACGTATATTTATACGTCTATCTCTTTCTATCCCTCCTCGCCTATCTCTTTCTTTTCTTTCTATTTATTAGTACCGGTAAAAATTACAATTGTTATACCGGTAATTTTACCGGTATAATAATTGTAATTTTTACCGGTACTAATACCATTAGATAACGTTAACTGACTGACGGGTATCGTTATAAATATCGTTACTTTTTTAACGTTATCATAACGGTAATTTGTAACGTTACCAAAAAAGTAACGGTAATTCGGTCCCTGCAAGTGACCAAATTTTCTCCAAAAAAATAAAGCGCCTGTACGAAATGTAACTGCAACTTTTTACTTGAAGTATTTTTGCTTGTTAAATTATTCAGGCGTCGAAAATGTCAAAAACAAAAAATTACTTTTTTTGAAGAAACTATTAAGATCTCCGTCACCCACTGTTGAGGTACTAAATACTGGTTTGATCAGAATGATGTAATTCGTTGTAGTTTTGCCCTGCGTTCCGAGATGGGAAATAATCGATGTGAGCGTGCTTAAACCCGTACCGAATTAGCGTGAGCGCGATAACGCCGTTCCGTGAATCGTCATAGATGACGTCATGACATGCGCCATCTTGCGATAACGCCGACCATGCCCTAGAATAATATCACCGTGAGCGCTGTCAAAAATGACTGTGTGTGTGAGGATGTGTCAGTGTGTGTTTTGTTTTGATTTGCATCTTATCATAAAATTAAACTAACGTGGCATTTTCGAAATTGTGCTTCTGGCTGATAGTCGCCACCTAACCAAAGAAGAAGAAATGTGGTGTTTATACAAAGAAATACTGTAATAATATCGTTTTTACATTGAGTAAGCACTGTGAGCGCGCTCACGGGCGTTCCGAATTGTTGACAGCTCTCTGCTGTCATAATCGTGATATCTAAATCGGAACGGATGTGAGATGATGTGAGCGCTGTGAGCGATTATAGCTAATTCGGAAAGCGCCCTTGGAGTATAGGCATGGTCTCGTCTCGTCATTATGATTATGACGCATAACAATGGCGAGACCAGTGTTATTGTGAAATTCCGTTTATGCCGTGTGAGGTTGTACGGACGCCAGCAGGTCAACCTACCCGAAACTGTCAGATTTTCCCAATCAACCTTGAACCTTATGTTTTAGCAATAAAGTCGAAAATCTATTAAAGAAATCTGACAGATTGTAGTAACTTGATGTGCTGGCGTCTGTACAAAAATTTCAGGACAGGTACAAAATGGTACTAAATGGGTACTAAATATACGTGGTAGAATCTTTCAATTACAAGAGTTGATCCCGCCATTATGACGTTTATTGTAGCTCGCCTGCTCGGTTCACTTAGGGTCAGTTCACACCGAGACGCGACGCGACGCGCAGTTTTCAAGATAGAAATACAATTACAGACTTTATCTACTACACAAAAAGGTACACGATTCAGTGAGCTACGCCGCGCGGCGGCGGCGCCGCGCTGCGTAGCTCGACGTAGTAGGTAGACACTGAATTGTGTACCTTTTAGTGTAGTAGACAAGGTCTGTAATTGTATTTCTATCTTGAAAACTGCGCGTCGCGTCGCGTCTCGGTGTGTACTGACCCTTAGGATTGTAATTTTTTCGTTTGGTAACCCTGACTCGTGCGGTGTCAAACCAAAGACTACAGTCTACAATATGATGCTGTTACTGTGTCAAACTCAATTTGACAATAACTGTCATTGCCAAGTTGCTCAATGCTCGTCGTCTGCAAAGATTTTAAAATTATTATCAATAAAGTGGCGATGCGCTGAACTGCTGAAGCAAAGCACATAAAAACGCTACATACGTACTTGTAATATTTTCCCTCAACCACGTGAAATCGAAAGCAACAATATTAAATGAAAGATAGCGAACTGCATTTGCATTTATACCAAATTAAATCAAACACATAACATTGCGGAGTTTAATGCGCTAGTCTCGCCAGGAAATTAGCATTCGGTAATCGGTTTATTTTGTATTGTGTTTAGTTTATATTCGTTTTTCAATCACTGCACTCCAGTGTTCAGCATGGTACGTCTTTTAGCTATTTTTTTTTTCTATATTTTTAGTTACGAAAAGCTCATAGGTACATGTTTCCAGTCTTAATATAAATATGACTTGTTAGCGTAAGTATGTTTTTTTCCGAAATTGTTTTATTATATTTTTGTAACTTATTTTGGTACCTAGTAATTAGATTCAAAATTCTTTATTTCTTGAGCTGGCCCTTCTGGAACCTGTTCATTTTATCCCAGCCTTACCCAGTTATTGTGCCAAGTCCAATCAAATTATGATTGCTCTATATTTTATCATAAAGGAAGCTTTTTTATCATAAACATTATGTTATTAGGCAAGTGATGAGAAGAAAATGGTGTCTGCAAGTAAAACTGCTCTTCCCCCAAGCAGTGATGAAACTGGCAATGTGCTGTCTTTGATATACAGATTCTTTAAGAAGGTATGTACTAAGTTCTTAGCTAATTCAAATGGTTATTCAGTATATGTTAATTTAGGACAGATGGCATCATCAGCACATTCTCATTAGAATAAATGCATTGGCTGTGTGACCACATTGTCCAAACAAAATAGGATGTCTTGTTATGAGTCAGTGTGACCTTGAAGTGCTCTGCTTTGAATCATAAGCCGGCCATTCAACCTTCAATTGTTAGTTCCTGTTGTTTATTTTATATGGTGAATGTTTTTAGTAAGTAATAAAGTAAAGCCTGTTCAAAGTATGCATCATTGAGTTAAACAAAATGAACCATTCAACCTTTAATATCATTGTTTTAATAACAATCTCCTCAGTTCATAAAGTAATGTAAAAATCTGCCCCTAAGACAACCCACTGTCAGTCCAGTGTAACATTTATGTACTTAGTTCTTATGGCTTACAAAACTGACATGTTCTTAATTCTTATCCAAACAAACAATAGAAAACTGTAGAGTATGAGGTAAGCATCGCTTATCAGAAGGTAATTGGTGAAACACACACATTTGTATAATTTTTGGCTAAATATAACATGTAATGATAAACTCAAACAGCAAAATTATATTTTTCCTTTTTTTTAGGGTTCCATACCCAAAGGGTAAAAACAGAACCCTATTACTAAGACTTCGTTGTCTGTCCGTCTGTCTGTCACCAGGCTCTATCTCAAGAACCACGATAGCTAGACAGTTGAAATTTTCACAAATTATGTATTTCTGTTGCCGCTATAACAACAAATACTAAAAATAAAATAAATATTATCCCATACAACAAACGCGATTTTTTTTGCCCTTTTCTTCTCGATATCAATAAATACAATTGTTATAAATAAATACAATTGTTATAATATAATCTTATCATAAATTTTATTATGGTCATTACTATATAATAAGAGATACATTAACAAGCCCATTGAAATAAATGCAAAATAAACTATGTACTACTATTGCCACTTATTTTTAAAAGCATAACATAATCCAATTATACACAATACGCTAACATATTTCTTGATAAGCAACAATAACCAATTTAACAATATTGCACAATTGAAATAATCTTATCACACAGTTGTACTTGACTATGTAATAATATTTTTATTATTTATCAAGATAATATTACGGTCATTTAAGAACACACCCTATAATAGGCTTACCAATAAAAAGGGAAAATAAAAAAAACTTCTATGATTGGCCAGTCTATGAATATGTTCCATGCTTCATCAACCATTGCTGCAGGTGTCGGTGGTCGGTGCGGTGTACCTGGTAGGGTACATGCAATGGAGCGTGGCGTGGCTGATCGGGCCCCTTATTCTGTCCGTGCTGCGAGACCAATGGCGTAAGGAGAACGAGTACCGACGCAACGTGGCCAAGGCTACAGCCACTACATCCGAGAAAGATGTTATTTTGGCTAGGCTCGACGACTTGCCAGCGTGGGTAAGATATATGAGCATGAACACACACTACACTTGTTATTGTATTAATATCATAACGATATACCTATCCTTCCTTTCTTCTTATCGAACAAGAACATAATTCATGCCTTAAAATTAGCCACTTAGCATGGTGGCATCATTGGCATCCAGGCTGGGCTTGACTACAATCAAGTATAGCCACTTGAGGAGGCTATTTTCATGCACCCATTAGCTATTATTAAAAGCGTTTACGCCGTGCGGCATTTGAACCGATGAACCGAATAACCGATTTTAATTAAACTTCATATGCATAAGCAGGATACAAAGGTCTAAAAAGTTAGTAGAGAACATTTTCGAAAAATAGTGTTACAGCCAAATTACCTAGACCGATTTTAAATTTTCCATAGAAACAGAGATACAAATTTCATTAAAATCGGTTCATTCATTTCGAAAAATAAGGACTTGAAAGTTAGTATGAAATGCCGTGCGGCGTAAACGCTCTTAAACCAAAATTTATCAAATGCGTACTTATCTGTACTTTAGATCCTATCCAAAAATAAATTAACTAGCGGTGGTTATTAATGCATACTGTTTTACATTTTCTATAATCCATTTGTGGCTATTTCCGGTTGCGTCACCCGCGGGAAGCGCTGGAATGATTGATTATCATGCAGCGTTCAAGCAAAATACCTCTTAAGAGCGTTTACGCTGAACGTCATTTCATACAAACTTTCAAGCCCTTGTTTTCCGAAATGAACGAACCGATTTTAATGAAACTTCATACGCATAAGCAGGATACAAAGGTCTAAAAAGTTAGCAGAGAACATTTTCGAAAAATAGTGTTACAGCCAAATTAGACCGATTTTAAACTTTTCATAGAAACAGAAATTTCCAGTTATCTTTTTTTAAATAAGACATTTCGAAAATGTTCTCTGCTAACTTTTTAGACCTTTGTATCCTGCTTATGCGTATGAAGTTTCATTAAAATCGGTTCATTCATTTCGGAAAACAAGGGCTTGAAAGTTTGTTTGAAATGCCGTTCGGCGTAAACGCTCATAAACATTATTTATATTATAGGTACTTGCTGCAGTATTTTTTTTAAATCCTTATTACCGCTAAATTTGGAACTAGAAAAAAGAAAAAGAGATTTTCCACAACAAGATAACCATTTCGGATGTCCTGTGTAAAGTCATTTCTAAAAATAACTCGTCACGATACATTGATTGGTGTGAAACTTAGACTGATCGACCCAGAAAAAATCCAATCGAATTGACCTCAAAAGTTTTCGTCCAAAGCAGCGCGGCGGGCGCGGCCGTTCAGCAATTTTACCATTCCAGTTCAACGTGAATATTCTGTGCCCACACAATACACATGCCTCGTCTTACTTATTAGGTCAATGACATCATTCGCATCGATCGAGTGACCTAAACACTTTTTTCTATAAAATTAAAACAGTTAGGTACGTTTTTGTATATTGAAAACTATAGCAATTAAATGACTTAGAAGCAATATTATTTTAACATTATAGGAAAGTTAATGAATTTTACGAGCGCACGTCAATCATTGCATTTTAAACCATAAGTCAATTACATAAAAGTTACATGACGCGCGCTCGCGATATGCAACGACATGTGTTTTCATCACGATGTTGCAAGCACCTAATTTATCATGAGCTGAAAGAAAACTGACAGTTGACAAACATTTCCAGGTATTCTTCCCAGACGTTGAACGCGCAGAATGGCTGAATAGGGTATGTAATATTTAGCAATTTAGCAAATTACTTAGCTACCTCCTACACCAAGTTAATACTCCATATCTAGTTCCCCTCCCACGTCACCTTAAACTCTTTAAAGTGTTGGCAGCGCGCCTATTGATTTTACTGGGAATGCATTAAATTATTTATAGTATTTTCGAGACTAACTGTTTTGTTCCATTAATATAGAAATGAGAATTAAATGAATATCCCCCTTGAATGGCCTATTGACTTTTAAGAATTTCAGTTAATACATTGATTTTGTAATAGACATTTTTTGGGCCAGTTCTCTAAAATAATCACATGTACGAACACTATAAATTCATTCTAAAATACGAGGAACCAAGTGTATTGAGTTTTGCAATTAGGAACTTTTTAATAGAAACCCAAATCTGGCCTTGTGCCAGAGGTAATTGGTTCGTTCGCCCCCCTTTATGTCTATAACATAGGTCGTATAATGCCTTCCCTTTCGGGGAATGCAGGCCCAATTTGATGTTGTGACCGCAGATTCTCCTCCAAGTATGGCCCAATGTGAACTACTTCGCGCGCAATATTCTCAAGGAGTCCATTGAGCCAGCAGTAGCAGAGAGCTTGGCCAACTACAAACTTACCGGCTTCAAGTTTGAACGTGTGATTCTTGGCACTATTGTAAGTATCATTAGTTACTTTCTATTGATCAAGTTACTATCGCATGTCCAAATGCTGTTGTTCTTATCAATTCTTGAAGCAATATTCTAATAGAAAATAAACGCAACTGCAAATAATCAAGAATTTTACGATAACATTTTCAAAGTAAAACCACTAGAGAACTTATCTAGTTTTAGTTATCATTCAATTTTAAGTCATGGTCGTAAAAATTGCCGTATGAAAGAAGGTTGTTGTCACTTTTAATGCTATTTGCTTTTCACGGTGCCAGGGACGTCATCGGTGCTAATAAAGTTTTATAGTGGCTGTAACGACGTGTTAATCCTTGCAGGCGCCGCGGGTTGGCGGTGTGAAAGTTTACGACAAGAACCTGTCTAGGGATGAAATCATCATGGATGTCGACTTGTTGTAAGAAACTCTATGGATCAAAATAATTACTATTGAAAGATTTGTTGGCTAGAAAGTGGGTGACTACTGTGATTGGGACTAATAAGAAAGTAGTTTGAGTGGAAAGTGAATGATAATGAAACGATAACGATTCAAAACAAATTAGTCATTAATTTGCTTAAGATTTTCAGTAGGTACATATTTAAGATGTTTAATAGCTTGACTGGTCCTCATATGCATCAAGACAAACATTTGTATTCGTCATCGTAATTTACGATAATGACGGAACGTTAGTACCTACTAGTATGGTTTCAAACATGATTAAATTGATTTCAGCTATGCTGGTGACTGTGATATCTCCTTTGTTCTACAACGCATCCGTGGTGGCATTAAAGATCTTCAGGTAACAGTTAAACCAGTAGACCACTAAGATTAATTTCAAGAAATCTAAAATGATATTCCTAATGTTATGTTAATGTTATAGATCCACGGTATGGTTCGTATCGTGATGAAGCCCCTGATCACCAGGATGCCTTTAGTGGGAGGACTTCAGATATTCTTCCTGAACAATCCATCTATTGATTTTAACTTAGTCGGCGTCGCTGATGTTCTAGATATGCCTGGATTCAGGTAACATCTACTTTAAGAAAGTTGAAAATCCTATTTGAAAAAAATCAGGAATGCCGTTATAATAAGTAACTGTCATGTCATTCCAGTGATATTCTTCGTCGCTGTATCGTCGAGCAAGTGGCAAAATTGATGGTGCTACCAAATAAGTTGCCTATTAAATTGAGTGACGAAATACCTACTGTTGATCTGAGAATGCCCGAACCTGAAGTAAGTACACCCTTTGTGTGTCCAGTATTGCTAATTCCTAGTTTGAGATTTTTTGAATTTATAACAGTATTGACATTAGAATCATGTTTTCAGGGTGTGCTTCGTATCCATCTCGTTCAAGCTCAGAATCTCATGAAGAAAGATGTTTCAATGATTGGTGAGAAAAATTTACAGAACAATTAAACTAATTTGCCCCATAACTCTTAGTATAGTCAACAGCAAAAGTAGATGATCAAAATCAGAAATTAAATAGGAGTCAAAACTGATCACGAATTTAAGGTAGCTGTATTATTACAAACACATACTTTTGAATCACTTCGACGCCACACAGTTCTGACGCGAACTTCGTTAATTAGTATTGAATTTCTGATTTTCATCATCTACTTTTGCTGTTGACTGTACATTATCTAATAGTATTTCATTTGATGTCCAGGTAAGGGTAAGTCAGATCCGTACGCGATCTTAACGGTGGGCGCGCAGCAATGGAAGACGAAACACATCGACAATAACATCAACCCACGCTGGGACTTCTGGTGCGAGGTAAGCAGACCACCCAACCATCGTATCTTTTCGTATTAGTTCTACCATTTTATGCACATGGGATGTTTTAATACTTTTATAAGTAGTGTTTATATTTAGATTTTTAACAGATTACAACAGTTTGCTTATCGAGCACACAATTATTTTTCTTAATGTTGGTATATAACATTAAAGATGTGCTTGCTTATTTTATTAATCGGGCTTTTGGATATATTTGGTGAGTGAGGTAATGTCTTGGCTCATTTCTTCTATGCAATGCGATGAGCATCACAAATCTTCACGGATCACGTGCTGCGTGCATTTTATATTTATAAATTTCTCTTCACGACGAGAATTGCAAGTTAAACGCTGTCTGGCATAGTGAAGTAGCAAAATAATAATATGCAAAATATAGTAGAGCGTCGATTATACAAACTGATTAGGGGACACGGGTGTTCGGAAAACCGATTTATTCGAATAATCGAGCTGTATGAAAACACTATTCCAATAAAACCATATTACGTTTTTTACAATGTGCAGGTCAGTGTCAGGTTGTATATGGATCAAAATATGATTCGCGACAATAACAGGTACATGTTTAGAGAATTATAATCATTAGAATCATTAATACATCTTTCCAAGGTAGATTTGTACCATAAGAACCAATCTCGTATGGAAAAGTGCTTATGGTAGAAATCTAACTTAGAAAGATGTATTGATGATCCTAATGATTATAATTCTCCAAATACACACATCAACACTGTCTAGGGATATTTTGGATTTACTCAATTTACTCAAAATTTATTAAAAATAACATACAACATGTATATATTTTTATAAAGCCCATTTATCAGACTACACTCCAGAATAAAAGAAAACTATTTTTTTTGCGTAAACAAATTTTTAATCAATTATTATAGAAAAAACTTGAAATAATGGTAAAACTAACAATGAATGTGTTTCTCAAGAAAAAGTGAAAAATAAGGAAAAATTAATCTGTTTTTAACAGTTATGTGAAAAATCAGTAGTCAGTAAAACCACCCATGACGTTAATAACGGTCCTGCAACGGTTTTTCATGCTTTGGATTAAATTATCCAAGTCTTGCTGCGGTATATTGTCCCAGGTCCGACTAAGATGCAAAAAAAGTTGCTCTTCCGTCGCAATGTTTGCAGGGAAATTCCTCAAAGCCCTTCTTTGTAGCATGTCCCACGCGTGTTCTATGGGGTTTAGGTCAGGCGATTGAGCGGCCCAGCCTAAGACCGATACGTTGTGCTCCTGCAACCAGCTCGTCACCACTCTCGCTGTGTGCGGACGGGTGTTATCGTGCATGAGCGTGAATTCTTGGCCCATTTGTAGTCGATGGGGGTAGATTATTGGTACTAGCACCTCGTTACGGTATTTTTCAGCCGTCATGGTGTTTCTGATCCAAACGAGGTCTGTTCTTCCACCAACACGAATTCCCGCCCAAACCATAATTGTCCCGCCGTGGTATGAATGGACTTCCTGAGGATGTTGCAGTCGGCTCTCACGACCAGGAACTCTCCCAAACACGTACTCTACGTGGATCGGGATGGAAACCGAACCGGGACTCATCGGTAAACAGCACTACAGACCACTGGCTATCTTCCCAGAGCAAATTTTCACGAGCCCACTCTAGTCGTCGTCCACGATTTCCTCGGCGTAGTGCTGGAGTACGAAGCGGTCTGCGAGCATGAAGGTTAGCTTCATGCAGCCTTCTCCTCACAGTTTGGTCACTCACAAGCAACTGGTGCTCTGACTGGAGCCTTTAAACCAACTGCATGGCCGTAACATTTGGTTGTCTTCTCGCGGCAACTTGCAAAAATCGGTCTTGTCGTTGAGTGGTTATGCGCGTCACGCCTGGTGTTCCTTTCAGCCACTTCACCAGTAGCACGATAACGTGACTATTACTTTGATATCACGTTTTGTCTTGTTCCAATCTCCTCAGCAATACTCCGTTGAGTAGCCCCAGCTTGGAGCATGCCTACTGCCCTTAACATTTCCTCTCTGGTTAAATAGCGCCGCTGCATGATGCACACAATAACATTAATTCGAAATTAACCGATAGCCTGTTGTAAAACTTAAATTTGACACAAAAAAATAGCCAAAAACTACTGTACGTAAATGAAACCTTCGGACTTTGCTACCATTATGCCGCGTAAATCTTTTGTTTTTAATTTATTTTTTCAAATTCAAATTTAGAATCGTTCAAAAAGGTTTACAAAATAAGCTTTCATCAAAAGAATTTAAAACTGGACAGTATTTTTTGAGTTTAAGAACTTTATGCAAAATATCCCTAGACGGTGTTGATGTGTGTATGTAGGTACCTGTTATTGTCGCGAATCATATTTTGATCAAGATACAACCTGACACTGACCTGCAAATCGCAAAAAACGTAAAAAAAAATGAATTTCGCGGTCTACCACTACCCATGACTAGCAGCAGTTCGGTTTAGCGGTTGTTCGGTTGACCGACACGCGACGTTCGGATAATCGACGCACTACCGTAATAAAAAAATGAACTTCAATTTTGAGACTTAATAGCAACTGAATTGTCTAATGCATAAAGGGGAAGTCTTATAATGATTTTCGTTTCACACAAATCAATTCAATTTATTACCTTTTGAGGATGTAATAAAGTTGTATAACTGTAACGTTTTCCTTAAATGGGCAATAGAGGTTTACTGATAATATTTTGCTATTTCAATTTCTAAATCATCATCAGGAATGAGCATGACCGATGAAGTATTTTTATTTAATTTTATATTGAAGATTGTTTACTGGCAGTGGCTTGTCCACTTGTATCAACAATAGCACTAGATTAAGGATTAGGAACAAAAACACATCGCTCAAGTGGCCTCAATTGCATACAACTTGATTATAAACCTTAACTTTCAAACATAAAGTTATCATTTACAATATATTTACTTATTTGATTGAAAAGTACCTAAACGTAATTAAAAAAATAAGAACAAAAATATTTATGGATAAATAAAACATAATTTCTAAGCAATTGAAAACACTATTTTGCAAAATAAGACCACAACATTATTTGTGGTCTTATTTTTCCGGCCGTTTTTGATGCGCTCACCAGAAATCTAGTAATACTGTTGATCCAAGCTTGTCAAAGATATTGAGATATTGATTAACAAATAGAGTGGTTCATATTATCATTTAATTATTTGCATGGGAAAATTTTTACTTGGGTTCTTTTGGTATTTAAAGATCAACGATTTTAATTCAAAAGTGATAGATTTGTTCTAGGAAATCTGTCTAGGATTGCGATGAAAGTATCTAAGTTCTTCTAAATTACTCAACAATAACAAGGTTTTATAATATTCGCTTAATATTAATTAACCATGTAAAATACGAGTATGCTTATAACTAAGTATGTGATAAAGCGGGCGTAATCCGCACGCAGTAATTGGTCGTGAAATGTTTCCAAGTAAGTAGTTATGAACAAGATTTTGTTTTCCTCACTTATGTTTGCGTCGGACTATGCGCGTGTGGCATACAGGCGCGTATAATGCAAACTCTGGGCCAAGCGTTGGAAATAGAAGTGTTGGACAAGGACGAAGGAAACAATGACGACAAGCTGGGCAAGTAAGTACGTGCACGCGGTGACGGGGCTGTCCGAAGGGAGGGGGGGGGGGGTGCAGGGTGCAAGAAACCGGGTATACGCTACGCTGATGGTTGCACTCGCTTTACGCATTGTAACTGTCTCGATAAGCTTCTAAACATCGGCCAACGCGACACTTGTCTGATAGTTTACAGTGAGTGGCATGAATGCCATGTGGTTCTACGTACCACTGTAACCTTGACGACTTACTGCATAGAAATTAACAAGCAGTCGTCGAGTGGTTTCGTCTCAAAGCAGCGTTAGCTTTGTATGAGCAGGTCATGTGACCCTGAGTCCTTTACATGTGCTCTTTGGAATGAGACCCTCGATAGAAAGTAATGAGAGAACTAGACAAAGTTGAAATATCTTTACATTTATATTGAGTGATTTTTTAAATGTAAATAACGGATTTTGTATTCCTTGTAAACAGTACTATTCCAGATTCTCCCTGTAGCGGATCGTTGCACTGTTTGGTTGTTAAAGGAAACTACGAAATTATGATGCTACACGGGGCAGCTGCGCAGACGTCTCCGGCGCGCTGGCGATTCCGTACCCACGGCGTCACATCGACGTCGTGTCTCGCGGGCGACTGGTCGGCGCCTCGGCGGCGGGGGCGAGCGGGATCGCCACGATCCTGCTCCCTCGCACACTTAATACTATTGGCTATCTGTCTCGCGACGTTCGCAACCACCCCGCCTTTTTATTAGAATAATATGTAGAGAAACACAATAACATTCATACACAGAAACAAACAGTAAATTGAATAAGGATTCTTAATCTAAAATAAACAACAAGTACCTCCTTACATTGATATCTTTTTTAAAAAACAGCACTGAGCCGTCCATCATCGCTAACATCCTGCCCCTCAGTGTCGTCATTACGACACTCATCACCACTCTGAAGTAAAGCTATACGCGATGCTGGACGCTTCATGATACCAGTTTTTGTCCTTATGTCTAAGACTCGAACCCGTCCGTCAGGCCCAGGGTATATTTTCTGAACGATGCCCTTCGGCCATACGTTCCGCGGCGAAGCGGGGTCTACCACTACAACAAGATCTCCTACCTTCAATTGCGCGCCTTCGCGATTCCACTTTTTACGCGGAGCTAAGGTAGGTAGGACCTCTTTCATCCATCTAGACCAGAATAAATCGGCCAACCGCTGAGCTATACGCCACTGTTTACGCAAAAGAAGATCTTTGTCGTCAAACCTGCCAGGTTGCGGTAGATTTGACGACGAACCTATAAGGAAGTGGTTGGGCGTCAATGACTCCGAGTCATGAGGGTCAACGGACACGTGAGATAATGGTCGACTGTTTACCATGTTCTCCACTTCGCATAAGAAGGTGGAGAGCGCTTCTTCCCTAGGAGCGCGTTCTTTCAAAACAACTTTTAAGGCAGTTTTTACACTGCGAATGAGGCGTTCCCATGCACCTCCCATATGGGGGCTAGCAGGGGGAATAAATTCCCAGTGGACTCCTTTATTTAAGGCTTCTGTCACCAGTTGTGGCTGATGGTCAATCACCTCCTGATATGCCTTCTTCAATTCGACATCAGCGCCTCGTAAGTTGGTGCCATTATCAGAGAACACTGTGTGTGGCCAACCTCTGCGCGCGGCCATCCGGCGCAAAGCCATTATCATAGAGTCGGTTGTGAGGGACGAAACTAATTCTAAGTGCACAGCACGTACTGTAAGGCAAGTAAACAGTACACCGTACCTGCGTACCCTTTGTCGACCAACTACTACTTCCAGGGGGCCAAACAAGTCTACACCACACATTGTGAATGGCCTCTGATGATGGGTAAGCCTGCACTCAGGTAAGTCACCAAGGCGTGGAGGGTTAGGTGAAGCTTTTCTAAAGCGACAAATCAAACAATTTTTGGCAACAGTTTTAACAGTAGGCCTTAAATTTACGATCCAGTACCTTTGTCGTAATTCGTTAATTATCATCTCGTTACACGAGTGTGCAGCATGCACGTGATAATGCAACACTATGAGCCGCGCTATATGGTTTTTACCATCTAAAATAATAGGAAATTTAGTCATCTGATCTACATCTTTCACGTTTCCGATTCGTCCGCCAACACGTAAAAGATTATTTTTGTCGATGATCGGGGTAAGTGTTCGTAAACGACTTTCACGCGGTATTTCTTTATTTGATTTTAACAAATTAATTTCGCTACGAAATGACTGTAACTGTGAATGAGAAAGTAACAACATCTCTGCTTTATGCATTAAATCTACGGTAATACAGGTAATTGACCTTTTCTTACATTTTTCAATAAATAATAAAACTGTAGCCGTAGCACGTAATAATCGCAGCCAACGGGAAAATCTACTTGGATCCGGTACAGGTAAGTCACAAATTATTTTATTATTATTATCACACATAATGTTTATTCTTTCTAATATTTTATCATCACTAGTAATTATTTTTATTTCCGGTTGCTGAGGCCAGCAAGAAGGCGGTTGGTACAAAAACGACGGTCCGGAAAACCACGTGGAATCACTACTAAGCACGTAATCCGTATTCTTCGTTCCTAAGTCGGCTACGTTTAAGTCCGTAGGCACATAGTGCCACTCGTCAACCTTGCTTAACTCATCAATTTCCCCGAGTCTATTTGCAATGAAAACTTTATAGGTTCGACATTGATTCTTAATCCAATATAAAACTGTAGTCGAATCCGTCCAATAGTGTACTGAATTCGGTTGCAAACGATGTTCTTTTTTTATGCTATTAGCTAATTTACACGCTAACACGGCTCCCTGTAACTCCAATCGCGGCACGGATACTGGTTTCAGGGGAGTAACTTTGCATTTGCTCGCGATGAACGATACGGTAACGCGTCCATTGATGCTTTCGCGCCGCCAGTAAGCGACCGCGGCGTACGCACTCGGTGATGCATCGCAAAACATATGAATTTCCAAACTCGCTAAACTATCGTTTGTTAGGTCAGTCGAAAAATACCATCGCGGAATTCGAATATTATTAATTTCCTGAGCTTGACTAATCCACTCTCTAAATAAATCATATAAATTATCGCTTAATTTATCATCCCAGTTAAGATTCTGTTCCCAAACTTTACGCATTAAAATTTTCCCTTTAATTGTGAATGGACTTAGGTAACCGTGAATGTCATAAATGGACATAACTATACATAATAGTTCGCGTTTTGTCGGTATCCGTTTCAGAAGTAATACCTCTTGCGGTATCCGTTTAAAGGACAAATCAAAGGCCAACATATCGGTACTTGGAAACCATAACAGCCCAAGTGCTCGTTCCGGTTGGTTATCCATATTGAACCTTATTGCCTTGTCATTAAGGGTTTCTTTGGGGACTTCACTTAATACGGTCGGTACGTTACTTAACCAATTACGCATTTCGAATCCACCTTGTTTGTGAATATAGGAAACGTCTTTTATTGTTTTTCTAGCTATGTTAAAATCGGTAAAACTATCTATATAATCATCCATATACTGGTTAAGTTTAATCGCGTTAACAGCGTCAGGCATTTGCTCTTGAAAAAGAGAAGCATTCTTGTCTTGGTTTATGAATTGTGCTATAAAGGGAGAACAATTAGCACCGAATATGAGTGACGTCATGACGTATTTATTGACCTCATCGCTCCCTTTTTCTCTCCATAAAAATCTTAATGCGTTTTGATCATCATTTTTAATTTTAATTCTTAAAAACATATCTTTTATATCGCCAATTACACCTATGTAATTTTCTCGAAATCTAAACATTATGCCGTACAAGGAATTCAATAAATCAGGTCCCTGCAGTAAAAAATCGTTAAGTGAAAAATCATTAGATTTAGCAGCGGCGTCAAATACTAACCTCAACTTCTTTTTATTTGGATTACTGACCCCAAAGTGAGGCAAGTACCACGTACGATTAGTGAGCGTGGCTCTACACTCAGACTCGCTAAGTCTTCTAGCGTAATTATTTTCAAACAAATGTGCGATCCGTTCTCGATATCGCGATTCATATTCCGAGTCGGATAACATCTTCCGTTCGACTGATTTTAGTCTTTTCAAGGCGACGGAATACGAATCGGGCATAACGCAAACATCTGATTTCCAGGGAAGACCCACTGTCCATTGACCCCCGATTAACTCAGCTGATTCGTTAAGTATGTTTAAAGCTCTTGTTTCTTCGATATTTTGACGCGGATTATTACAAATCCCGATAGAGTCAAGCGAGAAAGAACGACGTATTAGTTCGTGTAAATCTATATTATCGTTATTTTGTTTGAAGGTAGTAAGATCTCTGTTGTAGGTATCTAGCGGTTTGAATGTGGGCGGCTGACGCTGTGGGTAAGTTGTGCACGCGGGGATGGTAAGTAAATGCGAGTCGCTCGCGCCGCTTGAGGAGCGTGCGCGCGCACGTTGTTTACCATTTTGATAAAATAAGGCTCCGTGCACACACCACCCGAGCAACGTTTGTGTAATAAACGGCCCATGAGGTTCAAACTTTTTACAAACAATTGGCGCAATCAAATCATAGTTATCTTGACCTATTAACAATGTAGGTTTTATGATATCACAATTGCAGGGATTAAACTTAATGTTATACAAGTTTTCGTATTCACTAAAGTCCATACAAGAAGTCGATTGTACAGGTAAGTTCAATTCTTTTAATTTGCGAGCACGTAATTTAAACTTATTACCGTCACTGTTACTAATGTTCAAATTTAACATTTCAGTTTTACATACCAACTCGCTGGAGTCCCATGCACTCGTAGCACGCGTCGTGACGCACTCACCGTGTAACCCAGCCTTATCCGCGATATCAGCTGCGATAAGGCTCACCGTCGCGCCGTCGTCTAACAGCGCGTGCGTGTGAACACTTTGTTTGGGTCCATGTATGGTAACCGGCACTATTTTAAGCACTATTTTTGACACGTTAAGCACTTTACACTTTTCAGGGTTATTATTTAGGACGGACACTTCGGAACATCGCGTTTCGGTCGTGTGGGCTACGAGTTCGTCGCTGCTAGTGCAGGCGCGCGGCGCCGCGTCCGCGTCGGGCTGCTGAGACTTGCTGAGCGGCTCGGTTGCGGCCTGGCGCGCTGCCTGCGGTTTCACCCAGTGAAGCAAACGATGATGCGGCCCACCACATGCGTCGACGTCGCAGTTCTCGGCGGTGCACTCCGACTGATTTTCATGTCGATCTCCGAGACACTTGAAGCACAGTTTGTTTATGCGAACATAGCGCCATCGGTCTTTGCGCATAGCGTGTTTGAATCTGTTGCACTCTGTTAGTTTGTGAATAGGTTTTTTACAGTATTTACATTTATCAGATGTAGAGGGGTTGTTGACCTCCGCACACACTAACACTGATTGCTTGTGATTTTTATATTTCTCGGTATTAGATCTCGGTTTCGAATCGATTTGACTGTGCACGTAGCTCACTCCTGTTATTGCAACTTTCTTGGCTTCCTGAAGAAGAAACTTGGATAATAATTCTAATTTTGGTGTGTCGTCTTGATTATCATACTGGTATAGGTAATCGGCCCATTTATTAATCAGTTCGGTGGGCAATTTGGAGACAACAATGGTTACTAGTTCGGGACTTCGTAGATAATCAGTTTGTTGCACAGTGCGAGTAGCTGTAACATAATTCTTTACTTTGATGGCGAAGTTTACGACCTCCGTATGATATGCTTGTGGTAGAGGATGTAATTTTCTTAACTGTTCCGTAACTGTCCTCATTATGATTTCAGGTCGACCAAAACGAAGTTCTAATGTCTCAAGTATCTCTTGAGGTGATGTGGCGCTCATCAGTAAAGATGACGCTGACTCCTTGGCGTCGCCGCGGAGGCACTTCCGTAGGCGCCATAAATTCTCGGAATCCCTGTAGTTGCAGAGGCGCGTGGACTCGTAGAAGGCTCCTTTAAAATGTAGCCACTCCATCGGATCTCCGGAGTATATGGGCAGGTCTTTGCAGATAGCTAACCTTGACAAGAGTTCATGGTTTGTTGATTTTGAGGTTGAAGCACTGATGGCATCCTTTATAGCGTTAGTGAGCGCCTCAATTGCAGGTTGGGTACCGGCCGACTGATCTGTGGGTTGCCGTGTGCGGCTGGCGCTGTTTTCACAAACATCGCCGACCACGTTCCGTTCAAGCGACGACCCGGGTGCGGTAACGGATTGTTCCAGCCATTTTTCTACTTTACTTTTGCATGATATTGACGAAGATTGCTTTGAACATCTGGAATCTTCTAGGTGTGCCAAATCAGCGGCTAATTTTTTCTCTAATAACTCCTTTTCTATGCGAGCTTTAGTCATCGTCATTTCGGCTTGAGCTTTAGTCATCGTCATTTCGGCTTGGGCTTCTTCCAATTCGATGATGGCTCTGGCTTGAGCTGCTTTATATTCGAGCTGCTTTTGCCGCGTGGCCGATGAGGAAGACGCGTGGCTCGTACACGTGGCGACTTGTTCGCGGCTGTGCACGCCGCCATCTTGAGCCGCAACGATGTCGGACAGAATCTTTCCAGCGCTTTTCCTGTTGTACTGGACGTCTGAACCCGATTCTAGCTTCATTTTCGTTTCGGTAGCCATCATTTCTCTCGATTGTGCACGCGTTCTCCCAGTACGCGGCGTTTGAAATAACGGCATCCTGCTACACAGGTTTTGTGCTTCCTTACACTGAACACTACTGATCCGGCTCGAATGACCACTTTTGTAGCGGATCGTTGCACTGTTTGGTTGTTAAAGGAAACTACGAAATTATGATGCTACACGGGGCAGCTGCGCAGACGTCTCCGGCGCGCTGGCGATTCCGTACCCACGGCGTCACATCGACGTCGTGTCTCGCGGGCGACTGGTCGGCGCCTCGGCGGCGGGGGCGAGCGGGATCGCCACGATCCTGCTCCCTCGCACACTTAATACTATTGGCTATCTGTCTCGCGACGTTCGCAACCACCCCGCCTTTTTATTAGAATAATATGTAGAGAAACACAATAACATTCATACACAGAAACAAACAGTAAATTGAATAAGGATTCTTAATCTAAAATAAACAACAAGTACCTCCTTACATTGATATCTTTTTTAAAAAACAGCACTGAGCCGTCCATCATCGCTAACACTCCCATTACAAATGAACTAATCTAGTTGCATGTGTAGTCTATAGTGCATTTAGAATTTAGTATGTAGAAGGTGATGGTGAGTTTCCTAGATATGTCTGATATTAATTAATTATTGTACCTACTATTCTCTTTTCTTCCAAATTTTCTTATATGCAGGCTAAACGACAACAACATTAGAGAGGTCGTTAGAATGTTTGAAGTAACGACCTCATTACTGTTGTTGAGATAAATCACAAATCGATATAATATATGTACTTGCCAGATGGTCAGGGGTATAGGAAAATGGGGCACAAATTATACCAAAATTTATTTCTAAATATGAAAGACATATTTTTAGGCAACGTTTGGCATAAAACTAATATGTAGATATTATTGTGATTTTGTCCGAAGGCGTTAATAAGCTCAAGGAAGAGTCAAGTGCTGCAGTTGGACCTCTGGGACTGGGACCCTGGCATGGGCATTCAGAACGATGATTATCTTGGCAGGTCCGTCTAGCCGCTACTCGTGCATTGACACATTAGCGACATTTCATTGCCGTGTTTTTTTCTTTTTTTTTTAAATCTTGAGTCTTATTATCACCGTTACGTTGCCTAGCTCCACTTTTATTTACCAGTCATATACCCATGCCGGTGATGCTAAGATTCATTTTGGTTTTAACTGTTTTGACTACTATGGTGTTCTATTTTTGTATACAGCTGTTGTGTGTGAGATTTATTTTTGCCTTAATAGGAATACCGATCAGATGGGGACATACAATATGATATTTAATCGAAGTGGCAAGTTAACTAGTGTTAACCGTTTATAAATTTACTTACTTTACAAATTATGAAAATACACATAAAATTAATTTACAGTAACACCTGCGCTTATTTTGAAATAACATGTATCTATCCACCCCGAAACCTATTAATTTACTCAGCAAAAATGTACAGACACATAAAACTAATTTCTAATCTCCCCAAGATAGCTTAATATGTATGTATTTGTATATAACATGGTGGTTGTAACAGTCAGTACTCCGCACCAGCGCGACGATATTGGTCATCAAGCTTTTCGACTGGGACCGCACAGGACGAGACGAAAAACTGGGCAGGTCGGTCGCTGCCACAACACAGAACAAGTGTATCTGACAATGTACATAATTCTCACAGTGAACTAACATACTTGCCACTGAAAGCGACCACGGACCACACCGTTACGCACACGAGACTGTATTAAACGCCACTACCCGAACATTGCGCTGTAACACATAAGGCACCCATTAAAAACTTAACTACACATTGCACAACGCTGCGTCAGATTTTTGGGCCATACTAACACATTACTTTAGTTTTTTTTAACACTCATTTGGTAGTATTATTGCGTCTCAAATGGGAGGAATCATTCATTGCTATAAAACATTTATATAGCTATAATTTTAAAGCTACACAATCATAAAGTAACATTGTAACACGAGCGTAGTTTTTTGTTCCTCGAAGCTTTACTTAATCCAAGGACTAATCCAAACTGTATGTCCACAATCCGTTCCTTTCTGTATTCCAATACTTACACAGAGTACTGCTTGTGATCACTAATTGTTGTGTTATGCACTAATTTTTATCTATTTCTACTTTAAAACGGTGTATTCCCGATATAAATTTTTCTTATGCCATTGGCCTTGCACCAATGGCAACAATTTTGTTGTTTTTTTTTTATCTGGTGGGAATACGCCTTCATTTACCTTTCTTAAATGTTTACTGTTTTGTGCTAACTATGTTCTGGTAAAGTCTACAGTATCTTGGTGGGACAAGGGACTACATTTACGTATAATTTCAGGTGTTCGCTCGATATCTCACAAGTTGTACGCTTCGGTCGTTTAGACACGGTAAGCAGTTCTCATACAATTCACTAATCAGTTTATGCGTGCAGCTTGTGCGTGCGAATTATATTAAAAATAAAATATTATTAACTTTATTGCTAAAAGATTACGATTTTAAATTGGCTCCAATCTATAGTTGAACTTTTAATTAGCTGCAATAAAATGACAGCTTATGTGTTACTTAACTATCTGAAATTGGCGTCTTTTGTTTTTTCGCGGCCATCAACCAAATCTTGTTTTTCTAGTACAGAATAGTGTAACAAACGAAACTTATTTGACATGCATAAAATATCTCTAAACTCAGTCCGAAATGAGTTATTAAGAAGTATCATTTTGTTTGAGTGGCAAACCTTTATCTTGGGAACCAGCATCAATAACGGCATTCAATTGTTTTAGTGGCTAACTCTCCAGGAAGCTAAACATGGGAAAGTTGAGTTGCGTCTTTCATGGCACCGACTGTCCACTGATGTGTCGGACCTTAGCCGCGTAAGTATAATTCTGACACCATACAATATGTAGCCAACGTTTTAGTAAGTTTTACTCTTTATTTTATTAATCTTTATTTCAGGCTCTGACGGAGACCCTGCTCATTAAGTCCGGAGACCTCAGCTCTGGTGTCTTATCTGTTTACATCGACTCTTGCAAGAAGTTGCCAGTAAGTTTAATATTACTTAATATTATCCAAATATTGGTAGATCTTCTATATCTACATAATTACACATACATAGTATAAAATAAAGTCGCTTTTCGTGTCTGTCTGTGTTACCGCTTAGATCTTAGATTTTGATGCGGTTTTCACCATAATTTATAACATTTATTCCGGAAGTTTTATGTTTATAATATTTAACTTGGATATAACACAAATTTATCGATTTTTGCCATGTCTCCATTGTCCAAAGTTGAGTATTACTATAAAATGTCATAAATATCACCAGAACGCGCGCACCCAGTCACGCCCCGACCCCTACCTGACGGTGACCGTGGGCAGGAAGACAGAGAACAGCGCCGTACAGATGAGGACCGACGACCCAGTCTACGAGATCGGGTACTCCTTCCTGGTGCAGAACCCCGAGGGTGATAACTTGGAGATTAAGGTAAGAAAGAAAATTAACTTGAGTCTGGTCCTAAGCTGGCCTAATCTTATGAATCATTCTATTATAGGACTCATGAATATTGGTGGACTTTGAGCCTAAGCGCGCACCACGAAGTATAGTCGTTGCAGAAAATAATTGCCAATCTGTTAACAATACCGATATACAAGAGTGCGCACTGCGATAAATAATCGCTTGAAAAATTGTATTAGCGTTCGCGATTTTAGTTCGCATGAACATGCGATTAAAAAAATCGTATCGCCGTGCGCGCTTAGCCCAATACTCATGAGTCCCGTAACAGGTCGGTCGGTCGAGGCGGTACCGCGAGCAATGGTCTATTCCGTGTGATAATACCCGCTGTTTGAAAATTTAAATATTTTAAAGAGGTTTTACTTTCGAGTAACTTCAATTCGTTTCGGCGTGCGGTGGTGTAGTGTATGGATAAGGATGCTTTTCATACATTGATTTAACCCGATTTATTCACACACTCAACACTCTTCCGGGTCGGGTTAAACCTAAATAAATGGAAAGAGTCGCATCCTAACACAAATGCTTAAATTAATAATGTCTTCATTTTATTTTAGGTCCTGGATTCAAAAACGGGAGGTCAGCTCGGCCAGCTGACGTACGGAATCTCGAATCTGTTGAAACAGAAGAACCTCAGCCTGCTAACTCAGCCGCTTACGCTGCAGCGGTCCGGCCCAGAGTCGAAGATCATCTTGTCTTTACAACTGAAGGTTAGTATCTTATCTTTTCTAGGACAGCTTATAACCTCTCTAAATGTTTTAGGAAGTATTTTTTTAGTTAGTTTACACTGTCCGGCTGCTAAGCAAGGGCTTTCTCAAATCCAGGCATTCGTTTCTAGAGCCACCTCGAACCAACCCTTGCCGCGTCATGGTCGCCTCGCTACTACCTAAGCTAGGACGATTATGAACTGGTAACTAACAAACTACACGAGGATTAACCAGGAGCCAATTTTACAAGTTATTTTTTCAGTGTTTGTGTTTTATTAAACAGCTGTCGTGAAATTGTGACAATTTTATATTTTTTTTGACAAATATTATTAATATATAGACGCCTGGTAACTCAAAAAGATTCATCATAAGGATTAGCAAGTATGAGCAAGGAATGTTTTCAATAATTGACTGTCAATATTTCAAACTGTCGATATTATTGCACTTCGGGAATCTGGTGAAACCTTAAGAATAGTATCTTTAAAAGCAGCGCTGGAGCTGCGTCTCGCATAGGGTCGAATATCTATGCGATACAGAGCTCCAACGCTGCTTTTCAGCAGTATGCTGAGCGATGGCCGTTTTGCGTGGAAGTGACGCATATTTTCCCCAACTTGTACTTTTTTGTGTTTGTATTCTTTCTCTGCGTCATGTATTTTCTTTCTTTCTATATCATCTGGTGAATCCACAGAAACATAACAATTTCTTTTTCCCCATAGATTTTGAAGGAGGCGATTAGGGAAGAGGACTTTGAGGAGGAGCCAGTAGCCCCGCCGCCCAAGGAGCCCTCGCCCCCCGTCTCTCCGGCGGCGCCGCCCTCGCCGCCCTCGCCTCCCATCTCCGTGGATGATATCGATTCACGCGAACCTGTTCCGCCTCTAACTGATCCAGGTGATTCATTGAACTAATTAAATTATGTTCTCAATCTTCTTAATTTCTATAACTATTATAAAATAAAGTCTCTTTTCGTGTGTCTGTGTGACCCGTTGTTTTACAGAACTATGCAACAGATTTTGATGCGGTTTTCACCATCAAACCATCATTTGTAGAATTTATTCCGGAAGGTTGATGTGTATAACACAGTGATATTAAACTGACATATAATTAAGAAATCTCGATGTTTTGTCAAGTCGTAACATCCGTGAGAAGCAGGGGCTGGTCGCTAGTACAAATTAAAAATTAAATTCGCTTGTCGTGTCGGTCCGTATGACCGCGTTGTTCTTCTAAACTACACAACGGATTTTGATGCGGTTTTCACCATCATTTAGCAAATTTATTTCGCAAGGAAATCTTGATGTTTTGACAATTAAAATAGTAAAATTTGTGTGAAACAGGCCGGGTCGCTAGTACCAATGCGACCAGGGTAGGCAGCCTCTTTAAAAGCTTGCAGATCAGCTAATCTATACCTGAAGCTAAAGGCAAACACTTCACAGCCCGAACTTTGACTTTATTTTGTTAAATAAAGTAAGCGTCGCATACGAATGTCAACATTATTCGTGTTGCGTCAAAGTTTATATTCGAATGAAACGGTTGCTGAAATTCGCTTATACGAATATGAACTTTATACGGACAAGAACAAGTTATATTCGTATGGAAAGCTTACAGAGTCGTCTTCCGTGTTCGTGTTACTTAGTTAAGCCAAATCTTGCCTTGAATCGAGAAAAGAATGATGAACCTTTTTTTTTTAATAGTGTGTTCCGCTGCTCGGGAAAGGCCTCTTTTTCCTTCCAAAACTAGGGAGATTTGGAAGGATAAGGGGGAAGCCTTTGCTTTGTTGTCGAATGTGAAGTTATATTTGTTACGCACAAGCCCATGTGCGATCTCTGGCTATGTTGGCCCTGAAAACTTTATCAGATCGTCACACCACCTTCGCCGCGGTCTACCTTCTAGCATATACTATATACCTATAATTGCCATTTATTACAGTCACTGTGCTGCCTGAACCGAGTGCTGTGCTGAGGAATATCGAGGATGCTCTTCTAGATGCTGGTTCACAAAAGTCTGTGCCTTTAGAACATATTGAAAAGGAAGCTGGTAAGTACGCTCATGTCTTTCTGCAATGAAAACTCTTTCAAGCTAATTATTAATAGGTAATACGGGCTGGTGTCCGCAACTCCACGTCAATGCGCGTATTTTGCGTACAAAAAAAAAAAAAAATATTATTACTCATTTGTAATTTTTGTCATGTCCTAATTATCTGCGTTTGCGAGTTTTTAATGCACTGAAGAATTATTTTCTTTATAGACACGCCACAAGAATATACGTCGCCAACTGGTCGTGAGTCACCTAAGCTAGTACATAGGATCTCTTCGTTGACCACGTAAGTGCTAAATAATTTCTAGCTATGGTCCAATTTTAATTTTGGGTAAAGAAACTTCAAAATGCACGTATGGTCGATTAGGCTTAACAATTTGAATAAAAAGACAAAAAGTAATTAAAAAAAAAAAACAGCTTCAAAAAGAAATTAGCTCAAAATTATGAAATAACTTTACTTTCGGAAGTCGGTGTCTTGGGATCTGTATTTTAGTTTTTAGTTGTTTGCCACCGACTTCCGAAATTAAAGTTCTTTCATAATTATTATGAAGGGCTTCCAAACAAATATACTTACAAAGTTTTATAGATGTATGTGTTTTTTCCTATCGTTAATAAATGGTTCAATCCTAAAATCAGCGTTCATATTCTTTATGTCCTAATTACAGGTAATAGTTTTGTTGTAAAAATTGCACTAGAATTTGACCAAGGTTTTGAGATGTTTTCCCTTTGACACTATACCTGTAGCTCGTATCAATAAGCCAATTAAAAAAATGGTCATGATCCGATCCGATAGTTGCGGAGAAATGCGTGGATATACATACATACATCTATAAAACTTTGTATATTTGTTTGGAAGCCCTAATAGATTGTCATATGTGAATATAATGCAGTTTCAATAATATTACATACATACGTGTCGATTGGCTAACCTCCTTTTTAAAAAATTGGATGTCGTCTTTTTATGCAGATCTGCCGGTGAAGCTGGACTCGGACGTATTCTACTGTCACTTCGCTACAGTATGCAAAACCAAACTCTATTCGTTGTTGTTCACAAAATCATGTAAGTCACTTAAGTATCTTAGTGCACTTTGTATTTATAATATTAATTGCTATAATATAGCAATTAATATTATGTCTATGAAATTATCTTTTGATTATCACAGGCACATACCATTGAAGGACCCGGCCAACGTACCTGATCCATATGTGAAGTTATATTTGCTGCCTGGTCGCGCCAAAGATTCCAAACGTAAAACTGTGGTAAGTGCTTTAAAACGCCTTTTTAAAGGTAATTTTTTGGGCTAGATTCCAATACTGTAAATAGAGCGCACTATACCTGCTAACTGCTTTCATTACTTGTCATACATCTTCAGCCTGACCTGGAGGTCTACACCCTAAGCACGAAGTCCGTAGATTCGACAGTGTTACGGGTGTTTTGTACACCCCACCTACGGACATAAGACTAGTTTGGGGTCCGAACTAAGAATGAATGACGATTTGACAGTAATTGTCCTTATAACGTTAGAAACGGACCCATATCTTCGTTGACGGACTTAGAGGGTAGACCCCCTGGTCCCATATTACTTGAGATCCGCGCAATGTTATTTTCTCTTCCCTTTCGGTCAATGATAATTTATATTTATTTCTGTAAATTGGTCTCTAAAACACTTTTACACGCCAAAACGAAATTATTTTTAAACTAGATAAGTTGGGTGTTTATTATGCGACAACTCTGAGAGAATTAAACTAACTCACAAGGTCACAGCCGCCATAATTTTGGTCAGGGCATAGAGAGAATAGTGTCCGAGCCTTTGAGTCCATTGATTTTAAATCAAGATTAAGTTTACCGGTAATTTTGCTTGACAGGTAGTAAAGGACAGTTGCATGCCGGAATACGACGAGCAGTTCGAGTGGGTGATCCCGTTAGCTGAGCTGCACTCCAGGCAGGTGGAGGTCACCGTGGCCACGCACAAGGGCTTCTTGGGCGGCAGCCCGGTTGTTGGACAGGTAATAAAGAAGAAGCAGCAGCAAATTGTCCTGGCATGTCCTTTTCCATTCATTTTCTCAACATTTCAACCATTGTTAAGTAACTATGAAATGGATGCTTTCATTCATATTTCACTTTTGAAACTACTTTTTTTGGTGACTGTACCTATAAGTAATATAGGCTCTCAGGGCGCGGTCACAAGAGCATGAACATTTTGGGTGCGACCGCGCGTCCCCGCCCTTCACGTGTCGCTCTCTCCTCATGAGTTTTTGGAATTCACACTGTACAGCCTCCTCTACACGTCGTCGACAGATTCATCAGCAGATGGTCATCATGCGTCCGCCGACGTGTAGACGGGGTAATTTGCTAGTCTGTGGTAGTTATTTGACGTCGGCAGATGCATCTACCACCAATCCGTTTGTTGTCGGTTTTTGTGGCACGGATCAAAGGGTTTCAGCGCGAGCGCCCGGCCAGCGTGTGTCCACACGTCTGACGATGCATCAGTAGTCGTGAATGAGAGTGCACGCGTGTACTCCAGTAGCTAAGTAACTTAATGTTACTGCCAGGCGCACTTTCACTGGAATTGCATCCCTCCAATCGGTATCTTTTTTAGCAACCATTGGAGATATCTTTTGTAGAAGGTATTCAAAATCGCTGTAAGACATATAAGGTATAGGTATATAGGTACTAATCAACCAAGATAATTAGATCAAGAAAGTCTTAATCAAAATTTTCTTACTCGACCTAGTCTCTATTTGACTATTTCACTTACTTTGTTCTGTTTCTATGTATAGCCAGCATACACCACCTTCTTCTTTTCAATTTCTTTTTAATAACTTTACTGCGATACACACTCAAATAGTAGTAGCAAAAACTCTGCGCACGCTCAGCGCTCGCTGTGATCGCGAAGTGCCCACCCCGCCTTTCAAATTAGATTCAGGTCGAACGCGGTAATCACATTATGAAATTCATGTCAAATGAACGCATCCATAAATCAAACTACTTGAATAAACATTCTAGATAGATGGTAAACGTTTAATTTTCTCGTTCCAGGTGGTAGTTCATCTCAACCAATACGACTTCCGTGAAGCAAAGACCATGTGGTTTGACCTACTGCCGGAGACATCGCCGAGAGATTAGAACAAAGTCAAAAATATGTTCCAACATGAAAGTACTTATGAATCTTGTTATATTTTGCGAATTGCAAACGCCATAATTGCTGATATGATCTGATTGCTAACTTTTTAAGGCGTACGCAGTCGCGAGTTATATTTACAGAAATGTTGTGCGACCGCCTTTTGGTAGTTATTTCCATATAATATTATACAAAAACGTCGTTGAATTCGTAATAAATCTATGTGTTTTTACACTTGTTTATAATATATTGTTATAAATGCTTTCAGTGTTTATTAATATTTTACTAAATAATTAATATTTTTAACATTGCTTATGAGTTTGTAAGTGTTGTAGCACTAAGTCAAAGTTATTTATTAAGTTTAGCTTATGAGTATGTATGACACAACGCATTTAAATGGAGCCGCATATTCTATTTTGAGTTCTTGGTTTTCTTACTTTTTTAATGCATTTATGTGTATTTTTTGTGAAATAAATATTTAAAAAACATTGTTTAAATTCTTTTAACTGTTCCCGTAACTATCTATGAAAAGATATCAACAGACGAATTGTACTGAAACTAACTCAAAAAGTACTTGAACAAAGTTAATAACATCTCTAAGGGACCTCCATCCGCGGGCGTCTTCTGTCAAATGAAAAAAGAATCACGTAAATTGGACTAAGTAGTCACGGAGAAATCTGTGTTCGTAAGTGTTATACCACAATACACAAAAATTACCTACTCCGTGTCACTGACCCTGGCAGGGCCACCATCACGGATTTTAATTTTGATAGCACAAAAAAATTGTCGCTAATTAGTCGAAATTTGTCGCCAAATATCAGAATTTGTCGGTCACTGGTTCAAAAGTTATAAGGGTTTATAGGTGGCCGATCTGGAGAAAGTTTCCCCAGCAGGGCCACATTTATATCTCAAAAACTAGGGCACCTAGCGAAGATCTGTTTTCTCCCATATTTAGTCGCCAATTAGTCGGGATCAGTCGCCAAGTCACAGATTTAATCGGGTCTTAGTTTAGGAGATATAATGGAGTTCAATTAGTAAGGTATAGTCCAAGAGCTAGTCGAAGTTTTTTCGTGAACTATTCGATCTAGCTCTTGGACTATACCTAACACATATAAACCCTAATATCTTTTGAACCAGTGACCGACAAATTCTGATATTTGGCGACTGATTCCGACTAATTGGCGACTAAATATGGGAGAAAACAGATCTTCGCTAGGTGCCCTAGTTTTTGAGATATAAATGTGGCCCTGCTGGGGAAACTTTCTCCAGATCGGCCACCTATAAACCCTTATAACTTTTGAACCAGTGACCGACAAATTCTGATATTTGGCGACAAATTTCGACTAATTAGCGACAATTTTTTTGTGCTATCAAAATTAAAATCCGTGATGGTGGCCCTGCCAGGGTCAGTGACACACCTACTCCTTCTTTATAGTCTGTAAAATACTGGTTGAATGCCACCACCTCCTCTTTTTTAGGGTTCTGTACCCAAAGGGTAAAAACGGGAGCCTATATATACCCTAGACGGACAGTGGAGTCTTAGTGACTCCACTGTCCCGTCTGTCTGTCACCAGGCTGTACCTCATGAATCGTGATAGCTAGACAGTTAAAATTTTCACAGATGATGTATTTCTGTTGCCACTATAACACAACACATACTAAAAACAATAAAATAAATATTTAAGGGGGGCTCCCATACAACAAACGTTTTTTTCGGCGTTTTTACCTTGTGGTACCCTTGGTGTGCGAGTCCGACTCGCACTTGGCCAGTTTTTTTTTTCACAAGTTTGCCGCTCTGAAACTAGGCTTTCAGATACAAATCCAACAATTTTTAACAAAGGTCACGGTTAGGGTCAATTAAGCCCTGTACATGCTATGTACTAGAATGTAGTACTACATTATCTGTGGTAACAGGGGCCCACAATACGTTACAATGCACCTGCTGCTATCGTACGATAAAAAAAATAGAGACTATTTGGCTATAAGCATAATACAAGACTTGTATTAGGCGACGCGGTGACGGATCGAGACTCCGATCACACTTAGTGTGATCCGAGTCTCGATCCGTCGCCGCGTCGCCACTTAGTTTGGATAAGTTCACAGATTCACCGAGTGAAATGCTGAAGTCCCCGTCTAGATAAAGCATAACCTGTTGATCACTTTGTTGGAGAGTTTTTTACACATAGAGAGTTGGGGAAAGCTTGGCGAACTATGTTATATTAGACAAAGAATTTGGATGAAAAATATTTAATACATTAATTATTATTCACACTCAGATGTAATTGAATGCAGTCACTAGTAAATACAATTTCACAGTCTTCCTCAAAGTTCTGAGCCTTATGATAAAGCACATGGTGTGTTCACTTCACTTAAATAGTAGATCTAATCAGCGCTCCATAGGAGCTGGTGTAATTTTTTGTGCAATTATCTTTCCATAACCTCCTCGACCCCCATCATAGTCAGTTCTGTATTCGTCTCGAACCTGTGAAATATTTATAATTTAGTGAAATACTCAAAATCTATGGTATGACATAGACATAACAATGCACCCAGGAGTGACAATTTTATTTGACATTATATTAGTACTGGACTACACCAGCATATTCAGTATCTCATGTGCCTCCTATAAAATTTACTTTCAAAAACAATAAACCTTGATATTTGCCCAATAGAGCTTTAGATAACTACATTCATATAGCCATGGCAGGTAATGCTAATAATTTTTGCTTATATATGCTTTTATTCTATTTAATATTTTTTCCATCTAATTTTAGACCAAAATGTCACCCTCAAAAGATTAAGGTCCTTGGAGAAAATGTATACTATTCATGAATAAAAAAACTGTACCTGTCCACCAGTTTTGCCTCTTCCGTACTGTCTCCCTTCAATAAATCCTGCATCCCAATCACATCGGATGATTCGGTCATCGAGTCGTGTACCATTAATATATCTAAAACATTTAAATTGCCACAATCAATAACAATAAAAACTAAGTAACTCTTAAAATTAACGGAAAAAACACTTCCAGCTGTCCAATACTCCCGAAGGCATAGTAAACAAATGAGATTTATCTAGGACAAAAATCTTGAATCAAAAAACATTTCAATGAATATGGTGACTGATGGTTCTATTTCATATGGGTTGGGAGGCCCTACATAAGTCATTCAGAAAAAAATTAGACCTAGAAGTAATATTTTAATTCAATTAACTGTAGAAAGATTTCACAATGGTTAAAATTTTACTAACCTCATACAGTTTTCAGAATCTTCTCTTGTGTAATACTCAACGAAGCAAAACCCACACGGTGTCTTTTTATACTTATCTAAACCCATTATAACTCTTCTGATATCACCGCATCGTGAAAATAATTCATATATTTGTTCTTCTGTTGTATAGAATGACAGGTTTCCAATATACAGTGTTGATGACGCTTTCAATAACTTTTCTTGCTCATTGCGGGAACCCTGAAGAAATATCATTATCATATTAAACCAAATGTTAAGAATGAGCAATTCAACTAAAATAATAGCAAGAGCTACCCAATCTAAAGAAAATAAGGCAACCTACCTTGAAGTGTTGATCACGATAGGAACTTATTTCGATTGATGAATTCATAGCGTCGAAGCTTCTTCTCAGACCAATATAAGCGCGGCTTATTTATGCATCAAGTAATCCAAATAATTTCGTACGTGATTTTAATAAGATTTTAGTTTTTCCAACTCAACAACAACGTTTCACTTCACTTGACATCAAATTATCAAAAAAAAGTACTCTGTGGACTGGAAATGACAAAATATAAAATTGACAAATTGAAAAGGGTTGCCCTATAATATTCTCGTAAAGTAAGCGTTGTTATGCCAGCTCCACACGCTTGCCAAACTAAAACAAATTCAAATGTGTGGGAAGGCACGACTAAGTAAAGGTCGTTTGGCTTGCCTCGTGGTGAGCTGATGAGCTTGCTGCTGATATACAGTCACGAGCATAAGTATGTATACACTTGGCTTTATTCAAAGGCAATTTACTCCTTTATTTTTTAATGAAATTTTGTGTTATTTATTGCGAACATAGTATTTTCGAACCCTCAGGTACGTACGTTTATGTAAAGTGTCGTATTTCAACGTTGCATTCGTTATTTCACAAAAAAACCGCAATTGAAAGTTGCCGAGTGTCAAAATATTAGTGCTCGTGCCTGTACCGATTTTTTAAACTCACATCAAAGGAAGCTTGCGGCAATCCTTCTGAAAATTGCATACGTATCTCATAGTTTTAAGTTTATACATTAACACATTGTATTATTATAATATATATGTTAGTCTGTAAGGCATTTCTCTATGGGCCAAAGTAGCCTGAAAATAAAGGTTTTATTATTACATAATTATTCATTACTACAATATTTATTTATTTCAAGACTTATCAAGCTATACATTTCCAGTATAAGCTGACTTCTCATTGTACGTAAAGCCTATACAATGCGAGGTCAGCTAAAACTGGAAATGTATAGCTTGGGCTTGAATCGACTATATTGTCATAGCTTGTTATGTCGTTGGTACCTCTATAATACTATATTAGACACCAAAATAACGATGTGCTTCATGGTGGTACGCTATTTTAGAAAGTAGAAGTTTGAAGTCGAGGCCAGTCGGAGGAGAAAAAAAAGAGGTTACTCGGGTTACGGTAAAACTTGGAAAACTAAAATTGTATCATTTTGGAGAAAAATTATTTAAAATTTGGGAGAAATAAAAAATCATATCTGGCAACCCTGGCATTTGGCAATCGTGCCAATAGTAAACAAAAGAAGGGCATTAAAAATAACATCTGATTTTTCCCGCTATTCTTTTGTTGCGATTAAGTTAGACTATTAGTTTGAAAATAAAATTACCTACACAACACAGAGTACATTATATTCTACACAAAATTGTCTTACCAAGTTACCAGTTTTTTTGTATAATTTTTCGAATTTGCTAAAATAGTCCCAATGGCTACCGTCGAGGAATTTGAAACTTTAGACGAAGAGGTTAGAGAACTAATTCAAAATTATAAATATAAAAGAGCTACCGCGTACGAACCGTGTACACTTAAAAACATCAAGGAGTGCCTAATTGGTCTCAGTGAAGTAAGTTTACTTATTTTTAATTTTAGTGTTGTTGGTTTGTTCTGTTTAAAAATTAAATAAGTACCTCCAATTTTTAGGAGTTCGGTCTACTCAACATCAGCTATATTTTTAATCCACATTTAGACGTGACCGATAATACTTTACACTCGGAAGCCCTGGTAAATCTTATTAACTCAGTGTGGTCATTGTTACATACTTATAAAAATGTATCACAAAAAGCTGAAAATCTTGAGGAACAGAATCATATACTGGATCACAATAATAAGCAACTCAATGTACGTATAAAAAATATTTATTTACTGTATAATTTTTAGTCCCAAGATTTTTTTTAACCAAATACTCTTATTTTTTCTTTCTTACATTACTCACAGGGTTTAGTAGGAAGGTTGAAGGAAAGGATAAATTCGGAGAAGAATGAGTCAAAAGCTTGTGTTGCTTCAGCACAGAGGATCTCAGATCATTCTGAGGACATGTTTCACAAAATGACAGACACACGTGCAAAGCTATTGCAAGTTACCAAACAAAAAGAAGCTAATGAAAGAAAACTTCAAAATGAAATAACAAGACTTAAGTTGCAAAATGAAAAACTAACTGATAGGCTGAGGAATAAAGGTAAATCTGAAGGCTTTATGGGAAGAAACTATGATTATCTCTGATAATTTTTTTACAACATAAATCCTACAGGTATTGAACATTCACTTCACTGTATTTTTTTTCCAGATGTACATACTCATTCTTCCAGTGCAGCCCACACCGCATGCAAAAGTTTGAAATCAGAACATGAAGATAACGATAAACATTTGAAAAGAATTATAAGCAAATTGGAGCACAATAATCAGATGTTATTACAAGAAGTTCTCAAATTGAAAGAGGAACTTATTTTCAGAGGAATGGATCAGTTTTCTTTAGATAATGGAAAGAATTAATCTTTTCAGATAACATGATTTTTAATCTAAGTTACCTGCATGAGCTGTGACTAAACATTTTAATAATTTTTAATGTTAATTACCTAACTGACTGAATAATATTATATTGCAATGATCAGTATTATAGTACTTAACTAATGTTGATAATTATGTACAAACTAATCTAGTATTTCTGACATGTTTTTACTTGTTATTGTTGGGGGCTTAGCCCTTACTTATTCATCCAGTGTTGCTAATTTTGTAAATGATCTAAGCTTCGAAGTTCAAAAAATAAATAAAATGATTAATAGCAATATTTTTTTATTTTGTAAGGTTAGCAAGAATTGCATGGAAAAAATGAATGATTAAATGGCGTCGCATGATTGGGAAAGCCGACCCCGCGTAACATGTGAAAAGGAGAAGCCAAAGAAGAGCAAGAATTGAATGGCGAAATGGACGATCGCCCTAAATCTACCTACAATAGAAAATAGTCACATAGGAAAAAGCTTGATGTACACTAGCAGAGCTCAATGGCCATTCTTGAGATCCAAAACCAAATCCCTCTAAAAAGCTGCAAATCCAACTGTTCCAAAACAGTTTTTGTGCAAGGCCGACATCAGCAAACATCACCAGTAATACTGGCAGGAATGAGGTACCTACTAGACAATTAAAATTGGCTAGTTTTGACGACCTCTTTCTCAGCTGCTATCTCTTCAAAGCGTGCCTCAGAGGTATAACTTCTAAAGCAAAGGGAAAAATAAAGGCGAAGCAGTGAAGGATATGAGCTATCGTCCATAATAAATTATGTATCGCACTTTTAAACTTTATGACCACTAAAGTAACTCCAAGAAAACCGAAGAAGCAATGGATGGACTGTGTGAATGATGATATGGTTAGGAAGGGGGATTACCTACCGAGATGACGAGTAATTCCACTTTGCCCCACCAAGCCCGCCACCCTGGTGTGGCAAAGTGGACTGCCTAAAATTTTGCAGTGGAATATGCCCCACTATTCTGATTTGATGGGGCGGATAACACTAACCTAACCTAAGCATTTTTTTTAAATAATTATCCTCGTCTAACTAATTCGGTTCTCGATAGCCTGTTAAAAATAATCTCTTTTTTCCATATTTTTTTTCTATATAATTTAGTCGTTTCTGGCACTCGCCGGCCGCTGCCGCGGCACCGCTCGCTTCGCTCGCTCGGCTCGTGCGTAGGAGGTCACAGTTTTAACCTAACCTAAGCATTTTTTTTTAAATAATTAACCTCGTATTTATGCTAGTGTTATCCGCCCCATCAAATCAGAATAGTGGGGCATATTCCACTGCAAAATTTTAAGCAGTCCACTTTGCCACACCAGGGTGGCGGGCTTGGTGGGGCAAAGTGGAATTACCCGAGATGACGACTAGTAGAGAAGTATGGAAGAAAAAGACATGTTGCGCCGACAGCAAATACATTGGGATAAGGGCAGGAGAACGATGATGATGAAGGTAACCCCAACTGTAATCTATCCTCTGTTGATCTCTTAACAAGCAGGTTTCTAACAGAAAAAGTACAATTTATCGAAGATAGACAAATTAAACAATTGGCGCCTTCCTGATCAACTTACCAGCAGCTTTCGAAACAGATGACTCTCATCATGCCCGTTTTCACTTACACTAGGCAGACACCTAAATTAATGCCTAAATAAAAACGCACTTTAGGGTTTTCAACTTTCGGCACTGAGTCGAGCATTGAAAATCAGACAGTTCGCTACAAGATGTCGCCTAGTGTTAGTGAAAAAAAGTAATTTAAAAAAATTAAACCGACTTCAAAAAGAAATTAACTCAAAATTATGAAATAACTTTAATTTCGGAAGTCGGTGTCTTGGGATCTGTATTTTAGTTTTATGCCACCGACTTCCGAAATTAAAGTTATTTCATAATTTTGAGTTAATTTCTTTTTGAAGTCGGTTTAATTTTTTTAAATTACTTTTTATTTCGTAATTTTTAGTTTTTGCACTAGTATTTGACCAAGGTTTTGAGATGTTTTCCCTTTGACACTACACCCGTAGCTCTTATCAATAAGCCAGGCCGTCACACTTACACGTATTAGTTCATATCTTGAAAATTACTGAATCGATCTTGATGAAACTTGCACTGTTCCCTAAGTTGAAGAAAATGTAAGCCAATAAAAAAAAAATGGTCACGATCCGATTAATAGTTCCGGAGATATGCGTGGACAAACATACATACATACATACATACATACATACATACATACATACATACATACATACGTCTATGAAATTTTGTATATTTGTTTGGAAGCCCTAATAGATCATCATATGTGAATATAATGGAATTCCAATAATATTACATACATACGTATCGAATTGATAACCTCCTTTTTTTTTTGAAGTCGGTAAAAAGGGCATTAGCAAAGACAGGCCATGATACCAGTGTCCAGTAGCTCCTTAAATCACAAAAAGTAATTTAAAAAAATTAAACCGACTTCAAAAATAAATTAACTCAAAATAATGAAATTATTTTAATTTCGGAAGTCGGTGTCTTTGGGACTCTGTATTTTATAGTTTTAGTTTTTTGCCACCGACTTCCGAAATTAAAATTATTTCATAATTTTGAGTTAATTTCTTTTTGAAGTCGGTGTAATTTTTTTAAATTACTTTTTATTTCGTAATTTTTAGTTCTAGAATTGACCATGCAAGGTTTTGAGATGTTTTCCCTTTGACACTACACCCGTAGCTCGTATCAATAAGCCAGGCCGTCACACTTTCACGTCTTAGTCCATATCTTGAAAATTACTGATTACTGAATCGATTTTGATGAAACTTGCACTGTTCCCTAAGTTGAAGTAAATGTAAGCCAATAAAAAAAGAATGGTCACGATCCGATTAATAGTTACGGAGATATGCGTGGACAAACATACATACATACGTCTATAAAATTTTGTATATTTGTTTGGAAGCCCTAATAGATTGTCTTAAGTGAATATAATGCAATTCCAATAATATTACATACATACTGTATCGAATAGATAACCTCCTTTTTTGAAGTCTGTAAAAACTAACTGATAAAGGCCTTACTTTGTGCAACTTGGAATTTTGTGAGAATACAGCTAGCTGTTTAAATTGCACCTAAACAGTGCCAAACGGATTGCCCCAAGGTAGTGTCCTAGGTCCCATGTTATTTAACATCTCATTTCTATACCAATGATCAAGATTCAAGGGTAAAGAATCCGTCCTAAATCTTTGTAAATGCAGGAGCGAGATACTACTTAATTAGGAGAAGTAGCCGAAACGTTAATACCGGCTGTCTGAAACCATCACGACTTGTCGCACTAAACACTTGAAAGTGCCTATGATGCTCTTGGAAAGGTCCGAGATGCAAGGTTAGTCGAAAACCAAACAAGATACCGACGAAAGATATCGTCCGTACGATACCAGAAAATGCTTAGCCAAGTTGAAGAGCCAAAAACTTCTCTGAGACCTAAGAAACTTACCCTCGGTACTCAAAGAGATTACTTTCCTGTGCCAAAGAGCCACGACAAAAATCGGCCTTATTACGTTGAGCTTGCTTGCAGAGCTACCAGGTAAACAACTGCCATGGTCGATTTGGAAATCTTTGAAACAACTTTCGAGCCACAAATGTGTACTCCAAGAAAAAACACTGGCCAGTGGCCATGGCTTCATACTGCAGACGAGGCCTCACCTCACCTCCTGCCCTCCTCACTGTGCACCACTAACAGCTGCTCTTTAAAATACCTCCGAGATGTGGGTAACTAGTGTTGTTTACTTGGGCTAGTTCAATATTTTAATAATTATCGACACGAAGAAGAACAGTAGATATTTGTTGTTATATTCAAATTGTAAATAATCCAACTTGCGTCCTCTTGTGGTGACTAGACGTCAAATGATGCCAATAATAAACATTCTGAGCTGCGCGACGTTAACTCATTTACGGTGGGGTTTGCACGTAATACGTTCATAGAATTAATCAAACAGTTTTTCCGGGCTTTAGCGAGGCGAGACTGACGCGCGACCGTAACAAGCGAGACGATAATATCAGTTCGCGACTCTCGCGTCCAGTCGGGCACTCGCTGCGCGCAGAACTGATTCACACTTCGTTGTGAATACTGAACATTCTACATTCGACCGCGAAAGTGTGCGCGCGCGCCTTGTTTAATCATTTCGTTATCATTAGTATTTCTATAAGATTGATAAGATCATTACATCACTGAGTGATAATATTCAAGGACTAAGTTACGGGCGAACAGTACACCGCGACTGCTGGTTGCAACAGCTGTAGTTATAAAATTAAGTGTAAAACAATAGACTTGACGGTCGCTTAGTGTGAATATTGTGTTAGACTCTGTCGGATGTCGCGGCATGTACCATGGGGACGAGTAAAAGGCTGAAGATAACAGTGGTTGGCGATGGTATGGTAGGCAAGACGTGCTTGCTCTATGTGTTCACGAAGAATGAATTCCCAGAAGAATACGTACCTACAGTGTAAGTCTCACCTTAATTTTACTCTTAATTGGTTCCGGTAATGTTTGGGATGGCAGGTGCGGCGTCTGCCAGGTCAATAGGGCGATTGCGACAAGGTAAGTGCGACGCGAGTCCAAGCCTCTGAATTAGCGAGTTGGCGGCACTGTAACATCGTTATCATAGCGCATATATATAATTACAGAGATGCGGAGTTGTCATAATAAAACATAAGGATTCTTCATTTAAAATGGCCTGATGTGGATTATTTAGAATGTTTCTTCTATTGTAGGTATTCATAATTATACAGTATTACACATCCTTAGTACAGTACATAACTGACTCATAATGAAGTTATTGTTCATTTAAAAACAAGTTAGGGTGAAATTTACTTAACTGAGTAGGCAGATTATTTGAATGACTATGAGAATAAAGATGCATAGGACAGTTAAATACTAGAAGCTATATTGAGCCTTGGACTATCAACTTCAAGAAAAACATGAACAAGTGCGTATAAAACTTGTATTATAAGCAGGAAATCTATTTGCCTTACGTCATTCAAATTTGTACAATAACGTAGAATTTAACGTGATGACTAATCATGCGTTGTAAGTTGCTAAACAAGATTTATATACTTACTTAAATATCATTTGAGTATAGCGACTGATTTGACTGATGATAAGCAAACATAAAGTAAATGATTCATTAACCGGCTATAGGTACCTACCTATACCTACAGTTCACCTTGTTTAATATTAATTTACGGTGCGGTCCACGACTATCTTCTGTCCGACCTCCCAAACCCATCGGAATACTGACATGTTTCATATTGTTTGAAGACTCCTTGACTACGTCCTCCATCATAGCAGAGCCTAACAACGGGCGCCATCATTTTGGGGCTCACGTTGATAAGCAACAACAAATTAATTTCTAATTTATGGCCCGGTAGTTATCTCTCAAACATTAATCCTAACTGATGTCACTAATTGATGTGTTCATTGATACCTATATTGTTCTAAACAGCAACTTTTTGAGTTTACTAGTTCACTCTTCAAAAACTATGAAAATAAAATTGACGCAAGGCGCTTTGAATATTAATTTCGCCTGCAGTATTCGCTACCAGTGGGCTAATATTATTGAACAGGTACCTACTTAGCATTGCGAGCTGCACTATTTATAAAGTCAAATACGTCGCGGCATTGTTGTATTGTATCTACACGTCGTCGCTTCCTCTTTATGAAACTGGACGCACGCCTACTGCAACTTTGATTTCCTTGCGATCCATCTCTTCACTAAATGACTCAGTTTCAAGCACATTATTATGTTCTTGAATAGCTAGTACCTAGGGACCTAAGAGATAAATTTAGAGAGTTATAGATGATTATCTTTTCCGCCCTATATGTTATAAGAAATTTGGTAGCATAATCAGCCTAATATGTTCCCATCCCACTGCTGGGACACAGGGCCTTTATTTGAGAGGGAGCGAGCTGTAACCTACCACGGGCCCAGTGCGGGTTGGTAGATGTCATGTCATGGAATTTTTGGTTCTAGGACATGCCGGTTTCCTTACGATGTTTCCTTCACCGATTTGAGAGCAGCGGTGATGAAATTATTTATTCAATAGTAAAGCACCTGCCTGGGTTTGAACCCACGACCTACATACATCTCGTAACTCGAGGCCGTTACCTCTGGGCCAACTGCTCTCAGCAGTTGAGTAAAACGACAATAACCCAATACCCAAGGATTGACCATAGATGACCACATTCATAAATTAAGATAAATTACCTACCAAAGCCAGTGAAAAACCAGCAGGGTTACGACAAAATAGTCTATTAATGTAGGGACAGTCACGAGTATGAATACCGTACATCTACGCAAAATGTAAAAACGGTTTTCTCGTGAAATAACAATAGAGAAAAGACCTATGTCATAATAGTATGGTTACAAAAATACTATGTTCGTCACACGGCTCACACCATAAAAGTTCTATCAATAAAGTAGGAGAAAATCGCTTTTGAATCTTGCGTAAGTGTAAGGTAATTATATTCGTGACTGTACTACCTAACTTGAGTTATTGCAGCATTTGAATAGTAGTGGTAATGATGATATAAGTCCTCCTTAAATAGTTAACGAAAATTTTAAATCCTTCTATGTCTAACTTGAAAAACTCCATTAATCCGTAAGTGCCTACGTGCATGGAGGGCGTTATTAGGATCAAGGAAAGAAAATCCCACCAAAAACATTTTCATGTAAAATGTTGCCAAGACGAGACCACATATGGCTCGCACTGCCAAAAAGTTATCAGATCTCATTTAGAGCCAAGCTTCTAACTCTACACGCTCTAACTTCACAAACTCTACAACTTAGTTAAAATATGAGGCTAGTGGCCGTTTCACAAGAACTATTGTATAACAGAAAAGTAATGAACAGTGAATACATTTTTCACCTGACGCCCGCCCATGTGATGGTAGCGATACGGCCAAGCCACATATTTTGACTAAGGTGTAGAGTTTGTGAAGTTAGGGCGTGTAGAGTTAGAAGCTTGGCTCTAAATGAGATCTGATAACTTTTTGGCAGTGCGAGCCATATGTGGTCTCGTCTTGGCAACATTTTACATGAAAATGTTTTTGGTGGGATTTCACATCTTTTTGAAAGTTGCTTATGAAATTTTTTTTTTTTTTGGGAGTTCTTTACTAAAAATCCTGAAATATGTATTTTATTATTTATTACAAGGAGTCTCTATATCAATTTTCAGAACTCTAGCATCAAAATTTGCGGAAGTCTCGTACGAACTTCCATCCCCTAGTTTAAGGGGTTGGGGGGTAAAAGTTCCAAGTTTTAGAGTTTTTTTTTTGTTGTTTGTGTACTATTACTAGCTTACATACCAAATTTCAGCTTTCTAGGACTTCAGGAAGAACCTTAGAATATTGATGATCATCAGTGAGTCAGTGAGTAAGTGAGTCAGTGACGAAATCGGGGTATTTTAGATAGATATCAATAAAATCTAAAGTATAAGAGCTATACAATTGAAACTTTATAGGTTTAATAAGTCAACCACTGACATCATATCCCAAAAAATTTTGTTTATCTATATAAATAAAAAGAAAAGTCCTGACTGACTGATCATCAACGCCCAGCCCAAACCCTTGGACCTAGAAAGCTGAAATTTTGCACAGAGGTTCCCTATATAATGAAGACAAGCAATAAAGAAGGATTTTTCGAAATTCAACCCCTAAGGGGGTAAATGGGGAGAGGGTGAAATTTCACGCGGACGAAGTCGCGGGCAGAAGCTAGTCTGGTATAATCCAAACCTAAGTTAAGAAGGTTCAAAAATACGACGAAGTGCTTCGAGAAAAGGTAGGTAGTGCCCTTGCGCTTGGCTCGTCTTGGCGGGGGCACTCCCGTGCCCCCAGATCAGCTTTAGCGGCCAATTTATACATTAATACCTAAGCAGTTGTATTTATATTTATATACTAGCTTCTGCCCGCGACTTCGTACGCGGATCCTGTTGCTTATGCCAGCGACAACGGGGTCGTCAAAATCGGAGATCTGAAACGTCTGATGTCGAATTCTAAGAGCCCAGGGACTGAAAAACAACGGGATGCGCGAGACGATTCGAGACGTCATTTTCAGGCAATAATGAACCAATAAGGTGGTAAACTTGGCCTTGCACTTTGAATGTTGGCATAAATAGGCCTTCTGAAATCTGTTCTGCACCAAAAGATGTCATTTGAAAGGCATTATTGTACGAACGTATGTTATCCAAGAAATGTTTTGACTGTGGATGGTCACCGATTAGCAGTGATCTTAATATTTCTGGAGGATTTTGTAATATTTTAATATGTACTTTCCCATCTGAGCAACACATACCGTTTGTTTCTTTTTGCCATTTAACAGCTTCACAAAAAGTACAATTTTGAACCATACCTCCGATGGCGGAATATGTGGCGTAGTCAATCATAGGAGTATACGTAAATGCACTCCGTTCCTTATCAACCCAAGGAAGGTCGCCATGCCCTACGGCTATATCTTGAGACACATCCGATTCTTCAGATGATATCGACATTCTGTTCAGAGAATGTCGAAGTCGATCAGAATTCAAACGTTCGTTGCGCTCTTCTTAATCTGTCTCTTCATGCCGTACTCCAGCAATTCTTTCTTTCTCAGTTTCTAACTGATTATGAGTATTTTGTTGTGTGCGTGTTCGGGACAATGTATGATAATCTCAAGTTCATCACTTGTTTCAAAAGACCTGTTAGTAGATGTGCGAATACGCTGAGAACTCAAGCGTGATTCTGTATCGGTAAACGTTTCCGATTCGCGAGACAATGCATGTCGCTCACGATCAGCGGGCAGTCGCGCATCACGTTCCGCACTTGTCTCTAGAGACCTAGAAGCAGATGCGTAGATATGCTGAGAACTCAAGCGCAATTCTCTATCTGTGAACGTCTCCGACTCGCGAGATAATGCGTGACATTTACGATCAGCGGTCAGTCGCACATCACGTTCCCGACTTGTCTCTGGAGACCTAAAAGTCGATGCGTAGATACGCTTGGAACTCAAGCGCAATTCTCTATCCGTGAACGTCTCCGACTCGCGAGACAATGCATGACGTTCACGATCAGCGGTCAGTCGCGCATCATATTCTTCACTGGTCTCTAGAGACCTGGATGTAGATGCGTAAATACGCTGAGAATACAGGCGTGCTTCGCGATCCGAAGAGGTTTCCACGGAGCGAGTTGCAGCCTGATGTTCTCGAACAGCATCAAGTCTCTCCTGACGCTCTTCGGTAGATTCTTGGGATCTTATGATCCGCAATCTTTTAGCTCCTTTGGAACATTGGAAAAGCTTTGACCTTTTTCTAGGCATGGTTATAGTTTTATTGTGAAGAAGATACCTGATCAATTAAAATCTAATTGACTGCTCCCCTACCAAGGGTGCCCAGACACGGGGTCGTCTGGCGCCCATGTGCTGGTTTGGTCCCTGGGGTCGTCACGGCGTGCTATGTGTTCTGGTGCGCCGGTGATGGGGAGTACTCCCCAGAGGAGGGTCCGGTGACGGACAGCCGCGGCGGGTTCACGGATGAGTGCTAACGCGTGCCCATATTCCCGCCGTAAGCGGCAGAGGAGGACACCGTGGAGTTTTAGTGGGTTAGAGTCCCACATAACTGTACTATCTCCCCGTGGTAGTGCAGAACGCATGAGCATTTAGTCACGTTAAAAAAAATGGGAGTTTTGGCCAGTAGAGTCAAATTTTCAATGATATACCATCGCATCGAAAATCAGTCCTAAACTGTTACCGCCTTCACCGCGTGGGGGTGAAATTAGTGATAGTTTTGATTTCCACATCAGATGTTTCTGATCTTCGATTTTTAGGGTTCCGTACCCAAAGGGTAAAAACGGAACCCTATTACTAAGACTTCGCTGTCCGTCCGTCCGTCTGTCTGTCACCAGGCTGTATCTGGCTCCCATACAAAAAAACGTGTTTTTTTCGGCGTTTTTGCCGTCTGTCTGTCGCCAGGCTGTATCTCAAGAACCGCGGTAGCTAGACAGTTGAAATTTTCACAGATGGTGTATTTCTGTTGCCGCTATAACAACAATTACTAAAAACAAAATAAAATAAATATTTAAGGGGGGCTTCCATACAACAAACGTGTTTTTTTCGGCGTTTTTGCCGTCTGTCTGTCACCAGGCTGTATCTCAAGAACCGCGGTAGCTAGACAGTTGAAATTTTCACAGATGATGTATTTCTGTTGCCGCTATAACAACAAATACTAAAAACAAAATAAAATAAATATTTAAGGGGGCTCCCATACAAAAAAACGTGGTTTTTTCAGCGTTTTTGCCGTCTGTCTGTCGCCAGGCTGTATCTCAAGAACCGCGGTAGCTAGACAGTTGAAATTTTCACAGATGGTGTATTTCTGTTGCCGTTATAACAACAATTACTAAAAACAAAATAAAATAAATATTTAAGGGGGGCTCCCGTACAAAAAAACGTGTTTTTTTCGGCGTTTTTGCCGTCTGTCTGTCGCCAGGCTGTATCTCAAGAACCGCGGTAGCTAGACAGTTGAAATTTTCACAGATGGTGTATTTCTGTTGCCGCTATAACAACAAATACTAAAAACAAAATAATATAAATATTTAAGGGGGGCTCCCGTACAAAAAAACGTGGTTTTTTCAGCGTTTTTGCCGTCTGTCTGTCGCCAGGCTGTATCTCAAGAACCGCGGTAGCTAGACAGTTGAAATTTTCACAGATGGTGTATTTCTGTTGCCGCTATAACAACAATTACTAAAAACAAAATAAAATAAATATTTAAGGGGGGCTTCCATACAACAAACGTGTTTTTTTCGGCGTTTTTGCCGTCTGTCTGTCACCAGGCTGTATCTCAAGAACCGCGGTAGCTAGACAGTTGAAATTTTCACAGATGATGTATTTCTGTTGCCGCTATAACAACAAATACTAAAAATAAAATAAAATAAATATTTAAGGGGGCTCCCATACAAAAAAACGTGGTTTTTTCAGCGTTTTTGCCGTCTGTCTGTCGCCAGGCTGTATCTCAAGAACCGCGGTAGCTAGACAGTTGAAATTTTCACAGATGGTGTATTTCTGTTGCCGCTATAACAACAATTACTAAAAACAAAATAAAATAAATATTTAAGGGGGGCTCCCGTACAAAAAAACGTGTTTTTTTCGGCGTTTTTGCCGTCTGTCTGTCGCCAGGCTGTATCTCAAGAACCGCGGTAGCTAGACAGTTGAAATTTTCACAGATGGTGTATTTCTGTTGCCGCTATAACAACAAATACTAAAAACAAAATAATATAAATATTTAAGGGGGGCTCCCGTACAAAAAAACGTGTTTTTTTCGGCGTTTTTGCTTTGTGGTACGGAACCCTTCGTGTTGGCCAGTTTTTTTATAAGTCAACAGGAAATGCCCATCAGACCGAACAACTTTTGCTAAGACGTCATTCCTATATATGTTATGGTGTAGCTGGGCTCTTGGAGTTCCACATCAGGTGTTCGAGATCTTCAAATTTATTCTCTCGGCAGAAAATGCTCATCATGTGGAACAATTTTTGCTATGGTACCATTTTTGTATCTCTTATAGTTTAGCTGGTCTGTTGCGGTTCTGCATCAGGTGTTCAAGTTTCCAAGATAAATTATAGCCTATATGTTGCCCAGACATAATACCTATACAACAAAATAAAAATCATTCAAATCCTTCCAGTAGTTCCAAAGATTAGCGTGTACAAACAAACAGACAAACAGACAAACAGACAGAATTTTTTTTTCGGATTCGTACCCTATTACTGTTTCTAAACCCCCCCCAATTTTTTTTTTTTTAATATTTTCAATGTACAGACACAGTTTTTCTACTGTTTTATTATATGTATAGATAGGTACCCTTCGTTAGGATCAGGAAAAAGAGACTAGGCATCAACAGTTAATACCACCTACATGCATATGTATGTAGCACACCTCGGTAAATAACAGACTCGTACCTAAGCAATAACCACGGACATCTATGGCAATAACCTACCTACCATACGATCCACAAACATTACTTAACCTAACGTTAACTCATAACTGTGTGGTTCAACCTGGGTTAAACGCTACGGTTAAACCGAAATGACCGACATCAGTCTAACTCTTCTTGTCCAGTGAATAACCGCGAAAACAATGCGGCGACAACGTAGGTTTAGTTACATTGACACGGCCTACATAGGCAGTCCGTAGGAAGCAGTCGGTACAGGACTCTCAGGACATTCATCCCAATTACCTACTACTTAGGTTGGTTAAAGTATCGCAAACGCCCAAGCATTTCCAGATTGAAGATCGTCTGTGGCAATTTCCGCGGTTTAACGTAGTTATAATTCAAATCAACCATCATATGTCTAGCTTTTTCCCAACTATGCTGGGTTCGCCTTCCAGTCTAACCGGATGCAGCTGAATACCAGTATTTTACTGGAACGACTGCAGCCTATCTGATCTCCACAACCCAGTTACTGGGTAATACCATAGGTACCCCTTTGGTAAGACTGGCTGTCACTTTCGGGCTTCTGACTATATACCCGTAGGTAACGACAGTCAAAAATCCACGATCCAACCAGATAGCCACTAGGTGGAACGGTCGGATGGTTTTGTTACCAATCTCCACTTTTTGAATTATCGATCCCACAAAGTAAACTCTCGACCCATAGCAGACGGCTCAACTTATTTCAAAGGTTTTCCCGTCGAAACTTTTAAACAAAATGTTCCATTTACAACAATAACCCGACGGCTACATTAAAGAGTACTTTTTGCTTCCACAGGTTCGACAACTATGTCGGTCACATCACGGTGGACGGCGAGGAGGTGGAGATGGCGCTATGGGACACCGCCGGCCAAGAAGACTATGAACGATTAAGGCCATTATCCTATACACATGTAAGTTTTCCGCCATCCTTTACATCAACACCATAAATATTATTAACCGATACGCTGCATTGAGCAGTGGATCTCTAGTTATAAATTAAATGATTCCTTTCGTAAAACATAAGTTTTCGCTAGTATGGTAAGTACACAACACCTAGTAACGCTACAGTAACACATCTAGCACAAGGGCATGTGTACTAGACTGAATCGCTATGTGTGACTAAAACACAGTCACACAAAAGAAGCCTTTCTACACATCCTGTTGATGAATATTTAGACCTCTCTAAGGTGGGTTAGTGATACCAGTATCGGTTCTGACTGACGTATCGAGTCCACATTTAGACTTTTAAATAATTCAAACAGTATTGTGGTTAACATGCTAAAATAAATAATTCAAATGTTATTGTTCTGTTACAGACAAACTGCTTCCTAGTGTGCTATTCGGTGGCCACTCGTTCGTCATTTGAAAACGTGATCCACAAATGGTATCCAGAGCTAAAGCACTTCAATGAAAAAGTACCCATTGTATTAGTTGGTGAGTTCAGAACATTATTTATTTGGAGGTGCATGGTCATGCTGATGGAAGAATTATTATTGTTAGGTGCAAAATAAAGAAAAAAAACCCTCTCTCTCTTCGATCTCATTAGTAAATTACTAATTACTCCTAAATCGCAATAATAATCGCGCGATTCTTACCTAATTAATAGTTAGAATTCGATTTGAAAGTCCTTTCCAAATGAAGCTTCCTGTGTAAAATGCTATATTTAGGCCGTAATATTTTTTTGTAATATTTGTTAATTATGTACACAGCCATTTGTGGCTATTAGCTGAATGAGTGTTAATAAGGAAGAATCTAATTACTGCTTTAGATACATGGTTAAATTTGCACTTAGCAGGCTTTGCTTATTCACCTTAAGTAATTAAGGTTTAATGATCAGAATGTTATGGGTAATAAAAACCAATTAAGACTGCCACCACAGTCACACGGTGTCCGCCAACAATAGATTTTCTATTGTGTCTGTCTGTTGTCTGTCAACTAGTCAACGTGTTAACTGGCTCATTTGATTTTGTTCAAAATACACAGAACTTTAAATAAGACGTCTATTCCGAACATGTGCAGGGCGATGCTTGACGAGGTCATAAATGGCGTAGTCCTGTTTTTTTACTCAAACAAAATAAACATCGAGACGCATTCTTGAAACAGCTATGTAACTACATATATTATAAATATAAGAGCAGAGGAGACTCGACCACAATAATAATGTTATGTACAGACGCCAGCACATCAAGTTACTACAATCTGTCAGATTTCTTTAATAGATTTTCGACTTTATTGCTAAAACATACGGTTCAAGGTTGATTGGGAAAATCTGACAGTTTCGGGTAGGTTGACCTGCTGGCGTCCGTACACACTACACAAGCACGCGATAAAGGACGCTAGGAATGTCTGAATAAAAAATGGAATATACATAATAAATGTAGCACAAAACATATTTCAATATGGTAATTATATCTGTTTCAGCTACCAAAACAGACCTGCGAGCATCCGGCACCGCAGTCATTACGACACAGGAAGGAAAGAAATTAAAAAAGAAAATTCGGTGAGTTTATGCTTTCAACAATAATATCTACTCTACTATCAATTCAAATTACAGAGAAAGATAGTATTGAAACTGAATATTTTTTTAAACAACACAAGTGAAAACTGACAAGGGTTATCGTGCGCGTGCGCCGGCAGCTGCGCTATCGCCTCTTATCATCCGCTGATAATGCCACGAGTATTGTGATATAACGCAACACAGGAACAATTTGTTAAATAAATCAGGCGATTTAACTACCACACAATTAGTTAAAAGTGCCATTATATGTTTGCACACTAAACGACGACGTCCAAGGCGTTATCATCCGCAGTATGATTGTCACGAAGATTAAATAGGTATCACAAGGTTACAAAAAAATGTCGGTCTACATTTAAGCACATACATACATAAAATTCAACGATTACATGGTATTGACACGTCGTTTTTATGATACCTGATTATTGAGTTTCTATGTATACCGCTTATCAGTCGGAGTGGCATTATTGATAAAGAACCACTACTTGTACAGAAGAGTGACGGTGCGCCTGCACTTGTTTCAGAGCGGTTCAGCTGGTGGAGTGCTCTGCGCTGGAGCGAGTCAACATGACCGAGGTGTTCGAGGAGGCCGTGCGCGCCGCGCTGCGCAAGTCGCCCGTGCACAAGCGCACCTGCCAGTACCTCTGACGAGCCTCATTCTCCAAATATTTTCTCAATATGACCCGCGGATTAACGACCAGCCATAACAAACTGCTCACAATACAAACATTAAGCTGTTTAGTTTCGTCAAGAATATCCATCGCGTCTACTGTTACTAGTTACAGATTGAGCACGTTGCATTTTACTTAAGTATAAACTAGTGCTGCACAAATGATTGCCTGAACACTTTATTGAACTTACAATGAGTATTATTTGAAAACTTAGATTTGCAAAAGGCGAACTATGAGATAGATTAGTTGATTCATTGAGATTTTAGTTAGGTTACCGTTGAATTACGTGCTATTTATGATGCTTTTGTACAAATATTATATTATTATAAACTTTATTTTGATGTTAAGTTAAATATGAGAGATGTATATTTGATTTTAAAATGTAAATATAAACTTAGATTAATATACTTTATGAAATGAAAAGGGCCAAATTCTTTGAAACCATTACGTTTGTAATATAATTGTCAATCAAAAGCGTAATTTATCTCCTACTATAAGTGCGTCATTAATTAGGCTGAGGTATTCACCTCATTATACCTCTTTGCAAGCTATTAATTTATATAGTATAATAACTGTTCACACTGCCCCACGGTAAACCGGTTATACGTTTACCTCAATCTTAGCTAGCGTAGTAACTTACGGCAGAAGCACTCACGCACTTACATAGTATATTTTTACTATATCATGCAAATAAGTAGTAGAGTCCTTTACGATGACGCCGATAGAAGTGTAGTCGTGCAGTCATCCAGTCTTCAGTAGACCAACAGTACCTTAGTCATCGGGTGGCTAACAAGGATTTTCCGAAACGCAAATAGATGACGTCAGTAATACACCATACGTGTATAAAATGTATTATATTTTACGTTAAATTGACTGAATCAGTATTTTTGTAGCACAGGAAACTAATGCGAACATTATTGTTGACACAATATTGTAACATGTATAGATTGTAATATATATTTAACAGGAAAATGCAAGGGAACATCTATTTACATTAAAGAATGTGTAAAACGTTTATCTTATAACTTATTGCAATTCTTATCGTTATGCGGTTTCTAGTGTTTAGTACTACTTAATTTAACACTGAGCAGCGAGCGGACCAAAAATGATGATAATTTACAACTGTTAATGTTTACCAAAAAGTCTTGATTTCTAAGTAAATATATAATATAAAAATGATTTCATTTGGTTTTATTTTTCTCTTTTCTAGACCATAGAATTATTTGGATAAAGAAAACAGCAAAAAAACCATAACTCTGTCAACTTTGAATCACTGACCAAACATAACTGATGATAACTGTTTTATCCAAAAAAAAATTGAAAAAAACTACAGCAAAATAAAAGAAAATCATTATTGTTAAAAAATGTATAATGTGGCATTAATGGCACATACTGGCTTAAAGAGAGCGTTAGTTTTACAACATTATAAACATTCCTCAGCTGAGAGGAAATGACATACTGCAGCACATTCACTAGGTGACAAATTATGGTCAATATAACGACGGTGACTGGCAACATCGCTTTGTAAGTGGCATAAAAACTTTATGATGTCATTCTATATTTTGATTGGTCTTTTGAAGCAAATAAATTGTTTCATTCCACACACTTTGCCGTCGCCATACACTATCGTGCAAACGATCACCATTACTAAAACGTTCCTTAAAACTTCTGCCAAAAAGTAGCCAAATAAATCACCCAGTAGAACAAGATCCTTAAGATTATTTTGCAATGTTAACATCATCTTCATCATACAATTTGCATCGAAGTATCAACTTATTATTAATGAAACTCTAAAATAACAATAGCAGATTACTTTTGGTTTGGAAGTACGAGGGTTGTGCTACCTAATATTACTGGTCCTTATTCACTATGACAAAATGCTCGTCGCAGTCTAAATGCAGTCTTGTTTGTTTCCAATTGCGCTTAAATATTTTGAATAATCCGAATTTCATTATTTCGACATTATTGTCAACCTCGACTCAATTAGTGGTTTAGAATTTCGCAAATATCATGTTGTTTAATAGATATTCAGACGCAGGAGTTATTTATTTTAAAAATAAACTTGGTCGGTGAACCGTAAGCTTTGCTGGCAATAGCACCATGAAATAAAAAAGATTATAACTGTAAAAAGTTCGTATTACTTGCAAAGTGTCATAGAGAATAAGTGCCCTGGAAATATCATTGCGTCCATACGCACACGAGGCACGGCGAGCAGAACGCGGCAGGCGCGATATACTCTGATGTAACCACTTGTCATTTCTTCTTCGTACGGTCTATTAGTTTGCTCTGTAAGAAATTAAATACGCTGTAATCATCATTTCATGTAACTTTGCAATTAATTGCTCTTGTAAATCTTTTGTTTTAAAATCTATAATCCGGTGTGAGGAGTCCATATTTAACAAAGAAGAGCATCAATCAGTCATGTTACAGCTAACCGATACTGATATAGACATTTCTGATGAATGAAATATGCAACTGCTGACAAAAACTGAATTTAGTTTTTTATTTATCTAATCATATTGATAACATAGTATATTTTATATCATTTGGCAAATTTACGGCATCACGTCCGGTTTTACCTGAACAACGTAATCGTGTAGTACTGAATCACATCCGGTAGCAACGAGTATTTTAGGGTGATGAGTGTAAAATAAAATATAAACGTCTCTCTCTCTTTTTTTTAAATTCCATGTAAATCCATGTAATAATTTCCAGTACAATATTTTTTTAGGAAAAGGTAAATGATGTGCGTTTTGGGACTCATTTTGTAACTTTTGACGTCCAAAAGGTGCTAAATATGCGCGTAAGAATTGCACTTTTCTATGAAACAGCCGTTTTTTTTTAATAACCGACGAAACTATCCTGCCCTAGGGGTGTAGAAACATGTGCTGCATTCATGGCTATAGTTAGCGTCGGTCGGCTTGTGTCCGTAATTCAACGTCCAAGCGCGTATTTCGTGTACGGAAGGTGCTAATTTTCTTGATGAACTTTGAATTACAACGTGTATTTATCAATTGACACTCAACATAAGTTCTATAGTTACCTTAGCTAAATTGAGTCCGATCTCGCTGAGTCGCTTGTGCTGGTATGTTAGCGGCTCATGCAGCTTGGCGTCACCGCGCTTGTAGAAGTCGCTGTAGTCGAGTCGGAAGGCAAGTGTTTGAAGAGACACCTCCGCGTGAAGGGCCAGCTTCAGTATCAACGTGGTCACGTGACCCCTGTGACAAACATGCTATAATGTAATGTAGGCAAGAAAGAAAGAGAAATGAGGGTTAGAATTTAGAACCTCAGGAGTGAGGGCGGTTCCGTCACGGCAGCTGTATATGAACGAACGGCATTCTCTAATACGCGGGACTGTAATGCATTTCATTTTTATATTTTAGAAGAACGTAGGCGATAAAAAAATGTAATACAAATTTTTCATCAACATTCGTCTAAACCTTTATAGCCTATTAGCAATCAGTATCTTGTTTGTGTAATTAAGTGATTAGTTTTTATAATTATGTCTGTAATTTATATGGTGTACATAATAAAGAGTATTCTATTCTATTCTATTGAATGATGATAATGGCCATTAGAGCAGCTTAATGACATACTAACCGGTGCGATTTGCTTATCGATAGTTTCACACATAGTGGTATTTAAATGCGTGTGCGCAAGTTCTCAATTCTCAATGTAAACCGGGTAATTACAAAACTATAAATAATGACTGGTATCCATTGTTACTGTTTTATACAAAACTGTTGAACCTAATGGTAAGTGACGTCACGACCGATGACATCATCCTATAGTATTCAGCTATAAATGACATAATGTTATTTTTCTATAATCTTAATCAAGTCCGTCTTTACTATGTCTTTAATATAGTATAGAAAGAAATTTTAAGTAACATTTAACCAGTATAGTTACTGTCCGTTACCATGTAAAATTTTGGGTAAAAGTTCCAGATTGTGCGTAACTAATAATAACTCAAGCATAACGAACCTCGTTTGCCGTGAACTGCATTAATGTACGTACCTGTACGTGCGAGCCCAAACGTTTAGGTCGGCTCTTCGACTAGCTAGGAACTGATGAAAGATCTTTCGCTTCTCTTTGTCCAGAGCTTCGTCAGCCGCCGTGAAAGCGTATTCGCCTGTAGAACAATGTAATTTTAATGAAAATATGCATACAACTGTACTACCAACTACTGTATTGTGCAAAAGGGCTTGAGTGCCAAAATATTGCGCGTAAAAAGGAATTCCATGCCATATACGCGCAGCAGTTATTTTTATGAAAAAGAAGTCACAAGTCTGTTGTATCCGCCTTGTATATCCTGGATCGGTTTGATTTAGTTACATATATAACATACAAATTGTTTAAGTGTCCATTGAACGTGAGAAATGAAGTCAGTGAAAACTTCTAATTGAAACTACCCTCATAATCAACAAAATAAAAAAGTTAGTCAAAACTAATGTTATCTCAGTGGTTTGATTTAAATCTTCGATCAATTGATCGAAGATTAAAATGGATCAATGCGACATGATGTACAGAGGCTGGAAAATACATAAGCCATCTTCGCATTACCTTTGTACTTTTTTTTTCTATTCTTGTCTGTTTGTAATGTCAAAATAACAGCTTTTTACTAAATGCATAATATGAAAATGTATATGGTACCTACTTATACCAAAAAAAAAACAATTTTTAAATTTTTTGGCTGTCTATCTGTTTTTTCAGGCTAATCGATTCTGATGAAATTTGGTATGGGGACCATTTGAACCCTGGGGACGGACAAACTTTTTATCGACATACCAACGCGGGCGGAAGCTAGTTGTTAAATAACTTAATAAGTATTCGTTTTCTTACCGCGTACGAGTCTCTCTGCCTTCACCTGCTCTATTCTGTCCCGTCGCTCGAGTTCTGCATTGATACCGGCGTGTAGCGTCGACTCGAAGCTGCGCAATGCCAACGTCTCGTTCAACACGTTGCCCAAGTAGGATTGTAACTCCTACGAACAAGACAGCGTTAAGGAGTTCTAAAGGATCTTCAATATTTACGGCATTAATGCAAACGGAAACTATAATATAATAGTACCAAACCCTGTAAAGCGTCACGTTTCCAAGATATTAACGTTCAAAGTTGATCACGTGACATCCATATTTTTTTATTATGTTTTCTGTTTATATTTATGACAGCCATGGGCGCCGGGAGCGGGGTATACGAGGGTGCACTTGCACCTCCCTAGCTTCAAAATAAAATAAAGGTGTAAAAACATTTAGAACGAAAAAAAAAACGAAAACACATATGAGATCGCTTCGCTCGCTCTTGCATTATGCAATCTCTCGATTCTAAAGCTTTTTTGCTTTAGTCAAAAAAGTACCGAACTCCTATTTCCGAAAATCTAATCAACCGACTGCTTCGCTCGCTTTGCATTCTACTCTATATTAATTCTTAAGCTTATTTATATAAATCGACACAGTTTTATAGACTCTCTATCTGTATGCATGGACAAAATAAAACCTATCCCATTCGAGGTGAAGTGCAAACATGATCGAACTCGCTTCGTGGAACTGAAGATGCACCCTGCTGAAAATAAACTTGCCGGCGCCCAGGATGACAGGTATCGATTTATAAAGGTATCATGCGTGGCAGCCATTAAAAAAAAAAAATTGGCGGACAGGTAGGTATGCCAGTTATGCCACGGATCTTCAAAGCCCTGTCAAGATTGCAAGAATATCTGTAGCAACATTTTGATACGATCATCGGTCAAAATAACAGTAACATAGAAACAACAGGAAAACTGCCGTTTGGTCAGTCGCACAGTTGCCGAACCAAATGTAGTAGTGTAAATTATAACAATAGGAAGTTAACCGAAATAACGTCAGTCAGCCACATTTTCCTCGTGACATATGCGGGAAAATATTAGGACATGACAATGAGGAAAACCAACCTTAACCACAGCATGAAGTACCTGCGTGGTATCATGTATTGTCACAGAGCACAGAATTGTGAGCGAGTCAAAAGACAAGGCACTACCATATCTCACAGAAGTTGACACAAGAAGTGGGTGGTATGGGAAGCGACAGAAGTTGTGTTGAGCACACACAACTTGTCGTCGTCTTCAACAGCAATGAATTTTGGCATGTATTTACCCGAACTTCAAATAATAACCATTTTGCTTACCTAAAAATATTATGGAACACTCCAATATAATGAAAGAGCTTCTTTTTGTGAACCTATACTAAACACAAACAAGTAGCTGCGACCAATTTGGATGTAGCGCTCGCCGACCGCCCGCCGCGGCACCGCTCATTGCTGAGCCAGCGGCATGGCATAGCTAAACCTAACGCATTTGGTCCGGGTACCCTACCTAGTTTAGTTACTGCGACCAATAGGCTCGCGCATGGAAGCCAGGAACAGAGGGTCATTTATTAAAAAAATGTGCATCTTTACAAGCCCAAAAAACTTTTAAAGGATCATTAATTTAACAAAAAGCGTACATCATTAGAAGATCAATAAGTTATAAGAGGAGCAGCTATAGTTATTTTCCGTACAGTTTTATTTATATATTTATGTAGATTGCAGATTTATCGCGGCATATAGCGGACGAGTGACCCACCTGCGTGGTGTGATGTATCATGGCGTGTATGGAGTGCCTGTCCAGCGCGTGGTGGTGCAGGCGCAGCAGCGTGTCCAGGTCGGCGCGCTCGGCCGCCGCGCCCAGCAGCGCGCGCCAGGCCGGCTCCGCGCCCACCCCGCCCGCCTCCTGCAGCGCGCCCATCAGGCGGAGAGCCTCCAGTCGTAGGCATGATACGCGGCGCATCAGGCTCCACACCTCTGCACAATATTGTCGTATGAGTTTCTTCCATTGGTATTTTTCATGGCAAGAAAAAAGACTTAGAAAAGCTTTCTATGGAAGCGAAACTGGACGTATCATACGCCCAAAATTAGGTGTTAGTGAGAGTTTGAAAAAGTTGTGAAATATGAAATATGCATTATTTATTATTCTCCGACAGCTGTAACCCATGTAACAATGCAGCAGATAAAGATCGTGCAGAATCAGTAGTATGACTTACTAAAGGTTAAGCCTTTTTGCTTAGGAGGTATATACCTATATAATTAAAAAAGACAGTAATATTTTTTCAATAGTAACAGCCAGAGCGTCATCAATAAAACAACTTTATAAGAACCTTAAATAACACAGTAGAACAACATTTTATTAAAAAAAACTAAAAATAACAGCAAATCCTCACCTGGCATATACTTGAGCCTCTTCTGCAGGATGGCATGCTCGCGCCAGGCGTCGTGCAGTCCGTACTCGATGCGTTTGACGCGCCACAGTTGCGTGAACAGCGCTCGGTAGCGCGCGGCACAGGTGGCCGGGAACAGTGTGCCTAATGGTCCGTCTACGCGGTACTGAAGTGCGAACACGTCCCAGCCGCAGTCGTCGCGACCATCACCTGGTAATTAACAAACCGAATAAGTAATTTTAAAATATAAAAGAAAAGCGCCACCAGAGAAAACTTCTAGCGAAACGGCCAGTCTATCTATCATAAAAAAGAAAGTAGGTACTCTCTAGTACTCAGATCTCAGTTGGTCTGATAGTTTTTAGATCCGTATATGAAATAGGATCGATTCAACAAAAACATATTCTTGTTAAAATTGCCAATTTTATTGCTCACCGGAAAAAAAAATAAAAAATCTGTGAATGCAGATTTAAAATTTTCTTCCTAAGACCGTTTTCCTATAGCTACAAAGGTCAAGGTAGAGTCAGTTACTGCAATTAACTGACCCACCTTTGCATAAACGATTGAGATTTCTTAGAATACGAATTGTTAGAATTTTATAATTCTTTTATATTTTGAGCAAAGTAAATAAAATATAAAAGAATTATAAAATTCTATCGATTCGTATTCTAAAAAATCTCAACCATTTATGCAAAGGCGGGTCAGCTAATTGCAATAACTGACTGTAACTGCCCCTCATCCTGTGTATTAAACACCAGGGAGAATTATCTGGGACGTGTCCAAATGATCAATGTTCAAGACGTGCAAAAAGGGATAGCGCTATACATCCTGGATAGATACGTTTTTTTCACCCACTGAAACAATGATAGCCAACATAATATGGCTCCTTTATCAGAAGGCTATCCTAATAAATTGTCGTGTAATAATATGTTTAATGCACTTACAGTTAGGGTACAGATTGACGTGCAGGCGTGCCAGCACGTGCTGCGGCTCGAACTGCGCGTTGGTGGCGCGCACCGCTGCCTCCAGCGTGCACGTGAGGTTGTGCACGTATAGCGATGTCGCCGGCTTGTTGAGTTCGTCCCTAAGCAATCGAACGTAGAGGTATAATAACGCGGTCACATGAGTATAGAGTGCCAATTATGAATATACCAGAATAATTTATTATAAGAAGTATTAAGGTTCCTTCAAACAGGCGCGACACGCGATAAAATCGCGTGTGACACAAAGGCACCGCAAGACGCGCAAGGAGCGGTGCCTTTGTGTCGCGCTCGATTATGTCGCGTGTCGCGCCTGTTTGTACGAGCCTTAATTCTGAAATGAGATTTGTTAGTTATTGCATTGGACTAATAGTTAAAATAATAAGGCTAGTGCACATTTAGGCGAGGCGGGCCGCACCGCAATGCATTGCAAAAATCCGGCTACCACTTTCACACATTGTGTACTTGTGAACCATTGTTCACTACAGGCGCGTAGGCGGCTGCACCAGACTTGTTTAATTTGTTCATGTGATGCACTGCAGCTCGGCAGTAATATGCGCTAGGTTTTGAGGTAACACTCAAATGAATGAGCAGGCAAGTAATGAACGGGTCTATTTGTTGGCTGTACGTAGAGCGGTACATACTGCAGCAGAGTCATGAGGTGGTGCACGAAGTCGCCCTGCGCGAGCAGCAGGTAGCGCCGGTGCGCGGCCAGGTGGTCCAGCAGGTGGTGGTGCGACGTGAGCGCGGCCAGCAGGCGCGCCGACGCCGCCGCGTGCGCGCCCGCCACGCCCTCGCGCAGCCCCGGCGCCTCCCACCATGCGCAGCCTTCTGTCATGCGCTCTCCGCCTAAGTATTTACGTAATTGTCATATTATATAAACATATTATAAGTAAAAGTCGTTTTGCGTTTGTCGCCGCGCGCGCGGTTCTTCCAAACTTGCAAAAGTAAATTAAAGTAAAAAAAACCTGTCAAGTGCCAATTTTTTTTTTTTTGAGGATGGGATATCATCAAACGGTCTGGGTGGAGCGGAAGGGAGTGTCAAACTCTGACAAAAACCCACCCGTGTTCCTTCCTTAGCCCTTTATTTTCCAGGGCAGCGGTAACCCTTTCGGACAATCCCGCTGACCCGGCAGGCTTCGGCCCTAACGGGCCCCTTCATTGATGCTGACATCTCTTTGAGGCGCGCGTGGAACACGTACGCGCCGTCCGGCACGGGCCTGGTCCTGATCGGACGGTGAGTGAGCTCCCCATTACTCTTCGTCCGCAGGCCCGCGCCTACGGTGGCCAGGAGTCGTCACGCGGCCCCCGACGCCCGGAGCGTCTCCCGCGGACGCTGGGACGTGAGGCTCTGTCCCTCAGCCATCCCGCCACCTCCTTCGCTAGCATGACTGTTTCGTAGAAGGAGGTGACTGCCTCCCACTCCCTCTCGCTCTGGACCATGGCTTGAACCAGGGCCGGACGCGAGAGGTCGCCGCCGTTGATCCTGTACCTGGGCACCCTTTAACAACCACTTCGCAACAAATTTTGATACGGTTTTCGCCATCAATTAGAGATTTTTTTCCGAAACGTTTTATATGTATAATACATTAATATTAAACTTGCATAAATAATTAAATTTCGCTAGTGTCCTAGATAAACAAAGTTTTATAAAGAAATCTAGAAAATGAGGTTATTATAATCACGCCTCTTCCGGAGCGATAAGATAACCATACCCAAACAAATGGATTAATAATAAAAATGGTCCAGAATCGAACTAACTAAACTTCAGAACTAATAGGTAAAATTGTTTGTTTCTTGTAGACCTTGTAGTAAGAGTTAATCTCTGGAATTTCTAATCCGGTTACAAAAAATCTTTCACTGATAGAAAGCTTCCGTATTGCCGAGTACCATAGGGTGTGTTTTATCCACGCGGACGAAGTCGTGGTCACAAGCTAGTCTCTGGTTTCGCATTTAGCTGCACTATATTTACACGCAAAGTATGAGTAAGATCGATGGAGTACTACCGGTACTACGTTATATTGCTGAATATAAAAAACTAAGTTTAAAAACTAAAACCCGACTACAGTTATAGTACAGAGGCATGCGACAAGGGGTCGCATGTCGCTGTACTAACATATTATAACCAATAGCTATGGTAGCATGCGCCACGGGAATGTGCTTTCTTGTTTCATCCTTTTCAGTAGTTTGGTTTTAGTTTTTAAACTTTTTTTTTTCATCCTTTTTAGAGCCTGATTTTTCAGTAGTCGGGTTTTAGAAATTATTTTTTTATTTAAATTATTTTGGGGTTTTAATTTCGAGGTAAAGTATTTGCAGATATTTGCCACTTTAATGTTTTAAATTGAAAACTTCTTTAGGCGCGTTGGGCATTTTTTGAGATGGGAAAAAAGCATTGAACTCGCGCCACTGTTACCGTAAGCGACACCGCGCGTGTTTTGTTTATAAGACGATTAAAAAATACCCGCTTCGGATGTGTTCGGCTGTCCTCGGGATATACTCGGTTTTAAAAACTTTCAAAAATAAAGAACGAGCGTGGATAAGATGGAAAAAACTGCGTAACTTATCCGATTATGAAAAGTTCTCTATCCAGCGTAAACGTTTCATACTACTCTGTGAACAATGTTACAATAAGTACATGGAAACTGTTGAAGAAAGCATACCTCTTAATGTCAAGCACTTCTGGACGTACATCTCTAACCGAAAGAAAGGTTCCGGAATCCCAGCTAACATGCAATACAAAAATAAATCATCTAGCTGCCCCGCCGAGATATGTTCACTGTTTTCTGCCTTCTTCAACTCGGTGTACGAGCCCTCAACTTTTGATCCTAACACCTGGACACCCCCAGAAGCGCTTGCCGAGAATTCTGTATGCATTCCGGATATTTTCCTTGAGGAGAGTGTCATACTCAAGGCACTTACCTCATTAGACTTAGCTAAAGGAGCTGGCCCGGATGGCTTCCCCCCTTATTTCTTTAAGAACACTGCACAAGCCATCTGTGTCCCGTTACACATAATATTTAATAAATGTCTCAGGGAAGGGATTTTTCCTTGTGTTTGGAAGAGGGCTTTCATCACGCCCATTCACAAAAGCGGTGACAAAGGAAACGTTGAGAATTATCGACCCATATCTATCTTGTCCACCTTGTCTAAACTTTTTCAGGTTCTAGTGCACAGCCACTTATTTCCACAGTTAAATCACCTTATTATACCCGAGCAACATGGCTTCGTTAAATCCAAATCCACTAACACAAACTTAATCATTTTTACACAATTTTTGTTTGAAAACATGGACATGCGCACGCAGGTTGATGCTGTGTACACTGATTTTCGGAAGGCTTTTGACAAGGTGGACCAATTGCTTTTCGATAAGATCGCTTTCAATGGCATAAAGGGAAATTTACTCAGATGGTTTGCTTCATATATATTTCACAGGACTCAAAAAGTGGTTATCAATGGATTCGAGTCTGATTATGTGGTTGTCGAATCAGGTGTGCCTCAAGGATCTATCTTAGGCCCATTGCTTTTTATCTTGTTCTAAACGACATAAAATCATGCATAGTCAACTCTAAATTCCTAATGTACGCCGATGACATTAAAATCTACAAGGCTTGTACGAACTCTCAGGATTGTTTGCTGCTACAAGAGGACTTATGCAGACTTTCACAATACTGTCTGGCCAATAAACTTCATCTTAGTCTTCCAAAATGTCACTTCATTTCTTTTACTAAAAACAAAAATACTATTAACTTCCGATATACCTTGAACGACATACAATTGAAAAAATCTGAGTGTTTGCGTGATCTTGGCGTACTGCTTGATTGCAAATTACATTTAGACACCCTTATAGATAACATAATTAACAAAGCCTTTCGGATGTATGGTTTTGTCATGCGGTCTTGTAAAGACTTCAAAAAGCCTTCCACTTTTCTCTTCTTATACAAAACACTAGTCCGCTCACAGTTGGAATACGCGGTACCCATCTGGTGCCCGTATTATGATAAATATAAGCAAGCAATAGAAATGGTTCAGAAAAAAATTCTCCGTGCCATGCACTACAAGTGCTTCCGTACTAGGATTCCCTACGCAGATTTGCTAAAGCATTATTCAAAGCTGTTGTTCAAAGAAACCGTTTACGAAATCGCTTTGTGAGTCAGTTAGGTAAGGCAACCACGGAACCTTTGAGTAAATTTAAGGCGGCTGACACTAAAGTGCCCCTGTTTGTATCCAATGTACAGAAAGCGTCACTATGTCCTAACCCCTCAAGTTTTAAAATGTTACACTGCTACAACATTGAATTCCTTACGAATAATCTAAAGAATACTTCAAAAAGAGTCCATTGTGTTGACTCGGATTCGAACCATCGCATCACCGAACGCCGTCATACTCATACCGGCAGTTTAACGAACTAGCCAGCGAGCCCATATGAATTGCGATGAAATTGTTATCTACTATCGGCTGAGTCATTATATCTTTAGGTCCCTGTCTAATCGAAAGATGTTATAATTTGAGGGTATCCATTAATTTTACTTACTTACGTTGTCTTTATAAAATTAATCCATACCTTCAAGTTAGAACTTTGTATACGTTCACTTAAAACGGCGAAGAGTAAACGACTACTATTTATCAATTATTTTTTTAAATGATTTCTGATTTTATGAGAACTAAAATAGTTGTTCTGTTTGTTGTAAAATAAGATCATAGTTTTGTTAAATAATAGCAATAATAAATATTATTAAATGATTAATAAAGTATTTTATTTTTCTTGATTTTTTAATTCTTTATAAATAATTACTACTTAAAACAAAATAGAAAAATATATCAAAATAATATAATGAACAAAAAGCACATTTCGTGCCTATATAGGATTTGAACTTCCAATCTTATGCACGGTAAGCGGTCTTGAAACCTCCAGTCTATTTAGACGATGAATAAGTTGTCGTAAATGTTAACCCTATTATTGTTGCTTGTCGTCGCAAAAGTATTGTTTTATTGAAAAAACCAATAATAAAAACAGAATTTAAAAAAAAATACTTACTTAAACTTATTTATTCACTAAAACAATACATTATTTAAAATAAAATGTTTTTGCAAAATACAAAAACCAACTTGGGCCTATCACGGATTTGAACGCACATGTCTTTTGGTGGGGTAACTACTTAATGGAGCTGTGTGTACATAAAGATACGGTGGATGATGACATAATGCAATACATTTATAATAAAACGCAGGAAAGAGTGACCCTTACTAGAATTAGAATGAAATACGATAAAGGGTACAACGCATTTAAATTGTATGTATCGAAATGCAGAATGCATTTGTATCTTGATGACAATCTATGGCCGGACGGAATTAAGTTCCGCCGTTTTGTGAGTATGAGAAAGCAATTAAAAATCCGACCCGATGAGCAAAATTCTAATGGATCGAAATCAAAACAGTTTATTGGCTAGTTTTAATTGCAAAAATGTGAAAAGGAGTGTGGAATGTGTGCGATCACTGTGCAAACGCGTGGACTTAGTAGCACTTCAGGAGACGTGGCTGGTGCCACGGGACGTGCCTTTCCTGGGCAGCATCGAAGATGAGTTTAGTTATACCGGAAAATCGGCGATGGACTTATCGTCCGGGGTGAGGCGAGGGAGACCTTTCGGTGGCGTTGCGATTCTGTGGCGTAAAAGTCGGTTTACGAAAGTGTCGGTTGTGAATTGTGAAAGTGATCGTATTACGGCAATTAGACTACAGGTAATAATCGTGAAGTTGTAGTTATATGTGTGTACATGCCTACTGACCAGTCTGACAACCTACCAATGTTTACGAATTGTCTTGGGGAGATTAGCGCTATTGTGCAACAAAATAACGTGGAATCAGTATTTATTCTGGGTGATTTCAACGCTCACCCGTCTGCTCCTTTTTGTGACGAGTTATTTGATTTTTGTGACGATAATAAATGGATTTGCGCAGACATAGCTAAGCTTGGTAGGTCGTCAGATACACATACGTTCTATAGTGATGCACATTGTTGTAAGCGCTGGTTAGATCACTGCTTAGTCACGGAATCAGCCTGGCAAACAATAACTAGCATTAATGTTGACTATGGAGTGTATTGGTCAGATCACTTGCCTTTAATTGTTAAATGTAATCTTGACAAGATTAAAACTAAATGTATTTCAGATGAATGGATTTCGAATGACATTTTGTGGGGTGATAGAGAAAGTGACGAAATAGGAATTTATTTTGACATTTGTAATAGTAAACTTAAAGACCTTGACTTCCCCAATGAATTTTGTGTTTGTGCAGATAGTATGTGTAGTAATTTAGAACATAGATATATTATTGACAATTTATACAATGACATTGTTAACATTTTATGTGAGGCATCTGTGCAAAGCAAGAAGGTGAGAAAGTTTAAAAAGGGCAAACCGGTAGTGGGGTGGAATAAACACGTGAGAGAAGCTCATAGTCAGGCTAGGCAGGCATATCAAACGTATGTAAGGCATCGAAAACCTGAAACTGGGCCTATTCATGATAACATGTATTTCACACGGAAAATATTTAAATCTAGACTGAAGTTCTGTCAAAACCACCAAGACCAGCTTAAAATGGATCTATTAGCATCACACGTTAGGGATAAAAACTTTCGAGCTTTCTGGAAGGGTACGAAGAGGATGAACGAAAGGGTCAGTAGGCCGGTGACTGTAGGCGAGTGTAGTGAGCCTAAAGATATAGCTAACTTATTTAAAAATCATTTTAAAGTTGAGTCACCGCTTGCCGACAGCTCGGTTGCCGCGGATGTTGAGGCCGTCACTGTCTGTGAGAACCCGATTGGGTTTTCTGCTAAAGAGGTGAAAAATATTATTATTAACATGAAACGTGGTAAATCTCCAGGTAGTGACGGACTCAGCATTGAGCACCTGCAGCATGCGGGTAAACATTTATTTAGAGCACTGGCTATGTTCTTTACTTTCTGCATACGTCACTCGTACTTACCATCTAAGATGACGGAAACTATTGTTGTGCCTATAGCAAAGAATGTCACTGGTGATGTAACTGACAAGAATAATTATAGGCCTATCTCCCTGGCTACTGTCTTGGCGAAGGTCTTCGATGGTCTTCTGGATGCTCAGCTCAGCAAGTTTATTAACCTACACGATGCCCAGTTTGGATTTCGTGAGACTTTGTCAACTGAAAGTGCTATATTGACACTAAAGCACACAGTCGCTTACTATGTTGATAGGAAAACACCGATATATGCTTGCTTTCTTGACCTATCGAAGGCCTTCGACCTGGTCGATTATAATAAGCTGTGGACTAAGCTTGGGGAGGTCGGGGCTCCCACCGAGCTCACGAATATATTGTCTTTTTGGTATAACCACCAAAAAAACTTTGTCAAGTGGGGAAACGTATATTCTGAAGAATATTCACTTAAGTGTGGAGTGAGGCAAGGGGGACTGACCTCTCCAAGACTTTTTAATCTGTACGTCAATCAGCTAATAGGTGAGCTCAGCGACAGCCATGTCGGATGTCATATAGATAACGTTTGCGTCAATAACATCAGTTACGCGGACGACATGGTGTTGCTGAGTCCATCTGTCGGAGGTCTAAGGAAGCTGTTAAGTATCTGTGAGGCCTACGCTGAGCGTCACGGCTTAAGATACAACGTTGGAAAAAGTGAGTATATGCTCATCAGAGGTAATAATAAACTACCTGAGCATATACCACCAGTGTATCTCAACGGGGTATCTTTGAGTCGGGTCTCTCGGTTTAGGTATCTAGGGCATGTTGTGACCGAAACTCTGCATGATGACGCAGATATTGAGAGAGAGCGGAGAGCATTGTCGGTGCGCGCTAACATGTTGGTACATAGGTTTGCGAGGTGTACAACCCAGGTAAAGATAACTTTGTTCAGAGCCTACTGCCAAAGCTTTTACACCAGCGCCCTATGGACCAACTACACGCAGCGGGTCTACAATGCTCTCAGAGTGCAGTATAACAACGCCTTTAGGATTCTGGTGCGACTACCTCGATTTTGCAGTGCATCGGGCATGTTTGCCGACGCGAGGGTGAGTGACTTTTATGCTATAATGCGCAAAAAGTCAGCCTCATTAATTCGCCGAATTCGAGGGAGTGGCAACGGAATCCTAAGGATGATTGCAGACAGACCAAATTCGGCAGTTGTGGAAAGGCTCATCAGGCTGCATGTAACCTGATTCCGTTGTATAATTTTAATTTAATCACTTATTGCAATTTTATTTTCATTTTAGTCCATTTAAAATTATTTATTTCAATTTCAATTTTACTTTAATTTATTGTCAATTATTTATTTAAGAATAATTTTAAAATAATAATTTTAATTTTTTAGTCAGTCTGTTGTTTCGATTTTTATATTAAATAGGTACTTTAATACATATTATTATTTGATCTCCTCGTGACTAACATAGTTTTTAAATTATCTTAATACTAACAAAATATGGACATTTAAATGGTCTGAAATAAATACATTTTATTTATTTTTTATTTTTTTTTATTTATTATAAGTTATTGAGCTTGGATTCCAGACGTTCACTGATCATGGTTGTGATGCTGCACGGTATATGCAATAACAAATTTAATTGTACTGAGCTCTCGAATAGATTGTGTTACGTAGTACCTAGAACTGTTATTCGGCGGGAGATGCGCGCACCTCGACTATTCTACACTGCGCGATGTAGAACGAAGGCCGGGGTGCGAGCCCCTCTCCGCCGACTTTTAGAAACCTATAACTCACAATTCATTGATTTTGATATTTTCGCGCTGTCGCAATCTAAATTTAAAAGAATGGTTTCGCCATTTCTTGCAAGTCGCCCATAAGACGGATGCTCTTGTCATCCGCTTCCTTCGATTTGTTGGTACATAGTGTTCTTCTTCTAAATACCTATGAACTCTTTTTTTTTTGTTCTCTCATTTAGCATGCGTTCGTTATCTTAACCAGATGTCACGTCGTGGACAATAGTGTGGGTTATACGTTTTTTAAACTGTAATATAACTACTTTTTGTAAATGCTGTAATGTATAACTGTTTTTTGTCCCAAATATATAAAATAAAAAATAAAAAAATAATGTATATATCCGACATATCAGTGAGTGATGGCAAAGTATTCTGTTTGTGTTTTATTTTCACTTCTGTCGGCAGTCCCGGAGTGCCACTGTTTTTTTTTTTGTTTAAATTTTATTGTTTTACATGTACAGACGGCAGCACATCAAGCTACCACAATCTGTCAAATTTCTTTAATAGATTTTCAACTTTATCGCCAAAGCATAAGGTTCAAAGTTGGTTGGGAAAATTAGTACCTAGGTAATAAGTCTCGATCCCGTGGGAATATCAAGATAAAAGTACCCCATGTCCTAATCCAGGTTATAGATTATGACAAATTCCATCCAAATACGTTCAGCCATTTTAGCGTGAAATCGTAACAAACAAACATACAAAAAATCAAATCATTCTCGTAAATCATCTCTATAATATGCGTTTAGTAGAAAGAAAAGACATTTATTTCCACTTAACGTGACGCTTGCTTAAAGAAGAAAAATTTAACCGCACAAACACAATAAGAACAAGATGGGGGAAAATATGCGTCACATCCACCACATAAACAACGCTTATCAATACCACAATGATCGCCTATACCATTCTCGAACCATAATAGCCTGAGTCAACTCTATTTTGTTTTGTTGCTCCTATTTTCCTTAAATAATTAGGCTACTGCTGACTAATGGTTTTCCACACTTGGTCGCCAGTCCAACATACATATTATTATTTCACTATTGCCAAACAGGCAGATTCGATAATTTATACGTAAAAACCGTCCCGCCATGTCCAGTGAGCCTCAAAAAGATTTGTATACTTCGACCAGAACTCATTGTTCAGTGTTATGGAACAAGTATTGTCTAATCTTTGTTCCATAACATTGTATTAATGCCCGATCCACAAAAATAAAATTACACATTGGGTACTTAATTGTAGCTAAACAAAAATACAATATTATGGAACACAAATCAAAATAATTTATTGTCGATGTATACAGTTTTTTGAGGCCGACTGTACTAGAGAATTTGGTTTCAATATGAAAACACCAATGTTTATCGATCTGGTTTTTGCCGAAAAATGTTTTAAGTAATATGTACCTACTTAATACGAGATTTTCTTTTAAAAATGGCTCTTGACCAAAATTCTAAATGAAGCCATACTTCACTACTACTTATACATATTATGTAATAGGTATGTATAAACCAAACAACTAACCTGTATGTGGTTTGAGCAGCGCCTGTAGATGCTGTGCATGGTCGCTGGGGCCCGCGGGCTCGTCCTGGCACGCCTCCCGCATGAACACCACGCTCTTGCCCGTCGCGAGGATCTGGGCCGCCTGCTCGCGAGACATGAAGGACGGCACCATCCATTCCCTAATATCATCACAGTTATAGTTATATTTTACAATCACGAGCATAAACCTTCCACTTGCCCAGGTTCGCACTGGCGTATTTCCATCGCGGCGATTCTTTTTCGCGCACTGGAGTTCCAACGCTGGGGTTAGCGACGAGAGTTGAAAATCCAGCAGTGTGTTTTTCTGACGCGCTGGGCTGCGCTCTGCTGGATTCTCAATTCTCGACTCAACACCGAGAGTTAAAAAACAGTGTGTAGTCGTAAAGTAAATACCTGACTCTGTACTTGTCATGCCACATTCTATCGATTGGCACTCCACTTCTGCTCTCAATAAAGAACTCGTTGTATCGATCGTCAATTTCCCCTGCAAAACAAAAGTGGATAATACTATCTTGTCTCATTCCCTTAGATTTTAATTGATGGGCTTATTTTTTTTATTTGGCATTAACATACAAGGCATGTTCGGCTCCTATGTTTGAATTAAGAATTTGAGATATTTTTCAAGTTATGGAACAACAAACTGAATGTCATACTTAACAAAGTTCAAATTCCATTGCAACCAAAAATTTATTAGGACCTTTTTGTTACAAATGGTCACTCAAAAATCTACTTAGAATACATTTCACTAAAGTAGATAACTGATTAATTGGCGTTGGAACGTAAATTATCTGCTCTTAAAAACACTCCTATGTGATCAACTCACCGTGTATGAGCCAGCGAGTGAGCATCAGTAGCAGCGGGTACGTGAGCGCGGTGAGCAGTCGCCGCGCTAACATCGCGACACGCTCGTCGCCGTGTCGGACAAACTTGTGCACGCAGGACGCGAGCTCGCCACCTGCACGACAACATAATTATGAAAAGACTATATTATAAAAATTAATCTCGATACAGGCTGGTTGATATTATCCCCGCATTTAAGCCTGATTTACATGCTGCGTTTTATTTGCCTGTGGCATACCATACGAAACCGAAAACAAACGAAAATATCGTGAGAAAACCGGCATGTCCTAGCCGCACTGGGCCCGCGTGGTGGATTACGAAACACTCCCTCTCACCGAGAGGAGGAGAACATTATAGGCTGATTGTGCTTATACCATAAGTTGAAGAAACAATAGAAGATGCACAGTCTATAAATAGAGCTTAGACTATTCCAGTCATTTCTAGCTTCAATTTTATTGTATGCCATAGACAAGAGACGTGCATCATCAAATGGGACTTTATTCTTAAACTACAAGCAAGGGTACCTTTCTTATGGTGAGCAGCATGTGCGATATTGGCGAGCCATGTGAGTCGATGCAGCGGCTCCTGTGCCCACACGCATACTCTCCGCAGAGTGCCGCCGCCGCCGTCGCCCTCACTGGCCTGGTAACACACACGTTATAATGTTTCTTAGCAATTTCACAAAGTTTTATTAAGTTTTCCAGAGTAATTTTCACGTTAAACATACCTGGGACTGCAGTAGAGCCACGCTGCGATAATATTCGGTAAGTTCATCTCTGATTGATGCCACAAGTCCTTCTCCCATTAGGCCTGGGGAAATCAATCAAAGTAAGTGAAATAGCACCCAGCACCAACATGTAACTTAGTTAATTACAAAGGGTAATTGTGGGTATAAATATGTGAAATGTAACATTCGGTGAAACGGAAATGTGGTCCAAATACCTATGTAATGCAACATGTAACAAATTCGTCCAGTTGTGTTACATTCATGTTGCTTCATAGCTTAGGTAAATTGTGGTCAATTACATAAACCATTCAGATTGGTCCAGTGTGGTACAACGGAGTTGAAGAGAGAGGCATTATGTTCATCAATCAATCATCGATTATGTTTTAAGGCGATCAATATTCAATATCGATGTCGATCGACCGCAATGTAATCGCAGCTAAAAGGTACGTAACCAAGACTTACCCTGTGGCATGAGTCCAGAGGAAGTGTCGATGAACTCCTTGAGTCGGTCGTGCAAGAAGCCAAGATGCGCGATGCGCGCGTGCAACGTTTGCTGCGGACGCGGCACGATACTAGGTACGCGTGACCGCACGCCCGTCGCGGCCAGTACTGCGTCACGCACGCAAGTACGCTCGGTCCCTCGATCTGAGATTTTATTTATTTATATAAAAAGTCTTACTAACTAAATACATCCGAGTACACCGTATCAAGCCTCAATTTTGTCATATTTAAAAATATATTGCATGTGTCTAAATTGCAGGCAAGCACGGCACTATTAATTAGCGTACTTGCACAAACGGCGACACATCAAGCTATACATTTTCAGTTTTAGCTGACCTGGCATTGTATAGGTTTTTCGTACAATCAAAAGTCAGCTTATATTGGTTATGTATAACTTGATGTGTGTGTAGCCGTGCATACATAATACAAATATAAAAAAAGAAAAGAAAAAAAAAGTTACTTAGAAACATTTTCGAAAAATAAATTCTGGGCCGAGTCCATTTAGATTGCTATCGACACGCTAAGAAGAAGAAGGGGTGGATGTATCGGTCTTTGAGTCAAGTTATGGACACGTCATCCCAAACGATTTTTCAAAAATCCACCCTTGTGGGGGTGAAAAGCGAGGATCCTGTTTATTTGAAAAATCTGATTCCTTTGATCTACAAACTTAAAAATTGGCCCGAATACTTATTAATCTAAATAAATGATAAAGATCATAAACATACATATTCGAAATTTTTAGAGGAAAGTACGAAATACACGCGGACGAAGTCGCGGGCAAAGTGCTAGTCTATATATATAAAAGAAGAAACTGACTGACTGAATGAATGACTGACTGACTGACTGACATATCAACGTACAGCCGAAACTACTGGGTCTAGGAATGTGAAATTTTGCACACGGATTCCTTTTATAATGTAGGGGAGCACTAAGAAGGGGTTTTTGGAAATTCAACCTTTAAGGGGGTGAAAAGGGGGGATTTCGTTTGTATGAAAAATCTTATTCCTTGAGTTAATAAACTTGAAACTTGGCACGAATACTTATCTAAGTAAATTATTAAGTTTGGCATTTTTTGTTTTTCTTAACTACCCCCTAAAGGGGGATTGGGGGGTGTCAAAGTTTGTATGGAAGAATTTTAACGGGCTGTCCGATTAACTCGAAACTCAGTATTTATACTTAAGACCAAAAATAGAGAATAACGTGTATCAGGGTTTTTCGAAAATGTACCCCTAACGGGGTGAAAAGGGGTAGTTAATTTTACAGGGGAGGATTTTACTGCGTGACTTGATTAACTGGAAAATTGGTATACTTAAATAATCTTTGAGTCAAGTTATAGAAACATCCCAAACGTTTTTAACCCTTTGAATCACATATACGTGACAAGCAAGCGCGTGCCCTGTACGCCAGTCGTGTCGTGTGTCGCCTATCCTATTACGAGCGACATAAATATGTGACAAAAAATGCGGTGCACTTTATCACGAAATAAACAATTAAATCATTACTTTTGTGTGTTTTTAAATGTATACCTTAAATATTTAAAATTGTGGCTTGGCGTGGAGGGCACGCGCGTGCGTTTATGCTCTGGCGTTCAAAAGGTTAAAAGAGATAAGTATGCAGGATCGTCGGATATAGTTAAAGTTAAGTAAGAAACCGATGGATATATTCTCGAATAAAATTTAATTTTATTAATAGAAAACAAACAGCTCATTTATCAAATAAAATTTCAGTCGACAACATCCATCGGTTTCTTACTAAACTTCAACTATGTATATCCGACGATCCTGCATACTTATCTCTTTTGTTGACTGAATATACCTACATAAAAAAAATAATACGCGACGAATTGATAACCTCCTCCTTTTTTTGAAGTCGGTTAAAAAGATATCATGTTTTTTTTTCTTACGCACTAGACACAATTTAATATAGAAGTGAGAAACCGCGCAGTGTAGTATGCAGCATACAATTTTCATATTAAATTGTGTCTAGTGCGGTTCAGAAGCGGATTCCCGCGGCGGGAGAACCGCGCGTTTAGTATGGCCCTTATAACTTGAAGAATGAGTTGAGAAAATGTGTTTTAACATATATCGATACCAATTACGTGTGAAGTTTATACAAAAAAAACAGTTTTTTTTAATGTGATTTTACAAGTAAGTACACAATACAATAACCCAAAAAAAAAAACTTTTTTTTTATCATGTTTACATATCGATCACGTCTGCACAGTCTCGCTAGCTAATTTAATTTGACCCTGTATAATTTAATAAGGTTAAATTGAACATGGAAAGGACACAATTTGCTTATCTACTCTTTTAATGGAGCCCCGTGATCCTTATGTGCCCAAGGCCTCCAAATCCTCCTCCAAATTAAAGCCTTCAAAAAAATAAATCACTATAAAAAATAAATTAATACTTTTATAATTATAACTTGTAAAGAAGAAATATAAGATTAATATTGAAAGTTTTATTGGAATATCCGAACGTATATGCATTTTAAACCTTAAATTGGAAAATACAACACTTACAATTGTTCAAGTTCACGCACCTACCATTGATGCTAGTGATCAGGAAATAAATAACTTTTACGATCAACTCCGTCAGTCTCAAATACATTATAACAAACATCAAATTATACTGGGTGATTTTAACGCTCGAGTTGGACAACGGCTAGCAGGTGAAGAAAGAACAATGGGCAACTACTGCTTTGGAAAGAGAGACAAAAGAGGCGAAATCTTGCTTCAATTTTGTAGTTAAAACAACCTGGTTATAACAAACAGCCTATTCAAAAAGAACATAAAGAATATGTGGACATGGCTATCGCCAAAGAAAAATAAAAGCCAGAAACCAATAATAAAGAAAAAATTACAAATATAGAAATATTAAGCAATCTATCATACCCTAGCGATCACCGACTAATACGAAGTACCTTTCAAATGACAAATTCGAAGAAAAGCAGAGCCGAGTTTAACAATAAAAATACCAAACTAAACACAACAGAAGAAAAGGAACAGTTCATCGAAGCTTTAAGGAAAGAAATTTACACGATGGATCTAGAAGAAAATGAAGACATAGAGTCTTTATATAGCAAAATCAAGGTGGCAATATGTGATAGTATGAAATCTGTAAAAAGAGAAATAATTACAAAACGGGACATCATTCCGGAAAGTATAAAAAGTCTTATTAAAAGAAGAAATGAATTAACAAACAAGAAAGAAATAACAGATGGAGAAAATAAAGAGCGCAGCTATCTATATATAAATATCTACAAACAAATTAAAAAAGTACAGTATGAACACAGAATAAACACAATAGAAAACCATCTCAAATCATCAGGGAGCCTGAAAAAAGGTTACAAAGCACTCAACTCTACAAAAAAATGGATTCCGTGCCTAAAAGAAGACTCTACCAACAACAAAACTTTCTCTAGGTCGAAAATTATAGAAACAGCTACAACATTTTATAAACGCCTTTATTCGGCACAAGAAACAGATCAAGAAGACTTAATTTTCACTCAGGACTCCATCGCTCTGGAAAGATTTTCGACCTATGACGTCATAAAGAAAATAGAACGCTTAAAATCCGAGAAAAGCAATGGACCAGATGGCATCCCAAACGAAACAATAAAGACAGGAAAATATCTACTAGCAGCACCTTTAACTACCCTGTTTAATAAGATTCTAGATGAAAAAAAAATACCTACAGAATGGGCAGATTCTGACATAATTCTACTATATAAAAAAGGAGAACCTGCCGATATCGGTAATTACCGACCCATTAAGCCTTCAACCAAATATATACAAATTGTTTGCATCATGTCTGGAAGAACGCCTTGCTAGGTACACCGAGAAACATCAACCACCGGAACAGGCAGGCTTTAGAAGAGATTTTTCCACCATAGACCACATACACGCATTAAACTTGATTATAGAGAAATATACAGAACACAAAACGCCACTCTACCTGGCTTTTATTGATTATGCCAAAGCCTTCGACTCTATATCCCATAGTAGCATGTGGAAAGCCCTTTACGAGTGTGATGTCCCGCTGGAGACTATTGAGCTTATAAAAGACATATATAGTAAAACTATAAGTCGTGTAAAAATGGAAAAACGAGGCCCTGAAATAAAAATCTGTAGGGGCGTTAGACAGGGCGACCCTCTCTCGCCGAGAATCTTTATAACTGTTCTACAAAGTATCATGAAAAACCTAAACTGGGATAGAAGAGGTATAAACATACAAGGTAAATTTTTAAGTAACCTCCGGTTTGCAGACGACATTATAATTTTCTCGGAAACATCAACTCAACTGGAAAAAATGGTCAACGAACTAAATACTGCGAGTAGAAGAATTGGCTTAGAACTAAACACCACAAAACAAAGATCATGACCAATCATAAAGAAATACCCATTAAAGTCAACAGTATTTCACTGGAATATGTACAACAATATATATACTTAGGTCAACAGATATCGTTTACTACTACCAGACACAGTGATGAAATACACAGACGAATAAATTCCACATGGAACAAATTTTGGAACAACAAGGAAATACTTAAATCAAACCTCCCTGTTAAACTGAAGAAAAAAGTACTGGATTCCTGTATACTACCGTGTCTTACGTATGCCTGCCAAACGTGGATATTTAATAACCACACAAAAAATAAACTACAAGTATGCCAGAGATCAATGGAACGTAGTATTCTAAATTTAAAAAGAAAAGACAAAATAAGAAATATAGTTATAAGGAAAACAACAAATGTAATAGACGCTTTAGTACACTGTAAAAAACTGAAATGGAAGTGGGCTGGTCATATAGCACGCATGAGTAAAGATAAGTGGACTTATAGAATAACTACTTGGCCAGGACCACCCAATAAACGAAGCAGGGGAAGACCGAAAGAGAGATGGATAGACGAGGTAAATAAAGTGGCTGGAAAAGACTGGATTACAAAGGCAAAGAATAGAGAAAAATGGAGTAAAATGGAGGAGGCCTTTGAGGGGTCCTTAAAATTATAATTACAAAATATATATAAGAAGCATGTTCTTAATATTAATACATAAATAATAATAGTAATAAATTACGTTGAATAGATATTTATATCTGATTTGAAAAATCTGAATTGGGAATAATTTTTCGAAATGTAATGATAAGTTAAATGTTAGCAACAAATAATAATGTATATATAAATATAAATGCATGTATGAAATACTAACTAAGAATGCAATGTAATGGATTATTTTAAGGAAATAAAAAGGCTATAATAATAATTATTATTATTATAACTGCTAAGGCTATTTCAATTTTCTTCTAAAATTTAGTAAGAGAAGGGAGAATTGATGTAATAAGGCATTTCAATTGAAGTAAATTTTTACAGTAAATGATCTCTTACCGGAGGTTTGTAATGCAATAGCCATGCTGCTGTTGTTGGATGGGAGGCTCTGATTGGAGCCCTGATGTTTAGCCGCATGGCTGCCCCAGCTCGCAGACCCAATAGTGCTCTTACTAGTGCTTGAACCAGGGCCGCATATACCTGTGGCGGACTTCTGAAATGACAAACATTATGCATTATTTTAGTTTGTAAATGGAAAGCCGTTTCAACCAGGTAGGGTGGCGGGGTCTTGCCTTGAGGGAGAGCGTCACGGTCGTGTAGATCCTCAAGGCAAGTCTGTCAGATGCACCTTCTCGAGGTTGCCACCCCGTTCTTGGTCTGATTCCTTATGAAACAGACGCAACAAAAACCACCAGGCGCCAGCGCATCCTTAGCCTAGTTCCAGTGCCTGATTTAGGGTTCTGGCAGCCCTAGGCTAACTATGAATATGCCCCCCCCCCCCCCCCTGGGACTATCCAGCCTAGCCTATGAATATACTTACTATAATAATATATACTAATATAATATAGAGACATTTTCTTTATTTTACTAGATTTATGACCCGCGGTTTTGCCCACATATTCCCGTGAAAATAAGGTACCTATTTTCCCGCGGTTAAAGGTTTTTCTTAAGGTTGCATTTTGTCAATCTATCTCCTTTCCTTGTTTTATCGAAATCTGTTCAGCAGGCGTAAAAAGGTAACAGACAGTAGTTCTTTCACATTTATAATATCAGTATGTGTATAGGTATAGTTTTTTTTTTCATTCAATTACAATATGTTAGTTAATTATTATCTATTATGGCTTTTAGTAACTAATTAAATATCTTAGTTATATTTTCTGCATATTTTGCGGTTTTTAGCTAAAATAGGGTTTATTTCTCAATGTGGTTGAAACATAACTAGTTGTCACTATAAAAATATTGTCACTCGCTTCCTACCAGGCAAGATTGGAAGATTCTTCCTTTTCAATGAAGGAATGGTAATTACACCTTTCCTAAGCGACATATATTATTATTGTTTTCCGACGTCCACGCGAACGAAATCGTGTGCACAGCTAGTCAACAATTAAAATAAAATTAAGTAAGTATTAAAAATAGTAATAGGTATTACTATTTTTAATACAATATTTTAATTACCAAAATATTAACATTTAAAACACACAGCTTTTAAAAGTAACTGACGATGTCCGTTGTAGAGCAGTGGTGGCCCAGTGGTATCGGCCGCGATTTACGAGTTGTAGGTCGTAGATTCGAACCCAGACAGGCGCTTCAATTTGTGTAAATTATTTTATCACCACTGCTCTCAAAACGGTGAAGAAAAACATCGTGAGGAAACCGGCGTGTCCTAGAATCAAAAATTCGAAGACATGTGACATGTACCAACCACTGGGCCCGCGTGGTGGATTACAGCCCACTCCCTCTCACAGAGAGGAGGCCTGTGTCCCAGCAGTGGCAACACTGGGAACATTATAGGCTGATTATGATTATGATGATGTCCGCTGGGCAATGGACAATAAGTCCCTTACTGTTCTTGTATTGCTTGAAAATCCGCATACTCTCAGACAGTATGGCTGTTCTGCAAGCACTGAACAGTTATACAGTTGACTCTGGGCTAATATACGAGTGTCACCAGCGCCTCAACCAGGAGGGTAACCTCAATTAATTAACAATTCAATGGATCAAAGGACACAGCGCGCTGTGTCCTTTGATCCATTGAATTGTTAATTGTTGTTATTTGCTGCCGTTTTATAGGCAGCGATGCAGCCGACGAGCTTGCCAGGAGGGGATCGAGCATGGCACCTGTGGGACCTGAGCCCATCGCGCCACTCCCCTTCGGGTTTTTACGCACTCTGGTAAGGAAACGCACCAGAGACCAACACGACAAACTTTGGACGGATCAAGGCGAATGCAGGCAGGCTAGGGAAGCACTTCCCACATTGGATGCCCGTCTCACGAAACAGGTTCTCCATCTAACTAAATAAAAGCTGCGTATAGTTACTGCAGCGTTAACTGGCCACGGGTCATTTAATAAACACCTCTATGACATAGGAGTAACAGACAGTCCGCTGTGCAGGGCCTGCATGGAGGATGACGAGACAGCGACACATGTGCTTCTAAACTGCCCGGTGGTCGCCACATACAGGGCAAAGTACTTCGGTAACCCAGGTACCCTGCGTGAGACAGTCAGTAACATTAAGGCGTTGCTGGCTTTCCTTGAAGAGCTGGGGTGGATCGAATAACCGATTTTCTCACCTAACCTAACCTAACAAGTTGTTCAAATATTAGTGTCTTAAATTTTATAGTTTTATTTGAAAAAGGATTGTGTTAAATTGTACCTATTTCCAGCTTCAGCCCCAGTAGTGACAAACAGTTTTGGATGTAATTTAAAAAAATCATTGTTTATTATAATCCACTTAGATTAACTACCTATCCAAATTAATTTATAGTGTCAGTTTTCAAGATAGAAATACAATTACAGACCTTATCTACTACACTATTGTATTTCTATCTTGAAAACTGCGCGTTGCGTCGCGTCTCGGTGTGAACTGACCCTAAGACAACAAACAATGACATCTTTAAAAAAAGACTTAGGTTTTTTTTTTCTAGCAATTACTCACAGTAGTAGCGAGTTGCGGTATTGGAAACAGTTGCTGAGTAGATCCCGACTGCTTTGGTGTGTCCGAGAGGGCCAGCAGTAGAGACAGGACTGATACACGCTGCTTCAGAATAAACTGCAACAAAAATCCATTCAAATGTAACATCAATTAAATGGCTGAACACTTACAAACATATGCATTTTTTTTGTACATTTTGCATATACTTTTATTTAAACAATCTTACATTATTTCTTTTTATTTTAATCTCGAAGTTACAATCTATACAAATAAATAAAAGAGAAGTGTCTGTTTGTAATGTCAAAATACCAGCTTTTTTATGAAATGCATATGAAAGTATATAATATGGTACTTAGAACAAAAAACAATTTAAAATTATTTTGTCTCTCTGTCGGTTTGTTCCCGCTAATCTCTGAAAAGGCTGGGTCAATTTTGATGGGACTTTCACTGGCAGATAGCTGATGTTATAAGGAGTAACGTGGGCTATTTTTATTTTAGAAAAAGAATTAGTAAAGAGTCTCATTATTGTTTTCCTGACATCCACGCGAAAGAAGTCACGGGCACATATATAACATACTAGCTTCTGCCCGCGACTTCGTCCGCGTGAAATTTCTTGTACCCCCACCCCGTCGCGTCGCAACACTTCGTATTCGCTTACCGTTCACTCTGAGTTTTTTTTCTTTTTGCTCGGCTCTTATGGGTCATAGCGTGATGTTAAATAGCCTATAGCCTTCCTCAAGAATTGGGCTATCAAATGCAAAAAGAATTCAAATCTGACCGGTAGTTAAAGAGATTATCGCGTTCAAACAAACAAACTCTTCAGCTTTATTATTAGTATAGATAAAAAACTCTATGGCCCATAACTCCTTATACCAACTCTTAACATCTTACACACGTGATAACTTTTAAACGAAATATCCGATTGAGATGAAACAAAAAGTATTTTACTTCTTCATAAATACTCTTGATAACATAATGCTTAATTTCGATAAAGATTAATATTACGATACATATTTAACGTAGTTTTTTTTTCTTCAGACGATTTAATAATTATTTTGAACACAAAATCGGTTATTGTGATTAAACTATGATAGCTAGATATATGTTCTCGCGGACTTTTTTGTAGGTCTTAATGGGCTCTACAAACCCGTAGTACATCATTTTGTTCTATTGTCAATAGTTTTTGCAGCGCACGCAAAAATAGGTTTTCGATTTTACACCTTGTGTTACAAAATAGCAATTTTATTACGGATCCCTAATTTTGAAAAAAAAAATATAGCCTATAGCCTTCCTCGATAAATGGACTATCCAACACTAAAAGAATCATTCAAATCGGACCAGCAGTTCCAGAGATTAGCGCGTTCAAACAAACAAACAAACTCTGCAGCTTTATAATATTATACTAGCTTCTGCCCGCGACTTCGTCCGCGTGAAATTTCTTGTACCCCCACCCCGTCGCGTCGCAACACTTCGTATTCGCTTACCGTTCACTCTGAGTTTTTTCTTTTTGCTCGGCTCCTAAGGGTCATAGCGTGATGTTAAATAGCCTATAGCCTTCCTCAAGAATTGGGCTATCAAATGCAAAAAGATTTTTTTCAAATCTGACCGGTAGTTCCAGAGATTATCGCGTTCAAACAAACAAACTCTTCAGCTTTATTATTAGTATAGATAAAAAACTCTATTGCCCATAACTCCTTAATAGGTACCAACTCTTAACATCTTACACACGTGATAACTTTTAAACGAAATATCCGATTGAGATGAAACAAAAAGTATTTTACTTCTTCATAAATACTCTTGATAACATAATGCTTAATTTCGATAAAGATTAATATTACGATACATATTTAACGTAGTTTTTTTTTCTTCAGACGATTTAATAATTATTTTGAACACAAAATCGGTTATTGTGATTAAACCATGATAGCTAGATATATGTTCTCGCGGACTTTTTTGTAGGTCTTAATGGGCTCTACAAACCCGTAGTACATCATTTTGTTCTATTGTCAATAGTTTTTGCAGCGCACGCAAAAATAGGTTTTCGATTTTACACCTTGTGTTACAAAATAGCAATTTTATTACGGATCCCTAATTTTGAACAAAAAAAAATATAGCCTATAGCCTTCCTCGATAAATGGACTACCCAACACTAAAAGAATCATTCAAATCGGACCAGTAGTTCCAGAGATTAGCGCGTTCAAACAAACAAACAAACAAACAAACAAACTCTGCAGCTTTATAATATTAGTATAGATAGTATAGATATTTTGTTCTTACTTACAGAGCTTTTTAGTTTTGAATAATATTCATTGAATTTGTCTGTGTCTCTGACATTGGTAAGTCTTGCTTGGATCTTCTGGCACAGCAGCCTCTCATCCTGAACAGTGCGACTTTTTTCTCCAGTGGAAGATAAATATGACACAGCAAGCTCATATGCTCCATCTATACAATCAAGTAATCATGCAAAACTTATTTCTGATTAACAGTGTTCTAATAAACAAGACAGACTAATTTACATGGTGCAATGTAATCGAAAATTAAATGCTTTAAGTAAAGTTGTATCAATTGCAATTTTATTGGATGGAACAGGCAAGAATCTTGCAATGTGTAGATGAGGTTTAACCATCTAACATTCAAGAATGTCCGAAGGGATCACAAAAGTGAATAAAAATAATACAGAATACTTTCCTTTTTGTTTGCTAGCTATCAAAGTTCTAAAGTAATCATGTAAGTTATACATGAAAAAAAAACTAAAAATACTCTCAAAACATTAAAATTATACACAAACTGTTGCTAAATCGACTATTTAATGACATTCGCATGAAAATTTTATCAAAAACAATACGTTGTAGTTTGAAAATAGAATTTACCTGGATCTAGTGACAATCCTGAACACAATTTTTGAAGTAGTCCAGAGAGATTATTTGAAGACAGGTCCATTTTAATTCAATATTTTAACATCTAAGTAAGAGGACAATTATTTTTATTCGAAATAGTTAAGGTTTGCCGTTGTAAAATACTACGAGCATCACAATGTTTACAAAGCAATTTTCATAATATTGAAAACCTGTAAGTTTAGAGGTAAGGTTGAGATTTCTTGCGAATTCTATAGTGGTTCTGATCATTTATAGGATCCAAATTTGTCCTTGATAAAAACGATATTTATGGATCAAGAATAGGAAAAATTTACTAGTTTGTATGAACTAATTAATTAAAAACAAATCAAACGAAAATTGAGTTTGTCAATTCGGTTTGACAGTTGATTGACAGATAGGGATGTACTTTCAGCTTTCAGTTTCAGTATATTATAGTGTACTCTGTCGATGTAACGATACGATCATAAGACTATACGTAGATACAAGAGGACTATAATATAATGGTAAGCCCCCAGTTCGCGTCAAATAACTTTGCCGCTCTGAAGTAGGCAACAAATCACTGCGCATAGTTAATCCTATGAATGAACCAGCAGAGCGCGCATGGCGCGGATTGGCGCGGCCACAGAACACGGCGCGGCTAGGAAAGAGCCTAGCTTCAGAGCGGCAAAGTTATTTGACGCGAACAGTACTTACTCAATACCACAGAACATATTATACTCCTAACGGAGCTCAATACTTTTATTTCGATACCAAGTACTTTTGGCATCGATACTTTAGAACTGAGTAACAAGTAGTATCGTGAAGTAAGTACTTCAATCAATACTCGGTCGGTCACCCACCATAACTACACTACACACACCACACACACTACACTTTTGAGTGATTAATTACTTTTATAAAACGCGTGTGCACAAGAGATTATTTATTTTCTCTCTCTATGGTAGGGTGTCCAGTTTGAATTTTTGTTTCGGACACATATTTTCTACTGCTCAGTTGGCAGCCTTGCTCGTAGATAGAATAGACGCAGACACATCACGATGATTTTGTTTTGTTTGCGATTTCCATAAATCACTCATCGCGTGCGGCTGGCGTTGTTTGTTTATCTGTGACTGAAATTGAATTATGGTAATCAAATCGGTGAAAATGGGACCACAAAGGTCTGAGCTGTGTACGTACATTTTACAAAAAAAAAAAAAACAGTGGCACTCCCGGAGTGCCGACAGAAGTGAAAACAAAACACAAACAGAATACTTTGCCAACGCTCACTGATATATCGGATACATTAAAACCGAGTACATCCCGAGGACAGCCGAAGCGGGTATTTTTTTTAAACGTCTTATAAACAAAACACGCGCGGTGTCGCTTACGGTAACAGCGGCGCGAGTTCAATGGTGTTTTCCCATCTCAAAAAATGCCCGACGCCCCTTTTTTGAGATGCTTCAAAAACTTTAATAATTTTAAATAAATACTTAGACCTATACTTACTACTGTTCTTATTTGCCTCTTAACACTTCCTACGACAAGAAAAAAAAAACTGTTCGATACACGTAAACATCGATACGATTTTCATTCGTTACCAAGTAGGTATTACCCGTAGACAGAGTAAACTATAGACTGCTGCATATCTTCTTTTTCATTCGCACAAGAAAAAGAGAAATATATTAAAGTCACTAGCAAAGAAAAGAGACAGAGTAAAAATATTTCTGTCCCTTACTGCGTGTTGGCTAAGCACATCAATGTGCACAAGAAGTTTGACGTTTATGAATGAAATAATAAAAACTACACCGCGATTAAACGGAAAAACAGATGTTTTTCGTGCATAATTTAATAATAGTACATTTGCGCAACTGTGAAAATGGGAAGGTGCAGTGTAATAAGCTGTAAAAATGATAGTATGACGAAGATTGCCGGAATTTTTTGTCCCTGTCGGTGACACGGATACCATGAGTCTATAGATTACTCTGTCTACGGTATTAATTACCTTATGACCGATACGGTATCGAGTAAAAGTATCGATATCTAGATGGTATCGTTCCATCCCTACTGACAGATTGTTTTAATGTTACCATTTTATAATTTATTTAAACCATTGTGCACAGATAACTATTTGCTGGTTGTCTATCTCACAAAATAATCATTATTCCAATAAAAAAAAAAAGTGGGGATATGGTTTTTGGGGGAAGCGTCAGTGTGTGTGTGTGTGTACGGCCAGTGTAGCCCGCGAAGTTACGTTTTTTTGTCAGTGTTAGGTCGTATGTTAAACAAAATATGGTTCACGACTGTAATATTAATAAAATATTAACAGAATCATCATTAAAATAATCAATGCAACCCTCTAAGTTCTTAAAACACTATTGATTGATTTTCATAATCATTACACATTGACGTCACAACGTGAAAAATAATTAATTTCGGGCTGCTCTGATGCTTCCCCCAGCAGGGGGCTTACCATCACCTCTTAAAGCAGGGGCAGAAGTTGAACTGCACTACTTTTTTGCATGACGTCTTAGTACAAAAAAGTAGTACAGTTCAACTTCTGCCCTGCTTTAAGAGGTGATGGTAAGCCCCCAGCACCATAGAACACTATTACTCCTAGCGGAGAGCCTATCATACAAGCGACAAACTAAAACCAGTTCGCGCGAACACAGCGCCTTAAATGATAGGGGTCGCCATTTTATGATAGAGGTCAGTGGATTATATCGATTTGCTTTTCGACAAGGTTGTAAGTACAGTCGGTGACCAACATTGTCCGACCCACCCCACCCCACCCAACATTGCCTTACCCACTAGAAGTGGGTTAGATAATGTTGGCCACCGACTGTACTATAAAGTATTTACTAATTCCATGTTTCTTAATGCGAAAGCGCCAGGGTAGCCCGCGAAATTCTTTTTTTTTTACGTTTTTTGCAATTTGCTGGTCAGTATTAAGTTGTACGTTGATTAAAATATGATTCGCGGCCGTAACAAATATGTATTTACAGAATTATAATCATTAAAGTCCTCAACACAACTCTCTAAAACCATGTAATCCCCAAGTGAAATCTTGATATTTGGGGATTATACTAACTTAACAAGTTGTATTACTGATTGTAATGATTATAATTGTGTAAATACATATTTGTTACGACCGCGAATCATATTTTAATCAACGTACTACAACTTATTAATCGCTTCCCCCTATTGATAACTTGATTACGAAAACTTTTTTTTTCCATCGATTTTCTTGACTATGAAAACTAATTGACATTGCATTGACACTTGACAGATCTTTATGATAATCAGAGTAAATTATTATCCCTGCGTTCCGAGTTGGGAAATAACTCGTACCGAATTAGCGTGAGCGCGATAACGACGTTCCGTGAATCGTCATAGATGACGTCATGACATGCGCCATCTTGCGATAACGCCGACCATGCCCTAGAATAATATCACCGTGAGCCGTAGACAGAGTAAACTATAGACTGCTACATATCTTCTTTTTCATTCGCACAAGAAAAAGATAAATATATTAACGTCACTAGCAAAGAAAAGAGACAGAGTAAGAATATTTCTGTCCCTTATTGCGTGTCGGCTAAGCACATCAATGTGCACAACAAGTTTGACTTTTATGAATGAAATGAGAAAAATTATGAATGAACTAATAAAAACTACACTGCGATTAAACGGAAAATAAGATCTTTTTCGTGCATAATTCAATAATAGTACATTTGCGCAACTGTGAAAATGGTAAAGTGTAGTGTAATAAGCTGTAAAAATGATAGTATGATGAAGATTGCCGGAATTTTTTGTCCTTTTCGGTGACACGGATACCATCCCTGCGTTCCGAGCTGGGAAATAATCGATGTGAGCGTGCTTAAACCCGTACCGAATTAGCGTGAGCGCGATAACGACGTTCCGTGAATCGTCATAGATGACGTCATGACATGCGCCATCTTGCGATAACGCCGACCATGCCCTAGAATATTATCACCGTGAGCGCTGTCAAAAATGACAGTGTGTGTGTGAGGATGTGTCAGTGTGTGTTTTGTTTTGATTTGCATCTTATCATAAAATTAAACAAACGTGGCATTTTCGAAATTGTGCTTTTGGCTGATAGTCGCCACCTAACCAAAGAAGAAGAAATGTGGTGTTTATACAAAGAAATACTGTAATAATATCGTTTTTACATTGAGTAAGCACTGTGAGCGCGCTCACGGGCGTTCCGAATTGTTGACAGCTCTCAGCTGTCATAATCGTGACATCTAAATCGGAACGCATGTGAGATAGACCCTGCGTTCCGTGTTGGGAAATAATCGATGTGAGCGTGCTTAAACCCGTACCGAATTAGCGTGAGCGCGATAACGATGTCCCGTGAATCGTCATAGATGACGTCATGACATGCGCCATCTTGCGATAACGTCGACCATGCCCTAGAATAATATCACCGTGAGCGCTGTCAAAAATGACAGTGTGTGTGTGAGGATGTGTCAGTGTGTGTTTTGTTTTGATTTGCATCTTATCATAAAATTAAACTAACGTGGCATTTTCGAAATTGTGCTTCTGGGTGATAGTCGCCACCTAACCAAAGAAGAAGAAATGTGGTGTTTAAACAAAGAAATACTGTAATAATATCGTTTTTACATTGAGTAAGCACTGTGAGCGCGCTCACGGGCGTTCCGAATTGTTGACAGCTCACAGCTGTCATAATGGTGATATCTAAATCGGAACGCCATGTGAGCGCTGTGAGCGATTATAGCTAATTCGGAAAGCGCCCGATGTGAGCGCTGTGAGCGATTATAGCTAATTCCAAAGAGTATAATAATTTAAAGGGCTAATTCGGAAAGCGCCCTTGGATGCCTCATGCTATTTTCTCGTGTTGTTTTGTTGACTCTAGTATATAATAGTAGTCTATGTGTTGACTTGTGGTCACAAAAAAGTTCACAATTATTTTGAAATCGTCGAGGTTATGAACACAATAAACAACAACAACACAATTAACCATGAATCCCAAAAGCCCCGAAGCGCGTAATCGTGACGAAAAGCCATTTGAGGGAATGGTAATTACAAGTGCAGAAACTTTAGTTGAGTTGGTCGGCCGTAGTGCATGTTCCCTATGCGGCAAGTCACGAATGTATTTCTGCTACACATGCTACGTTCCAGTATCACACATAGAGGGGAAAATTCCAGTATGCAGGGTAAGACAACACTACAGCTAAGCATCGAGTTTTCATTACGACAGTAGTTGTGTTTGTACAACTAGTTCGGCAGCAGATGCTAATAAATAGACACAAATGTAAATATTTTACTACTGAGCATAATAAAATTATAAGTAGCTAAAAGACAACTTGTGTAACATGGTCTAATAAATATTTTCCAATTTTATTTTTCCAGCTACCTGTAAAAGTGGATATTATCAAGCATCGCCGAGAAATTGATGGCAAAAGCACATCAGCACATGCAGCTGTTTTAGCACCGGACGATGTAAACATTTATACATATCCAAATGTACCTGAATATGCTCTGGATGGCAGGACTGTTTTATTGTTTCCGGGGGCAGAAGCTAGAACTGTTAGAGAATTATACACTGGCAAAGGGGATGCTCCAAGCTACTCCGATCTTTTATTAGCAGAACTACCTTCAGGGTATAATGTGGGCACATTAATGACTAAAGTATTAAATCACAATGCATCAGATGAAATTCACCATGTCCATGAACTCCCAATAGATAGAGTAGTACTTATAGACAGCACATGGAATCAGAGCAGAGGTATTTATGCTGATGAAAGACTTCAAAAGATACCTACAATAGTGCTACAGCAAAGAGCTTCACAATTTTGGCGTCATCAACGCGGAAGCCCTAGATGGTATCTTTCAACCATAGAAGCTTTGCATCAGCTTCTACTGGAATTACATATTTGTGCATGGGGGAGAAGTCAACAATATGAGTCATTTCTAACAATCCACTGTCCAGTCCACAGAACAGATGAGAACCATCCCCAGTGTCAACCATATATGGGACAATATGATAATTTACTATATTTTTTCAAATTTATGTATGAAAAATTACATACACTTTATAAGCATGATAATTTATTAGCATATAAGCGGCCGATGACATAAGTTTTATTAGGTACGGTCTTAGCTCAGTAGGATAATTTAAGATTTTGTAAGTGGAAGAATGAAAGAAGTTTTAACAATTAATTAACAAATAACTTCAATATTTTCTGTTTACTCAAGGATATTAATGTCAGTAACAACAAAATATAGAACATACTTTCACTATTTTTATACTCTTTTATTTCTTATAAAAATATCCCTATTTTTACACAAGTAACAAAAATTAAGTCATTGATATACTATAATGCAAAATCTGCAGAGTGCAGACTATAACAATATCTTGAAATTAGCACATTTCACATGGAATAATTTTGTGGCTATGTTAAATTACAAGATCCCCACTACAAACACAGATATCTTACATGCAGCTGGTGGTAATGTATAGATAGTTCATAAGTATTGTATTACAGTAAATATGGTATAATTTAATCATCTTACAATATAAAGCTTTACAATGGCAATTTTGACCAATTATTATGTATGCTTTTCCAAATTTCATTTGTTGTAAGTATTGGAAATGCTAAGATTTAGGAATAATGTTCATCTAGTTATTGCCGTAAATTCAAAAATGGAGACAGCTACGTTTAAATACATATTCAGGTCATTACAACCACAGTTTTATGAAAGTTCGAAATCATCTTCTGATTTTTTTATGATTAAACACACATACAGTGTTTCTGACAGCCTGTTGTTATAGTTTACGTAAGTCTAAAACAAAAACACTACCGTCACTAGCGCTCGCACCAACCTTCGTGCCTCGTGAATTCCAGCACACTTCGAAAATACCACCTGTGCCCTTGTATGAGTGAACAAGGCTTCCTGTTTGTGTTGACCAGATGTGCACACACTTGTCAAATGAACCACTAGCAAGGAACTTGCCATCAGGAGAAAATGCGACACTATATACTGGTTCAGTGTGTTTTGTGAGAGTATGTATACAGACGCCTCTCTCTACATCCCACAGGCGGACAGTGCTGTCGAAAGAAGCACTTGCTAAGATCAGATTCATATTGGGATTCTGTGTTCCAGGTCCTGTAGGTGACCACTTGATAGTGTAGATTTCTTTCGAGTGCGCTTGTAAGTCATGCACACATGTGTCCTGCTTCATGGACCAGATCTTCAATGTCATGTCATCTGAACATGATGCTAGTAATTGTCCTTGAGGATCCCATTTTATGGCATTAACTTCATTCTGTAATGATGACATGTTTTAAAATATAAAATGTTACAGTATATTGTTTAAGAATATACCGTTAAAAATGCTTTAAGTAACAGCTCTACTTACAGTGTGTCCTTGGAAGCTTTTGATTGGTTTATCAGCATTTAGTTTGCACACATGAATACACTGATCAGTAGAGCAAGATGCAAACGAGGTGTTGGTTTGCCAGTCAACATCAAGGGCTGGTGCCAAGTGGAAGGAGAACTGCTGTGTGCATTGTCCTGTTGAGGCATCCCATATTATTGTAGTCTTGTCAACCTGCAAATTAATTATCAGCTGGTTACACACACATCTCCAGAATGCTTGATGCCTTGATCCTGATGGTATCTTTTTTTGGCATCCCAATTTTGAATTGTTCTTGATACTTACGCCAGCACTCAAAATATAATTTCCTCTTTTGTTCCATTTCAGAGCAAATATAGGCCCTTTGTGTTGGCCAAGTGTTGATGCCAGTGTTCCATCTGTAGTCCAAATACGAGCATAACCGTCATATGAACCAGTTGCTAATAGATTACCATCACACTGCAAAGAACATTAATATAAATGTTAATACTATAATAGTTTCTGAGCACTGTTGGCATGTACGTATGTGAACATACTCTAAATATGTACAGACGCCAGCAGGTCAACCTACCCGAAACTGTCAGATTTTCCCAATCAACCTTGAACCTTATGCTTTAGCCTATAAAGTCGAAAATCTATTAAAGAAATCTGACAGATTGTAGTAGCTTGATGTGCTGGCGTCTGTACTTAACAAATAAAAGTTCAAGATCATAACTGCAATATGTAATTGATTCAAAGATTTCAGCAGGGCCTGGCTGAAGCCAGGCTAAAAACACTAGGCACATAATAACATTAGATCACTTACATTCCAATCTAAAGATGTGACATCCTTGTTGCTAGGTACTTCAGCCCCACCCTTTTGGATGCAGTGTCGTAATACTAACTGATTGGGAGTTGTTGCTGGATTGTCTGACATGTCCCATATTCTGAAATGAATGTCAGAGAAATAATAAAGGATAACTTATACAACATGATGAACCAATTCCTTTGGGTTTTTTGAAACCCAAAGGAATTGGTTCTGCCCAAGTTTGCTTGGGCAGAACCAATTCCTTTAACTGCAAAATTTACTCTAAGATAATAATGTAAAAAAAAGTAAATACATAATTACTTTATGTAATTACATACCTAGCAGTACTGTCTCCTGATCCACTAGCCAACAGGTCTGTGCTAGGGTTCCAAGCACAGATGAACACTTCAGATTCATGTCCTCTAAGCACTGTAGCTTTGCTGGCTGGGATTTCTATAGACTGATCCATGTCCATAGCCTCTGGAGCACTGGGAGTTGCTGCTCCTCCCGTTGCTGCTGCTGCTGCACTGCATGTTGTGCCCTGGATAACAATAAAAATGTATAATCTTTTGAAATAAATGATATCTTTGTATCTACAAATTCTGTGTGCCAGCTTAGTATTCTGCTGGTGAACTTGTCCTATGGATAATATAGGTAGATAGCTGATGATTCAGGCTGACCGTAACCAGTAATCTTTTGAGTTTTCTTTTGTTGGAGACAATGTTAGATACTTACATCAACACCATTCTGCTCCCCTCCAGACCCAGGTTCAGCTTTAATTGCTTGTTTTTGAGCATTATGTGCATTTTGCCTGGCAGCTACAATGTCTGGTGTGACTGCATCAATTAAACTTAAACTTTCTGTAAGGCGTGTTTCAGTGCCTGCAAGAAAATTGTACTGTAAAGATTGCTTGTGGACAAGATTCAAGTATATGGCTGCTGCAGGAAATAGGAAAAGAAAGTTATATGGGGAAAAATTGTAAATTAATGACTCACCATTACTAAACTCATGCATGATGGTAGAACACTTTTCTATTGTCAAAATTAAATACAACATACCATCTTCTCCTATGGTGATTTCTGCTTCTGTATACTGTAATCCTTTTTGCAATATGTTCAGTAATGCTGCTGGTGGTACTAGGGCTCCATTGATGTTACTCTGGGATATATGCGACTCAATACCAAATGTGTAAGCAGAATGATGAAACCCTGAAAGTTTATATTTACACTGTAACTTTACAGGCTTTTACTTTGCAAAATTGTTTAGAAATGGCATTGTTTTCCAATTTTTCCCAAACGATTCATTCTGACAAAATGGCCAATGTAAACTACCTAGAATGCCTGACAATATTTACTTCTTGAAATGGTATTATTATAGAAGTACGTGATATCTACGAATGGATACTAAGTAGGCAGGTAGAATAGAAAAAAATAAAAACGAAACATGTCGTGTAAAGACCGAGCTTATAGCGTCTGAGAGTTCATTGAACCATACCTGATTCTTGTAAATATCGATACACAAGGAAATTGACTTCATCACTGGAAAAACTCATTTTGTATTAAAGCCTAATACATTCATAGAAAGAATAATATGAGCAATTTTAGTTAGAATCTCGGCAAAAACATTTAACCCCTTATATTTACTTCGCACCGATTGCAGTGTTACCAACCAATAACAAAATTTGCCCCAAGATTTTTTAAAAATCCCCCTAAAAAAACCCTAAGTATAGGTTCACACACGGAATAGAAAAAACAGTTTTTTCTATTCCGTGGGTTCACATAAGGTAAATTTCTTTGATGCAGTGCCCAACTCCCTAAGTCGTTCCTAACTCACAAAATAAAACGCATAGGTACATAGTTTGTAAAAAAAAAGACTAGGTACCTAAATACCTATTGTTAAACTACTAACTAAATTGTAATATTGTTGATCAGGGATAAACGATTCCTAAGTATTTTTAAATAATGGCATAAATAGAAAAGGCGCGCTCTACGGAGGCGTTGGATACGGGCAGCATCAATAACGCCACAGCAAACTTTTAGCCCCTAAAAATAACCCCAAAAAAAACCTGTCCCTAAAAATACCCCTTTTAAGACTTCTTCCCCCTAAATTTAGGGGGAAAACCCCAAAGTTGGCAGCACTGAACAATTGGCACCGATCATCGATTGTAAATTTTTGTAACATTCTATATAGTGGTGTTCAAAGTTGCTATAAGGCAATCACTTGCTTAATGCTTTATATTTTAATCATGATTTTTTATATGCTTTATTAAATCATGCTTTTTTTATACGCGTAGGTACCTGATACTTGACTTGTTATGTTACGGGCGGGCGCGAATAAAGCAAGCGCGGTGACTGACAGCATGCTAAAGAATATTACATCGCGTTTATGAATTACGATAAAACAGATACAATCAACTCAACCGACAACAACAACAACTCAACAACAACAACAACATCAACAACAACAACTCAACAACAACATCAACAACAACAACAAACTCAACAACAACTCAACAACAACAACAACTCAACAACAACAACATCAACAACAAAATCAACAACATCAACAACAACAACATCAACAACAACAACAAACTCAACAACAACTCAACAACAAAATCAACAACAACAACTCAACAACATCAACAACAAAATCAACAACAACTCAACAACATCAACTCAACAACAACATCAACAACAAAATCAACAACATCAACAACAACTCAACAACAAAATCAACAACAACAACTCAACAACAACATCAACAACAAAATCAACAACAACTCAACAACAACAACAACTCAACAACAACAACATCAACAACAAAATCAACAACATCAACAACAACAACAACAACAACATCAATAACAACAACATCAACAACAACAACAACAACTCAATAACAACATCAACAACAACTCGACAACAACATCAACAACAAAATCAACAACAAAATCAACAACAAAATCAACAACAAAATCAACAACAAAATCAACAACAACCAAATCAACAACAACAACAACAACATCAACAACAACAACAACAGCATCAACAACAACAACTCAATATCAACAACAACTCAACAACAACATCAACAACAAAATCAACAACAAAATCAACAACAACAACATCAACAACAACAACAGCATCAACAACAACTCAACAACAACAATATTAACTCAACAACAACAACATCAACAACAAAATGAACAACAACAACTCAACAACAACAACAGCATCAACAACAACAACTCAACAACAACATCAACAACAACTCAACAACAACATCAACAACAAAATCAACAACAACAACTCAACAACAACATCATCAACTCAACAACAACAACATCAACTTTCCTTCATACTTATACATATCCTCATATACCTCATACGATATTTATTAATATATATTTATTTATTTACACTAAAAAAGTACGAAGCAAAATAATCACAAAAGTAAAAAACACGAACCAAATAGCATATCATTAATTATATTACGTATTTACGTGAGCCGCCCGAGATCACAAATCGCACGCGGTGCTTGCTTATAACGATTTATTATTATACTAGCTTCTGCCCGCGACTTCGTCCGCGTGAAATTTCTTGTACCCCCACCCCGTCGCGTCGCAACACTTCGTATTCGCTTACCGTTCACTCTGAGTTTTATTCTTTTTGCTCGGCTCCTAAGGGTCATAGCGTGATGTTAAATAGCCTATAGCCTTCCTCAAGAATTGGGCTATCAAATGCAAAAAGAATTCAAATCTGACCGGTAGTTAAAGAGATTATCGCGTTCAAACAAACAAACTCTTCAGCTTTATTATTAGTATAGATAAAAAACTCTATGGCCCATAACTCCTTAATAGGTACCAACTCTTAACATCTTACACACGTGATAACTTTTAAACGAAATATCCGATTGAGTTGAAACAAAAAGTATTTTACTTCTTCATAAATACTCTTGATAACATAAATGCTTAATTTCGATAAAGATTAATATTACGATACATATTTAACGTAGTTTTTTTTTCTTCAGACGATTTAATAATTATTTTGAACACAAAATCGGTTATTGTGATTAAACCATGATAGCTAGATATATGTTCTCGCGGACTTTTTTGTAGGTCTTAATGGGCTCTACAAACACGTAGTACATTATTTTGTTCTATTGTCAATAGTTTTTGCAGCGCACGCAAAAATAGGTTTTCGATTTTACACCTTGTGTTACAAAATAGCATTTTTATTACGGATCCCTAATTTTGAAGAAAAAAAATATAGCCTATAGCCTTCCTCGATAAATGGACTACCCAACACTAAAATAATCATTCAAATCGGACCAGTAGTTCCAGAGATTAGCGCGTTCAAACAAACAAACAAACAAACAAACAAACAAACTCTGCAGCTTTATAATATTAGTATAGATTCATTGCTTAATGCGTTTCGCGCGATGACAGAGACAGAGTGCGATGTAAAAAAGCAATAAGCAAATAGCAACTTGTGAGAGCCCCGATAGCGTTTGCTTTATGATGTGTGTATTAAGCAAGGTGCTTTATTTTGCTATATGATATATTAACCACCACTAATTCTATAAATCTATGGCTGTACATCATGTCATGGCCACAGAACACTATTACCACAGTCTATACATCATACAGTCATTCGACGAAGCCGTCTAGACAGGGCAATCGTGCGGGGTGTGAGGGGCGAGACGCGGGAGGTGCGAGCCCGAACTGCATACTGCCACCATGTTAGTAGTTCGGGACATAACTTTCAGGGTTGATGATTTCGACTTTTCGGTGTTGTTTTAATTATTGGGATACTATTTTCAAAAATGTAATGGTACACATTTTTTTAATTTATGAAGACAAATAAAGAGCTATGTAACATTTGACTGCTTGCTTATTTGTTAAGTTTTTTTTTCTTCTAATTATTTTACTTAGTATTTTCTTTTCAGTTTGTTTTTTTTTATTTGACATTTCCATGGCTTTCGAGGACGCTAAAGCCGATAGTGCAGTCAAAACGAAAATCCAAAATGGCGGCTGCAAAAATTTTCAAATTTTTCATCATGGGTGTCGTTTCCAAGAATTTCAAGGGTGCTGACAACGAATATGAGGTCATAATCAAAATTCAAGATGGCGGCTGCGAAAATTTTCAAATTTTTCATCATGGGTGTCCTTTCCAAGGATTTCGAGGGTGCTGACAACGAATATGAGGTCATAATCAAAATTCAAGATGGCGGCTTCGAAAATTTTCAAATTTCATCATGGGTGTCGTTTCCAAGGATTTTAAGGGTGCTGACAACGAATATGAGGTCATAATCAAAATTCAAGATGGCGGCTGCGAAAATTTAAATTTTTTTCATCATGGGTGCCGTTTCCAAGGATTTCGAGGGTGCTGACATCGAATATGAGGTCATAATCAAAATTCAAGATGGCGGCTGCAAAACAATGTAATTTTTCATCATAGATGTCGTTTGGCCTGTTGTTTGAAAATGGGACTGCGACACTATCTGATGTAGAATAACGTATGTTAAGTAGAATAATTCCATTCGTAAAAATGGTCAAACTCAGCGGTCGTAGGTACCAGTCATCACTCCAGTTTCCTCATCAATCTAGGAAAAAAAAATGGTTGCCTGTAAAGTCGGTTTTACGGGCGAAGATTTTACGTGACAACGTCTTTTTCTCGGTAGAATATTTATTGATATGAATATAATTAAATTGCACAATAGGAACAAGGAATTAAATGAAAATAAGAACGTAACGTTACCGAGCGTTACACTTTTTGACGTGACAACGTCTTAAATTAGGTTGCGACTGGGAGTCACTTATGAAAAAGTGTAACGCTCGGTAACGTTACGATGAGTCACCGAACGAGAGAGAGGCCCGCCGAATGCCTTGCGTCTCTCTCCCACTCAACTATGATCGGATGATCGGTCGTTGTCACGTAAAATCTTCGCCCGTAAAACCGACTTTACAGGCAACCATTTTTTTTTCATAAGTGACTCCCAGCCGCAACCTAATTTAAAATAAGAACGTAACGTTACCGAGCGTTACACTTTTTCATAAGTGACTCCCAGCCGCAACCTAATTTAAGACGTTGTCACGTCAAAAAAAATTTTCAAGTTTTACTTAATATTCCTCATTCCCTTTCAATATAGTGTACGGACGCCAGCAGGTCAACCTACCCGAAACTGTCAGATTTTCCCAATCAACCTTGAACCTTATGTTTTAGCAATAAAGTCGAAAATCTATTAAAGAAATCTGACAGATTGTAGTAACTTGATGTGCTGGCGTCTGTACATTATTCTACTTGTCAAGCCCTTGCATTTGATACTTGCCTATATTGAAGGAGTTGTGAAAAAAAATGTAATTCGCAATTTTGTGGTGGCGGCCATCTTGGATTTGAAATGTGTCGTAGTGTATAGTATTCCACTAGTCAAGCCCTTTCATTTGATACCCATATTGAGGGAGTTGTGAAAAATTATGTAATCCGCCATTTTGTGGTGGGGGCCATCTTGAACCGATTTTCATCAAACATACATAGCTAAGAACACTTCCGACTAATTCACCATCGGTTCAAAATCGGTTCATCCGTTCTGGAGCTACGATGCCACAGACAGACACACAACACACAGACACGTCAAACTTGTAACACCCCGTCGTTTTTGCGTGGGGGGTTAAAAAGACGATATTTTGATAATTGTTAATTATTGTTTATAGTAATGTTGATGACGATGTTGATCTCAAATAAATAAATTAATTAATTAATATTGTTTACTTGAGGCAAGTGACAACCCTAGCTGTCGCGATAATGTCTAGACGTTGTCGGCATTTACCACGAGATCAAAGGCGTCGACCTACTGTATGGTTTTTATACTGTGCTATTACTCATAGGTCATGGCCGATAGCCGGATGACATTCTCACATCTCGGTAATTGTGCTCACATCATGCATCAGTGAACAACATCACACAGGGACAAGTTTCAATACGTATATTATCTATGCTCAAAAACCTGTCGTCGATTCAAGTACGGTATTTACCCGCGAAGCTGCAGTTTTTTAAAACCATGACTCTGTTCATGATTGTGCAGTCCAGTTACTGTTGGCGTGCATGCAGCTTAGTCAAGGTCCCAAGGTCTTAAGTCATGACCCCGGAAATCATTCAAGCCGTCGAGCGCCTGTGCGTTTGCGTCTGCACCATAAAACATTCAACATGTAAATGTTTTGAAACACATCTCATTACTTGTTTTGTTGAATTTGCGTTCGCACCGCACAAAACATGAGCAGATATCAAGATAGAGCTACGTTGACGTCGTGGTGCGACTTGCGCGCTCTGAACTCTAGGTCTGTGCCCGTAGGGATTTTACTTTGCTGGAACAGGTTTAGGGTTGGGAGCCAGACCAAGAGAGATACAGAAATTCACAGGGCAGTAGGCCTCCCCCAAGCACTTCCACTTCGACCGGTTCTGTGCTTCTCGCATCCAGCGGGTTCCTGCGGCCTTCACAAGGTCGTCGGTCCACCTTGTGGGAGGCCTTCCAACGCTACGTCTTCCGGTACGCGGTCGCCACTCCAGAACCTTTTGGCCCCATCGGCCATCTGTTCTGCGAGCAATATACTTGTCTGTCTGTCTGTCTGTCTGTATGTTACGTTTGCACGCCTAAACCACTGAACGGATTTCGATAAAACCGACTTCCAAGAAAAACACTACAAACTGAAAAATAACTTTAATTTCGGAAGTCGGTGTCTTAGGGATCAGTATTTTAGTTTTTGCCACCGACTTCCGAAATTAAAGTTATTTTTCAGTTTGTAGTGTTTTTTTTGGAAGTCGGTTTTTTTTTTGTTAAAAAGTTTTTATTTCTCGCTTTTTAGTGGGTCTATTTATAATTTATCTAAGTTACAATAGCCTAATGTCAACTTGCCCATCGCCTTTTTATAAAATATTCCTTTTCTCGAAGTTTTTAGATTAGATGCTGATAGTCCTGGCTGCAGCATCAGGCCAGACTTATGTCAACATTGCATTGAACTTAAAATTAGTCCTGTTTAAAATAAGCCCAAACACGACTACGGTGCTGTAATTTCAAGTTTTGTACTTTTTCTGATGCTCCTGGCTTCAGCATCAGGTCTTCGGTGTTCCTCAGTAACAGTTCGTGTATCCACACATCGAGCCCTTTTCAATGAGCCTAAACACGATATATCTGCTGTTAGTTGTCGAGGAGTTAGGTAGCATCAGGTCATGACTTGATGATCATGAGACCAAATCTGGCAAATGGCAAATGGCTATCAAACATCAAAACAATTTACTAAAACAGTCCTTGCCTGTTCGAGTAACTTCTTACTGTTAAGGAGTTGTACCTTCCATCATCAGCCCAGCTACCTGAGATGGTGACAACCATACACAAATACACAAGATACTTCATAAAATATGCGAAAAACAATAAGTAAGCCTATAAAATTTGAGGGTTGCCCTCGATTTCTCTAAGATCCCATCATCAGATCCTAACTTGGTGACAATGGGACCACCTCAGAACTATCTACTTTCGAACAAAAAAATAATTTTGAAAATCCGTCGACAATTGGCGGAGTATTCGATGAACAAACATACAAAAAAAAAACATACAAACACCCGAACATAGTATGACACTCCTTTTTGTGAAGTTGGTAAAAAGAACAATGCTCAAAAATTTATGGGCACCGTCTATCGATTAACTTAGGTTTTAAAGTGCTACAAGGGTGGGGCCTTGTAGCACTTTAAAACCCTAGTTAATCGAAGGGCCATAGCCATCTTATCATTTTTACCGACTTCATATTGTATGACAGCGAAACTGAAATGTCCATCCAAAAAAAGTTCTAACGACATGAAGAAACCGAAATCAGTCACAATATGAAGAGCATGAAGGATTCGTAATAAATGATATCGATAGACGCTTTATTTGGTGCGTTTTAAAGTTGGTTCGTTTCGAGGAATACCTCCATGCGGTGCAGGTGTGTACAGCATACAAATCTTAAACAAATTATAATTTTGTTGTTTTCTAATAAAGCATGTAATCCTAATGCATGGGCCCATTTCAACCACTCTAGGGGTTGAGACTGGAGAATAGAATCCGTATATTACTCGTCTCCGTTCCTCCCCTTGGTCTGTGACCAATTATACTGGTTGGTTTAGGATTATTAATTTGGCAAACCAAATAAGTAAAACGGTACGGTACTTTTAAGTTCCATATTACCTACCACCTTCAAAAAACAACCAAAAAAGTCAGTTAGTTCCGACTATGTCCGCCAGAGTTTTCGAAACGAATCACAGTGTGCAGTCAATAAAAATCTAAATAATAAAAAGAAGGCTGTATCATAGTACCTTTGCCTAGCAAAATTCATAGGAACTGAAACAAATAAAAACTATTTTCGTTCTTACTTACCTTACGTCAAAAAAAGTGTTAGTGAATTAAATTCGGTGGTTTATTTCAAGATTTTTTCAGTAAATTGAGTATAGGGTAGACGCAAAGGTAAAACATTTATGTATATATTATTTTCCTTTGTATATTTGGACTCCCAGTTGCAACAAATTTATATTTTTTGCTTTGTCTTGTTTGGGATAATGACGCCATTTTGTCGCGCCGGCTGATCTTATGAATTATTATTTTGTAGATCTTCTTCTGTGGGTAGGGCAAGTGTTGTAATTATGTATTAATAGAATACTTCTTTAGAGTCAGGTTTATATTTAGCAGTCTTCAATAAAAGGATTAAAATTACATAAGCTTTAAAACTTGAAAACGAAAATTGATTGATTTATGAATCGCACCAATATTGCGATAAAATATTACTTTTTTACGTATTTATTTTGGACTAAACATTCAGTGTGTATTCGTATACGATCTGTATCAGCATTTAACTTTTAATGTCCTTGTCATGCGTCGTAAGTCAAAAGTTTACCAAGATAAGTGTGGGTTTATGTGACTCAAAATCGTTTTGTGGTAGATTATAATTAGATGTACTGATCATCCGAAATATTTCACTTTTCCTGGATTCACTTCTTGTACATCTTATCCCTGTCACACGTTTTTCAAGAAATATGCTGTAAAACCAACAATGTACACAAATTTTTTCATTATCAACTCTTAAATTTTTTTGCTAAATTTCCTTATTGTTTGCTTGTTAAGAAAAAATACAAAATTATGGACTAAATATATCAAACTTGTCAAATAATGGAATTGTAAAATTGAATTGGCATATTATCATTCTTATTTCCAGGGGGTGCAATGATTAATCATATGTTGAAATAATGACTATATCAATGAAAGAACAAGATCTAATGCCAGGGGAGGTAAGAATGTTATTTTTCTAATTACATTATGTTAGTAAAACTAGACTTCCCAATATGGGTTTTAATACACAAATTAAAACTTCCTTGTTGTATAATGGTTTGATAAATTTTATGGATACTAGGAAAACAACATTAAACGTTTTGTTAAATTAGGTACATAATTATTGATTTTGAACATGAAAATACTTTATCTGTAAGTATGTTTTCTTAGTCTTTAGTAATTGGGAATTAGAATCTGTCATCCTTTCTGATTTTATATAAAGGGTGAGGGATTTAACTGCTTTTTCGCATTGGTTGGGGTTGGTGCAATACTTGTTCTGTACATCTTTGTTACTTAAAATGGCCACATTAAAAGAATAGGGCTTATCTACCCAATACCTCTTATCCATGGAATAAATTGGCATAATAATTAACATGCATAGAAAAACTGATAAATTATTCCATGGAAAAAGATACCCAGTGTTGGAAAAATCACCCTAAGAAATGTAATACTTGACTAGATGGCATTCCCCGAGGCCAAGTTAAAGGCACTGGAAGAGAAGATTTCACATCCCCGTTGGGTTGTGCCTGTGTTGCCTGAACAGGAGCTGGAGGCACTGCTGGTTGCTGCCACTGAGTTGGCAGCTAAAGGTATGTGGCATTTAATTCAATTAAGTCTTAATTGGTGAAAAGAATCATGAAAATGTTTTTGTGTGTTGATATGATGATAGGCATAATGACTGTGTAACATTGATTCATATTTTGTTGTAAAACCCAACAAAAATTTAGGGGATTTCCCAGAGGATGTTGGTGAAAATAGTTATATAGTATAGTTTTCTGTAATGTTGGTTAAAATAATACAATTTTGGAACCATTAAGTGGAGAAGTAGTTATCATAGGTAAGGAGTTAGGCTTATATAGAACATTATATGGGCTTTAGTCAACTACTTATTTTGTCTTAGAGGGATTCCTACAAGATTGTTACAAAAGATTAGCTTGGGCACTTTATTTATGGGGAATCCCCACAAGTTAATGAGTGTTGAATGTTTATAAGTTTTTACATGTGTAGTACTTTTAACTGTTACTTGAATGTCATATTTATGCCCAATCTTTTTATCTGTTATTGTCTACATTATCTCTGTTATCATTCATTATCACATGTTATTTTTATATCAATGCTGAAACAGCTGTTTGTTGACAAGTTATTGTTTACCGCAGGTGAAGATGCGACCCACCCAGCATGTCAGAGATTCTATAATGATGCCCTCACAGTGTCCTTTACAAAAATACTAACGGATGATGCAGTCTCATCTTGGAAAAACAACATACAACAATGTGTCCGTTCAAACTGCGAGAAGCTTGTCAAACTTTGTGCAATGAAACTAGACGATCCAAGATTTCTGCATTTATTATCTATGACATTCAATCCAAATAACAAGTAAGAGACTATTTCATAATCACTGCATGCATTTAATAATGACTAGTTCAATATAATGAGCTGTATGCATTATCTTCAATTTAATCTGTATTTACACTTGAGGACATAATTTCTTACTACTTATTAATCTAATTAGTGAACAATTCTTGTGCAATTATAGTTCATGGACATATTGGTGTTAACTGCCTGTTTATGGATTTGTAAACATCAGGTTCTACATAGATTGTTGACATTTACAGATTTCACACTTTCAATGCATCTAGAACTTGTGAAGGCCTGTCAATCACGCCTCCTGGACAGGGAACTACCCAGGAGGCTGAAGTGTTCGCAAAGTCACAGGATCACCGCACGCCGAGAGGATGGCTGGTCCATCTTGTCAATGTGTATGTATTTTATGACTTGAACCATTAATTTTGTGCACCATGTTCAAGGTTATGTTAATTGGATTGATTGTATTTATGTTCTTTCTTTTTGACCAGATTTGGGCAAGCAGGTGGCTTTGTAAAAATCCGAGAGCGGTTCGAAACAATAATGGGGTTTCAAAAGGCAGAGCTGACTACATCCATCACTTCAGAAGAGAAAGTTTCCACAGAAATAATTGAAAAAGAAAATGAAGAAACCAAATGTGATAAAGTTGAAAGCACAGAAGTAGTACCTGTTATTGCTGATAGTGGAGAAGTACGTATAAGATTTAACACTAATAAACATTTAAATTTTAACATTTATGAACCTTACTTTTATATTATTATTTTTGGGATGAATGAAGAAGCCTCCTCGTGTAGCTCAGTTTGTTTCGCCAGTTACTCAACTGAACCGAGCGCTCGGCGCATCCAGGACCGACACTCCCAACACCTTATTTGACTGGTCAATTCTTCCCTTGCGGTGGTAGTGCTAACGCCCGCCTGGTTTGCGACGACCCTCCCACCGGAGTCCGGCGTCAAACAGCCTGCTGTGTCGTCGCATTGGGAGTTCCAGTGCCTTAGGCATCTTCTAGGCACGCTCGTTCCATCATAGACCTCATCCATTGCTTTCCATCAGTCGTAATCGAGGTCAAGAGCGGGGCACATTCAACAATAAAAGAAATAAAAATTATTGTTTTAGTTTTCGATACCGGCACGTAGCGAGCAGCCATCTTCGTTAGAACAGTCCACGAGCGGAGAAACTCGTGTCGCGAGCGTGTGGCAGCTGCTGCGACCTCTAGGACTCTGCCACGACCTCCTCACATCACATACTGTTACCACATATCTGTTACCTGTACTTGTAAGTATACTTTGATAACTTTAACTTAACTACAATATGTCAATCTCTATGCAGTTGCGAAAGTTAATGCTAATGTTTTCTGGTTCAGCACAAAAATAAATTGACAAAATCAGGAGTGGAATAAATGATTTTTAAATTGGCAGAAGTTATAAAATAGAGATTTGAGCTGTAATTGGCTAAAGACAATGTTTTGGAACCTATTTCGTGTTTAAAAACAATGCTATTGGCGACTATAACTTAGTTTGCCCAATGTTTCCTTTTTGGGTGCTTTTATATCGTCCACTTTAGCCCTGGATCGGAAGAGTTGGATATCATGGAGTGAGGCCTTTGCCCAGCAGTGGGATGATGGAGGCTAGCAGTAACAGTATATATTGATTTGTTCCCAGGAATGTATTCCCACACTACTTGAAAGTTTAACCGACGATGAACTGAAGAGGGAGGCGCGCGGTAGTGAAAATAAGACTGACACTGTTTCTTGTTTAATTCGCGCGTGTAAATACGTCTCGGTGAAAACGCCCCAGCATCACAGTTTACTCAAATGTAAGTGCAATTTAAGTAATATCTATAATGCTAATTTACTTATAATTTATGTATGTGTTGTTTCCATATATTTGTTCACGCTTAGTAGGGTCAAGACTGGCTGATTGCCTGGCTGCAAGTTTTCTCTAGTTTCCTACTCAAAAGTCAAATTACGACTATCATTGGCAGTCTTCAGTTACTGCAGCGAGTGCAATAGATTTAAACATTGGCAGTTGTGTTGTAGCCTGGGTGCAGTCAGTATTGACCCTGACATCTCAATTCGGAATCTAATGAAGAATCCTCAAGATGAAGATAAAGTAAGCCAAGAAGGAATGTTTTGTGAAATACAGTGTTTACTCGGAATGTTCTCAAGTCAACCAAGCAAGCCAGAGAGTAGTGTTAAATAAAGTGCTTCATGTCGTGCTACACCGCCGGGCATCACGAGGGTCGGTAGCATACCCTGTAGCTGCTAAGGGGCGTAGTCTTTATACCTCCCCTGCGCCGCTACATTGTACGCTACCGAGCCCTATATGACAACAGAGAAGAGGATGCAGTACTTAAAGAAAAAAAATTGCTGGAAGAAAAAGATTTGGTAGTATTAGTCAAGTCAGAATTCGGAACGGAAGATAATGCGCCGTCGAGTTGACAATATGGTCAAGGTGGCTTAACATGTCCAAAAGCCTGTCTGGTTAGAAATGAAAATGTTAAATTTCTGCTACAAATGTTACCTTTTCCTATAAGAAACTGTGTTTAAAAATTTACAAAATTGGACAACCCAAGTCAAGCAAACAAAATTTTCTTTCAGCTCTTGAAATGTTTCGGTTAAAAATGATTTTGCGATTACTACAAATGTCTTCGTTCAATGGAAAGATGTCGGCTCTGAACGAAATCAATCAACTCATCAGTACATTTTCCCAGCAACCGAAACCAGAGTGGCTTACGCCTGCAGTTATTACTGTAAGATATTTTTTATAACTTTTTTGTTACACACACACACACACACACGAGGAGATCATTCGCGTATTTACATTATGTTTTTTTTTCGCATTGATACACATTTTTTTGCCTTTCACACTTTTGAAATCTTCATTGATCAACCAAGTTAAACTGTACAATTTTGTTCTAGACTTGGATCCGTGAAAACAAAGTAGTGGACATAGTTTTACGAGACTCTCTTCACCAGCCACAGTACGTAGACAGACTAGAGAAAATGCTTAGGTTTATGATAAAAGAGAACTCTTTGACTCGAGATGATTTGGACGCCATATGGAAGGCTCAGCACGGAAAACATGAGGCGATTGTGAAGAACTTGCATGACTTATTGGCCAAACTGGCTTGGGACTTCACTCCTGATCAGCTTGACCACTTATTTGACTGTTTTAAGGTAAGTTTTACTTTCAAAGTTTTTAAAATTTAGTTTGTTCGTATGTAATGAGGTAATAACAAAACTACGTGCAATTTGTAGGCGAGTTGGGCCACATCCAGCAAAAAACAAAGTGATAAACTACTAGAGGTAATAAGAAGACTTGCGGAAGATGACAAAGATGGTGTAATGGCAAACAAGGTACTGTATATGGCTATAAGGTTCATTTTTCAATAATCTTTTCAAGACAAGTCAAAAAAGTTGGACTTTCCTGCAGGTATTAGTGCTTTTTTGGAATTTGGCACACTCAGACGAAGTTTGTACGGAGATAATGGACGTGGCGTTAGCTAACCTTATTAAAATACTGGACTATAGTTGTAGTCAAGACCGTGACGCTCAGAAGACTCTTTGGTTGGACAAGTAAGTAGTTATTAGTCTTTCAATTTTGCATTGTATAACAAACATAATCATTACCAAAGTCATCATTCAAAGTTGCTCGATATAATCAATGGAGCCCATATTTGCCATTTCCGAAAGGCAATAAATCACTAATTTACCAGAAATTGTCTATGAAGGAGCTTATTGTAACTTTACTCTCTCTCTCCAGGTGTGTAGAAGAACTGAAAACCAATGAAAAATGGGTGTTGCCAGCCCTAAAAATGATGCGTGAGATATGTTGCCTTTACGAGGCAGGTGGTGGCACAGGGCTGCGGCCTCATGTGACAAGACAGGAACTTATCGACCGCCTGCAGACGCAGCACTCACTTGTGATACTCGTTACTGACTCACTCACACACTATATGGAAGCTGTGCGGACTAAACTTACGGGTATGTGATGTTTTTCTTCTATTTCAATGCTCAAGTGTGACCAAAAATTACTAAATATTTTGTACAAGATTTCTAGTGGATATGACTGTGATTGATAAACGTTTTTGCGATTCATAGAACAAAGATTATTGAAAACATTAAATGAGACCAATGTTAACATTTACAGAAGAGGGGGAAATAGATTGGGACAACTGGCAACCAGATGGCAGGTACCCACATGCAGCTCAAGTTCATGAAAGACTCAGTTTTTTGAGATTTCTCTTGAAAGATGGACAACTATGGCTGTGCGCAGAACAAGTGAGGGGGCTACTTACCTTTATTTAAAAGTTAAATTTATTATTCGTTGTGTAATCCCTGCTCTTATTTTCTAGGCAAAACAGATATGGGTATGTTTGGCTGAGAAGCCGGCACACCTCGGCGACCGCGAAGCGTGTTTCCGATGGTTCAGCAAACTAATGGGGGAGGAACCTGACTTAGATCCTAACATTAACCTACATTTTTTTCGACGGAACATTATGACATTGTCACCAAATTTACTAACCCACGCTGGTATCAAGTGTTTTGAAAGGTAAGATTTGATCTGAAAGGATTCTAAAAACTACATGGCATCAGAAGATCCTTTAACAATATTTTTAATTTTTACAGGTTTTTCAAAGCAGTCAACTCCAAAGAAGGCAAACTGAAAGTAAAGAGACGAAGTTTTTTACTTAATGATGCAGATCTCATAGGATTAGATTATTTATGGAGGGTAAGTGCAAACAACAACTTTACTTTCTGAAGAGTAAGTCTTAAAACTGAATGTATTGTTACATATTATAGTAAACATTGGCCATAAAAACATGAGTCGTCGCTGCATCCGAAGAGATTAACATAATTCACCAGGTAAATTTTTTGAACATAAGATTATTTAGGCATAACCAAATCAGTTGAAGTGTTACTACGAAATCTTAAATAATTATATTATGATACGCTTTCCGAATGCCCAGCCTACAGTTTTCTATTTGCATCAATAGAAGCACCACGGCCAACTGCTGAAGTAGTCGCGTAGCGCTATTTGTCACAGCAATTTGAATAGACGGAATAATGAGAGAGTTCTTGTCTGCCAGGAACTGAAAAAAACAAATATTTACATTAGAGAGCCAGGAAATCAATGAGATGGTGCGTTCTTCAAAATGCATTTTACGTAATGAGCTTTAGGAGTTATGCTTTTTTAAGCAACACATCTTGTCTGGATAGCGATAATGACATTGCATGAATATGTCACCCTGCGGTTGAGTTGGCTTAGATGATTGTGCTTTTTATCTAAAATCAAGATTGAAACTATCAGTACGATTTATGCCTTAATTATATAACTTAGTAATGATGTGTGACTCCGGCTATACGAAAACCGAAAAAATCGTTATCGATGTCTTGTTTTAAATACCTTTTTAGTTGGCGTTTTTGTCGTAGTTGAGTATTATCATCATCATCATCATCATCATCAGCCTTTAATGTTCCCACTGCTGGGACACTGGCCTCCTCTCAATGAGAGGGAGTGGGCCGTAATCCACCACGCGGGCCCAGTGCGGGTTGGTGGATGTCACAGGTCTTCGAATTTTTGGTTCTAGGACATGCCGGTTTCCTCACGATGTTTTCCTTCACCGTTTTGAGTTGAGTTTATAACTTTTTTAAATTATGTATGTCTAAAAAATGTGTTTGACGGCTAGAACATTTAGGAGAGTACTACAATAACATGATGAATTATGTAGATCTCGAGGATGCAGCGACGAAGTGTAATGTATCCTTGTTCCCTAGGAAATAAGTTTCAAAACCGTATGCATTATGCTACAACTTAGTAACTTTGCAGGTGATAACAGAGTGTGACGACGATATTTCTGCGCGCGGTATAGAGTTGCTGCGCGAGGTGTGCACGTGTGTGGGCCCGCAGCTTTCGGCCGCGCACCACCACGAGGCCTTCCTCACGCAGTGCTGCGCGCGCACGCAGCGCATGCAGAAGGAAATGGAGGCGCACGAAGGTACTGTAAATAAAAGACTGCCGGCAATAACTAAACTGAGAACGCTGACGTAACGCAAAAATGTTTGTGTTACGTTACATTGGTCAGGCTCCCTTAACACAGACTGAAATGACATGAAGTCCCCGAGGGTTTAGTGTCTTATTTGTATCATTTTAACTACTATCAATATTTTATGGTTTTAAATAGGTGCTAGTCAAGTAACTAAGTTATGGGCCGTGCACAATTAATCGCCAGCTGGTATTGACAAGGAGACTGTGTCTAATCCGAAACGATCGTTTTCAGATTCGTCAGAAGGTTGTACGAGAATGTGTAGAGTTATTCGTGCCATACAAGAATATATTAATGAATGTGATAGAAGATTTTCGATGGAGCGGCAGATATTGCCTATCTACAGATCGGGTCGGGGGAGGCAGTGTACGATTATAGTCAGATTTAATTTCCAAACTGGCCAAAGACAAGTTGATGATATCGAGCTGTTTTCGCACTCCAATGAGACGCTGCACTCGTTGCGTGCGACGATTCAAAGAAGGTTGGTGCTTTTACTCTATGATATAATTTTAAAACTAACGTTTTTATTTTTATATTGGGTTATTTAATAATGCCTGTTTATTTGTTTTTAGGCTGAAGAGTGCTTCAGAAAATAATATAAAGTTAGAGCTATATGTAAATAAGTTGGAGCTGTATGTTAATGGGGAACTATTAGATTCTAGTCACGATAGAAAAATTCTGTCGCAAATACCGCTTCGTGACAAAACTGTGATTGTTGCTAAGGTAAATAACCCCAATTTTCTTGTCCATCAATTCTTATTGGGTATTTTAAGACTTTTTTTAACTAAACATATTTTCTTAGGTTTATGATGGGCAGGTATGTGGTAGTGGCGGCTGTGGTTCGTCAAACGAGTCGAGCAGTGACTCTAGTACTTCGTCGCCTCCGCTGTCGCCGACACCGGAGCATGCGTTACCTGGCGTTGTAAGTACACTAACAAATTAATATGAACCAATCTTTTTTCGAGCGGCCAAAATTCGTGTAAATATCTCTAAACATAAATAAAATAAAAATATATAAGAAAAAAAAAATATATATTCGTATAAATATGTATATCTGCAATGATCTGTTTTGCTTTGTTTCATAAAGAATATGTTACTGAAAAGTTTTATAAAAGCAAATTCATTAGCTATACAGTAATGTAGACGACTCATAATTTTGAGTGATCAGGACGCCTGCCTGGTCGATATGCCCGCCGTCATTCTGAAACACTTTGTTAAAATGTAATCTTTCTTTTCCCAGCTTTTTGCACAAGGCTCGTGGTATTTGCCGTTTATATTGAATTTGGAACACATTGGAATTACCAAAGGGCATGGACCGCTCACCGAAGCGGCGCATTTACTCTCTCAGATCTGTCCTGCGCACAAGCAAACGGTAAATTATACGTAAAATGATTATAATCGTTGCAAATCTCGTGCTCATGTCATTGACATAAGGTTTAACTTGCAATGTTCGACGTATGCTCGTGAAATGCAACTATTGTTTTATTGTAGAACTAAGTTATGTTTTTGTTGTTATAGGTGGAAAAATTGACAGAAGCGTTGCTATGCAGAGAAGATACAAAATTGAGGGACATGCTCTATGGTCCGGCTCCACCTACAGTAGCTTATAATGTAGAAGTAAGTACTCTATGAATAATTTAAAATTGTAGAGTAAGCACGCTAAACACTACATACGTTAGACTGGGGGCCTTCTCGATTCGATCAGGGTTGATAAAATCATGATTAAAAAAAAAACAAAAACATCGGATTTATTTGATTTAAATCGGATTTTATTGATTTTTTTTACATTCTGATCTTTCTTAATTTGGAAGTCAGTTATTAATTAAATAATAACACTACATATACAGGGTTTTTGGTAAAACACTACCTACCTCTTAAGAGGTCATTATACTCATCATTATGAACAACTTTTACTATGGGACCAAACCTGAAATTGCGAAAAAAAATCAGCTGTTCTCTACATTTATGTTCGTACTAGCTGCGCCCCGCGGTTTTACCCGCGTAAATGTCGATCCCGTGGGAATATCGGGATAAAAAGTAGCCTATATGTTAATCCAGAGTGTCAGCTACCTCCATACCAAATTTTAGCAAAATTGGTCCAGCCGTTTGAGCGTGAAGAAGTAACAAACATATAAACACACCCCCACACACACACACTCACAAATTGTCGCTTTTATAATATTAGTGTGATAACTCTTCAAAATGTAGGGAACAGCTGATTTTTTTTCGCGATTTCAGATTTGGTCCCATAGTAAAAGTTGTTCATAGTGATGAGTACAATGACCTCAGAGGTTGTTAATGTTTTAACAATAACCCTGTATAAACAGCATTGGACACGTGTGTGCGCGCTGTAGGTTATGTCGGGGGAAGTCCCTTGACACATTTTGGCTGATTTGGTCGCAGTAAAAAAGAATTGATTTTTATAAAAAAATCACTAGATTTTAATCGCGATTTAAATCACTGATTTTAATCGCGGTTTAAATCACTGATTTAAATCATATCAACCCTGGATTCGATACATATCCCAACATCTGTCGAATCGAGAAAGAGCCAGTGTTATGTTGCAATTTGAATCGCCAATGATTTAAAACATGTTAAAGCTAAAGGAAGGTTCATGAAACTAATACATTTATTTCTGTTTAGGTGTTATACAGCATGGCGATGCCATCTTCAGACACGAGACTGGAACGCTGTCGCAGCTTTCAGATAGCTTGTGTAAAGAAAGCACCGCTCTTAGTGCAGTGTTTGTCTGATAATGACTTTTTACAAGGTGCTGCACCGCATACACGGAGGTACGTTATTTAACCATAGCTTAAGATGCTTTTATTTACATGCATAACATAACCCTGTTTCCCCGAAGGGTAAGCCAGAGACGTGCCTATATAGAGCACCCACATATAGGCATTTCACCAGTTATGTTCAAGTCCCATGTAACAGGGGGCGAGCCTATTGCTATCAACCGGGCACCGGTTATCTAATCAGGGACTTTTAATTTTGTCTTTAAATATTTGAGTATGTGATTTTTGTATGTTTCTTAACCTACGATGAATAGGCGAATAATGTTTTGTTTTGTTTCAGGGTTGGTTATTTAGCTCTAGTCAGGCTGGCCAAACTGGCGTTGTACACGCTTGGCCACCTCTTTGAAATACTAGCTCCTGATGGGGCCGACACAACTCTTGACAAAGAATTCAGGTTAGTTCCCTTACTTATTATTAAATGAATTAGTACCGTGGAGACGCAAATAAATGGAATGATAATGCGTGCCGTCGTTTTTTTTATCAATACGCAAAAACACGTTTTATCTCGTACATTTTGGAAATTGACCGACAACTGCAGATTGCTCATTGACTAAATTTTCCCTTATTACTCCATTTCATGACTACTCAGTGATTATAATAAAGTGTGGCCCTGTGAAAGACCTTCGTGTTTTAACTGTGCTGTTGTTGTTAGTAGAAGGGATGTGACGATACTGCGCGAAGCACTGCAGACGGTGCCAAATCACAGCTGTGAACTGATGGTGAAGGCTATTTCTGAGAAGTTGGCTAATGCGTTAGGGGAACAGGTAATTATTATTGCTTATGAATTAGCTATTCTGTTTCACCTTAGACAGCAAATGCTGCGACTTTGATAATATGTATGACTCATACAAAAGCAACAAACAGAGATGTTGTCTATTTATCATTGAAGTTTTTAGGTCTTTTGTATAATTTATTTTGTGTGAAAACCAGGTGGTAATCAGCGGAGAGGATAGTGACTCAGTATCGACGTTAGTTTGGTGGCGAGTCCCTACCGCAGCCACGGTGCGTGCTCTGTACAGCCTTGCCTACTCCGTGGCACAACCCTCCGAGCTCAGCGGTATTGTGCACCCTGATGACGTTACACGTAAGTTGAACTGTTGATGTCATAGACTCTAAAGTTATATCGGTTTTAGCGGTTTTTGCAGCATTCACTTCTTATGATTTTCCTAGGAAAATATTTTATTTTAATAGATTAATAATTTAAACCTTAGGGATTATTCGTGCTAGAACATGCCGAGCGTGCCATGTACGAGGCGCTGAAGAGGCACGGATCCAAAACTTCACGAACATTTTATATGAAGCAGTTCATGCTACAACACGCCCGCACCTAAATCATCCCTTACGGCCTGGCCACGACGTTGTCGCTATCAGCGGCAGATTAGCGCGGGCGGCGAGCGGTAAATACAAAAATGTATGAACCATGCCTCAACGCTAGCAGTTGAGACACCGCGCCGCTTGCCGCTAACCCAAAAGTCGTGGCCAGGCGGTTACGTGTAATGAAATGTAAATAAAAGTCAAATAATGCGCGCTGGTACCATTCAATAGATTTTTTTTTGTTTAGCTATCTTGCTGTCATAATAAAATTTTTGTAGTTGTTCGAGAATGTATGGAGGTGGTGACGATCTGCATGGCGTTAAGCGGCGGTCACCTCGAGAACAACTTACTTAACGAGACCTGGTGGCAGGACACCGCGTTGTTTCTCATGATCGACTGCCCGAACCCTCAGGTTAGTTCCAACGCGAGAACAAATAAAAATAAGGCTTCTAAACTATACTAAAATCGAGTTAACTACTTTTTTTTATTTGTAAGTAGTTAAATTGTATTTGGGCTTTGCATTGCATAGATCTACTAGTAATTTATTGTCCTTACCCTTTGTCAAGATTTATCCACAAAATCATATATAAAATAATACTTCGTAAACCTAAACTGTATCAGACACCCAACGCTAATTACGCAATTTGAACGCGTTCGTAGCGCCGAGGCGTCTTCCAGTGTCTGTAATAACTGTACGTTGCAGGTGCGAGTATCGTGCGCAGAGCAACTGCTGGCCATGTGCGCGTGGGGCGGCGGCGGCGGGGCGCGCGCCGCGCTGGGCGCGCTGGGCGGCGCCGCGCCGCGCGCGCTCACGGCCGCGCGCCTCACGAGACATGCGAGGCATGCGCAGCAGTTCCTACAGCTGCTGTGTCGCCTAGTGGCGCTCGCTGGACCTACGTCACGCACGCTCGATGATCTCGCTCTTGAGGTAGTTACTTTAAATTATCCTTTATTTATTCTCTAGTACACATATGTATGTACAGACGCCAGCACACCCGAAACTGACAAATTTTCCCAATCAACTTTGAACCTTATGCTTTAGCGATAAAGTTAAAAATTTATTAAAGAAATTTGACAGATTGTAGTAGCTTGATGTGCTGGCGTCTGTACATTTAAGATGATACAAATATAGACTCATTAGAGTTTTACCGTGTACCATAATCGTCGTCTACTTAATTAAGAGAACAAAAACAACTCTGGTACAGGCAAGCCTCGTCTTCATATTAAACAAAACTGTAGGTAACACTTGTTTTTCATGAATACGGGGCTGAGGTTATTTAAAGATCATCTCCCGAGTTTTAACTACCCCTCTGTTTAATTACCACAAAAATAAAAATCGTTTGCTCTTCAAAACCCTACACGGATAATTTCGTTGTTTAGGTGACATGGCTACGCGCAGTGCGCGCTAGCCCTCTGTTGCTGGACGACACATTACTGGAGGGGCACCTCAACCTCACTAAAGAGCTGTTTGCGCATGTGCCGGCGCAAGTGAAATACCAGTACGGCGCGCATCCCGACCACAAGGACGCGGGACTTATCAAGGTAAATAGTTTTTGTAAATTTGACCGACATTCTGTCTAATTTTTACTTGACTACGGCGAAGCAAAAAGTAGGGTTATGATTTTGACCGGTACCTATGTATTTATGCATGTAAGTTTATCTGGGACAGATCATAACTTCAAAAGTACGTATAATAATTTGACAAATGAGGTATCGTTAGAAGCGTTTTGACCGTCCGCTGGTTATAGACTATCGTGACCTCACACTAAATTCAATATGGCGCTCTTTAGAGGACAAAAAGTAATGAATTTAAAAATAAATATTTTAGCATGGGCTTTGTGGGGTATCAAATGAAAAGGCTTAATTAGCACATTTCAAAAATATGTATTACTGAAATAAGCCCCAAAATAATTAAATGAAATAGAAGTTTAAAAACTAAAACCCAAGTACTGAAAAGGATGAAACAAGAAAGTACCTTCCCGTGGTCGCATGCTAGCTTATTGGTATGTTAGTACAGCGGCGTAGTGATAATTTCCCACGTGACCCTCAAATTGCTTGAGACCGTGATAGCGATGCTATCATCATAGGAAGATGATCATCTCGTCCAGCCAGCATCGCGCGACGTAACTGCGTTCTACTTTTGTTTTGTATATTTGGTATGGCACAGTGACACATAGCTACAATGCCAACAGGAGGTGACGAGCGAGTTCCTGTGGCCGTACTCGTGGGCGTGGTGCGCGCTGTCGGCGGCGCGCGCGGCGGGCGAGGAGGGCGCCACGCGCGAGCCGGCCGCGCCGCTGTGCCGCACGCCCGGCGCCGCCGCCGCCGCCACCGACCTGCTGCTGGCGCTGGTGCACGGCTGCGTGCCCAACATGGCCGCGCTCGCCAACCTGCTCGAGACCATGTTCTACAGCGGTGAGTGCCACCGCCCCGTTCGTCTAGTACTAGGTATAGGCTCGCCCCCTATTACATACAACTTAAACACGACTGGCGAAATGTGGGTGCACATACTAAAGCACACCTCTGCCTAACCCTTCGGGCAATTATAGACGTGATGTTATGTTATCTAGTACCTGTATTCCGTAGCTGTCATATTATCTTCTTCAAGAGCTTGTAAGTCTGGAACAGGTGTCGGGGGCAATGGCGTGCGTTTTCAGAATAGGTAGGCAGGCACTAGGCCGGGTCTAGTCTAGGCAGACGCGGTCACTAATCAGAAAAATAAAACAAAAGTATCTATTAACAAAAAGAAAAGTTTTACAGCCGCCATCTTGGATTTTAATTTTGACCTTACTTTTGGCTTCAGCACCCTTAAAACCCATGAAAACGACACCCATGATGAAAAGTTAAAAAAATTCGCAGCCGCCATCTTGGATTTTCATTTTGACTTTATTATTGGCTCCTGCACCCTCGAAAACCATGAAACCGACACCATTATAAAAATTTTAAAAAAATACAGCCGCCATCTTGGATTTTCATTTTGACATCACTATCGGCTTTAGCACCCTTGAAAACCATAAAAAAGACACCTATGATGAAAAGTTACAAAAAACAGCCGCCATCTTGGATTTTCATTTTGTCTTTATTATTCGCTTCAGCACCAACAAAACGACACCAATGATGAAAAATTTGAAAATTTTTGCAGCCGCCATCTTGGATTTTCATTTTTACTTCACTATCGGCGACCTGAATATTCATCCCTTTCTTTTTTCACACGGCCAAATTACGAACGAATTACAAATTACGATTTTAACATTCATACTCGGTTGGTTATGAGTAGGTCTATGCCTACTTTAGGGTGATTAATTGCAAAGGTCGAACGTCATGGACTCATGGTATAATGCGTGAGACGTACGTATTTTTAATTTCGTCGTATTAACTTGAACGAGTAAGGACCAATGACAATGTGCGAAACAGTACACACGGGAGCCGAGTAGGTCCTCTGGCGACTGCCTACTGCCGCGCGTGTTTGTATGAAGATTTTGTTTTCTGTTAAGTTTGATAATTTACTGAGTTTCATATCTGTGGGGCATACACATTAAAATGTAATTGACAGGCTTATAGTGATTTATCGAGGTAGGCACTGTATACATGCCTTTATGCAATGCACGCCAATGGTCGGGGGCATAGGCCGGAAGCTAATAAAATGAACTACATACTTTGGATTGGATTTTATAGAGATATATGTATACTCTATTGTATTTATCCAAAAGTGTCAAGTTCACAGTTTTTTAAACCCGATTACGGAAAAGTAAGGATAATGAGATAAACAGGGCTTACCAAAAAAAATTGGCAGATTGCTGGCAATCTGGCAAAAAAATATACATCTTGCACACTAAACTTATTTTATGCTAAGTTGACAAAATAAAATGCTCACCAGACAGAACAATGCCGCTGGCCGACTGGGAGTACATCCCGTGCGTGGGCCCGCGGCCGCCCGCCGGCCTGGTGGGGCTGAAGAACGCCGGCGCCACGTGCTACATGAACTCCGTGCTGCAGCAACTGTACTGCGTGCGCGCCGTGCGGGACGCGTTGCTCACTGTGCAAGGTAACAACTTCAGCTAATTATCTCACATTTGAATAGTGTCTTCGCGCAGTGTATGTCTAGCGTAGACATTGACATCGCTGCGCTAGCATTTCGTAGTCCTTTCGTAGTTATTTTACCTCTAACAGCAGCAACACAATTGCAACTTTATTGTAATGAGAATAAAGTTACTATGACTTAGGCAGACTTGTCAAAGGAAGCAACCGTATTGCAACGAAAATAAAGATCACTGTGATTTTGACAGTGATAAAAGTTGAAAGGACTGACCGCGATTGTATCTAAAATACTTGACTAAGACGTGGTGCTAAGGTCGCATTCGCGCAGCGTCTCTGCTATGTGTACGTTCAACTCCTACGCTGGGTCAACGCCAGATGCAAAGGTCTGTTTGAGCCAGTAGGTTTGGAAATAATGAAATACTCTTTTTTAGGTGCAGCTACAGATCCTAATGAAGATTTTTCTGGAGAAAACCATCATCCTGGTATTGTGGAGAATAATATTGAGGTATGTGTTCCAAACAATATGTACAGATTTTTTTCTTGTTACCATGTTATTTAAAATTTATTCAAATTCCTTAATTCTCTTGTTTCAGAGTAACACAGACTACAATATAACAATTCTAAAACAAGTACAAGCAATATTTGCTCACCTACATTATAGTAAGCTACAATACTACATCCCAAGAGGATTGTGGGCGCATTTTAAGTAAGAGTCACGCTAAAACTGTTCTCAATACTAATCTCTATTCCTTAGTTGGTAGAATTTTTAATAACCTTGTCAATTCTAGGCTTCAAGGTGAACCCGTGAACCTGCGTGAACAGCAAGACGCGGTGGAGTTTTTTATGTCGCTGGTCGAATCACTAGACGAAGCCTTGAAATCGTTAGGTCAGGAGCAACTAATGGCCAAGACTATGGGAGGAACATATTCCGATCAGAAAATTTGTAAGGGCTGCCCGCACAGGTAAATTGAGCTACCAGACTAAAAAATAGAGTAAAACAAAGAAGTTTCGTTGATTTTTATGGTTGGCAATTTTTTTCAGATATTGTAAGGAGGAACCATTCAGTGTGGTGTCACTGGACATCAGGAACATGTCTCGTTTGCAAGAATCATTAGAAGCGTATGTTCGAGGAGAGTTGCTTGAAGGTGCAGATGCCTATCACTGTGATAAGTGCAATAAAAAGGTACCTACTTATAATTATCTGTGTGGCTTAAAACAATCTATTTTGTGTTCCTAGTTGGATATGATTGACTTGATGTTCCTTACAGCCGGATTCAAACTTTATGGCGGCTCTGAAGTGCGCTACTCGCTGCGCAGTGCCTCACCCCTCGCCCCCGCTGACACGTGAATTTGTTACTGCGCAGCGACTCGCCTCATGTTCCGAGCCGCCATAAAGTTTGAATCCGGCTGTTCATACCATGAATCAGGAAACAGAGGAACTGATCTAACCTTAGTTTAACTTTGTCGTTATGATCGCCATCCCTACTCTATAAAGAAACATTGAAAACATACTATGTGATAGAATATTTTACTTCCTTTTTCAGGTGGTGACAGTGAAACGTTTATGTCTAAACAAACTACCTCCAGTGTTAGTTATACAGTTAAAGAGATTCGAATATGACTTCGAGAAAGTGTGTGCAATAAAATTCAATGACTATTTCGAATTTCCGCGGGAGTTGGACGTGGAACCTTACACAGGTAGGAGATAACACGAATTCACTATGATCTAACCAGGCCTCACAAACTCTTTTTACCCGACTGCGCCAGAAGGAGGGTTATGTTTTTTGTACCAAAATAGTGGTAAAAGATAGTTTGTGAGGCGTCTATCCTTACTGCCTTAATTGGTTGAATTCATTCACCTCGTAAACTTTTTTAGGGTTCCGGACCTCAAAAGGAAAAAAACGGAACCCTTATAGGATCACTTTGTTGTCCATCTGTCTGTCTGTCAAGACCCTTTATCTCGGGAACGGGTGGAGGTATCGAGTTGAAATTAAAACCATATACTCGGGTCTACAATCCCTTGAAGCTGTAAAAAATCAAACTTCTGAGTCCACGCCGTTTATGTTCTGTTTATTCCGCATATTTTGACACTCGCAAGGGAATCAAAACCTATAGGGTACTTCCCGTTGACCTAGAATCATGAAATTTGGCAAGAAGCAATGTCATTTAGCACAAGTAAAGGAAAAATGCGAAAACCGTAAATCTGTAGTCATAAAACTACAGATTTACGGTTTTCAAATTTTTTAGGTACATATACAAATTTTGTTTCTTTCTCCCATTTTTAGCAATTATCAGTGCAATGCCGTTCAGAACGCCCATATATATATATCTGTTCGATTTCTCCATAGTTTGTCGTTCAACATTGCACTTAATGCACCTGAAATTAAAGTTAATTATTTTTCCGAGCCATATTCTGCAAACTGATTGAATATACCAACTTCAGCTTGGGGCCTGGCCCGGGCCGAGGGTGACTCGTCACTGTGGGAGGGTGGCGAGGAGAAGGCGCAGGAGACGCACTATCAGCTCAGTGGCATCGTCGTACACTCCGGACAGGCTTCCGGGGGACACTACTACTCATATGTGCTACTTAGGTAGGTACTAATACTTTCACGTAGTTATTTATAAGGTGAGTACGTACAGTGAAGTCTTTTATATCTTCGTCAGTTTTCAAATTCTTTCCTTTATAAAGCCAGGACACAAGACATTTTGAAGCTGCGGCACTAACAAAGTTCGAAACAGCCATTGAGCAATGTCGAGTTGACACAAAGCTACACTCAGCGGCACGGAATCTTGGCCAAGCGCTTATCTCGCGATAGCAAAAGTTTTAAGAGTTTCTGATGAATGTTTGTTGTCCAGGTATGTCAAAAAATGTTTACTTTTAGTTCAAGAGGGTAATCCATTAAGTTTAAGTGCACCACGACGAAACTTTTAATTTACAGTTGAATCGGGTCATTTGAGCGACCAAGTTCACGTTTTAAATTTGTGTGTTGTGAAAAGTTTACTGATCGGTTTTTGAATTATTGTGATTTTATGCTTTTAATTCAATAACTAAAGGTGCTTTATAAGCAATAAAAATGCCTCTAACACCAGCACAGGTTTCACAAGCCGCTGCGTTAATTAACCAAGGGCTGACACAGCGTGAAGTTGCTATTGCTCTTAACGTACCACGGTCATCAATGCAATATGCCCTTAAAAGATACCAGGAGACAGGCCAGTACACCCGTAGGCCAGGCAGTGGAGGCGTAAGGTGCACATCTGCCCGAGAAGACCGCTTTATTGTCCTGGAGATTTTGAGAAAACGCTACCTGACCGCTGTTGAGATACGCCAGCGGCTTCAAATTGTGAGAGGCGTTAATGTTAGTGAGCGTACGGTGAGAAGACGAATCGAGGAAGTCAATTTAAAAGCTTCTAGACCAGCACGAGGTCCAGAACTTCTCAGACAGCACCGAGTAGATCGACTTCACTTCGCACGAGAACACGTTAACTGGACCCACGAGCAATGGGCTAGAGTACTGTTCACAGACGAGTGTCGAATAGCTTTACGTTCTCCAGATGGTCGAGAACGAGTGTGGCGAAGAAGAGGAGAGCGGTTTTTACTCATTACTACCACTCAAACAGTGAGTTTCCATGGAGGCTCAATAATGGTATGGGGAGGTTTAAGTTCTGACGCACGTACAGAGTTGGTTATCGTCGATAATCGGCTAACAGCTGTTCGATATATCGAGGAAGTTCTTCAGGAACACGTAATGCCATATTCGGGGTTCATTGGACACGACCAATTCCTCCTAATGCACGATAATGCACGCCCACACGTTGCGTTTTGCGTTGAAGAATATCTGGAAGAGGTTGGCATACAAAAATTGCAATGGCCAGCTCGTAGCCCAGGCTTAAACCCAATTGAGCATATCTGGGACATGCTCAAAAGAAAGATAAAGTCCAGCTCCAACCCGCCGGAAACTCTAAACCAGCTCCGAACTGCAGCGCTGGCCGCTTGGCGCAGTATACTGCAAGTTGATGTCCGAAACATCATCTAAAGTATCCCAGATCGAATGCAGGCAGTTATCAGGGCTAGAGGAGGAAACACCCAATATTAAAACGTATAGACAATAACGAAAAAGACCTTATTTTTTATTTTGTAGATTTTTCAATTTTAAGGTGAAAGATTCCTAATTTCAGTGAAAGTGCGTAATTTTAAAAATTGATTTATTGGTGAGGTAATCTTTTAATTTCTAAGTTCTTAAAGCATAAGAGACACGTATTAAAGCCACTTACCCTTAATTTATTGTCATAAATGCAAATGCAAATTTTTTTATGCATGATTCAGCAAAATCATGAGTGGCCAAGTTTCCGTGCCGGTGAGTGTATAATCTATTTAATAGACCGGCCATTTGATGAAATATACAGTCCATTCACAGTTATTTTACCTCTGATTTTGCATCACTGTCAATATTACAGTGATCTGATGACCAAACCTGAAATCGCGAAAAAACATCAGCTGTTCCCTACATTTATGTTCGTATAACTCGTCAAAATGGAGGGAACAGTTGATTTTTTTTTCGCGATTTCAGGTTTGGTTCCGTAGTAAAAGTTGTTCATAAATATGAGTACAATGACCTCTTAAGAGGTTGTTAATGCTGTATATAGGACTAGCTGCGCTCCGCGGTTTCGCCCACATAAGTGTCGATCCCGAGGGAATATCGGTATAAAAAGTATCCTATATGTTAATCCTGGTTATAAACTATCTGTGTGCCAAACATCCAAATCCGTTCAGCTGTTTGTGCGTGGCGAAAGTTTGTGAGTGTGTTTGTATGTTTGTTACTCAAACATATAAACACACTCACAAACTTTCACCTTTATTATATTAGTGTGATGTTATGTTACTGTTCTTGAGTGTGTGTCACCTATCCACTGGTATTTACTGTCTGAGTTGCGATTTTTTAAGTCACAATCCTTCGTTTTTATTATTCCTTTTGATAACCGTATGGCCTTGAAAATTGATTGAATATCTTTCAGGGACAATGGGAGTGAGACAGGCCGATGGGTAAAGTTAGACGACGGGGACGTATCAGAGTGCGGCATGCACGACGACGAGGAGATGAAGGCGCAGTGCTTCGGCGGAGAATACATGGGCGAGGTAAGGCCAGAGAAGACTAAGAAAATTGCATTTACTACACAGGCAGACATTTTCCCTTTTGTTCATAAAATGTGTACTCAAAAGTTATAATGGTTTCGTTTTTGCCATTTGGTTACCGAACCCTAAAAATGTGTTAGTCTTGCAGTATATATGAAGTACTCTTACGATTTGGACTCAAAATGCAGACGTGCTACAGACAATGATCGCCGACGCCTCGTATTGCGTTACTTCAGTTTTTGACTTAAGGTTTTCGTATAGATGTCGACTGGGCAAATCGCTAATGCACACGTATCTCTCAAATGTTAACTACGTGTGGATAAATTACATCTTGTAGGATTCTCAAACTTTTGTATAATTGAACTAAATAATAATGTTTATGAGCAAGGGGGCTACATCACCTGCACCCGAATTGTGTACCACACTTTTTTTTTTAACAATCTGAAGGATTTTTAAGGAAATTCGTAATCCATTGCTTCATTTGTTTGAAAAATTCGTCTGCTCGACAACGTAAATAATGCAATTCGACAAAATTCATTGTCAGAATGAAAGACATTGGAATTGTTAGTGTGTTATGCAATTACCCCACTGTTATGCTTATCACATGGTGACTTTAATGATCTTGCAGGTGTTCGATCCGATGGTAAAGAGAGTATCATACAAACGGCAGAAGAGGTGGTGGAACGCCTACATGCTGTTCTATACAAGGAAGGACACAATAGAAACACAATCAGCTCTAGAAGTATCTATGAAAAATTTGACTTTGAAGTGAGTTTGATTTTATTGTTTCAAGCCAGTGACGTTTCTCGTGTTTATCATAAGACTGAGTTCATGCGACTGTTTTTTGTTTTCCAGAGAAAATATTATACCTCGACCGATCTGGCTGTCAGTGCGCCGCAGTAATATTGCATTTTCTCACAATCAAGACCAATTCAGTCTTGAGCATTTCAATTTTATGAAGAAACTTTGTTGTATGAGACTGCAAATGTTACCAGGATCACAAAGCGCCGTCTGGGTATGTTTAACACGAACAATAATGGTATTTTTTTAGCTATTCATGTTGTTTTCTGTTTTTGATACATGTTTTGTCACACAGGGCCCCGAGCATGAAGAAATGTCAATGTTAGCAGTACAACTAGCAACGAAATTCTTATTCCAAGTAGGATTCCGTACAAAGAAGACACTGCGCGGCCCCGCAGCGGACTGGCATGACATTCTGTGTCAACACTTACGATGCTCACAAGTAGTTAGAGCGTGGTTCGCGACTGATCTCTTTAAACATCCGCACAGGTACTGTATTAGAGGAATTAGTATTTTTTTGCAATTTATACCTTATGGCAATGAAATAAAAGTCACTTGACACGCTCTTGTGAATTGCGACTTACTACACTTGAATATAATAAATAATTCAATGATGCTTTTCTTTTCAGACTGTGCGACTACTTGTTATCGAGTCCAACGGCTGAAGTGAGAATAGTATTTATGAAAATCATCGTCTTCTTAGCGCATTTCTCAGTTCAAGATCCACCAGGTATTCCGATTACTTTCATACTCATACTTTAAACTAGCAAACATTAATCGTTCAAATTGCAAAACGTGACGCATAAACTACAACAAAAAGCTTCTATCGATTTTTTCGGACACCCCGACTTTAAACCTCGCAAAAAACCCTTTCTTTTTGACATGACACATTGTGTTAACGTAATATTGAAATTCACAAAATTTTAATAATTGGTTTTCATTTAATCTGCACAAATTAAAAATAAAATTATTTTGATGTTACAATATTAGAGGCTTATTACATTCAACTGGATTTAAAAGGATATTTAACTTGTCACAGTAAGCAACGGTTTCGGGTCATGGTGCACACGCGAAGAGGCGGTGTCCCTCTCAGACCAGCTACTATGCAGTGCACGCGCACTTGCCGTGCCGCCGCACACCGATGCGCACACGCACCGACACTTGCCACTACTGTTCAACCTATTTCATACATATGCCACCCTCGGACTTAGTGAGAAACATCAGCTACTGAGGGTAAGTAGTAATCATAGAATAGAATACTCTTTGTTATTTACACCATGTAATTTACAAGGTCACCTCACCTAATTAATGTAGAAATTGTACATAGGGCGACACGATGAACACACAACTTATTGCTAAAAGCGATCTTTTAAGACAACCATCCACCAGACCAGACAGATCTGTGTCACCAGATGCAGATCTGTGTGAGGAAACTTGGGAATTTTAAAATTCGTGAATATGATTGCTTTATTGAACAGCTCTGTTTCACAATCCTTTTGTTGATATTGCACAGCACTAGAATATAAATTTGGATGATACAATAAAGTGACGCACTTAATGTGTCCGAAATAAGAATAAAATCATAATCTGTTTTGTTTTCAGCTAAAACTACTCGATATCGTCTTATCCGTTTGCATGGATGAATCAAACACGTCAATGGGAAAATACCAGTATCCCGAGTCGGCCAAAGTTCATCAGGTAAGGACTATAATAACTTGATTAACATGGTTTTTAGGTTTCTGTACCCAAAGGGTAAAAACGGGACCCTATTACTAAGACTTCACTGTCCGTCTGTCACCAGGCTGTATTTCATGAACCGTGATAGCTAGACAGTTGAAATTTTCTTTTTTTTTTTTTTTTTTGCGTTTTTGCCTTGTGGTACGGAACCCTTCGTGTGCGAGTCCGACTCGCAATTGGCCAGTTTTTTTAATATAATAACTAATACCGGTTAGGTGTATTAAAATGTACACCTCAGCCCAACCCTTCGTGGAATACAGGCGTGATAATATGTTGAGTTATGAGTGTAACTATTTACTAAAAGTTTTTTTTGATACAGATTCACGACTGAACGTTACAAATACTAATCGCAACACGTGTCTATATTATAATCTAATTTCACTGTAATGTTTCCACCGTTACTCGATTGCAGTCGCGTTAGTTATTGTAGGTGTACCAAAAACTCCTTTGATTCACAGACAAGCATTACAACTATCTTATGTTAGAATTGGCCTCAAATGTCATGATTTCATGAAATAGTAATCTAATAGGGTAATTTGAACTTAAGAGTTGTATTGATGCAATTGCAGGTTACATTAACGCATCCCCCTTAAGTCTCTATATGCTCTTGTAGGTGGTATGCGCGCTGGCCCGGTGCTGTGACGTGAGCATGCGCTGTCAGTCGGCCAACGCGGCAGAGGGCGCGGCGCCGCTGCCCAACCCTTACGCGGAGCAGCACACGCACGCCGCGCGCCCGCTGCTGTCGCCTGGCGCCGCTGATGTGCTGTACAATAGGACTGGGTAAGTCGTATACAAAGAGTACTGCCGATCTATTCTGTAAAAATCAATAAAAAATCAAATGAAAACTTAGGTGAAATGAAGAAAGAAAGAACAGGACGTTGCCGTCCAAGCATGTTAGGCGATGATAGGAGATTGGCCATTGTTCTTTTTGACACTAAGTTGAGATACAGACCGAGTCTAGATTTAAAACGTTATTAAATACTTGAATTTGTCTTCCGAATCCATACTTACTAATATTATAATTGCGGAAGTGTGTCTTTCTGTTACCTCTTCACGCTTAAACCGCTGAATCGATTTTGATGAAATTTGGTATGGAGATAGTTTGAGTCCTGAGAAAGGACATAGGACAGTTTTTATCCCGATATTTCCACGGGATCGACACTTATGTGGGTGAAACCGCGGGGCGCTGCTAGTAATTTATACATATCACATCTTACAATATCGCATGTCTTCCAGAAGTTACATGAAGAAGCTGACAGAAGAGTGCTGCGGCTGCGAGGAAGGCATCAGATTGCTCCAGTTCATGTGCTGGGAGCACGCGGGCTGGTCGCGCATCGCGCTGGCCGAGCTACTGTGGCAGATGGCGTACGCTTACTGCCACGAACTGCGCCGGCATTCTGATGCTCTTACCGCGTTGCTGCTCATGGAGGATAGCTGGCAGCAGCATAGGATACATAATGTTATTAAGGTAAAGTGCTCACTTGCACTTCTGATGGGTAAAGCAATGCTACTGATGCCGCAATCAACGTGGGCCACCAATGGGGCTCAAACAATGTAAAAGAATGAAGAAGTAGTCAAAATAAACTAGATGCATTACTAGACTTCAGCACATAACTATATGTGCTTTAACTTTAACACGAAACTAACGATATGTCTTTTATTTCGTGTCATTGTACTGTTTAGTTTAATCGGTGGAGAAGTCTGCATGTAACATTACATTGTAAAACTTTTATATAGAGAAACTACGGAGTTTCTTGCCCTATTTTTCTCTATACGAAACAACCATAGATTTGAAATATTTATTCCTCAATCTTCATGATTGCACCTACCACTGTTTGTCTCTGCATCACCCAAAGGTTGACTGGTAGAAAATGCCTATGGCATTAAGTCCGCCGCTGTACATTTATGTGCTTGAAATATTAAATAAATAAATAACCATTGAATATGATAGAGGTCCATCTAGATTCAATTCTGTTTTTGTGTAAATTTGGACGTTTTAAAGTACCTTTTAGTGGCCTACAGGAAATAAATTATTTGTTTGTGACTTTGGAGTCGTAATGAAGGTAATGTTGTCGGCAGGGCGTGTCGGACGAGCGGCCCGGGCTCCTGGAGACGGCCGCGCGCGCGCGCGGACACTACCAGAAGCGCGCGTACGCGTGCGTCAAGCTGCTCGTGGGCGTCATGTGCCGCGCGCCCGCCGCCGTGCGCGCCGTGCACGCGCAGCCCGACGCGCGCCGGCGCTGGCGCCAGCTGCTCGCGTGGCTGCAGGACGAGCTCGACCGCGTAACGACTACTTTTATACTCATACTCGTGGCTAAATAATAACAGCCGCACAAGTCGATCTATCACGTTAAGCTACGCTTGCCGCGGTTGGTCTGTGGATGGGTGACCATCTTTACATACCCGACACCCCTCCGTGCCTCGGAAACCACGTTAAGCCGTTGGTCCCAGCTGTCATTCGTAGATCTTTGACAGTCATTACGGGTAGTCAGAAGCTCGAAAGTCTGACAACCAGTCTTACCAAGGGGTACCGTATTACCCAGTAACTGGGTTGTGGAGGTCAAATAGGCAGTCGCTCCATGTAAAATACTGGTATTCAGCTGCATACAGTTAGACTGAAAGCTGACCCCAACATACTCGTAGTTGGGAAAAGGCTAGGCTGATGATGTTTTATACATCCCTATAGTCTGTTCCAAAAGTATGAAAGTGTAAACAAAACCTATTCAAATTAAATTCTTACGCAATAAAGGGAATTAGTAACACATTCATTTGTATTTACAAGGTTTCAACTTTTTTCACCATTTTTTCCATTTGTTCACATTTTGATCAGATACTTTTAGGACAGCATTCAACGGAATGAACGTCAAATAAAATCAAAATCAAGCTCACATCAGATCACATAACTTCATGCCTGTATTCCCCGAAACAGTTGACAGAGATGTATATGTATTGTGTAAAAGCCATATTTCGTCATGAAGTCTAATGTATCCATTAACCAGACACAAATCCAGCTTGCAATCACAAGTCAACGTGACTTACTTTCACATCTTTGATAATGAAATTATTTGTAACATGAATGATGTGGAGTTGATTAGCGGGAATGCTTTCAGAAGTATGGCCCCGGCGGTTACGGTTCGTACGGCACGTGGTCCCCGCCCGGCACCTCCAACGAGACCTCTAGCGGATACTTCCTCGAGCGCAGCAACTCGGCGAGGAAAACACTAGAAAAGTAAGTCTTCTTTCTCATTGTGATGTTTATAATTTGTCGTAATGGATGACATCGGGTTAGACTGGAAGCCAGGGTTTGCTTCCAGTCTAAGTCATAATTTAGTTGGAAAAAAGCCAAGCAGATGATGATGATGGATGTAGACTTACTCATGTGAATTTCTCTCGTAGGGCGTACCAACTTTGTCCTGAAGAAGAAGACGAAGAAGAGGAAGAGGGTCGGGAAGGTGCCGAAGGCTCCGGGTCGGGCGACGCGGCCGACGACAGCGCCGACGAGGACGAGCCGCCGGATGACGAGCCACCCGCGCGCCGCCTCACGCTGGCGCCGCCCGCCGTGCCGGCGCCGCACGCCGGGCCCGCGCCGCACGCCGGGCCCGCGCCGCACGCCGCGCCGTCCGGCACGGCCCCGGCCGCGCCACCGGCCGCGCCCGAGCCGGCCCCCGCGCCTGCCCGCGACCCTCTCCCGCCCCTGTGAACGCGTCTCTAGTCCCCACCCCGCGATTACTTATTTATGTAACTTACATGTTCCGCTTTAAAAGTACCATAGTATTTATTATTCACCGTTAGGATTCGTCGTAGTGCTCTCTCGGCGGTCGAATTTATCGGTCGTTTCGCTTCGTGCCGAAGGTTCGCGACTCGCGGATTGCGCTCGCCCGGTTCGAGGCGAGCGTCTCGTTTGAGTGCGCCGTCTATAAACGGACGGACGGTCACTTCCTGAGTCAGTTCGGATTGTAGTTTGGTCCCCAAATATTATATCTTTTTAAGTTCACCAACACGACGAGAAGCAATCTCCTCTAGACGTAAGTTTGTTTATCTGTGCAAAAATATCTGTAAATGACTTGTGAAGTTGCAACATGTTCTTTACACTGCGAGACCGACTTTGTAAACTAATCTTTATAAAATGAACAATATTTGAAGTAATGCTTTTATTAATAAAATAGTTCATCTGATGCATTTTAAAATAGTGATAGATAGCAATTTTTTACGTTTTAATCCAGAGAAGTTGACATGAATTAGGAGAAATCGTTCACAGTACATAATTTAAGGCGTCGTGTAACAAATGTAAAGCTAGGTGCTATCTATTAGAGTCACGTGGTTGATTTTGATTGTGCTCGCTCGCTTATTAATTTGTTTTGTGCGAACTTGTTAGCTTTTGACGTTCAACATTGTAATAATTTTAAAGAAGAGTGCAGTAATATCTTATTGACAATTTACAATAGTTGCTGCATTTCTAAGTTAAACTTTATAAAATTGTTTCAAGTTACTAAAAATTGCCGTAAATAATTTTCTAGTGGTATAGTGACACATTTGAATGACATGTATTGATTAATTCGGAAAGGAACATCGATTAAGAACCACAGCAGTATGACGTAATGTTTTGATGATTCCACATGTGTAATGAAATCTATATGAAATTGAAATGTACGTTTTGATCACGTGATCCTCTGCGTTTATTTTGCATTCATAAAAAAGATGCGTGTGGACATGTTTCGTGTCATAGGTACAATAAACCTTCATTTTTCCAGTCACTACACAAGTAGTTAATAAATAAAACAATTATGACATTTTAATAAATTAATAAAATGTAATCTGTTTCCCGGTCAATTAAACTAAATTACTAAAACACATCACATATTATGGTCGAACCTGTTGGATATTTGGTAAGGCTCAAATGACTTATAAAACAAACAATTCGTAATAGTCGTCAATATTTAGGGACCGAGTTAATCGAAAACTACTTCACTTATAAATGTTGTTAAATACTGTGACGTATTCAACAGTCATTTTGTATTAGGTAATAACTGTAGGAGAGCTTTCAAAACTGAGTCATGTTTAAAAAAATTGTGTACACAATGTTTATGAGTGAAGTAAAATTAAATGTACATAGTAAAACAATACAAATTATCGAGGCCAGAGAACACATATTGGCCTAACTCTGACTATGTAAACAATGTTTAATATTTCAGTTTTTTATTTGCTAGATGTATTATTATAATAAAATAAACTTAGTTTTAATTCAGTGGAAAGTGTAGATATAGGTATTAACGACTAGTCTAACAGGAAAATGTTGCCACTATGTCAATGTTCTGCTTTGTAATATAATGTTATTTATTTTTATATTTCACGACGGTTGTATAATATTTTCCTTTTTTTCTAGTGGTAAAATTGTTGTAACATCCAGGCTATCAGGCGACGCAGCCGCTCGGCCGCACGTAGTGCGCGCGCTCGCATGCACGCGTGCACACGTTGCGGGTGTACGCCCCTTTCATAGTCACTTGTAGCCATTAACGTTTGCACTTCGCATTCTAGTATTTTACAAACATAAAACCACCGTGATATTCTGTGAGTATTTATTTTTTCATAATTTACTTTTAACATTAATGATTCTTCAAATTTTGGTCGCATAGACCATGTGCCTTATTTTAATTTTATTTGCTCAATGCTTACACCTGATAGTCTGTATCAAGTTTTAATTTAAAGACTTATAATATGTCATTCATTTTGCATGTAAACATATTTCGATAAATAATTAAATAACAAAGTATTTAAACAATGTGATAAAGATAGAATTTAAATTTTATTGCTTATTAAAACATCAAGCATTGTTTATATGCTAAAGTGAATGATGTCAAGTCGTGATTTGATTTTGGCTTTAAAATTTTAAAAGTCGCTTTTTATCATGGTTTTTATAAGTAAAACAACCACCCAAATCACAAGTTGTAATGATTGATATAGTACAGAATAGCATTGTGAATAATTAGATACCTGGTCGATAAAACGCTGATTGTTGTTAATGTTATTACCAAAGATGGAGTTATAGATAGAGGGAATATGGTGGCCCTTTTCTTAATAGCTTAATAATTGAAATGTTTTGTATCTTTTATAAAATGCAAAGTTAACGATATTATGTTGAAACGAGATAAAAATGTGATTGATCTTAGATAGGTGAACCGCTATGATTCGTGTTTAGAAACAAATGAATCTTTAAACTGGTAACTATTCACATGTGTAGCAGATGAATGATTCTCGGAGCGAGTTTCGAAATCTTGTAAATATCATCAACCGGCGATAAGTCAAACTCAACATGTACTTCATTCTATTTTATATTCACGAAATTCGTAAATAGATCTTAAAAATAAATAGCAGTGGGTTCCCAAACAAATAAGATAAAAAAAAGAAATGCAATTTTTTTTAATATTGAAAATTTTGTAATGTAGCATATTTATAAACTTGACTTAATACATACCAATTAATTTGGCAGATATAATTATATGTTGGATTTATTCACTGTAATTCAACGCATGCAGTTTTCACAATAGTGTAAAATGTGTATTGATAGAATTATTGTAAGATCAGTTGAGTTTTGTATAACATTTCTATGGCAAATATAACGAAATGGCATTTGAAGATTATACAAGAATGCTCAAAAAAGCATTCATACAGATATTATACTATTCAAATCAAGAAATAAATTCATAAAATCTTTTTGTGAGTTTTTATTCATCCAAGATAACATAAACAAACAAACTACCTCTCACACACATTCACAAACACCAACAGACCAAGACAGCTAACATCTCAATTTACTTACAATTAGCAAATGATGTGTTGTCAGTGGCCGCGAACGTATATATTTTCAACCCGATTACATCTCGTGAGTTAGGTATAGGACGATAGGTAAGCAAGAAACAAATGAACGTGATAGACAAGAACACCCCTCGCTGTGTTGCTCTACTGGCGCAGTGGCCGAGGCTATGCTGGTGGCGAAGCGAATATGAGCTGCAGTCGGTCCACCCCGCTGTTCTTGACCCTGCCCTAGCGATAACTTTAGCTCTCGCCTAATACTCAAGGTGGCAACCAATCTATACTATACTAATAATAAAGCTGAAGAGTTTGTTTATTTGGTGGAACGTGCTAATCTCTGGAACTTCCAGTCGGCTTTGAAAAAATATTTTTGCATTTGATAACCCAATTCTTGAAGGCTTATAGGCTATCATGCTAGGACCCGTAGGAGCCGAGCAAAAACGTCGGAAAGTAAAAGCGCGGGCAGGCGATGCGATGCAACGGGGGAACAAAAAAACTGAAATTTCAAGCGTTTAATGACTTAAGGATAATACGACATATTTCTTAAAATTAGATAGTCAAAATGTATGGAGCCCAATGTCTTCCCTTGTAAAAAGCCACGATCGGGTCAACGGGTGTTTATAGTCTTGATGACTTATAATGACCTGTGCCCTTACACATAAATAGATAAGATTTATGTTGTGTTATCATTTGCACGCATTTGACGGCAAGTAATGATCAAGTTAAGCGCTCACAGAGTTTCATCATAAATATCAAATTACTTCATAAAAACAATGGAGAAATATATAAGTGTAAAAGATATAGAGGACGCTGCTTTATCGATATTGCCGAAACAAGCTCGAGACTATTACAAAAGTGGCGCAACAGAAGAACATACTTTAGCTGACAATAAACTAGCTTTCCAAAGGTATGTTAAAGCAGCTAATATACATTTAATTTAATTGTTGTGTGAATACTGGAGATAATGTTTTTAAAAATCGGGATCAAGATAGGAAAAGTCATCGAAAAGTCGAAAATTCATAATTAATATTTTTCTCGATTATGCGATAAAGTTTTTTTTCTCACAGGTTACGGATTCGTCCAAAGTGCCTAATAGGAGTAAGTCGTTGTGATCTTCGTACAAAAGTATTGGGCCATGAAGTTTCTCTTCCCGTGGGTATATCACCGACTGCTATGCAACGGATGGCACACCCTGAAGGTGAACTAGCGAATGCGAGAGGTACTACACCACATCTAACTTCTGACATCACAATATAAATAAATTGTTTTGTTTTGTAATAATTTAGTATTGTTGTGATTTAGCTGCCCAAGCGGAAAAAACAATTTTTACACTCAGTACTATAGCCACAAGCTCTATAGAAGAAGTTGCTGAAGCTGCACCTGATGCCATTAAATGGTTCCAGCTGTACATTTATAACGACAGGTATATCTTTTTCCTATCACAAGTACCGAGAAATGAGTAGTAATGTGGGCAAAAATCACTGTACTTATAATGTTTAATTTTCAGGGAAGTGACCAAAAATCTAGTTCTCAGAGCTGAGAAGGCTGGTTATAAAGCAATAGCACTCACTGTCGATACTCCACTGTTCGGAATAAGACGCGCAGACGTGCGAAATAATTTTACTCTGCCGCCACATTTGAGGTAAACAAGACATTACACAATCTTGCACCTAAGTACCAAAACAAAGAATGCAAAGACTTGCTTCAATTTATTTTATTTTTAGTAAATAATTCAATTTTTCTTAACTTTCATAGGCTGGCAAACTTTGAAGGGGTCCTATCTACTAAGATTCGTAATACAGAAGGTGGTAGCGGTTTGAATAAGTACGTCGAGAACTTATTCGATAAATCTTTGACATGGGACCAAGTGAAGTGGCTGAAAGGGTAAAATAAGAGTTCAATACTGCTGCGTTTGCGATTTAGTTTCCAAACGTAAACTTGTGTTTTAATTGGAAAAAACAACTTTAAAACCTTCACAAAGTTTAGTTGGTCTACCTACATCAAACATTTTATATGACATTTTCAATAACCTAGTACTAGTCATTCTGAAATCAGTTTATACTATAGAGTATCAATCAATCATCTCAGCCTATCGCAGTCCACTGCTGGACATAGGCCTCTCCCAGACTGCGCCACAGCACCCTGTCCTCCGCCTTCCGCATCCAGTCTAGCAAGCGTAGTGTGGGACGCCCCCCAGCTAGATGGACGGACGACCTAAAGAAGGTGGCTGGGGTAGACTATAGAGTATATTATTCATTAAAATGGAAATAACATCAATTGCAAACAAGAATTTGAATAAGCTTTAAATACTTACCTATTTAGATCGTAACTTTTATTAAGTAGGTACTGAAAACATTCATAATCTGTCTTCTTTTGATAGCATTACAACATTGCCTATTATAGCAAAAGGCATTCTACGCGGAGATGATGCAGTGAAAGCAGTGCAAGCTGGTTGTTCAGGAATTTTAGTATCAAACCATGGAGCAAGGCAATTAGATGGCGTCCCTTCAACGGTAACTATAATATACTTACATCAATTGAGATACCTACCGCAATTCTCGATTTTAAAAGTACCAAAGTTCTTTATGTATCTTGTTGAATAATTCAGATTGAAGCGTTACCAGAAATCATAGAAGCTGTACGAAACTATAATGTCGACGTCTATTTGGACGGTGGCGTATCAACGGGAACTGATGTATACAAAGCCTTAGCACTCGGGGCAAAAATGGTAAGACCTCTTATTCTTCTGCATATTTATCTACTTATTTTCCATAATATAGATCAACTATTTAATATTAAACTTGTCATGTGTCAAATTAAATAATTGTGAAATGTTTGTGGACACAGGTCTTCGTTGGTCGTCCTGCGCTGTGGGGTTTAACCGTTGGCGGACAAGCTGGTGTCCAAAGAATGCTCAATATTTTCCGAACTGAGCTTGAATACACCTTACAAATAGCAGGTATGCGTTTGTTTTGCATAAATTCTCTGAGCAATTTTAAGTTGTCACACCCCCAAGGTTTAATCTGGGGGCACGGTAGTGCCCCCGCCAAGACGAGACCTTATGGCTCGCACTGTCAAAAAGTTATCAGATCTCATGTAGAGCCAAGCTTCTAACCCTACACGCCCTAATTTCACAAACTATACATCTACACCTTAGTCAAAATATGTGGCTTGGCCGTTTCGCGACCGTCACATGGGCGTAAGGTGAAAATTTTATTCATGTTCATTATTTTTCTGTTATACAATAGTTCTTGTAGTAACGAAACGGCCAAGCCTCATATTTTGGCTAAGGTGTAGAGTTTGTAAAGTGAGGGCTTGTAGAGTTAGGGCGTGTAGAGTTAGAAGCTTAGCTCTACATGAGATCTGATAAATTTTTGACAGTGCGAGCCATTATGGTCTCGTCTTGGCAACATTTTACATGAAAATATTTTTGGTGGGATTTATTTTTAATCTACAGCTATCCTTGGTAACCGGTTGCGCGTCGATGCCCTTGCCACCCTTGCATCCATAATCAGCCTATAATGTTCCCACTGCTGGGACACAGGCCTCCTCTCGGTGAAAGGGATTGGGCCGTAATCCACCACGCGGGCCCAGTGCGGATTGGCAGATGTCACATGTCTTCGAATTTTTGGTTCTAGGACATGCCGGTTTCCTCACGATGTTTTCCTTCACCCTTGCATACTTATATATAATAGATGAAATTATAATTGTGATTAATTCAATCTTTATGTGAACACTGGAAAATTAGTTCCCCGTACGGTTTATTAAGGGTTGTTTGGCGTTTTCCCATTATAAAAATTACTGTCCATTTTATTCACCCAGGGACTCCAACTATTGCTGATATCACAAGAGATATGGTTCGCCATGAATCGACCTACAGTAAACTATAAGACGAGCGGGACCACACCACGTGATTACATAATGTTATCATATTATTATGTGTTCTTTAAAATACACAGTGTTGCTAGGCGAAGATGTTAATGTTCATATAATTGGATATCTATGGTTAAAACTTATCGAACTATCCATGGTTTTAGACCTGTCTCTCTCTCACCAGCATGCGTCATTTTCTAATTAAGAAGGACACTTGGCGCGAAGCTGTCTATGTCTTCAGCTCACCAGCTAAAGAATAGCTGCAACACGGTGTGTTTTATTCACACATAATACCTGTTTTGTTGGAATGCAAAACAGTCATAAAATGTGTTTTCTAAAACACACAGTGTTGCTAGGTGAAGACCTGTTTGGTATCTGCTGGTGGTAAATACAAACATGATTAATGGATTGTACAACTGTTCTAGAAAAGAGATCAGTTTTATTGCAATTTTTACAATAACATCTGTGTATGTCCAAATGTATAAAAAAAAAATATAAATTTCTTTATAAGAAAACAAAAATAAAGCCAATTTTACATCAGCTTCTTCACCTAGCAACACTGTGTGTTTTATTCACACATAATACTTGTTTTGTTGTAATGGAAAACAGTCATAATATGTTAAGTATGTTATTTATTTAAGATAATACAAAATGACCATGAATAATTATCTTGTTTTCTTTGTGTCGAGACAAAACTTGTTTAGATGGTCATTAACTTTATGGTAGTCTTTTTAGATGGAGAAAATATATGAAAGTGTTTCCACCTAAGAAATGAAACGAAATATTAGCAGCTTATTTTATTATTAATTTTCGGTACAAATTGTAGAGAACCGCAGGCGTCATGTAATTTTCTTTTGGCCACATTGTTTGAGATATTTTCTGAAAGAATAATAAACCAATAAAATTAAATACTTAGTACTTACAACTGACAAAATTTCACATAATATCACTTAGCATTTGAAACTATTTTTAATTAGCGGAAGGCCGTAGTACACCTGTCGAAGATGGTACAGACGCCAGCACATGAAGCTACTATAATTTGTCAAACTTTAATAGATTTTCAACTTTATAGCTAAAGCATAAGGTTCAAGGTTGATTGGGAAATTCGACAGTTTCGGGTACCTAGCTTGATTGTCTGGCGTCTGTAATTTAATTACCTTAAAATTACATCCATACAGGTTAATTCCTAGTTTAAGCTTTCTAATAGTCTGTTTCAAGTTATCATCGCTGACCAACTTCCGTTTAAGCGAAATGGTGTTATTGCAGGTGTTACAAGAGTTGCTCATCTCCATACTGAAGTCTACAACATTCGCCTTTGGCTTCAAGTCCTCTAGACCTCCACCAGACTTATTATTGCAATCATTTTTCAACGCAGCATCTCTTCTGCGCATGTAATTGGTGAAGCTATAGCTACAGGACAGAGTGTCTCGGTTGGGGGTTGCGTTCAAACTGTCAATATCAGTATCATTTTCTCTTTCGTGCACATCACTCTTAGGTCTAAATATATTTTCTCTTTCGTGCACATCACTCTTAGGTCTAAATATATTTTTCACAGTTTTCACAAGAGTAGTGCACGATGTGTTGATCGCGTCAAAAAATCGCCCACTAAATGACTTGTGTTTGATTTCTTTATCGATTTTGCTTCGCTCTAAAAGTTTAGCCATCTTCTTTTTCTTTAATTGACGTTTGATCTTATGCTTTCTTATAGACTTTTGAATAGATCTGGCTGTGTAATTATTAGAACACTGGTTTTCGTACCCAGAGTATTCATATAAGTCACCTCTCTTTGGGGTAGATGCAAATTGTGGATTGAAATCGTTCGTGCCTGGCGTATCCAACCGACTTTCGTCTATTTGTCTATGAGATTCATAAACATTATTCTTTCGTAGTCTACTTTCATTAGTCTGAAATTTTCTTTGAAAACTTTCGGGTAGTTTATCAGCTGTGACGAAGTTTTTTGCAACTTGTTTTCTATTAGAATTTTGCTTTCGTAAAAAGGAAAAGGATAGTTCATTTGCTTTATTATATTGTGCACTATCATTTTGAATAACAGTTCGTTTAACAATTCTTGCATTGTACTTATTAGGATCTTGAGGAGACATACAGAAATGATTTATTTGTGGAACATCATGAAATGGGACTTTAGAGTCGTCATTAACAATATTATTTCTTTGACTTCGGTTCGTCAGAATATCGGATGGAAAGAAAGCTTTCAAATGATTGAACTCTTTCTGTGCGCCACACTGTAGTATTTCCTTCATAACATTCTGGAAAAATTTGGTGGTATCTGCACTGCATTCTTTGTGCCTGGTTTGATCAGTAGGGTGCAATTTAGCTAGTAAAGATTCACTCAGTTTATTATTTTCTTTTCCTACTTCATCTACCTTTGGTTCTTCACATGGAGCTAAAATTAAAATTTGCAAGTTGATTTATCATAGCAAGTCTTGCATTATTATTCAATAAAATTGAATGATTTTACCTTCTACTCTCGACGTATGATATAAGACTATGATAGCCCATTGACCCAACTGTTGAAGGAAATAAATTATTTTAATAATATAACGCAAGAGAAATGACTGAAACCAAACAAGACGATGATAAAACTAAAAATTAACCCCAGTGACAATAATACCTACCTGTGACTGTGGTCCATACATCTGCAAGAAGTCTCGTAACTGTTGACAAATGCCTGTCTTTGCGATAAGTGTAACTGCTTCAGTGGAGCTCTGCACTATTGTGGCCAGTAGCTGCAGGCAGATGTCGTGTTGCAGGAGTTCCCTACAAATTAAAGAGGCAAATAATTGCTAAAAATATTGCTTGAACGAAAGCCCTGACGCGCCTGATGGGTTCTGGCCGCTTTTTCAAAATAGTATGAATACCTTTAGCAGGATTAGGTATCTCAACAACTATTTGATACCACCAGTTACCACCCTGACTTTAAAATGATCTACCACTAAAGAATTATTCTATGTATATCAGCGAAGAATCCGAGTCTGACCTTTGAAACAGCGATATTCCGTTACATTCCACGAACAGGGAAATGTTGCGGTTGTGGTGCTGTAGCAGGCTCTGCAGAACCAGCAGCACCTCGATGTTCCTTTGAGTGCACCTCTGAATGCACTGGAAAAAGATAATTAAAGTAAGTAGGTATAATAGTCTGCTTAACCGAGGTTGACCATAGGACCATAGGCGTAGATAGGGGGGGGGGGGGCAGGTGGGCCGTGATAAAATTCTTCGACTAGCTCTTGGACTATACCTTACTAATTGAACTCAATATATCTCCTAAACTAAGACCCGATTAAATCTGTGACTTGGTGACTGATCCCGACTAATTGGCGACTAAATATGGGAGAAAACAGATCTTCGCTAGGTGCCCTATTTTTATGTGCATATTACTGTTCAAATGTGCAAAATACGCTCTTTCATATGACACCCCACATGTAGTAGCCCCACTTCGAATTTTTCAGACCCCCTTTCTGTCCTTGTTGGAAAAATATACATATATATTTTTATTTATTTCTTATTTGCAAAATAGTTGGGCAGACAGACAGACAGTCTCACCATAAGGGTTCCGTTTTACCATTTTGGTACGGAATCCTAAAAACGTGGTAAAAGAAAAGGATCGGTTGTGGGATCGCCCGCTCATGGGGATGGGGCCCGTTAGGCATGGCGGGCTGATATCAGTCGAGGATGCGGCGAATGTACAAATATCTGTCGGGGCTCTCGGGCCCCCGACTTATGGTAGTAGAAGGAACAGTGGGGTTTTAGTCGGTAGGAGTCCGACGTAACCCTCCGTTCATCCCAGACGGAGGGTTTCCATGAGGATTTCCCCACGAAAAAAAAAAAAAGGTTAGGGGCCAGGCCCCTAGAAAAAAGTCCTAGCTACGCCAATGCATAGGACTCTACCAAAAGAGAGACAAAGAAAAACGAATTTGACTGCTCTATGCCAAGAGGAATCTCTCTGCGAGAAAAATTGATCGCGTTAGATCTAGGGGTATGAAGTCGTGCACCTCGTCAGTATGAATGAGACAGTATAACTTACCATTGGAACAAGGTGCGTACAATAACTTTGATTAGCTTCAACACCGCGGCACGATTCAGAAAGACATCGGCAAAGCGCACGCCATGTGTCCTGATGCTGAAAATATTGAGTAATATTTTATATCAGTAGGATTTATATCCTGACATTTGGAAAAAGGCAGGTAGATGATGATGATGATTTATATGTGTCACTGACTCTGGCAGAGCCACCATTAGGGATTTTAATTTTGATAGCACAAAAAATTTGTCGCTAATTAGTCGAAATGTGTCGCCAAATATCAGAATTTGTCGGTTACTGGTTCAGAAGTTATAAGGGTTTATAGGTGGCCGATCTGGAGAGAGTTTCCCCAGCAGAACCACATAAATCTCAAAAACTAGGGCACCTAGCGAAGATCTGTTTTCTCCCATATTTAGTCGCCAATTAGTCGGGATCAGTCGCCAAGTCACAGATTTAATCGGGTCTTAGTTTAGGAGATATAATGAGTTCAATTAGTAAAGTATAGTCCAAGAGCTAGGTAGTCGAAGTTTTTTCGTGAACTATTCGATCTAGCTCTTGGACTATACCTACACATATAAACCCTAATATCTTTTGAACCAGTGACCGACAAATTCTGATATTTGGCGACTGATTCCGACTAATTAGCGACAAATTTTTTGTGCTATCAAAATTAAAATCCCTGATGGTGGCTCTGCCAGAGTCAGTGACACGATTTATATCCACATAAGTGTACCTATGTACTGAGGGCCTGCCCCCAGAAATATAAATCTTTTCCTAGGGCTCCCCAAGAATGGCCACAACCCGAAAACTTCGGCCCCATACTAGCTTTCAAATTTGCTAGTAACACAAACAAAATGCAAAAGTAATTAATTACCATCATGCAGGTAGTAAAGAGATCACACATGGTAGCCAAACAACCGCTACTTCTGATCATATTCCTTACATACGCGATAAGGCTGTTTTTCCTGTGATTGTCTTCGTCATCGACGTACAAAAGAGCCGAGAGAAAATTCAACGCAACTGTAGTTTTTCTTGGGGTACAATTCGCTATGATGTTACTTATTTTGTCGTATAAAGGGCTGTATGTAACAATTGCTTCAATATTATCATCCTGCAAAAAAATAGGTCTGTTTTAGAAAATTATTCTACGTTGTTATAAATAAATGTACTTAACTAAAATTGTTTCAAATTACATTTAACATTAAATAGGCAGATAAGACTGAGAATAATTTAACTTGCACATCGACGTCTGTACTACTATTTACTATTTCCAGTAATCCTGGCAAATTGAACGCCTTTCCATTTTTCATTGATGACACCACATCCTGTAATTAAATGCAGTTTGTACGCAAAAAGAATAAATAATTTACGATTTGGATGTTAAGAAGGAATGCATAAAATATTTTGAGAGCACTACGTTAGCAGCAGTGGAGGAATAGGTACTATGAGAAAGACCATGGATTCACCTTTAATATTGCGTATTGGTTACTTTTTTTATTGTCCATTGTTCTACACAACAAACGATTTACATCAATTACCATTTCAATAATTTTTTGCCAAAATATGCACAGCACATTTCAAAAAAGTTATTTTTATTTTTTACCGCCATTTGTATTTTTTTTATAGTTGCAAAAAATGCTGCATGGGCTCCTAGTCTTTTAAGAAATTTTAAAATAAACGTTTAGTTGATTTTCCATCTGTTGTAAATAAATTATCACGTTTTAGGTATTGTATTTTTCAAGAAATAATAATAAAATAAGAAATATCTTACACGCACCCTAATTATCAGCCTGGCCTTTTTCCAAGTATGTTTGGGTCAGCTTCCAGTCTATTTGGATGCTGCTGACTAAAAGTTTTTTACATGGGGCGACTGCCCGGTTACTGGGTAACACAAAGATCTTTTTATGACAGCCAGGACCAACGACTAAACGTGCTTTCTGAGGCAAGCGAAGGTTCTCGTTATGAAATATATGGTCCAGACCGACTTCGGCATGAAATTAATGGTCGGACCCATCCTCAGCAAGCGTCGCTTAACCTTGATCGATCTACCCGTGCGGCTTTTAAGTTTTACATAGCCACGAGCCCCTTTTTACGCGCAACACTACTGTTAGGTCTTTTTAATCTGTGCCGGCCGCCCGCGACGAATTGACAGTGTCAGTGTCAATGTGTGACTGTCAAAGTGTCAATGTCAAATCACATTAATCACAATCACATCACATCTAATGAAATTGAAATCTAATTTTCTAACCAATAACTGTTGGAGTGTTTTATTTTGTGAAAGAAAATTGACGATTAGAAAATAGTAAATATCTTAAGAAATAAATAGACACATACGTGTGTGAGCATGGATGTTGGAGAACTGCTTTCATTTAAGGTAAATAATAGTTGGCCCACAAAAGCTATGAGTAAAAAAACAAAATTTGTTTCGCTAGTTTTACAGTATATAGAAAACCGAACGTAATCTATACAAAATTATCTGAAGCGTGTTTATTGTTACCAAACAGCCCACACCAACGCCCAAGAGACCGAATGAAGATGACAGTGGGGACTCTGACGAAGATGGCGCGAAGGCTTCAAAAATGCGGCGAATGGCGAGGTCTAAAGCCGATCATCGTATGTTACTGCCGTTGAGTACAACCCTACCAAAGGAACCCACCATCACAGACAAGGAAAGAGAAGATATTCTGCGATTTGTTGAGACTGAAGCAACTGAGGTAAGTCATCGTGATCTTGTTTAACTTGTTTACAATACAACTAAAATCGTTGCTAGTTCGCTCTTCGCCTAGATTTGTAATACTGAATAGGTCTGTCTACTGATCTTTTGAAATTTTATCATTTTTAGGGAGACATTCTTGATGAAACTGCAGTTAAGAAATTAGTATTGAATTTCGAGAAAAAAACCCTGAGGAACAGAGAGATGAGAATTAAGTTTCCAGATCAACCAGAGAAGTTTATGGACAGTGAAATAGATTTACATGAAGCACTACAGGTTTGGTACAACTATCTTATTTAGGTATAAGCTGTGCAGCATTAAGTCAAAGTCAAATCATTTATTTCAAGTTTGCTGTTAAAAAGCACATTAGAAAATAGAATTGATTCTAGGTGCCCCTTCTAAAAGGTAGTTTTGTATGGAGAAGAATGGGCCAGAAACTCCATATTTACTCTTTTAAAATGTTTTACAATATTTCAACCTTCACTTTTGTGAACCAGCCATCAACCCTCACCTTTTTCACTTTTGTGTGACAATATATCAAAATGATCAATCTTTTGATTGATTGGTGATAGTTTAAAGAGTAAACCCATCCCACAACTATTGATTTTTATAGTTATAGTTTAGATTTATTCCCACACATACACACAGTGTTAGTTTTAGTGTACTTTAGCAGAGGAGCCAATGAGAATGCTCAGTCACCCATCAGTTTGTTATGTGAACACACACACTGACACCACCTGACAATCTTTGTCAGATGGCAAAAGTTACCTAAAAGAAAAAGTCTTTTTTTTTTACATTTGTTTTCAGGAGCTGAGTGCAGTAGCAACAGTTCCGGACCAGTACCCCTTACTAGTAGACTTGAAGTGTATAAACTCACTGTTGGAGTTATTGTCACATGATAACACAGATATATCTACCAAAGTTGTGCATCTGCTGCAGGTTGGTCTACTTTGTTTGGTATCTATCTGTTAACAGTTATTTTCACATTAACCTTTTGAACGCCACAGTCATGTATGATGACAAACCAAAATGTGTCCAGAATGCCACGGTTCGACTACATGACAGACTTTGACGCAGAGGGCACGTTTTTTAAATGTGCTTTCCGAGGCACGGAGGGGTCTTGGTATGTGAAGATGGTCACCCATCCACAGACCAACCGCGGCAAGCGTAGCTTAACCTGATCGATCGACCTGTGCGGCTGTTATCATTTAGCCACGCGCCCCTCAAAAAAAGCATCCCATCATCATTCTGCCTCGGGCATTTAAAAAAATATAATTATCTAAAATAATATTTGCTGTTTCATATGAAAACTGATGAAAAATTACTACTTAGTCATGTGCTGAATTCATGGCTACAGTTTGCACATCGATTTCCCTGCCACCCTGTATTATATTATGGCTAATGGGAACACCACAGATATAGATAGACCTAGATAACGCAAGTATCACGAACTGTATGAAAACCAAGCGTGCCATTTTTTGACTACCTACTATGACGTCAAAAGCTCGCGCTCTCGCTCACGCTTACCCAGCCAGCAGTACACAGGACTGAGCGCGAAAGTGGCGGCTTATGATTTTTTATCGTAAGCTGGTGCGATTTTTGGCACGCGAAGTAGTTGCTCTTGCGTTATCTAGGTGTATCTATATCTATGGGGAACACCCAAATATTCCGAAATATTTTATTCCGAATTTCGATGTTCCGATTTTCAACAGTCCGAATTTCAGAATACCTAAGAATTATAATGTCTATTATTAAAAATCACGAAATTTATTTTACCGAACATCATAAATGCGATTTGTTTTCCGATTTTCATATGTTCGCAGAATTAAATGCTCGATGGGTTCTCGGTCCGAAAAACGATACCTATTCCGATTTTCAATACTCCGAATTATCTTTTCTTCTTACGCTATATACTTTCGTTACCGTTACCGCACCCGAATTCAACGAACGCTATAGGTGACATAGGATGCAAGAGCGAGCGAATGACAATATAAATACCTTTACCGTACATTTAAATCAAGTAGTATCGCAGTGAAAATCTTTCGTGGTAACGTGCATCGAAATCAAGTAGTATTGCAGTGAAGATCTATCGCGGTAACGTGCATCGAAGTGTAGTGGCGTCGCAGAAACGGTCTTTCGCAGTAACGTGCATCGCATTTTTGTAGCATCGTTTTAGCATTTATCGATATTTTGTGCGTCGAAATTCCGTATTCTACTCGTATATTTGTCTTGCTATTCAGTTTTACAAGGCGTTTTTATTTCGGAATTCTAATTAATCGGAATTCGTATTTTTGAGGTTTCGAATTATCATTAATTCGGACTTTTTGTTATTCGATCTATTGAAACTCGGTATTTTTAGAAAAAAATTATTTTTATAATTCCGTAAATATTAAATTACGGAATTATAAAAATAGGATGAATGATAAATCGGAGTTGTTATATTAGGAATTTTGAACCATTCGGAATTATGAAAATCGATATTTTGAAATTCGTATTTGTGACTGTCGGAATAAAGTTTTACGTATTTATGTACCCATGGCTAATGAATCAATATTTTGTAGGAATTTACAGATGTGGATATACTCCATGAAAGCGAGGAGGGTGCCGATGAGTTGATCAATGCTCTGGCAGAGGCAGAGGCACCGGCCTTGTTACTGCACAACCTCGCGCGCCTTGATGAAACAGTGCCTGATGAGAGAGATGCTGTACATGACACTCTAGGTAATGCTATGGTCCACTAAAGTAATCATGATAACAGGTTGTGCATCTTTGTATTTGACTACGAACAACCAGCGGGTAATTGCCTAACCCACTAACAGTAGCAATGGCTTTCATTTTGACAGTTCAACAACATTAATTGTGTTATTTACGTTGTTGAGCAGACAATTTTTTTGAATATATTTATGAAACAATGGATTAGCTATACCCTTAAAAATAAATCAGGTTGTCATTGTAAGTGTGTTAAGCGAATTAGGGTGCTGCGGGGCAATTGCGTAACACATTATCAATCGGAATCGGTTTCATTTTAACAGTTCAACAACATTCTTTGCGTTATTTACGCGTTGAGCAGACAATTTTTTGGATCTTATGAAGCAATGGATTAGCAATTTGCTTCAAATGTTTCAAATTCCGATTGATAGTGTGTTACGCAATTAAGGTGCTGGTTTCAGTTTTCATCCAGTAGAATAAAAAGTATTTCAACAGTAGACAACAAATATGATGATACTGTACACAGTAGTATCTCTTGTGTTATGCTCTACATACTTCTTTTTAATAAAATATAATTTATTTAACAGGTATCATAGAAAACCTAACTGAATTTAGAATTGAATTGAGTTCAGAAGTCGCTAAGCAGGGTTTCATGCAATGGATACTCAAAAGACTGAAGGTATGCATCATTATGGTCAACTTAACTTTATCTAGCTCTTTTAGTGCATTTTACAGAAATATTTCTGTTTATTTTTGCAGTTAAAAGTGCCTTTTGATGGTAACAAGTTATATGCCACAGAAATTTTATCAATTTTGCTGCAAAATACTCCAGATAACAGAAAGTTGTTAGGAGAGCTTGATGGCATAGATGTTTTATTGCAACAGTTGGCGGTAAGTGTCCAATATTATTTGTAGCAGGAACAAAATTATATCGCATTTCAATTCGACTGCATTGCCTCAAAACGAAAGTAAGTACAATAGCAGGGAAACTTCTTGAACAAATGGCGCCGATTTTGCAGGTCCACCTCGGCTTTGCAAGGAAAACCGCCCCGCGCTCCATACTTTCCTCAAATGAACCAATATTATAGTTTTTCGCGCATTGTTGCTTCTATTATAACTACGGACGGTGTTAGCACGTCAACGTGAGATTATGCCCTAATACAAAACATAAGATGGATAGTTTATTCAATCCTTTTCTATTAACCCCCTTACTAATAAACGTATTATCCAAAGGTCGTCTTTAAAAGATCACTCTTAGCGATAAGACCACCCATTATGTCACCTTTTGCAAAATCTGTATATTTATGTCTGTAATTTATATGGAGGACATAATAAAGAGTATTCTATTCTATTATATCAGATGAATAGTTACACACCGATTTCTCTGTTTAAGTCGTCAGTAATTTGGCTTTCGAAAGAAGAAGACAAAGTTTACACAACTTTGTCTTCTTCTTTCGAAAGTCAAATTACTATACAGACGCCATACAACGTTTATTAGTAAGGGGGCAAATAAAATACTCTTCGAAGTGTAACCTTTGAGTATTCCCGTACAGTTCTACAAACGTAACGATCCAGCCGGTGCAGAAGAACAAGAGGCTATGGAGAACATGTTCGACTCGTTGTGTTGCGCGCTCATGGAGCCGTCCAACCGCGACCGCTTCCTGCGCGGAGAGGGCTTGCAGCTCATGAATCTTATGCTCAGGTATAGTACTTACTAGCGACCCGCCCCTGTTTCGCTCGGATTTAAGACTTTGCAAAACATCGAGGTTACTTAATTATATTTCAGTTTAATATTAATGCATTAAACACATAACCCTTCAAGAATAAATTCTCTAAATGATGGTGAAAACCTCATCGAAATCCGTTGTGTAGTTTGGAAGACCAACACGGTCACACAGATGACACGAAATCAAAATCCATTTAAATCAGCACTTTTCGAACGTCAAAATTACAAAAGACAGTTCCCCAAAACACCCGCTCTTCACCACTTCCTAGTGCTTTCGCTGGGAAGAAGACGAAAAGCGACTTAGATTTATAATATTATGTGTTTATGAGTTTCTTCTATTAATCTCCTTACTCTTAGCTCCTCGAGTTACACCTGTAAATTGCGAATCCATCTTTCGAAAACTACAGCTGACACAAAGGCCATGGTCAAACATTGGACGCCAACAATATCTACGTCTGACGCTTTATGCTGCGGTGTACGAAAATTTGGTTCCCTACCCTAAAATTAACCCAGAATGAAAGTGTTCTTCATAAAAACTTTTCTTTCAGGGAAAAGAAAATGTCTCGGAATGGATCACTGAAAGTGCTCGACCATGCACTCGCAGGCCCCGAAGGTCGCGACAACTGCAATAAGTTTGTTGACATTTTAGGACTTCGCACCGTCTTCCCGCTGTTCATGAAAACTCCCAAACGGAAGCGAATATTAACAGTCGATCAACATGAAGGTTCGTACGAACATCGTTTAATTTAATTTGTATCATCAATAATCTTTGAAATAAACAGAAAATTGCAAATAATCTGTGTCGAAATGTGCAGGACATACATAAAGCACATTTTCTTTCGGCTTTTAATCATTTGAGACCAATACTTATCATCATCTGCCTAGCCTTTTCCCAACTATGTTGGGGTCGGCTTCCAGTCTAAGTGTATCCGACACCTGAATACCAGTATTTTTACATGGAGCGACTGCCTTTTTTTTTACGTGGAGAAATGCTCATGCATTCTGCACTACCACCGGGAGATAGTGCAGTTATGTGGGACTCTAACCCACTAAAACTCCACGGTGTCCTCCTCTGCCGCTTATGGCGGGAACACGGGCACGCGTTAGCACTCATCCGTGAACCCGCCGCGGCTGTCCGTCACCGGACCCTCCTCCGGGGAGTACTCCCCATCACCGGCGCACCAGAACACATAGCACGCCGTGACCACCCCAGGGACCAAACCAGCACATGGGCGCCAGACGACCCCGTCTCTGCCACCCTTGGTCCCCCTGCGACGGGTCAGGTCATTGGCCCCGCCGCCTGCCAATTTTCGGCCGCAGAGGATAGGGAGAGTGGCCAACGTCATACCAACACTCCTCTTCCCCTGCGGCCCCACCGCGTCCGCCATCGAACGGTGGCGACCCCGTCAAGGCCGCGGAAGGTAGGGAGAGCGGCGCACCGTAATACCGGTACTCCTCTCCCGCCGCGGCCTCCAACCCTCAGCCTCGATGCCTCCGATACGACATCGCGGCCCGCCTCAGTTGCGATGTCGCCCAAGCGGCACCGCAACCTACATTTTGGCCGCTACGTCGTCGGCTTGTCGGCAAAAGCCCTGACGAGCGGCCCCTCCTCGGGTTCCTCTTCGCTTCACCGTGGGTGTCCAAGCCACGGCTACTGAGCCCCCCCGCCTCGACAATGCGGGAACCCACCGGGGGGGGGGGGGATGGAGCGGCTGCCTGTCTGACCTCCACAACCCTGTTACTGGGTAATACGATACCCGTAACGACTGTCAAAGATCCACGAATGACAGCCGGGACCAACGGCTTAACGTGCTTTCCGAGGCACGGAGGGGTCTCGGTGTGAAAAGATGGTCACCCATTCACAGACCAACCGCGGCAAGCGTAGCTTAACCTGATCGATCGCCCTGTGCGGCTGTTAGTATTTAGCCACTGAGACCAATACTTATATTAGCTTTTTTTTTCCTCAGAACATGTTGTTTCCATAATCGCCTCAATGTTACGCAATTGCCAAGGCAGCCAAAGGCAACGGTTACTAGCGAAGTTCACTGAAAATGACCTTGAAAAGGTGGACAGGCTCCTAGAGTTGCATTTCAAGTATATGGATAAAGTGGATCGCACCGAGAAAGAAATGGAGGTAATTACTATGAAACGTTAAACAAGCATTAGAAAGGGTATCACCTGCCGAGTCCGACGACGCACGCCCAATAATAGATACTGGCAGATATTTGAACATACTACACCTCCTCTATACTCTATAGTTTGTGTAGTTGTTTTATTTTACTGATATAAATATTTGTTGAGATGATACTGTGTGAGCGAGAGCGAGTGTGAAGATGGCGGTGTGCACGTTACATTGACCCGCACTGGGCCCGCGTGGTGGATTACAACCCACTCCCTCTTACAGAGAGGAGGTTCGTGTCCCAGCAGTGGCAACATTATAGGCTGACTATGGTGTGCACGTTGCTGCGTAAAGACGTTATGAGATTATAAGACGATTTAAAATTAAAGTTACGTTGAATTCCCATATATTTTATTTTATGTATTTGTTCACAGCAAGAAGGAGATGAGTTGGATGACGATGCGCAGTATCTAAGACGGTTGTCTGGTGGACTCTTCACATTACAACTCATTGACAGGATTATTTTGGAGGTAAACTGTATTTATTCTTGTTTTTTATTTCGTACAAGGTTTTTTTGGATTTGCCTTACCATTTTTGTTGTTATAGGTTTGTACTGCGGGCTCGTCGTCAGTAAAGCAGCGTGTACAACGTGTGCTATCTCTACGTGGAGGATCGCTGAAGATTATTCGACACGTAATGAGAGGTAAGTCGCGTATTTCACTTTCCGAGTTCAATTCGAGACATCACTGCTTTTGTCTACAAAATCATCGGTTAATATTGTTTTTATTTACGCAAAAGTATGCTTTAATTGACGTTAATGCGACTAACCTTGTTTTGTTTTTACAAAACAGTTTACACGATTTGTCTATAGATTAATTGATGGCATTTATTTGACCACAACCTTCGTCTAATATTGTTGGATTACGTTTAAAGCTGTGTTAAAAAGACATTGATCTTGATCCTCGACCATTTTTTTTTAACGTGGAGAAATGTTCATACATTCTGCACTACCACGGGGAGATAGTGCAGTTATGTGGGACTCTAACCCACTAAAACTCCACGGCGTCTTCCTCTGCCGCTTACGGCGGGAACATGGGCACGCGTTAGCACTCATCCGTGAACCCGCCGCGGCTGTCCGTCACCGGACCCTCCTCCGGGGAGTACTCCCCATCACCGGCGCACCAGAACACATAGCACGCCGTGACCATCCCAGGGAACATCCAGTACATGGGCGCCAGACTACCCCGTGTCTGGGCACCCTTGGTCCCCCTGCGACGGGTTAGGTCATTGGCCCCGCCGCCTGCCAATTTTCGGCCGCAGAGGATAGGGAAAGCGGCCAACGTCATACCAACACTCCTCTTCCCCTGCGGCCCCACCGCGTCCGCCATCAGACGGTGACGACCCCGTCAAGGCCGCGAAAGGTAGGGAGAGCGGCGCACCGCATTACCAGCACTCCTCTCCCGCCGGGTCCTCCAACCTTTAGCCGTGATGCCTCCCATACGACATCGCGGCCTGCCTCAGTTGTGATGTCGCCCAAGCGGCACCTCAACCTACTTGTAGGCCGCTACGTCTCGCGTCGTCTGCTTACCGGCAAAAGCCATGACGAGCGGCCCCTCCTCGGGTTCCGCTTCGCTTCACCGTGGGTGACCAAGCCACGGCTACTGAGCTCCCGCCTCGACAATGCGGGAACCCACCGGGGGAGTCCTCGACCATCTTAGTCCAACTGTTACAAGCACAAGAAAATCGTTTGAATCTTCATTGGTGGCAGTCATTTTGATCGTCACACATCAATGTGTAATTCTATTGCCGATAACCAATAATGCTCTTATTGTTGCAGAGTATGCGGGTAACCTCGGTGACGCCGGCAGCGAGGAGTGGCGCCAACAGGAGCAACAACATATACTGCAACTTGTAGATAAATTCTAAATATTATACTGTCTTTTACTACTATGCTTGTTTGTTTTATTGTTACAATACACATAGTCAAAGTTGTTTTTTTCATGGGTAGTTACGAAAAAAATAATGTTGTGACGGCTCCCACACTGAACTGTCTCAAGAATCGACTGGAGTAGTATTTTTCTCTATGATCTCTACGTTGACGTCGTGATGGGACTTGCACGCTCCTGTGTACTTGTGGTCTGTGCGTACTTAGCCGAAACAGGTCTAGTATGAGAAGTCAGACCAAGAGAGTCACACTGGCTGGTGCGGTGTGACAATCTGGTATGACTACGAGTCCGCACCACATTTAATGCCACTTCTACTTGCATGATAAGAGGTCATGCAAGCTAAAGTAGAATTGTAGTTAATGATTAAAAAAATATACAGGTAACAATCGAATAATTTTATTGTATGCATATTTAATTAAAAATTATAAAATTGACTAACAGTGACCAATAAAAAACTACATAAAAATAATTCTGCACAACTTCTCCTTTTTTTTAAATTAAGAGTGCGTAATTTAAAAAAATTAACATTTAACATAAATATTTTTTGTGCTAACATAAGATACTTGCTTTCATAAATTCGCTTAAGCCCCGGTTCAATAAGGAACCCTTTAAATTAAATCTAAGTGACCATTACACCAACAGAATAATTATATAGATAATTATTATGTTGTAGTATTTGGCAATCGATTGTATAGTTGTCTACAACATTCTAATGATTCACGTCTCTATTATGGTGGGTATACATATGTGAGACGTAACATTAAATGTAACAACTAGCGTTTTTGTTTTAATGTGTGATACATTTCATGCTGCATGTGTGTCGGTAAAGTGCCACGACAACATGGATTTGTCTTCAAATGCTAAACTGGTCCAAAAAAACGCATACCTACTGTACAATACAATGTTTATATTTCATAGTAATAATAACTATTAATCTTTACATTTTATATCCCACTATTTTACTAGCTTTTCATTTCATGAAAACAACTATCAAAAGATTACTAGTCATATCAACTAGGTTATTATTAACCAATATTAATTTCTGCCAAAACTGAAACTTTTGGGGTTGGATCTCACCGAGGCGTTCGGTTCTAACGCAACTCCAAACGCTTCAAGGTGCGCTCGGCGCATGCGTCGCGCAAACGACCTACTTGCGTTGACTCGCGCCTCTAACACAAGTAGGGGGTCGTGCGTTTGCGAACCTTTATGGCACTTTACATAAAGTAATCGAATTTTGACGCAGTGCCGAGCTGATAAATACTTTTATCAAAAGGATATCTCTGTAAAGTTTCAGTTTTTCAACAGATAATATTTGAAGTTGAAAGAATTTTTAACAGATCCAGTATCTGTTCCTATCACATAATTTGTCGAAAACTTTAATTTATAAGTTATGCTGTCGGTATATAAAATTGTGACCAGCTTTATCACCCTCTCCAAAATGTCCTACTTTTTACTTCACCATTCACAACCATTCTATATTCTTTTCATTGTACATATTTACATGTTGCGTGAGTTCATCGTTTATTTAACATACATGACAATTTGTTATACAATGCCCTGGAAATGTTTTAGCTAATACTGCTTTAAATGCCAACTGGCGCAAAAAATATGTGCACCACAGTGTGTGTCTAAAAATAATTCATTAACAGCATGAAGAATAAGAAACCTTTGCCAAACATAAAGAAATATATTCTAATAAAACTTGCAGAATGTTTATAATATAAACATTCCTCGTTTCCTGTAAATACCTTGAACTATAACAAGAACATAGATAAGTACAGTAGTTGCTCTAAGTAAACTGATATTTTCTAAAACCATTAATTTGTTACATCTACATTATACTATATGTAACCTATGTGCAAGTGGAAATCATTTAACAGAATATTGAAAGTATTACAAACTAATAAACATTCGAAATAAAAACTGTCCGTTTTATTACAAAAAATGAAATCCAACTTTAGCTCTAGCCTAAACTTTTGAGTCAGTATTTGTAATTCAAACTTTATTTCGATTTAGGCAACGACAACTTAGCACCAAACTAAGCTGCCATTGTTGTATACACAACTGCATTTCTATAACAGTTAGGTTCTTAATTCAATAACTGTCTCGGTGGTGTAAACCCGATCTAAAGAAAAACCTTAGGGTTTATCTTCTTTATTTCACACTAAGTCGCGATTTTAATCACTAGGAAATTTGCTCAGACTCGAATTACAAAAAGGTTTCACTTTGTAGTTGTCTATAGCCGTAAATGTTATAAAATGCTAGATTTTTTGTTAAATCTAAGGTAAGGTCACATTGGGGTCTCTCTATTCTAAATAACTCGTGTGTAATATTATATATATATTTAAGATAATTATCACTTCTAATTCGAATAAATCTCGTCACAAGATATAAGTTGCAATCTTGTCACTGGGCGAGCAGTGACGGGAAGATGCGACGTCACAAAAACACTGGGGAATGTTAAAATAAATACGAATTAAATTTCACTTGTATCCTGTGCCGAACATTAGGTTAATATTATAGTAACAGACTAAGGTAGCGATGCCGTCCTGTACATCTAGTCAGAGTAAACAAAGTAAGGCAACTCTAATTACAAATAACAACAACGACAACTATGTCCTAAACTAGACGCGTGACGCGCGAGGCCGAACTACGGAACAGAAATACACAATAAATCTATCACCATCATGTTAAATGTTTCCGACAGACGTTGAATTTAATTTTTACATTTTTAATTCGAAGTTTGACTTCCTGTCTTTGGTTATAATTTTTCGTCTTTATTTTTATTCGATTTTCCTGTTCTGCACTCTGAACAGATTATTGCTAAGGCGTATAATGTTGCAAATGATTAACAACTTTATTGGAACTGTTGAATGGGGCAGAGCGTTTGTTTTAAATGGCGCCTAGTAAATAGGTACACAGATGTCATTGTATAACAAGTAGTTAGAAGTGCTTCGCACAGAAGGCACGGTGCCGGCTCGACCGCGGTTAGGGACAGTCCTTGCTCATCATCTTGCTGAACGCTTTCGGAATGTCTTCGTTGGTCTTCGACACGGTGCTACTGCCCAGGAGTGTGGGCGCAGGGAACGTGCCCATTTGTATGCTGTGAGCAGTCTTCAGGAGGTCGTAGTTGATCTTTTCGGTGACCACTGAATCTTTCCTGGAAAATAGTTTTTTTTTTTCAGAACCATAGGTTGTCATCTTAGTTCATAATTTAATTGTATAGTTTAAAAGCGAACCCCCGCACGGTTTTTTCGATTTGACAAAACATCGAGAATTCTTTTTGATATTACATAATTATTTCGCAATCAAGTCGTATCTGGTACGCCAACACCAACCTGGTGGCGCTCGACAGAGTCTTGCTTGAGTTCGTGGGAGTCGAAGAGAGAGCTACAGTAGCGGTGTGCAGCCTCTCTTGGACATTGGACATCGTACGGACAACATGTGCTCAGAAACTGTCTCGCGTTCGGCATCGTTGAGTTGTGCACCTACAGTGATTCGCTAGTATGATAAATTTGTTCGTAAAATTATAATTCGATTGGAACTGCAAACGGTTTTTCTATTGCGCAATAACCAACACTACCCATAGTACGCCCACAATAGTTAAAATATGGCTGATGATAACGAGACAGACGTAAAGATAAACTACGATAACATGGCGCGCCCCTCCATTACTAATAATAATGAGCGATTAATGACGTGACTAGTCGAGCAACAAATCCGTGGATTTTTTTTTGTTTGACGGCCGTCTCATTACGCACATGCGTTGTGAATCTTGGTGGTGCGTTGTGAATACTTTCACAAATACTTTCAAACGTTTTGAATTTTGGAGGGGCGCGCCATGTTATCGTAGTTTCTCTACCGTAACTTATATATGACGGAGAACGTCATAATTATATAAGTTCAACATTAATGTATTTACATTTTTATTACCTTATAAACCTTCCTGAATAAAATCTCAAAGTAATGGTGAAAACTGCATCTAAATAGGTTGCGTAGTTTAGAAGAACAACAGGCAGTCACGAAAAGAGACTTTAATATTCGTCACACGATCCGATTCTTCAGCTACAAGCGTACAAGGAAACTGCTAACTTCAGACTGATAAATGGCCTATTTAACCACCACAAGATAAGTTTCGTTAACTTATCTGGCGGAGGGTTTTTGTTGCTCTTTGTAGAAATTTGACAGTCGTCACGGTGTAGTCAGAAGCCCGAAAGTCTGACATCCAGTCTTACCAAGGAGTATCGTGTTCCCCAGTAATTGGGTAGTGGAGGACAGATAGGCAGTTACTTCATGTAAAATACTGGTATTCAGCTGCATCCGGTTAGACTGGAAGCCGACCCCAGCATAATTAGGAGAAGGTCGGTAAGATGTACTCACATGTACTGCGGGTGCGAGGTGACGAAGTTCCTCATCCACGTTGCCATGGTGGAGATCTCGCCGGAGGAGCGGCGCGCGATGAGCTTGAGGTACTGCTGCACGGAGCAGTGCGTGTCCGCGTCCACGTCCATGCCGGAGAGGTACGACTCGATCAGGGGGATCAGGCCCGGGAACACACCGTCCTGATGGAATGAAATAAATTATTTATCTTTGTAGGATGAACAGCTTATAAAATGTGAAACGTTGATGTCGTAAGTAAAAAAAAAGCCAATTTTAAATTAAATAAAAGTTAAAATGGAATGGATCCTGCCTGCTTCCAACTTTTATTTAATTTAAAATGGGCTTGTTTTTAGCTTTAAGTTTTTTGTGTATGTTAATCATCTACTCCATTTATTAAAAAATCAACCGCAAATGGTGTTACTTGCTGATGACATTTCCTTAATTTTTAAGGTAAATAGACGTGCTACAAATTTTGACGACATAAATTAAATGCCCTACTGTAGGTTCAAAATTGGTTCACTGCTAATAATTTAGTATTAAATGGAAATAAAACTAAGTGCATAAGATTTTCTTTACCAAATGTCAAGGGTAGTGATTGTGAGATAATATTGAATCAAGAGAAACTAGAATTTGTCGAAAAAACTGTTTTCCTAGGGATCACGCTCGGACTCAAGGCTACAATGGGGTCCTTATTTAACATCTCTTGCAGGACAGCTAAGTTCAGCAGCTTATGCTGTCAGAAAAATCCGTCAATTTACTGATGTAGATACCGCGAGACTAGTCTATTTTAGTTACTTTCATAGTATCATGTCTTACGGTATTTTACTTTGAGGACGGGCTGCAGACATCGATTCTATTTTTATTCTGCAGAAAAGAGCCATCAGAGCTATACAGGGTGAGTCTTCATAATGTGCACATATCGAAATGAGGGAAACTAAGCTTAATTTTATAGAGGAAAAAAAAATAAAAAAAAACATTTGTAGCATTTTTAAAATTCTTGTTCGCTGCTGTGACCCCTGTGTAAACAATCGCCCTCAATTGAGAATTATGGTTTTTTTTAACAAAAATCTGATATTTTTTCATCAATTTTTATAATAATTGTAAAATTACTCGATAAAAACCCTTTTTTATTACTTTAAATTATTTTTCATCGTATCAGATTTCTAAACGTAAAAATACCATGTCTAAAACTCAATCAAAACATTTCCTATCACTGTTAAAGAAAGGCACCATACTTTAGCAGGTAAAGATCCTTTTAAATATTTTTTATTTTTTCAAATATTTTTTCCGTCGATAAAATTAAGCTATGTTTCCCTCATTTCGTTATGTGCACATTATGAAGACTCACACTGTATATAATCTCCGCAGGCGCGATTCTCTAAGGGAACTGTTTAAGGAAATTAACATCATGACGGTGCCTTGTCAATATATCTACGAAAACATCATGTATGTAAGGAAAAACTTCCATCTTTTTACCCGACTGCGCGACGCAAAGGAGTGGTAATGTGTTCATCAGCCTATGTATGTATGTTTGTATGTTCCTTTGAAGCACTATACAGACCAAACGCCTGGGCCGATTTTTATGATTCACACGTCAATCGATTCCTCTTAGTCCGGCGAGTGTCACTAAAGACATGACGTTAGTGAAAATTCAATATGGCGACTACTATGTATGTATGAATGTCTTCAAAAAAAATTTTTTTTTCTCGACACCTATCGAGTGGGGTATCAAAATAAAGGGCTTTAAAAGACGATTACAAAAATATAAACAACTTATATGGTTAAAAGTAATTCGAAGTGACAAATCGTAAAAAACACGTACCAAGAACTAAATCGTCAGCGAAATCTTTCACATTTAATTTTGTAAACTAAAAAGCTGGAAATAAAAAAAGTTATTAAAAAAAATGAAAAACCCGACTGCGGTAAAAAACTTAAGTTAAAAGAACTGAAAAGCTAAAAACAAGCCCATTTTAAATTAAATTAAAGTTGGAAGCAGGCGGGACCCATTTGAATTTGAAAATACAATAAAAATGGTATGGGTCCCGCCTGCTTCCAACTTTTATTTAATTTAAAATGGGTTTTTTAGTCGGGTCTTTATTGCCCGTGATTCGTCACAAATCATCGCGGACCGTAATGACGTGACCATAGATTGTCATCTTAGTTTAATTTTATGTTTTACTAACTGCGCCCCGCGGTTTCACCCGCGTAAATGTCGATCCCGTGGAAATATCGGGATAAAAAGTAGCCTTTAAATTAATCCAGGGTGTCAGCTACCTCCATACAAATTTTTTATCAAAATTGGTCTAGGCGTTTGAGCGTGAAGAAGTAACAAACATATACACACACACACTCACAAAGTTTCGCCTTTATAATATTAGTGTGATTAGCGACCCGCCTGCTTCGCACGGCTTATACGATTTGACAAAACATCGACAATTATTTATTTATATAAGTTTAACATTTATAATGTATTTTCATATTTATTACATACTTTATTTATATATTTTAGACCATAATAAGGAAAAGTATACACACTCCGGATCGATTGTTTTACTGTCAAGTACTTAAAGCAGGTTAAATTAGATCATCGTATTTTTTTTTTTCACATGTTCTGTTATTACTAATTGAACTTGGACGATAAAGCACTTATGGGAAGTGTGGAGATGGCGTTTGATTAGATAACAAGTATGTTTTATCGCTGCCATTAAATGCGTTATCTTCATGTCGATTGTAAGGGAATATAAGCATGAACTAGAGATGCGCCGGGTACTCGTTTATTATTCGGTAGTCGGTACTCGGCCATTTTAGAGGTTCTCGTTATCGGCCGAATAACTCGGTTTGACTGCCGAGGTACTCGAAAAGAACTCATAAACTTATAACCTCACCTCTTTACAATATTAATGTAGATTAGTCATTGTCAGAAAAATCACTTGAAAAAAACGAAAATAATTCTTTAATTAAATAATCAGCATCTCGTGGTTATCTTAGATATTGGTCTCACTCTATAGCGATGGCACTTTTCGGATCTTCACGCCTGTTGATGCTAACTCCTCGAAGAAATGCCAAAAACTTACATGACATTCTTTTATAATATTTGAAGCGTTTCGTACGTTCCCAATACCTGCGTTAACTAAACCGAGTCGGCAGAGTACTCGGTTACTAGGTAAAACTTGTACTCAGCGCATCTCTAGCATGAACATATTTCGTCGACACAATCTGTTTGCACCGCCGTCATCTAAAACTGTCGCCAGAGCTGAGTCCCCTGTGTGTCGTACTCTAAGGATGCTTAATGCCCTCCTGGCCACCAATCCTGAATGTGATCTGTTTGCCGATGAATGGAGTAGAATTATGCGGGTATGTCTGATGTTTTGTGAGAAGAAGTATGCTATGGTGTCCTCTATTATATGTTAGTAGTTGAAATTTTATATCTACCATACCTGTTTATTTTATTTTATGTTAATTAATGTAATTGGTGTTACCGTTTTAATTAACAATAAACAAATCAATTTTTTGCCGCATATGCAAACACCGCACCGTGTTAAAACTATTGTTATAAGTCATATGGCAGATTACCAGCCGCGACTTGCGAGTTTGATCCTAATGGGTACATTTTCGCTGGTATCACGTTAAAAACCCAGGTACATAGCAAAATATTATTTAAGGAAAACATTATATTTATCTTCCTCAAACGTAAATCATTCATCCTTCCATCATCATCAATCAGCCACACTTTCCTTTCCTTCTTTTTCCTTTCTTGATGAATACTCAAAATTATCCTTAAAAAAACCCGTGGTATGACACGATTACATATGTTCTTACGAACAACTCTATGGTCAGTTTCCCTCCCAAAGAGCGTAACAACCCGTAATATTCTGATCCCGGATATTTCTTGGTAGTTCAAAACATAAACTCCACGACCGGCGAGGCCGAATTAAACATCCTAGGCTATATTTACAACGGCATGAGTATGAGTAATGACATTATAATTAAATATAATATGAGAAAACACTACTTGCCCTCCTTTTTACCCAAAAAGAAGAAACAAAAATTACAGAAAAACCAGACAAGGTATACGCTTCGGTAATCTTCGTGTTTCCGAATTAGTACGAACTTCGCGCCACAGCCCTACAGCAGAGGCAAAGCCATTATAGTTTAGCACAGCCGCGCTTTGTCATAGTGCATTCTATGGGGTTAGCTACTCCGGTCGCAGATTATCATTTGTCACTACAAAAGTTTGTCGGAACTGTATAGATTATAGATTAATATAATATTGTAATCATGGTAAAACAACTTCCATGATTGTTTATCCAACAGTTCTATATTAGATCTCATAATCAGGCGTTCGTATTTCCGAAGACAGACGACTATTCCCGTAACGGATATTTACGACGTCTGAAAAAAAGATATGGGGTATTGTGGTAAGGTCTTACCTTTCCATTAACAATTTCGTCGATAGTCATCTCGGTGTACAGTTCGGCGGGGTCGCACGTCTGCTTGGCGAGGTCGGTGGGAGCGCCCACATCGCGACGCCACCAGAACTTCTCGCTGAGGCAAGCATTCCGCCTTTGTGCACGCTGCATGTTTTCATCCACCTGATAGTACAAAAAATATGCATACATAGGCTAGGATTTCTTTGTGATGAGAATGCTCCAGTCGTTTGTCGAAAATCTCGGCAGTGTGTTTTTTTAAATATATGAACTTTACTCTTTTATTTACGTTAACAATTAGAGTTCGTATTGGCATTCAAAAGACTTTTCCGTGTCAGGTAGTCATATTTCTACGGAACATAATAGTAATCGGGAAATCAAAAGTATGACTACTTTCGACGACCTTTGAACGGATGAGGTAAACCATATAACAAGTATGGGGACGCTATCAATAAAACCGCACGTTTTATTTCACCACAAGGTTTCCTGTTTGTAAGGCGTCGATAAACTAGCATGTATGACACATTGATTGTTCTTTATATTTAAACTAATACACATTTATGTTTTTACCCGAGTCTGCGTGGAAGTCGGAAAACAGTAAAAAACAAATACACGCAAGGATGTGAAATAATAATGTTGCATTGAGTAAACAACGATATACCTACGCATTAAATTACCAGAATGTATTGACAAAATAAATTATTAGATCAATTCAAACACCCCTTCAGATGTTATAAGCGTTTAGGTGGCCGTAATGGGGTTGATGCTAGAAGCTTAGCCGCGAGAGAGCGCCCAGTGTTTGTCTCCAATCTTGCATGAAAACCAATTGGCGGCAAGACTGAACACTGAGCGCCATCTACGAGAAACTAATTTGCCAGTTTTCTTCCCCATTACTTTTCATCAAATAACACAAACTCACCTTGCTAATAGGCATGACGAAGTTAAGTCGGTAGGACAGTATGACCCTGGTGAGCAGCACGACGAAGCAAACGTACGCGGCGTTCTCGAAATCAGTGAGTTGCGCCTCGCACGGACGGAACTCCACGCGCCAGCCGATCGGGGAGTTCGGCGGCGGCGGCTTGAAGCGCATCGTCTGCCAGTTCGTTGATTGGATGTTCTAAACATAAAGTATGGGGATTCGTTTAGAAATTAAGTATTTTTAAGAAGCGGGTTTTGTCCCTTCTTATATTGTTTTTTTTTTTCAATTACGACGAAGCCCAAAATAAGGGAAGTGTCTTTATTGAATGATAAATTACTTATTTTCCGTAAGTAAGTTTGTACAAACACTTTTACACGTCAATAACAATATTACTTCCCTATTCACTCATGATGAATTTCTAAACAGCTCTTGGCATTCCGGATTTTCGGGGTGTAAATTGAAACCGAAAAGACTGGCCTACAATATCACAAGACCAGGTGTGTGGAAAAGGGAAAGTGAAGCCTTTGCCCAGCAGTGGGGCGGTACAGGCTAAAATTGAAATTGAGACGAGGAGCTGAGGGTGTTACACACATACATTCATACACGTTACAATTTGTCTTTTAAGTATGCTTAGCGTTAAAAAACCAGGCCGTTATACGTTACGTTACGTTTATATCTGCAGTACACAATAAAAGCCCACTTACTTCAAAATGATCAGTATCATTATTGTCGTCCTGGTGAACCTTCTCAGAGAACAGCGAGACGGTGTCCCTAATGAAGAGGTGCGCGACGTGCAGCGCGAGCGGGTGGTCGATGCCGCCCTCGCGCAGGCGCCGGTATAGCGCCTTGTCGTGCACTATGTTGATGTCGTTGTACCTGACACACGATACTACACTATTGTATCGAAAATACCACCAATTGTATATAACACAGGCGCCATCTCCGAGCGAGAGAATCGCGGCGATAGTCTCGCCGTGCCATTACATCTCGCCGCAATTAAAACGCCGTATAGAGGTGGCTCCATACAGTTTCTATAGAATTTGCCGCCGCCGCGATACTCTTTCCCGTGTAAATGGCGCCTAAGCCCGCTAGTACCACAACTGTTAAACATGTTTACCGCTAAACGTATTTAAAACATAGCTGTTTCTGCCAATCGTTTGAAGACGACAGAGACAGTTTTAAACAAAAAACTGTTGTTTTTTGTTTTGTTTTAATGTTTTTGTTTTAGTGTTTTGTAGTGCAAGTGGGCCAAGTCCCCAATTATTGTATCTTTCTTATGGTGTAGGTACAATAAAGAGTTAAATATATTATCTTATCTTCCTAGTCATTTTATAGTAGTTAGCTGTTGCTTATTTCGGCTTACCATTTGCTAATGATTTCGTATCCCTTAACAGGTATGTCTGTTTTGAAATTCCGAAAAAATATTTCCTACGGCGCCACCGTGTCTTATCTTACGCCTCGAAACCATATCAGATACTTTAATAATTTGAGATTCCTAATCGGTTTTTCCCGCGGGGGCGTAAATTACACTATGAATAATTATTGTATATTTGAAGAAACAATAACATTCGTGGCTAATTGACCTGCTATAGCTTCGTAATACCTACTAATTACTCCTTTAATCATATTTTCCCCAGATATTGGCAATACAAAGATTACATTTCACTTTTTATCTGTTTTAAGACAGTGAATTGATTAATTCACTCAGCGGAGTTAATTAAAAGAAACGGATTTTATCCGGCTTACTTAACTACCCATTAACTATATCGCTGTGGAGATAACATGACTTTGTGTTAATTATGAAAGTTGTCCTTTGTTTAAATATCTGGACAAGTGAAAGACAAATTTAATGATCGCAGATTTCAATTTCTACACTTATCTAGTTGTAGTAGAATATATGTATATATTTGTTTTAATATTCGTGATTATTATCATTTAACACTATTTTAATCTTTGTATTCAAGTGATTAAATATAGTTTGCTATGCAATAGTCAGCTCAGTGCCGTAACTTCAATGTCTCCAGAATTGATAAAGGAAATAATTAAAAAAATGACGAAAGATATAGAACACTTGACTGTACACTCACTTTTCATTTTCCGGCGACAGATATGAGGAAATGGAATCGTAGCGAGACTTGTTGATACGGAACTTGTTGTTCTTGAGTGGTTCGAGGCCGCGTTCCTCGCGCGTTCGGCAGTCCACGGAGCCGGCGATCACGTTCCAGCGACAGTCCACTTCGGTGAGGAAGCCGCGGAAGATGGGTGAAGCCGCTGATAGAGCCAGCTACAAAGAAACAAACACTTTAAAAAAATTAAACCGACTTCAAAAAGAAATTAACTCAAAATTATGAAATAACTTTAATTTCGGAAGTCGGTGTCTTGGGATCTGTATTTTAGTTTTATGCCACCGACTTCTGAAATTAAAGTTATTTCATAATTTTGAGTTAATTTCTTTTTGAAGTCGGTTTAATTTTTTTAAATTACTTTTTATTTCGTAATTTTTAGTTTTTGCACTAGTATTTGACCAAGGTTTTGAGATGTTTTCCCTTTGACACTACACCCGTAGCTCTTATCAATAAGCCAGGCCGTCACACTTACACGTATTAGTCCATATCTTGAAAATTACTGAATCGATCTTGATGAAACTTGCACTGTTCCCTAAGTTGAAGAAAATGTAAGCCAATAAAAAAAAAATGGTCACGATCCGATTAATAGTTCCGGAGATATGCGTGGACAAACATACATACATACATACGTCTATGAAATTTTGTATATTTGTTTGGAAGCCCTAATAGATCATCATATGTGAATATAATGCAATTCCAATAATATTACATACATACGTATCGAATTGATAACCTCCTTTTTTTTGAAGTCGGTAATAAATAATAAACTCAGGCGTGATGTCTTAGATGCCTTTACGGGAGATTGACCGGAGAAGGCAACACACAAGGAATAATGGAAAGCTATTTGGAGGAGACCTTTATCCCCCAGTGGGATAATACATAAATATATAAACACACGCCTTCTACCCATGGGGATAGGCAGAAACTACAGAACGCCACCTGCTACTATCCTTACATACTCTTTTGCCTAACTTACGTTCTGGGGCGGCTACGATAGGCTGAGGAATGATGTCATAAGGCGATGGTGCGGCTTAAAAGAAGATGCAGTGACAAACATTGAAAATAGTAAGTTTGTAGGCCGACTGCTTAACTGAGACGTTGCCTGAGGTAGCAGTGCGGGGCGGGAGGAGTATGGTGACGTGATGCGAGAGCTCAGTGATCCGTCAACTTGTGACAAATCCCACCCCCGCACCGCGCAGCTACCTCAGGCAACGTCTCAGTTAAGCGGTCGCCCTATAGATGGTTTGGTCTTGGGAGAGGATGAATGAAAAGAGACTAACAAGGCAGATGTGAGTGGAAACGCCGGGACGGGACGCCCTAGGAGGATATAATATAGTGACCTTTTTAACCGACTTCAAAAAAGGAGGAGGTTTCTCAATTCGACCGTATATTTTTTTGGTGACGTTCTTGGGATAATACAGGTTGAATAATAAAAAAATTACAAAAACGATAAAGTTAACAAGGACCAATTAATTCAAAGTTAACAAAATGAAGGATGATGTAACAATGAGGTAACAAATTATCAATGACTTTGACTACGAACTTGATGCATATTGCATCATAGAAATTAATATTTTGGTTTGTAACAATTACAATTATTACATTATTATTATGTGATGTCTAAGAAATATACAAGAACATAAAATACAGATCTCATAGGTATTCCTAATGAACGTTAAACTATTGCTTGTTATCTGCAAATTGTTATATAATACATAATAAGAGTAATTAATGCATGACCGTTGTAATCGATCTCAATGGTGACCTCTTCATTGCGGGGTCCAACGGGGTAATTGCGTAACAAAGTAACAGTAAGAATGTCTTTCATTTTGACAGTTTAACAACATTCATTGCGTTATTTACGTTGATGAGCAGACAATTTTTTTGAACATATCAAGCAACGGATTAGCAATATCCTTTAAAATGTTCAGATTGGTATTGATAGTGTGTTACGCAATTAGGGTGCAGATCGTACGTCATACCCATGAAAATAATTATTTTTATGATAAATACACACATCAAAAGTGTCTAGGGATCAACATATATTTTTGCAATAACTTTTCTCCTGATTGATATTAATTAAAATTTTCTTTAAGGATTCATCAAATAAAGTGTTTCCGTTTGTCACAGTAACGATAAACCAAGTCACCTTTGCATTAATAAAGAAATTTGCCATTTTCCTAATAAAGGGATTTTTGACATTTGAACCACTAACACAAAAGTTCGAAAAAAAGACTGAAATAACAGTTTTCTTTAAAATTTTATTGGGTAACTTAAACAATTAATAATCCGTGTTTCTACCGCGAACACTAACAACACAAGAACATCGGTTTGGCATACTCAAAATGAGTTCATCCAAATCACGCTGTGGAATGGCCGCCCATGTTCGTTGCAACAACAAAAAAAGGTCTTCTTGCGACTGGATACCCTCCATATTCGGCAGAGCTCTTCTCTGTAGCATATCCCATGCATGCTCAATCGGGTTCAAGTCTGGCGACTGAGCAGGACAGGGCAGGACATTGATGTTAGCTGCGGCGAGAGTCTGTCTTACAACTCTTGCGGTGTGCGGTCGTGCATTATCATGCATTAACTGAAATAAGGGACCGATTTGCACTTGTAGAGGAACGATGACGTCTGATACAATCGTCTCAGCATAAATTTGAGCGTTGAGGTTGCCTCTGATCCAAATCAACTCAGTTCTTCCGCCGATCCAAATACCCGCCCATACCATGATGGTTCCACCACTATAAGGATGGACTTCCTGGCAGGATTTTAATCGCTGTTGGCGTCCAGGGGTTCTCCAGTGTCGTATACGTCTTGTATCCGGTCTCATACCAAAACGAGACTCATCAGAAAAGCACACGAAACGCCATTGTTCTTCTGCCCAATTTCTGTGTTCAAGAGCCCATTGATATCGAATCCTACGATTGTGCATTGCTATAGGTGGTACCCGTAGCGGTCTTCGGGAATGAAGGTTCACTTCATGCAAGCGGTTTCTGACTGTTTGGTCGCTAATTAAGTTCCCTGAAGAGTGATGAAGCCTCACGGCTAACATCATGGCGGTTATTGTTGGAGCTCTTCGAGTTAAGATTTGAATGTATCGGTCTTGTCTCAGTGTGGTGCAGCGATACCGTCCTCCATGGCGCTCAGCCACGGTACCAGTGCTTCGGTAACGTGTCCAAAGTCGACTGATAACACTCTGACTTGTATTCAGAGCTAAAGCCACAGTACGTTGCCGGGAACCAGCTTCTATCATTCCCACGGCTCTGAGCATTTCTTCCCTGCTTAAATGACTTCGCCGCTCCATAATAACGTTGGTTTTAATCAGTAGTAAGGAAACAGTAGCACTAATAATGTCTTCAATGCGTTGTATGTTTTTATAGGGAAAATATTGACAGCTGATTTTCATCTTTTACTCGAATTTGATTCACAGTTCCTGATTCAAATTATGAAATGCACCAAAAAGGATCCATATAAATTTATAAAATCATAAATTTATTACAAAGCCACATCTCAATCTCAAGAAATCCGCATAAAAATGCTTGATCCCTAGACACTTTTGATGTGTGTATGTGTCCATGTCTTATCAGTCCAGCAGACAAGGTCGCTTGCAAAAAAAACTTTAATTTAAATGTTACTATGATTTTCGAGTAATTGATTTTTGGTAATGAAATGTGTGGAATGTTTAAACTGTTTTTCAATAGGTATTTTGTTTCAAATAGATAATAAGAAAAACTGAAGGTTAATTTTAATTGATAACTGTATGATTTTCGGGTAACTAATTATTGCTCATATATTGATTACAATATTTAAATTGTTTTTCAAAGGTAAGTATATTGTTTTAAATAGGTACTTAATACAAAAACACTCGGAGGATGCGTACATATTAATGTATTTTTTCCCTAACGTCGTATAATCTGTATACATTAAATACGATTAAGGTAAAATTTTATTATTTAATTAAGGTGTTCATTTAATTTTGTCTGCTAAGTGGACAAACTTTCGAGGTACCTACTACCTAAAGTCCTGGGCCAAGAAATCTTTAGATAATTATTATATAAATCAAATTCGCTTTTCGTGTCTGTCTATGTGACCGCGTTGTTCTTATAAACTATGCAAATCGTACATAGCAGTGATGCTAGTGCAGCGCGCGTGTAAAAAACCGCGGGACCCATACCATTTTTATTATATTTTCAAATTCAAATGGGTCCCGCCTGCTTCCAACTTTTATTTAATTTAAAATGGGCTTGTTTTTAGCTTTTCAGTTCTTTTAACTTAAGTTTTTTACCGCAGTCGGGTTTTTTATTTTTTTTAATACCTTTTTTTAATTCCAGCTTTTTAGTTTACAAAATTAAATGTGAAAGATTTCGCTGACGATTTAGTTCTTGGTACGTGTTTTTTAGGATTTGTCACTTCGAATTACTTTTAACCATATAAGTTGTTTATATTTTTGTAATCGTCTTTTAAAGCCCTTTATTTTGATATCCCACTCGAAAGGTTTTGAAAAAAAAATTTTTTTTTGAAGACACATACATAAGTCGCCATATTGAATTTTCACTAACGTCATGTCTTTAGTGACACTCGCCGGACTAAGAGGAATCGATTGACGTGTGAATCATAAAAATCGGCCCAGGCGTTTGGTCTGTATAGTGCTTCAAAGGAACATACTAAACATACATACATAGGCTGATGAACACATTACCACTCCTTTGCGTTGCGCAGTCGGGTAAAAATAAAAGATAACTAACCATTATAGGACATAGTGGTGCAAGCTGGTCATATAGTGTGCGCGCTTCCGTAATGCAGCAAGCTTGGAAGGTGAGCTGCAGACAACAGCAGCCCATGCCGAAACCCATCGCGTCCATGTACACGCAGTCAGGCAGAGCCACGCCCGGCTCCAGCAGATGGGAGTTATCCACCGGAATCTTCGTATTCACATCTTTAAAAACTAGGGTAAAAATACGAAATGTCAAGAATAAATGTGCCAGGAAAAAATACGACAATTTCAAGAACACATTTGCATATGGGTAAAAACGTTAGACAGGTAAACTTTGTATAAGGAAATGTGCGTAAGCGCATATATTATGAATACATGGTCCATTCAACAATCAAACAGTCACTATTATATGAATAAACTGCAATAAAATATACCTTCAATATACCGTAGCATGATTGTTATATTCACGTAACAGTCATTTAGTATGCGTAATCACGTACAAGGAAGTATGTAATAAATCTTCTATACAAATAAATAAATTGAAATCAGTTCGTAATGTCAAAATAACAGCTTTTTACTAAATGCATATGAAAGTATATACGGTAGGTAGTTATGAAATAAAACCGGTTAAATTCGAGTCGGACTCGCGCACCGAGGGTTCCGTACAAATATGTAGGTACTCGTATGTAAATAGTTTATTATATTTGTAATGTAACTACAAATTTACAGTTTTCGGATTTTTTCCTTTATTTGTGCTACATGACATTGCTTCTTGCCAAATTTCATGATTCTAGGTCATCGGGAACTACCCTATTGGTTTTGATTGCGCTGACTTAGAAGTTTGATTTTGTCACTGCTTCAAGGGATTGCAACCCTGAGTATTTTTTTATATTAATTTCAACTTGATAACTCCACGCGTTCCTGAGAAAAAGGGTCTTGACAGACGGACAGACAGATGGACAACGAAAATCTTATAAGGGTTCCCTTTTTCCTTTTGAGGAACGGAACCCTAAATTAATTTTAAAAAATGTTGTAATTCTGTCTGTTTGTTCCGGCTAATCTCCGAAACGGTTGGATCGATTTTGACGGGTCTTTCACTGACTGATGTTATAAGGAGTAACATAGACTACTTTTTGTCCCGGTAGCACGTTCTCGTGGGGTAGCTGAAGACATCCACGCGGACGAAGCCGCGGGCAGAAGCTAGTTAATAATATGAATATTATCACGATAATTTTAGTAGTATTTCTCGCCACTCACCTGGCAAGTTAATGGCAACTTTTTCTCCACGTCTGTTTCGGATGTTAGAGGTCAACGTTTTGAAGCGAGGGTGTCCAGGGAAGATGCCCTCGTCGGGAAAGAACAATGACTTCGAGACGCCATCTCGTGGGTTCGGAGGGAACGGTGGACTTGTGAAATTTGGACAACCTAATCTGTAAGCAAATGTTAGGTTACATCATAATCTGTCTGTAAATACACGAAACTGAATAACAAATACAATCGGCAAATAATTTTTTAAAGAAGTATTTTTCATAATTGCTTGATGATCTCAATTTCTTTTAAACTTGTTGCCAAATTAGTGGTCTGATCATCTGAGTTTGTGGTTTATCTATAGTATTACGCCATAACAATAGTTGCTATAGCATCGTAACTAGATATCACTTATTTGCGGAAGATGACATAAAAAACACTTCAAGTATCTTCGGTTTTGTGCCTTGATTAAGCAAAAACTGTCAGTCTAGCCTATAGCAGCCAGACTGACAGTCTTTACGAGTTAGTGACAGCTAGAGTCTAGAGATTTAAGCCCTAATAGGTAGTTAATCAAGCATGAGCGACTGATGTTTACAAGCTACATAGTAAGTTAATATTATGCTTAGTTTAGTAACCAAATTACAAACGATTTCAATTGAAAGAGAAACAAGCTAACGTATTGGCTAAGAGAGACTTAAGATATACACTGAGATACTCGAAAAGATGAAAGCAAAAAGGTACGATAGAAGACGATTTGCGCTGACCCTTAAAAACGGGCAGAAGGCGCCATTTTCACGAGCGAGAGAATCGCAGCGAGTCTCAATCAATCTCTACACGGCGACATCATCACGACGATAATTTGATGGCACCGCACGACTACCGTCGCGATTTTCTCACCCGTGGAGATGACGCCTAAGCCCAGGTTCGCACGTTTTGTCGCGCATTAAAATCCCTCCGCGATATTTTTACGTCCGTGCGAACGTGGGCTAATAGAGGATGATGATGAACTTAATCACACAACCCATTTTAATAAAGTAACTTACTTTACCTTGGAAAGTTCGTTATGCTCATAATAACTTCTCCCGGGGGTAGTAAATGTGAAACTTCGGCTCTGCGGTACTGCATGTTCGCTTCCACAATATTGAAATGTGCTAGAAGCCCTCCGTAGGGCCGGCCGGGGGTGCCTTCGACCATGTATGCCCCATATTCAGGACGCCACAGGGACTTCGCATCTAAAACAAAATTAAATAATATAAGTACTTATTGTTTATAACTATCACTGACATCGGTGAAAGGAAACATCTTGAGATGACACACGTGGATTTGTAAAACATGTCTAAAATGACCAATCCGCCTTGCCTTCTCTGTTTGAGAAGAGGCCTTTGCCCAGCAGTGGGAGAGTAACAGACTGGTATTATTATATTCTACTAGCTGCAACCCGCGGTTTCACCCGCATAAGTGTCCCGTGGGAACATCGGGATAAAAAGTAACCTATATGTTAATCCAGGGTGACAGCTAGGTACCTTCATACAAAATTTTATCAAAATTGGTCCAGTCGTTTCAGCGTGAAGAAGTAACAAACATACAACACACAAACTTTCGCCTTTATAATATTAGCGTGATGAGAATGAGACATTTTACTAGGCAAAAACTATATACTTCGGAATTGTAGTGTAATTATGGATGTTGCTTGCATGCTAACTAATTGAAAGGTGTTTTAAGTTGAAAATGATTAATGGCCTAGTTGTTAGTTGACTTATGCAATGCATAATAAATTATGTAGCCACCTGCATAATGTAAGCCATGTCAATATGACCCATTGTGTTTACTATGTTAAATGATAAACATGACAGAGTAGTTTACTTGACTGTACATTTTTACTACCTAACTGTAGAATAATACTACATGGGTTGGCCGTTGGAAAGAAAACACGTGAAAAAAGCTGCTTCTATATTGGGTGTAGTGGTAGCTGTAGAGCTCTAAAGTTGTGCTACGCTGTACTAGCTAATGCCTGGTTCAGGTACTCTGTATCTGAACCAGGGAAAACGACCATAATAAAATGCTTAGTAAAGGGCGAGTGATTGCATGAATGTAAAATAAAAACTGGCCAAGTGCGAGTCGGACTCGCACACGAAGGGTTCCGTACCACAAGGCAATAACGCCGAAAAAAACACGTTTGTTGTATGGGAGCCCCCCTTAAATATTTATTTTAATTGTATTATTTATTATTAAAGTAAAAATACAACTGCGTATTTTGTGAATATTTCAAGTGTCTACCTGTTGCCATTATTGATATCGAGCAAAAAAGGGCAAAAAAATCGCGTTTGTTGTATGGGAGCCCCCCTTAAATATTTATTTTATTTTGTTTTTAGTATTTGTTGTTATAGCGGCAACAGAAATACATAATTTGTGAAAATTTCAACTGTCTAGCTACCGCGGTTCTTGTGATACAGCCTGGTGACAGACAGACGGACGGACGGACGGACAGAGACCAAAGTCTTAGTAATAGGGTTCCGTTTTTAACCTTTGGGTACGGAACCCTAAAAATCGATGCTAAAAAAGATGCAGCTTGCTCATAGTCATCATTGAAATTATATCGGACTACTACCCATTTACGGCACCCCAAGAGGAGTCATGGAGTGGTATGTACGTCACTCCTCAGTATTGGATCAACATCGAATGGAAGCGGAACGTCTACGGCGGCGGTCTACTGGTTACTAGGCGCTGCATAGATTTAGATATCTAGATTCTACGTAAGACAAACAAAATCAGGACAGTCACAATGATGTTGATGAATTGTAAATAAGCGTACACGGTTTATGAAACACGCAACGCGACACTTCCGTCCTACGCATTACGAATCTAAACTAATATTTGATTTTTGTATGTTAGTTTGTTACGCTTTTACGCTAAAACGGCTAAACGGATTTGGATGAAATTCAGCACATGGGTAGACTATGACCTGGAGAAGGACATAGGTTACTTTTCATTCTGTATCGCAGACAAAACTCGGTAAACAGATAGTTACATACATTGAGTAATGAAGATATAGATGTAAGTGCATGATATGCACTAAGCAGGCAATGGTGTAATCAGACGTTATTTATTTATCCTGTTTTAATCCTGGTTATAAACTATATGTGTGCCAAATTTCATCCAAATCCGTTCAACAGTTTTTGCGTGAAGAAGTACAAACATACAAACACAATCACAAACTTTCGCGTTTATAACATTATTAGCTACGCCCCGCGGTTTCATCCGCATAAGTCTCGATCCCGTGGGAATATCGGGATAAAAAGTAGCTTAATATGTTAATCTAGGGTGTCAGCTAACTTCCTAAAAAAATTTATCAAAATTGGTTCAGCCGCTTGAGCGTGAAGAAGTAACAAACATAAATAAACACACACACACTCACAAACTTTCGCCTTTATAATATTAGTGTGATAGCTTCTACCGTCGTGAAATTTCTTGTTCCCCCGACCCACCCCATCGCATCGCCTGCTCACGCTATTACTTCGTTTTTGCTTAGCGTTCTTTGTTCTTTCTAACTTTTTTAGGGTTCCGTACCAAAATGGTATAACGGAACCCTTATGGTGAGACTCAGTCTGTCTGTCACAATTGGATATCTCTAGAACTACTAATGCTATCAACTTGTTTGGAATAGTTTTTTTAGATGATGTTTGCCCAACTATTTTGCAAATAAGATTTTTTTTTTTTTTTTGCAACATGGACTGAAAGGGGGTCTGATAATTTCGAAGTGGGGCCACTAGGGTATCGTATGAAAGAGCGCAATTTGCACATTCTCAAACATTTTTTTTTAGGCTGCATAATTTTGGACTTTTGATGAAAAATGTAAAAAAATACCGTTCCCCCCCCCCCTTAGCACTTTTTCAGAAATCATCAAAAAAGGTCACATTACTTCCACTATCGGTCAAGAGATGGCGCTGCCTGACCTAAAACGGCAATATTCTACACCGCAGTGCGCAGTGTTAAAATTCTCTAACGAATATAGGACTCGCCGATGAAAATATAAAAACATATTTATGATAGTACGGAACCCTCGGTGCGCGAGTCCAACTCGCTCTTGCCCGGTTTTTTGCTTGAGTCCTAAGGGTCCTAGCGTGATGTTAAATAGCCTATAACCTTTCTCAAGAATTGGGCTATGTATCAAATACAAAAATATTTTTTCAAATCCGACCGGTAGTTCTGGAGATTAGCGCGTTCAAACAAACAAACAAACTTAACCAAACAAACTCTTCAGCTTTATTATTCGTAGTATAACGATATAGATAGATAGATTCTATATACATAGAAGGTTCTTGTATCATCTTTGTATTGTAAATAACATTTTCCATAAGTTATGGCTTATGGCATCTTCACACAAAGGTCCTCATTGACAACTTTCTAACGTCAACTGATGAATGACTTAATACTATAGGTAAAATAATTAGTTATTTTAGTAGCTAGCTAAGTAACTATGAATGAGCTGGTCATGTGGTTAATGAAAGTAAAACATTACACATTCCATGTGATGGTCTGTTTTCCTTCCTCAAGCGAGGTACTTACCTATAGTTTTACTTTTATTAAGTAGTTTCGCACTTTCGCATAGTGTTAGAAAAATAATGTTTTTGGCCTAATTAATTATTCAGCATACATTTTCAAACATAATGGGTATAAGTACTAATATTGGAAAGCATAGTGAGTCATGTAGGCAGACTACAAGTTGTAGCGTAGCGATGTAGCGCGAATATTATATGCGTGGATAAAAAGCTTCAACTTTAGGACATTATAAAAAACTGGCCAAGTGCGAGTCGGACTCGCACACGAAGGGTTCCGTACCACAAGACAAAAACGCCGAAAAAAATACGTTTGTTGTATGGGATATATATTTATTTTATTCTGTTTTTAGTATTTGTTGTTATAGCAAGAACAGAAATACATCATCTGTGAAAATTTCAACCGTCTATCTGTTACGGTTCATGAGATACAGCCTGGTGACAGACAGACGGTCAGTGGAGTCTTGAATGAAAGGCGATAACAACGAACAAAAGGTATTTACAAGGCAGATGTGAGAGGAAACGCTGGGGGGGGGGGACGCCCTAGGAGGACTAGTAGTGACCTTATTGGTGATGTTCTTCAGAAAGGTCAGGTGCAGGTGCAGGTCGCAACTGGCGTACGTGTATGACCAGCACCCTAATTGCGTAACACACTATCAATCTCAATCTGAATCATTTTGAAGGTTTATTGCTAATCCATTGCTTCATGTTCGAACAATTTCTCTACTCAACAACGTAAATAGCGAAATGAATGATGTTGAACTGTCAAAATTCATTAGTCGAATGTCATAGCTAGTGTGTTACGCAATTACCCCCAGATGTATGAACGTAAACGAGGCAAATGGAGTATGATAAGGATCATAGCAGGTGGCGTTCTATTGTTTCTGCCTACCCTACTTCCATGGAAAGAAGGCGAGAGTTTATGTATTTATGTATGCATAACAATATGCAAATTATACTAAACTACATACATTTCATACATATAGGGACGAAGTAGCCTCTCAGTAAGTAACGCAACGAATCAAGCACGATACTTATGAAATTATCTAGGTAATATCAGTAGTAGGCAGTATCAGTTTATAGTCTATAACTGATACCGGGTTTTATATCAGTAATGTAGCATTTTATAAGTTTGAGTGCCTTGCTTTGTTGACAACAACACTACAGATATTAAAATCTAAATAGGCATTGTTTTTATTGCCATAATGTGAATATCTATGCTAATTTCGGAGCTGTTATCTTTAATTAAGTATGTTATGATTAACTCCAGTTTTTCGTAGTAGCTAGCCAGCGAAATTATACTGGAGCTGATTGCCAAGCGCAGTGCCCAGGGTGCCAATGACGTACTTTTAAATACCTACGAAGATGCTATTTAATACGCCGCCGCGCCGCCGCGTGCGGCGCCCGTCTCGCTCCACCCCCGGGGCCTAGCGAGCGCCAGCGCTCACGCTCCTCCAGCCAGCAGTACTCAGGACTGAGAGCGAAAGTGGCGGCTTACGATTTTTGTAAGTAAGCTGGTGCGATTTTTGGCACGCGAAGTACTTACTTGCTCTTGCGTTATCTAGGTGTAAGTATCTATATTTGTGGGTGACTACATTAAGGGGCTTACAAGAGCTAAATGCAAGTTTTAGAAACAATAAAAGTATATGATCGACTACAGTAAACATAATCAGAAAAATATATGATATTCTTCAGGATATATGCTAGATAGATAGTGTGCTGAAAACATGATTCAACTAATTTGATACGATAGAAAAAAATCATGAAGATACCTCTAAAAAATTTCTTTTTACAATAAAATCCATGGTAATATACATACAATCATTCTGATTTTTTGTCAGAATATTCTACAAGCAACATACTAAAATGATAGTGTTTTAATTTTTTAATCCAAACAATAGATTCTTTGTAAATCGCATATTCAAATTTCCGAACATAATACGTGCGTATGTGTGCGTAAACGCCCGTGTAGCGACACTGCCGGCCGAGGCCTGATGCTAAACGGACGTGTCGCTCTTTTCGCCGCATTATTTCCACCAAGGTTGTTATGTTTTTGTAAAGTTTTATTTGTAAATTCATTGTTTATTATTATTTGCATTATCTTCTTTCCGTAATTATTTTTTTCGTGTAAATATAAAATACTTTTAAGTCAAAATAGCGTAATAATTTGTTATCAATTATCATTTGGAAATATGTAAAAAGTGAGCATTTTATTATTTACTGAATATTTATTTTTTTAACAATAAAACTATGAATTTGGAAACGTCTAAGTGAGTCGTATTTATGCATAGGGTCAATTTTTTCGACTATTCGTATAACCGTTAAGTTAGCATGTTTGGTCGATGTGTAGATTTGTATTCAACAGTGCGCGGGTTCGATTCCCAGGGATACAAAGTTGGATTTTCTTTTTTAAATTTTATTTAAATGTATTTTGAATTTTTATATATTTATTATTTTTTTTTATAAAATTACCAAAAAAAAAAACGTCAACAATGTAATTATCTTTCACAGGAGAAAGAAAGTTGTAAATATCAACACGGAAGTTTTTTTCTAACGCGTAAGTGATGTGTGCGTAATGTGGCGGTGGCGGCGAGTTTTGATAAGATCTATCAATACTCGCCGCCGAAGAAGCACGCCGCGCCGCGCGCCGTGTGCAAGGGTTCATACCTACAAATCCAAGGGCAACCAAACCAATACAGCGCAGCCACCGGCACCGCGGCCGCGGCACAGTATATTTTCTATACAGTATTGTGACTCGGCTCTGTTCTAGAAATAATTACCTACAGCCGCGCGGTACGTAAACACGCGATAGCCCTTCCCGCCTACAGTATTTTAAGTTCATCAACCTACCTTTCTTTATAGTTTTGTGATTGTACCTATAGGTATTTTTTTTAACCGACTTCTGAAAAGGAGGAGTTTCTTAATTGGAATGTTTATATTTTTTTTATGTAAGTATGTTCGGGCATAACTCCGTCATAATGTAGACGGATTTCCAAAATTTTTTTTTTCGACAGAGGTGTATTCCGAAATGGTCCCATTTAAATTTCGTAACGATCGAGCGTGATGATGAGTTTCAGAGACAGAGAACAACTCTTCAATAAATGCCAGCAAATCAACCGCGATTGCTGCTATCGCACATGATTGTTTACGCAATCACACAAAATAACATCACGCCTGTACCCTTTAAAGGGGTAGGCAGATGTGTTCAATAGCTTCCTGTCACTGATATTAACATAGCAAGTATAGTGTTATATGAATTTGTGTGGGGTAGGTTCAACTAAAAAGTGAAAAATAAAAACTTTTTTACAAAAAAAAAACTTCGGAAGTCGGTTGTTGGTTCTGCATTTTCGTTTTTTGACACCGACTTCCGAAATTGAAGTTATTTTTCACTTTGTATTGTTTTTTTGGAAAAAAGTTTTTTTTATAATAAAAATGAAACACGTGAATGAAATATGAAGAGTTCAATAAAATACATGGTGTTTTTTGATCAGTATATTTAATAAAAATAACTTATTGACGAATTCAAACAACCAAAAACAGCACAATAATAATATAGTCTCTTTTTGCCACTTGTACTTATTTCAATGAATATTTGTCACAAATCTATCTATGGGTTATCTGAAGTCCGAAGAGAGGGGGAGGACTCGATAATCCTTAAAATCCGGTAACTTGCTCTATTTCCGGGAGGGCAGTCCCATGTTGTGTCGGGTTTATCGTCCATAAGTCCCTTGTGAAGAATGTGGTGATGCTGGAGATCGAGAGTGTATCGACCAGGGTGGCGTACCTTATACTCAGAATATCCGAAAGGTATTCGCTGAAGGTCTTACAGGTTTACGCCCCGACCTCGTCACGCCCTGAGGATGAGGTCGAGACCATGTATGAGGATATTTCCAGAGCCATGCATGGCTCTAAAACTCACTTTACCTTTGTCATGTGGGACTTTAACGCGAAACTGGGTAAGCGAAACGACGATGATGAGCTGCGAGTGGGGCAATTTGGAGTTGGACGCCGGAACCACCGGAGCCACCTACTGGTCAGTTTTATGGAGAAGGAAGGCCTCTTTATGATGAATTCCTTCTTCAGAAAACGTGAGCACAGAAAGTGGAATGGCAGAGCCCGGATGGTACAACTAAAAATGAGATTGACTTCAATAAGTCGACGAAGAAGTATGTATTCAATGATGTCTCTGTGATAATCGCGGTGAAAACCGGAAGTGATCACCGCATGGTAAGAGGCACATTGAACTTACATTTCAAGCTGGAAAGATCTCGACTGATGAAGTCTACGCTCCGCCCAGCACCGATTCAGGTCCAAAACCCCGAGAGCTTTCAACTCGGAACTTCAGAATCGTTTCGAATGCCTAGGGAGCTCCGTGGACGATTATAACGATAGGTTCGTGGAAACTGTCCATACGGTCGGGTCTAAGATCTTCAAGACCTGTCGTACGAATTAAAAAAAAAGCTCTTTGATTCTACTTCACGACTCATGCAGGAGAGGCGCGTGATGATCCTGCAGTCTTTAGATGATGCGATAAATTACCGGCAACTCAATAGACGGATCTCTAAGTCCTTGAAAAGCGATCTTCGCCGCTTTAATACAGACCGTATTAAGGACGCGATAGAGCGAAATAAAGGCTCCAAGGTCTTTGCTAGAGATCTGTCTATTGGGCAGTGCTAGCTTACGAAACTGAAGACCGATGATGGAAGAATCGTATCCGTCAAACCTGAGCTGTTGAGAGAGATCGAGAGGTTCTATGGATAGTTATACATGTCAGCAAGTAACCCCGTTACGAATCTGGCAAACGACCCAAGAGCTAGATTGACCCGAACACTATACCGAAGACATCCCGGACGTCAGCCTGTACGAGATTAGGATGGCTCTGAAGCAGCTCAAAAACAACAAGGCCGAGCTCTTGAAGGCTGGCGGAAAACCCGTTCTTAAGGCCCTTCAAAAGCTGTTTGGTTCCGTCATACTCGAGGGTAAAACACCACAGGCATGGAACAGAGGTGTGGTGAAACTTTTCTTCAAGAAGGGCGACAATGCCCTTCTTAAGAATTATAGGCCCGTCTCACTTCTGAGCCATGTCTACAAGCAGTTTTCGAGAGTCATCACGAACCGTCTCGCGCGCAGATTTGACGACTTCCAGCCTCCCGAACAAGCCGGATTCCGGAAAGGCTTTAGCGCCGTAGACCACATACATACGCGGGACAGGTTATACAGAAGACCGAAGAGTATAACCTGCCTCTCTGCTTAGCGTTTGTGGACTACGAGAAAGCCTTTGATTCGATCGAGACATGGGCTGTACTGCAGTCTCTTCAACGGTGCCATATCAACTATCGGTACAGCGAGGTGCTGAAGTGTCTGGACGAAAACGCCACTGTGTTAGTCCGACTTCAGGATCAGACCTCGAAACCTATCCTTCTGCAACGAGGTGTGAGACAGGGAGACGTTATCTCTCAGAAACTTTTCACCGCTGCACTGGGGGACGTCTTCAAGGTTCTGGACTGGAAAGGGGCTGGCATTACCATCAATGGCGAGTACATAACTCACCTTCGGTTTGCCGACGATATCGTAGTCATGGCTGAGACTATGGAGGACCTCAGTACAATGCTTTTTATTGGCAGTCAAAGGACTCTTCACTTCAACCAGTGTCTTTTCCAGTTAATCCATCAGGCGATGCACTGCACCCAAGAAATATAGTTCTTGGTCTATAAATAAACCACATGGTCTAATGGTTATGTGTTCTTGTACAGCCAATTGTGCGAGGGCGGTTTTTTCATTTTATTGGCCATGGCATAAGGATTCTACGTGATCAATTTTTTTCGGTAAAGTACAGTCAGCGTCAGAGAAATGGAACCCCCCCAAGACTTAAAGACTATCGCCCGAGCACGCTCGGGCCCGCCGTCACTCGTCGCTCGAGCGGCGCGCGCGGCGGGCGGCGGCGCGGCGGCGCTGGCGCGTCACGTGAGTCTTGAGCAGCTACCTCCCCCGCCGCCGCACCCATCTCTGCCCGAGCGCATCCAACGGTCCGCCTCAGATATTATTTGCAAGTTTCATTCAATTCAAGTTTTTAATAATTCTTTAGGGTATTTTTTCGGCTTCCTTCTGGCCGAACCGTATACCAAGAATAACTTACAAAATTTACTTACAAAAAGACACTTTGCGTGCGATTAAGATACGAACCCGCATCACCAGGCGCCAGCCGATCATCGAGACCATGTCTTATACCACTAGGCTATTGGCTCAGTTGTCAACCTCAACGAAAATTGGAATAGTATTACTCCTTATAATGAACAAGGTTATTAACGGTCTAATCTTCTAGATAATAAGGTTTAAATTTCAACTGTCGTTTTATATTTAATACCTTAGTTTTACAAAATACAATACGCATTAACTCCTCAATTAGCTAAAATATAAGGTTGAAATTAGCATAGATTTCTTGTTTGGTTGAATATAATGTGTTGATTCCGATTGTTGCACTACCGTCATTTTACTTCAGAAACTTAACTGCTGTATGAACTGCGAGTTAAGGTTGAATTTAGAATACTTCTTCGCTTTATTTAGTAAACTGTGATTGAGGGTATAATTATTTTTTAAATGGTTTCGTTTTCGTGCCGATTCGCTTGTGTGTATCTTCGTCGTAATATTATCAAATTTATTAAGTTTTTGACCAGTTGATTCTTTTAACCGATGGTATGGTTTGATTAACAACTTTTTTGAAGGCTAAAATTGTTGTTATCTGGGAACAGGAACAAAGCATAAAGAAAATAGCACGAGTTTTGGGCATAACGGTAAGATTTATGTTATACTTCCACATATTACCTATTTATTGTTGCAATAATGTTGCATTATTACTTACTAGTTGGATGTTTTTATGTATTTCTAATATTATTATTTTCATTGCAGAGAAAAACAGTTCGTAGATGGATACAAAGGTATCAAGCGACGGGTGATGTGAAATGTGATCGCCAAGGCCAGAGAAAATACAAATGGAGCGACAACGTAATATTGTGAAAGTTCATTTAGTGGCACCCTTCAAAACTTCAAGAAGTGATAGACTGTGACATCTTCTCCGTTATTATAAGGCAATTTACTCGGCAGATTGATTGTGTAACGTATCTGATAAAATTGCGTTGGAACATATATGAGCAAGTGTTAATAATTCCCAATATTTGTGGGATCATTATCTCGTAGTTAATCAAAAACAAACAACCTTTATAATTATTATCAATCCAGATAATCTGGTTTACAAGTAGTCTTATAATGTATTAACGATGCACCATCTGACCTCACATATTTTTCTAATGTTGTGTTAAATAAGGGTTATTAGAAAATGTGATAAAAGAGAAAGATGTATATTGCTATACTATTATAGTTTAGCATGTTGATTCTTCCTCTGTAATTCACAGACACAAAAGACAAAATTTCTTTTTTTTAAAGGTTTTTTTCCGATAAGTAAGTATAAAAAAAATCTGTTTTCACAACTTTAAATAAATAAATATTATTGTAGTTATGTTTCTAGAAATATATATATAAACGAACCTTTATCTAATGTTAAACGTTCTAAACCTCATCCAGGGTATCTATTTTGTGTTTAGTTAATATTCTTGTAAATAACCCCAATTTAACACAGATAGAAAACTGTATACTCAACCAGGAAGTGGATTCCATGAAGTCCTAGAAATGTAATTAGAAAAATAAAAGAATATTGTTTATCAAAATGCCTAGCTTTTATTACAAACCTCCATTTGATTTCTTAAATAATAATTAACGAAAATGACCTAATAAAGAAACTAAAAAAAAGGGTAAAGAAATAAATAAATAAAATAAAGGAAAAAGAAATCTTCTCATCCGCGGATTTGAACTCGTGACCACCGCATCGCCAAGCCGCAGTGTTAACCATTAGACCAACACGCCACTTACGTTACGTTACGAAAAACTTAAATAGGTTTGATGTCAATACCAAGGGGGGTACCTTAACTTTGCAGCGAACTGTACTTATATCTTTTACTAAATTAGCACATGGTGTATTAGTACGCCTTTTTATAACCCTACCGAAATTGGATGCAGTCAATAAAGATTTTCTCATCTCAAGCCATTCTCCATTAGCACTTTGTAAAATAGTTTTTCTTTCCATCGTTGCTCTTCATCCGTCTTTTTTAATTTTTTTATGAAATCATCTTTCATTTTATCCAGTACTTCTAGGTATATCAGGCTTTCCACATGACTGGCCATAGTCTTTATCACTTTGATTTTTACTCTAAATTAGCCGTCTCTTTTTTTGCTTGAGTCACCGTCAGATATCAGTCGTCCATATATCAGAACGTATAAGCCAAAGATTGTATAAACCTTTGTATAAACCTATAATTTTCTTTCACTTTCTCCAATCTTGTAGACGGACCGGAATAGTTTTTTAAACGAAAATGAAGATAAAAGCGAAAACAAAGAGAAAAGCGAAAGCAAAAATGAAGATAACGACAAAGAAGAACGTAAAAATTATGAAGAAAATTATTCACAACAAATGGTTGGCATTTATTGTTACGTCTACACGTTTCTTTTATTTTAGTTTTGGTTTTTTGCCATCAACTCCCGAAATAATAATAATAATATTCCACAACTATCACACAACGCCGTCTAGTCTCAAGCTAAGCAGAGCTTGTGTTATGAGTACTAGACAACTGATAAACATACTTATATATTTCTAAATACATACATATATAGATAAATTACACCCAGACACAAAACAAATGATCATGCTCATCACACAAACATTTGTCCTGGGTGGGAATCGAACCCACGACCTCCGGCATAGCAGTCATAGTCACTGACCACTAGACCAACAGGCCAGTCACAAAGTTAAAAAGTTATTTATTAGTTATTAAAGTTATTTCATAATATTTTGAGTTCATTTCTTTTTGAAGTAGGTTTAATATTTTTAAATTAGGTACTTTTTTATTTCGTAATTTTTAGTTTTAACTAAACATTGGAATATTTGTTTGTAATAAGTAGGTAATAGTTTTGTTATAAATATTGCACTAAAATTTGACCAAGGTTTTGAGATGTTTTCCCTTTGACGTTACACCCGTAGCTCGTATCGTAAGCCAGGCCGTCACACTTACACGTATTAGTCTATATCTTGAAAATTACTGAATCGATTCTGATGAAACTTGCACTGTTCCATAAGTTGAAGTAAATGTAACCCTATAATAAAAATGGTCACGATCCGATTAATAGTTGCGGAGAAATGCGTGGACAAACATACATACATACGTCTATAAAATTTTGTATATTTGTTTGGAAGCCCTAATAGATTGTCATATGTGATTAAAATGCAATTCCAATCGAATTGATAACCTTCTTATTTTTGAAGTCGGTAAAATAAAGCTTAAACTAAATGTGGTAGGTATAATGTAAACCTGAAAAATAACTTAAAACTAAATGTGGTATAGTGTAAATTAAAAAAAAAACTCGTAAGTAACTACCACTTCGAAATTTTTTGAATATTTTTTTTTAAATTTCATTGAAGCAGTTTAATTTCAAAATCATCCACATCCTTAATTTTTTCAAGTCACACTCAAAACAAATAAAAAAAACCTTTTTTACAAAAAAAAAAACAACCGACTTCCAAAAAAAAAACAGTACAAAGCCAGAACCAACGACACCAACTTCCGAAATTAAAATTATTTTTCACTTTGTAGTGTTTTTTTTTTTTGGAAGTCGGTTTTTTTTTTAAAAAAGTTTTTTGTTTTTCACGTTTTAGTCCCTACCTACCCCACACAAATTCATCTAACACTACTTGCTATGTGAATATCAGTGACAGGAAGCTATTAAACACATCTGCCTACCCCTTTAAAGGGTACAAGCGTGATGTTATGTTGTGTGATTGTGTAAACATACAAATGCGATAGCAGCGCGTGGTTGATTTTCTGGCATTTATTGAAGAGTTCCGTTGTCTGTCTCCGAAACTAATCAGCAGATCTTTACGAAATATAAATGCAACCATTTCGGAATAAGCCTCTTTCGAATAAAAAAAGAATTTTGAAATCCGTCTATACGGAGGTCGTCTATAGAGGACCGGAACACACATAAAAAAAAAACAAACATCCGAATTGAGAACCTCCTCCTTTTTAGAAGTCGGTTAGGTAATAATTTTGTTGTCATAACTACTTGTTTCCGCGCCATCTATTGGAATACACGGGCGTAATCTCGCAAAACCATTACTTCTAAATTTCATGTATGCTTTAAGTCATAATTGTGATGGGCGTTGTCGTTAGATGGCGTTCGCGTCGATTGTGTATATGTGTGCTTGCGTTTCTCAAGGACACTTAGCTCTTGTAGTCCTCTTAAAAACTACCCTTCTGCGCTAGATGGCTGGAAAAGCGGACCTCAGACTAGACAAGTCTTATCTAACAGCACTCCGACAGAAGGCGGCATTCGAAAGTCGTATAATACAGACACTACGCGAAAAGGAGATAGTAATATCAGTATAATTATGCCTTCTAACTACCTAGGCACTTATATTTCGCCAAGAGAAAGACGCGCTAATGATCAGGTATACTAGCAATAGGTAGATATAAACAAGCAAGTGAGTACACATTTACATTTAACTGTTGCTGCATTGATCGTACAAATTATTGATTGTCCCAGTCATATTTCATGACGTCATTTACCATAATTAGGTACTTTTTGCTGTGTCATCGTAACTAACACGTGACGACATGCGAGATGACAACATAAAAATAGTTTTTTTTTATCATATCTGACATTTTCGTTGAGTAATAATGTGACTTGTGAGTATGTGGTCCAACTATAGATGGGCGACTATAGATGGTTATAGATGGGGGGTGTTTACGGGTGTATCGGGTGTTTATCAAAAGCACCGGGTTTAAGGGCGCACCGAGCTTCTAGCGCTAATCGATTTTAGGTATTCTATGCGCTCCGTGTATGTGTGCGTGAGGCACACCGACAAGAGATCGAACGGCTAGATAGATAAGAGCACTGCGCCAATCGCGCGCCGCGCGCGTCGAGCCGTGCGCCGCGCGCCGATCGACTAGCGAGGTGCTACCAATATTTACAAAATAACGATTTGAAATACTTTTATAGGAAATATTCACGTTATGAAAACTTTTTCAGATTTTACACAATTTATAATTTATCGTCGTTAGGTATCTATGATCAATGAAAAATTAACCAATATTAGGTATAATTTACTTAGTCGAATTATTAACTATTAGATACAATGAATTACCTTTTATGATAATATTCAAAGTACAATAGAAACTTAAAAGTGATCACAATAACGTAAAATAACATAACGGCTAAATAAGTAGGGTAAAAGTCCCAGTAGTCGACCCTTTATTTTCAATTTCAAATTATTTATTCTTCAAAGTAGATTCAATAAAATACTTTTGTTACTACGTAGTAAATGATAAATGATTTATTTTCTGTAAGTAGGTTTGTACAAACACTTTTACACGTCAATCATATTTTTTTTTAAACTAATTGAGGTTGGCGTTTCCTATCTGACTATTCTGAGAAGAAAGGCCGAAACAAACTCAGAAGTCACAGTCTCTTTTAAAGTCCAGACAAAATCTTGGTCAGATCGTGTGAAGACCATGAAAATTGATGTCTGAAATGGTCTTTTGAGGAAAAAACCACACAGATTGAGCGGACCTGTCCAATCAGTGCACGCATTTGTCAAAAATCGTGCAGCTCAACTCAGAACTTGAGGAGCTCAACGATTCGACGAACAATACAAAGACATTTGGGTAGGCCGCATAAACTACTCAAACTGCCAGATCATGATTAAAACTAAGAAGGAAAAAAGAAATGACCCACATAGTCCTCACATTCACAATAATTAAATAAAACCGGGCACACTGAGTTTCTAGCGCTGATCGATTTTAGGCATTCTATGCGCTCTGTGTATGTGTGCGTGAGGCACACCGGCAAGAAAGCGAACGGCTAGACAAATAAGAGAACTGCGCCAATCGCGCGGCGCGCGCTTCGAGCCGTGCGCCGATCGACTCCCGAGATGCTAGTGCTACCAATATTTACAAAATAAAAAAACACGATTTGAAATACTTTTATTGGAAATATTCACGATATGAAAGCTTTTTTCAGATTTTACACAATTTTAAAAATTTATAATTTACCGTCGCCGTCGTTAGATAGGTCCTGTATCTACGATCAATGAAAAATGGATATTACTTATTAGGTTTATTTTACTTAGTAAATTATTTACCTTTTATGATAATATTCTAAGTACAATAGAAAATTAAAAATGATCTCAATAACATATCGGCTAAATAAGTAGAGTAAAAGTCCCAGTAGTCGACCCTTAATTTCCAATTTCAAACTATTCATTCTTCAAAGTAGATTCAATAAAATCATTTTGTTAGTACGTAGTAAGTTTTTGCAAGCAGATTCTATTGAATTTCTGATAATGAAGTTACATTGTAAGTATTTTGTTCGATAAGGCAAGACGTCACATAGCCACACAAAATATGCATTCCCTATGAAAATATAATGTGAGAGCGTCGACTTCTGGATAACATGTTTCAGGAAGAAAGTAGCCAGCAAAATTGTTATTTACGATAAGATCGGTTAGTATACCGGATAATTTTTTTACCGGTTCCAAATTTATACAGGCTGTCCTATGATTATGAACAACTTTCACTATAGGACCATCTCTGAAATCACGAAAAAAAACTGGTGTTTAAAACAAAAGTTCAATGCCTACTTGACCAAAGTCAAAGTTAAAGCATTTATTTCAAATGGGCACATAAACGGCACTTTTGAACGTCAAAATTTACATTAAAAAAATAGAATTGATTCTAGTCGCCCGTTTTAAACAGCTTTTTTTTTTCTCGTGATTTCTGAGTTGGTCCCATAGTGAACTGCAACTGTTCTAATAATTACATAAAATCTACAACTCTATTTCCACTTATTCTGATCTCTTCAAATTTTTCTTCAGGTTCTATTGTATATCTTCTTCTGAATCTGAATCAGCTGACGAATGATGTGTAGAAAACAAAACGGTGAAGGAAACCGGCATGTCCTAGAACCAAAAATTTGTAGACATGTGACATCTACCAACCCGCACTGGGCCCTCGTGGTAGATCACGGCCCACTCCCTGTCACCGAGAGGAGGCCTGTGTCCAAGCTATGGGAACATTATAGGCTGATTATGCATATGCTTATGCCTGTTAGGAGCGGGCTGCTAAAGCAGCCAGCGAGGTGTAATTAATAATATTCATGGGTAGCTACACCCTGTGAAAAGTAGAGTAGTGATAAAAAATTGTCCAGTATAATAATCAATATCGGACTTATAGACAGACGTGACAGGATTTTTCATAACGATCATGGATACGGTTAGATTTACTTTTATGGTTTGTATAGTAGTCCCCTAATGTGAATGATGTCGGTCTGCCTGCTCTCAGTGGTTGCAACTTCGAGTACCGACCACTGAGAACCGGCAGACCAACCCGTTTCACCTGTGGAGACACCATACTTCGAATAGGTACTAAAACTGACCATTTCTCTTATTGTTTTTTTTTCGCAACAATGCAGAACTGCAACCACTGTGACTTGCGTGCATCATAGCTCTGAAATGCATCCACTGAGAGCCGGCAGACCAACTTGTTTCATCTGCGGAGACGCCATACTTTGAATTAAATATGTACCAAAACTGACCATTTCTCTGATCGTTTTTTTTTTCCGCAACAATGAAGCCTCCTGTGAGCGCTATAACTCGAAGTTGCAACCACTGAAAGCAGGCAGACCTACATCATTCACATTAGGGGACTACTCTACAAACCATAAAAGGGAATCTAACCGTATCCATGATCGTTATGAAAAATCCCGTCACCTCTTAGACTATTACTTCATGGTAATATTTTCTCTATGTGAGTAAGTCATATCACCGTCTATTTCTCCTTTCACTGAAAGACAGAATTGTGTTCCGGTGTAATTGGCATCCTGTAATAGAACAGAACATTTGATTTAATTATAATTAGTTTATTTATCAACAAAACTGTTTTTGGATGAAATTTTTAGGACTTATTTCATTAAAATAATTAGTTTTTGAACTTATAAGTCCAGAGTTTGATAAATTTTGAACTCGGTGTCATCCATGAAATTTACTCTGGAAATTGAAAGTTATAAAGATAATGCGGTACTTAATTTATAAATACCTAATTTATTATAATGTTTTCTTAGACACATCCTATTATTTTTTTTACGCTTACCTCACCAGTTCTTCAGATGTCTCTTTGTTTTGTAGTGAAGTGCCAACAACTGGTACATTTACCCTATAAAACAGAAAAAGATAAAGAATTTTCCAGTGTACCAATGTAGTTTCTATCTGCACTTGTCTTTCTCTCTCGTCATCAGATGATTCAAATTTATTTTACAGTGAAATGTCAACAACTGGTACATTTACACTATAAATAGAAAAAAATACACAGAGAATGATTAAAATCATAGTAGATTTAATTTAGTGATTTTTACCCACCTTTCGTACGTAAACTGTATTGCAGAAATATCTTAAATACTCGTAGATATAATACACACACAGGTACAGGTAATACATTCTACAAATAAATTTAAAAAATAATATTAAAAATAAATAAAAAAAACTTCAGAATAGCGACTCATAAAAAAGGTCACTCCATTTTTAATCATTCTAATTAATTAATTTTTTATATATAAATCGCTGCGCAGGCTAGCGCGCGCGCGCCCGCGTGCCGCGCGCAAAGAGTAAAGTAACTATATAGGAACGCGCGCACGGCGGCTGTGCTGAGAATGCAATCACTATACGTGGTTGAAAGGATATCGGTACTTTTCTAAACACCCTATACATATAAGGCGAGATTAATTATACAGCCAAATTCATACTAGGTAAGTGATAGACGAGTATCACGGATCGACAACATCACAACATATTATGCAAATGCTAAATAAAATGTTGACCTATTTGTATTTGTGTATTTGACTAAGGGCTGGGATTGCGTTTGAACCACACGAAAAAAAAATTTACGAAATTCACAAAGGCGGTCATCGACCCTTGATACTGAGCACTTACACAGTCATCAGTATGAATTTGGCTGCATGAATTAATGTCACCAGATACTAGAAAGTAGGTAGGTACTGTACTGAGTATACTTACGAAGCAACAGGAGTATTCTCTTTATCTTCAACATTCTCAGCAAAGATAAATTAAATTGTTTTTAAAATACCCCATTAAAAAAATAACACCAACTAGTAAGGCAATCAGCTCAGATTATAGTTTATTCTATAATCTGACGCAATTAGTAAATAAGTAGGTAAATATACGAATTTTACTTACTTCATTTTTTCATGCAAGCGAAGGGGCAAGGGCAAGGGGGCAAGAAAAGGGGTTGGCGAAAAACCAATGCTAAACGCATTGGTTTTTCGCCAACCCCTTCTCTCCCTTGATTTCTTTACTTTGTTCCCCATTTCAAATACGCTACAGTGAATTTTCATACAATATTCTTCGTTACATTATTAAATCCGTGCGTGCGCGCAAGCGACACAAGCTCCCCGTCCGATGGCCGAGGCAGGACTAAAGCGGATAGGAGGGCGGCGCGGTAGCTCAGGGTATGCTGGGCGAAACTCGCGCGACTTTAGGTGTTTCCTTCTTATTGTTAAACAAATACACATTTTGAAAATGTAAAGTATATACGTTGTATAGAACATGTAGTTTTGTTATTATTCAAAAACTGATGACCTTCCGCGAAGTATTCACGCCGTACTAAGCGTTTGTTTTATTTTTTAGAGATAACTTTGTGAATTTATTCTATCGAGCCAACTTTATCAAATCGTGTTTCCATCGTGTATACTGGCTAGTATATATGCCCAATAATACCAATTTATTTCCTTAGATTTTTATTTAATTGTTGACTACTTCAAACAACCGTTAGAAAAACGTGTTTTTGTGTATAAAAAGCTCGGTGCCCCGTTAAACCCGGTGGATTGCCCTTCTTGTCCAATTAATGAATCGTCACTTTTTTGTGGATACCCGGTGGATTGCCCATCTTGTCCAACTAATGAATCGTCACTATTTTGTGGATACCCGGTGGATTGCCCATCTTGTCCAACTAATCAATCGTCACTTTTTTGTGGATTTTCATGCTGACCATTATCCTAAGCTTTCCTCAAAAATTTGAAATATACATTCAATACTTTCATGCCTTGTGAAGGCCGCATGAATCCGCTGGATGCGGGAAGCACAGAACAGGTCGAAGTGGCGGTGCTTGGGGGGGTCCATATCCCACAGTGGACGTCTTTCAGCTGAAATGATGATGATGATACTGTCATGCAGACCTTAGACTTTTGGTTTGAGGTCATAATTACGACTACCTTTATTACACATTGTGTGTAATCTAAAGAACCAAAGCAAAGGGACGGCAGTAAGCGGCGCGCGTCACCCATATTCGGGAAATTTTAACGGTCGTGGTTCTTCCAAGGCAATAATACTGATGTCTTGTTTTCTGCTGTGTCACCGTTACCTATTAAAACAGAAGGTATGACCTAGCGATAACTATATAAGTAAATCAAAAGATTTGATTAGTAATCATTTACCCAATATATTATTCTGGTATATTGTGATAATTAAGATAAAAATATATGCTCATTAAAAAGTGATAACTGCTCCTCAGTTATCACTTTTTAACTTTTATAATCAGCCTATAATGTTCCCACTGTTCAGTGCGGGTTGGTGAATGTCACATATCTTGGAGTTTTTGGTCCTAGTACATGCTGGTTTCCTCACGATGTTTTCCTTCATCGTTTTGAGAGCAGTGATGACGAAATTAAATATGCAAAGTAAAGGCTCCTTCAAACAGGCGCGACACCCGATAAAATCGCGCGCGACACAAAGGCAACGCAAGTCGCGCAACGAGCGGTGCCCGCGGTTATATCGCGTGACGCGCCTGTTTGAAGGAGCCTTAAAGGTCTGCCTGGGTTCGAACTCACGACCTTACAACTCGTAATTCATGGCCGATATCACGGGGCCATCACTGCTTTAACTTTTATGCTAGATCTAAATCCAGCAACGGAAAAATGAGGCACGAATCTTGCGGTTGCCGCGACCTTGTCCCCCCTCTCAGATCCGTGAATGATTTTGAGCGGCATACAAAATATGTTTTTAAAAATTGGTAATAACGCGAAATGTTTCGCTACTATCATTATCGTCTTTTCTTGGGGCATTATCGAGAGAACCCTTCACTCATTAATATAAGTATGCTGCTTGGTAAGATTCCAGCCTTATAGCAAAACTAGCTTTAGCCCGTGGCTTCGCCCGCGTGGATGTCGAAATCCTATGTCCTAACCCATGTGTATCGGCGCGTGATCTAAATTTACTTAAATGCGCGCGAGAAAAGAAATAATGTTTTTTTTTTTTTAAATATTGTCTCTGTCGGATTTACTGACCGAATAAGCCTGGTAGGTAGCACAAAAATAAATAAGCGATGTACCTACCTGTACCTATAAGTTCAATAATGTTTAGTTTAGCCATTAATGGCACAAAATATTAATTGTCTGTCATGATCTTGAGTCCAAGGCCATGACATAGTAGTTTTTTCTAGGTCATTGTAACAAGGTAATTACTTAACTAACTCTGAAAGCATGACTTGAAAAGTTTAGTTTATTTTTTTATCATCATATTATTATAAAAGTTTTTTTCTAGAGTATGTATGAGTCATAAGTATGTATTGCTATAGTATGAACTAAAACTTTGTTTACTATGTTGTTTTTATGTATGTTAAAAAAGTATTTAAAAAAAATTAAACCTACTTCAAAAAAAAATGAACTCAAAATTATGAAATAACTTTAATTTCGGAAGTCGGTGTCTTGGGATCTGTATTTTAGTTTTAGTTTTTTGCCACCGACTTCCGAAATTAAAGTTATTTCATAATTTTGAGTTCATTTTTTTTTGAAGTCGGTTTAATTTTTTTAAATTACTTTTATTTGGTAATTTTTAGTTGTTGCACTAGAATTTGACCAAGGTTTTGAGATGTTTTCGCTTTGACACTACACCCGTAGCTCGTATCAATAAGCCAGGCCGTCACACTTTCACGTCCATATCTTGAAAATTACTGAATCGATTTTGATGAAACTTGCACTGTTCCCTAAGTTGAAGTAAATGTAAGCCAATAAAAAAAGAATGGTCACGATCCGATTAATAGTTACGGAGATATGCGTGGACAAACATACATACATACATACGTCTATAAAATTTTGTATATTTGTTTGGAAGCCCTAATAGATGGTCATATGTGAATATAATGCAATTCCAATAATATTACATACATAAGTATCGAATTGATAACCTCCTTTTTTTGAAGTCGGTAAAAATAGAGGATTTATTTTCTCTATGACCTAATGAACGAAACCGCGCGAAATAAACGCGGAATTAGCGTGATGATTAGCTAAGGAATTGACGTGGTTTCGAAGTAAGGAATCGTTAAGTGGTCATAGTGGACCAGGAGACATGACATGTAATCAGCTTCTGGAGGGAGGTGGGCTGGTTGGAATAACCACCCACGACGGCCGCCATGATGGGGCCCACGCACAATGGTCCATTTGAAGGACTAAGTGCGGAAACCAAACGCATAACATAGAACATACACATAGTGGTCACAGTGAATTAGGGCCTAGGTATGGGACTGTTATTTTCCTTATGAGTTTTTTTTTATTAGTCTTCTTTCCCAGCAGCCACAATCACTGACAATGATTATGCTAGTTGCAACCTTGTTCCAATACAACGATATACTTATTACAATGTTTTCTTAGCCTGCTGGGTGATTTTTACCCGACTGCGCCAGAAGGAGGGTTATGTTTTTCGAGTGTATGTATGTATGTATATTTCTTGGGCACGATCTGCAGCCTAAACGGCTTGATCGATTTCAGTTTGAGAGGTGCCGTTAGATTCGTCTTAATTGTGAGTGACACTGAGTATATGAAAATTGAAAAAAAAAGAAAATGCCCGATTTTTGGCGCCATGTCTTAAAAACATTTTTTTTTCTCTAATGCTGAGTGCCTATAAACAAAAACGAATTGTTTTGCATAATAATGATAGCATTGTTTATTGCCAAACTGGGCTTATAAATAGATTTGTTAGTTAATTTTACCTGTGATAGCTACTTCCATATGGGAGGGTCTGCTATGCAAAGCTTCATAATTGCTTCATAATTGGTAAAGATACAAGAGTCTTAATTTTAACCAATAACTGTCCGTTTATTATAGGAATCGGAAAAGTCCGTTTATTAGTCCCTTTATTATGGCCATAAACCTATCGTGTGAGGTATCAAAATAAAGGGTTTTAAAAGGTGATTATAAAAATATATACAACTTATAAGGTTAAAAGTAATTCGAAGTAACAAACGTAAAAAACACGTACCAAGAACTAAATCGTCTGCGAAATTTTTTACATTTGTAATCTAAAAAGCTGGACATAAAAAAAAGTAATAAAAAAACTGAAAAACCCGACTGCGGTAAAAAAGTTATAAAAAAAAAAAGTTATTAAAAAAAAAAATTTACCGACTTCAAAAAGAAAAGAACTCAAAATTATGAAATAATTTTAATTTCGGAAGTCAGTGTCTTGGGATCTGTATTTTAGTTTTAGTTTTTTTGCCACCAACTTCCGAAATTAAAGTTATTTCATAATTTTGAGTTCATTTCTTTTTGAAGTTGGTTTAATTTTTTTAAATTACTTTTTTATTTCGTAATATTTAGTTTTAAGTAAAAACTGCAATATTTGTTAGTAATAAGTAGGTAATAGTTTTGTTGTAAATATTGCACTAGAATTTGACCAAGGTTTTGAGTTGTTTTCCTTTTGGCACTATACCTGTAGCTCGTATCAATAAGCAAGGCCGTCACACTTGTCATATTAGTCCATATCTTGAAAATTACTGAGTCGATTTTAAACTTGCACTGTTCCCTAAGTTGAAGTAAATGTAAGCCAATAAAAAAAAAGGTCACTATCCGATTAATAGTTGCGGCGAAATGCGTGGACAAACATACATACACATGTCTATAAAATTTTGTATATTTGTTTGGAAGCCTTAATAGATTGTCATATTATGTAAATATTATGCAATTCCAATAATATTACATACATAATGTGTCGAATTGATAACCTTTTCAAATTCAAATGGGTACCGCCTGCTTCCAACTTTTATTTAATTTCAAATGGGCTTGTTTTTAGCTTTTCAGTTTTTTTAACAAAGTTTTTTACTGCAATCGGGTTTTTTAGTTTTATTTAATTACTTTTTTTTATTTATTGCAGTAACCGGTGGGGTGACAATAATAATTAAGATTTATGTGAATCCATTTGCCAAATGAGAAATGATAAAATGTTTATTTAGAACAACAATATTTTGTGTTGTTGACAAGAGTCAACAATTAAATTTAAAAAAAAACATAGTAAACCCTCTTTTGTTTACAGTCTTTTTTTTTAAATTGAATTATAATTTTCATTGTGTTTTTAAAGATACTATTTTTCATACAAAAATATCATAAAAAATATAAACAGTATCAATATGAATAAAGCCATAAAATAATTTTTACTATGTATTTTTTATTGCTGAGATTGTGTTCACATGAAACTACTTACTTTGAGGATCTTTTAATTCTGTCTCCTGGAGTTTGGGCAGTAGTTCATCAGCTATAAGGCTCACTGTGGCTCGCTGCTTCTCATCATCAAACTTTACTATTATGTACTCCACCTAAAAGAGTTTACATTCATTACTATTTTAATAATAATTGTAAACAAATATTTAAAATTATAACTGATATGAAAAACAATTAATAAAGATATATTATCAAATTAGAAGGGGTAATTCGAAAGGGTGCATAATACCCCCACATTTTGTAGTTTAGTTATATACATACATAGATTCGTCAGAATGGAATGAGACACCCACTCGAGAAGTGTCTCACCACGCTCAAAAGCCTAAACAGATACACTTGTATCAGACAAACTCATCAGGGGTCATTGTACTTATCTTTATGAACAATTTACTATGGGACCAAACCTGAAATCGCGAAAAAAGAATGAGCAGTTTCCTACATTTTGAGGAGTTATACGAGATTACGCCCTGTAAAGTCCCAAGTAATAGGGAGCCTATTTCTACTAACTGGGCACAAGTCCAGGCTCTGGGCTGCTACTAAGAATTTCTTACTGGATGGTACTCAGGAATACACTGCTAATAAAAAAATAGAAAGTGATCTCTTAATTTATTTTTATACAAATAGTAAATCACGCGTACTTCTAGAACATGCTTAGTATTTGCAGAAACATGTTGCTACTTATTGTGCAGTTTTTTTTGTTCTTCTCTCCTATTAAAATAAGTGTTGAATTTTAATTATCATTCAATAAAAACAGCCTTATTTTGTTTAAAATTGAATTGAATTTATCAATTTTATTTCCTTCTTCAACATAATTTATTAATTCAATAAGTACTTTGATAATTCAAAGTATTGCCAAGACTGTCTTTGTTTATAAATATTTAATTAGATATTAAGGTTAATTAAACAAAATTGATTTCTGAGCCATCCATTTGTTCAAAAGGAAAGGATCAATACTGAATGTAAACAAACCTCATCTCCCCATTTGAGCACATCGCCTGTGCGCTCCTGCAGCTTGCAGTACAGGTTAATGAACTGCTCGATGCCGTGCTGACGGACATGTTCCGCCAAAGACTTCGTCTCATCCCAAGAGAGGGGACTGCCTTCACTTAACAAACCCATCCTAGCTACTTGAATGAAACGAAAGTTTACACGTGATCTGCACGAGTTCCCAGCAAAATATTTACGACAAAAAAACGCGCCCCCTTTTATGATACTGTTCATGTAATACTAATTGGTTAGGAACATTAAATATCACTAGTTTTTGTAAAATGCAACGTAAAATTTTGTTTTACATTGGATTTAAAAAGTGCACCACAGAAAAACTTGTAATCACGCCGAAATAGTTCGAGGAACTTTTAATACCCTTCAAATTTATTACGAAAGAAAACCACACACAATTCACTTTTTAAAAGTATCTTGATCCTGAGACCGAAAGACGACCGATTACTTTATTTAGTCTTAATAAATAGAGACAGATAGACAGAAATGAAGTTTTATCAGCGTACAAGACTGTTCAGTAATCACAGACTACAATCTACAATTACAAATTTACAATATAATATAACCACAGAACACTATTACTCAAAGAGTATAATAATATAGAGGCTATTACTCCTCTATCGTCATGGAAGGCGGCGCGGCGAACTCATATATTATAATGTACTCTGTGGCACCGAACTAGGCATTGAACTAGACATGTGAGTAATGCGAGTGATGCATCTGCATCACGCGTAATATCACCCGAGCGCGTCAGCGCGTACAGGGGGCTTACCATCACCTCTTAAAGCAGGGCAGAAGTTGAACTGCACTACTTTTTTGTATGACGTCTTAGTACAAAAAAGTAGTGCAGTTTAACTTCTGCCCTGCTTTAAGAGGTGATGGTAAGCCCCCTGTAGCATCACACATTACTCGACTAAAATAAGCATCACACCACACCATCACACTAAACATCACGCGCGCGGTCGCAGCGCAGTAGCAGTAGCTCGCGACATGGCGACATGACTCGCAGACTCGCTCGAACCTGTGTTTCAGTATACTATAATGTACTCTGTGAACCTGTGGCTCGAACCGAGCCCTGCCGAACGCATCGCATCGGCAATGTTCGGTTTATATCGGAAGTCCGGAACTAGGCGCGTGCGATTTCGTATTTCGCCCAGTCAAGTGACTTAGTTTGTTATTTAGAACTCTGTTTTATTACGACAGGGTTTATATTTCCTTGACACAACCACCCGTTGTACGGTCGTAGGTAAATACTCAACTGTCCTTTTATTTATTTCGAACTGCAATGCAAATATTGCGATATTTTTTAGTTTGTTTGCTAATGCGGTCAAGGACGCGTCTTTATTGGATTATAATTTATAAATTAATACATATCTCATAATTACGCCTAAGAATATTGCCAGTCCTAAGCCTGGAAACCCGTTACTTGATTTAAGGGTATAAGTATGAAGGAAAATCAACTTTGTATAATTTGTATATTTAAACATAGTGAGTAAATCACACTATAGCAATAGTGTGATTTTCATTTCATTAATTTTATTTCTTTCATGTAATTATGAATAATATGAATCATCATAATGACACGCGGACAACATCGTATCGCTCGCTGCTTTAATATGTTACAATACTATTTCAATAACATGTCCTATACTTGCATTACATTAGAACGCGCGATGGTGTGCTTTCGCATGGCGCTACATCATAAGAATTATAACATCACGCGTGATGTTTGAAGTGATGGTGTAATGTAATATTACTCGGCACGAAATGTAATGACATATCACATCACTCCGTGGTGCACTGTTTTGCACATGTCTACATTGAACTAGGTAACGAATAGCATAGAGTAAGTAAATAGGTAAACTTTGACATAATTTTGACATTATCCTAAGCTAGCAGCGCCGCCCATGGACGTAAATCCTAAGCTAGCAGCGCCGCCCATGGACGTAATTTATAGAGTTACTTCTATATATTACGTCCATGGCGCCGCCATGAACTACGAAGCTAACCTGGGAAAAGGTCGTCGACTGTCAAACAGCCAACATAACCGTTCCATTCCAGATTATAGCTAATTTACCAACGATTAACTTATGAAATATGTATGGTAAAATTGAATAAAATAAACTATAGATTCAAGGCGTTTATAATTGCAGAGACAAATTGAAGTTTGATTTTGGTTTTATTTATTTATTTATCTCAGGCGACGCAGGCCCATACATAAATACCTTAACCTAAACATACATATATTTTATTCTTATTATAAAACGGTACTTCACTAGCTAAATCTTGAGCTGAAAACAAAAAAACCAATAATGGAACAAATTAATGATTCCAGTTTGTATTCTACAGTGTTCTATGTCCATGTGTGATGTGTTACGTTACATGCTCTGTGGTTCCAGTTTCATTCAATCACCATTAATTCTAGTCAAGACCACAGATAATGAAAACTCGAGGGGCTCGTGGCTAAGTTATAACAGAATGACCAAGAACTCTGTTAATTTGTCAACAGAAAATGCGGTTAAATTACATTAAAAAAAAATATTGCTTAGAAGGAGAATGCATAAAGAATTACTGCCGGTTGACTTGATACGTTCAGAGATCTCTGGTTATTAAAACTTGTAGTTTCTCAGAAATTACGGGTAACATTTTTGATTTCTAGTGAGTTTGTCGAACTTACAATGATTTCAAGTAATATATGTTTAAGTCAGTGCGAACTTAGTTTTTTTTTATTTTTATATCGTGATTTTGGTAAGAGCTACATTATAGAGCAAAAGTCAAATCGCAGTAGATTAAGCTATGCAGTGTTTGAAAAATAAATGTTTGTAGGATTTCGGAAAATAACAAAAATGCAACGGTTTGCATTTTGAATTTTCTATGTAATGTTTAGTACTTATACAATATCGTTATCTATCACCGAGTCTAAACACTCTAAACAAACTACTGGGTGGCTAATTGCACAGAGTACACTATAGCCTAGGAAAATGAAACATTTTTTCGAATATACCAACTTTCAACAAAGAGAGCAAATAATCCTAATAATCCTTTTTTTACAGGTTGGATTTTTATGGACACATGCATTTTATAATTAAGAACTCTTTCAGACAATCAATCCTAAGGGAATTTAACCTTAGACCAATTTGTCCATTCTCTTTAATTTACCACTATTCGAGCATGTCTAAAGTCAAAATGATAAGAATATCGTTCTCTTGATGCTTTACTAAACTGTCTGTCTAGTGTCTGCAGCACTGACCTCTATAAATCTATAATACAAGTTGTTTAATACAGGTCAGTGGTCTGCACGACTGCACCTAAACAGAGAAAAGTATAGACGGCGGGTAGCTCCATTTCATTTCCACAAGAAAGGGATAAAGTATTGAGTTATTATAAGTAACAGAAAAGGATAAAGCTATACTATTTCCGTCTCTCAGTGCATGCCAGTTTTTTCAAGGCAGCTACTTATGTAGTTCATGTTAGTCAAGTTCAAAGTGGTAGATTTTTGTTTCATGTGTGCCCACGCTACCCAATGCTCTATAGCTTTCTTACTCTAAGGCTAAGGGTGCAGTGCGGCGCCGCACCGCACCGTGTATCTTCAGCCTAAGGGTCTGCCACCGGGGAATTCTATATATCTATGGCAGCTCTAGATCCATTCGCCCAAATTCATTCCCTTTTTTTCATTCACCACTCACTCATTCTCATTCTTCGGTGACAGGAAGAATGAGAAGTCAAGAAGTGTCGCGTTTTTATTTCAGTGTTTTTTTTCATGTAAAATATAATTATTGTCAATTTGCACACGACAAAATGCATGTTCATTCATAAATAGCATATAAATCATACATCATCTTAGGTAAGTTTGATTATTCCAGTAATCAACAACCAGCACCATGGTGCCTGTGGCAATAGAAGGATGCACCCAAGGTGCTGAAGGTGGAGGAGCCCGGGGCGGCTCCATATCTCTGGCATTACTTATAGATTTTATCGTACAGAGGACTTACGATGAACTCACGGTATTGGCTGAGCTGTAAGTACATTTTAAAATAGTCAACATAATCATACACTAAATGAAATCTGAACATGGTTGTTAATGACGCTGCTTGATTACAGTTTACCCCGTAAAACGGATATGGAACGAAAAATTGAGATATACAAGTTCAGTGCTCGAACACGGCAGCTGTTTGTACGCTTGCTGGCCCTAGTGAAGTGGGCAAGCAGCGCCACCAAAGTGGACCGCTCTGCGCATATTATGGCATTTCTCGATAAGCAAGCTTTGCTGTTTGTTGAGACTGCTGATGTTTTAGCCAGAGTTGCCCGGGAGACGCTTGTACATGCAAGGTTTGTGATTTTGGTACTATGGGGTTTGAAACTATCTGAAAACTTGAGAATAAATCAAATTCCTGAAGTAACTTATTCAATGTTTATTTTTATTTAGGTCAACTAATCATATGAGCTAAAATGAGATTTGTAGGCCAAGTGTATTGAGTTACTAACCAGAGATATGACGGATTCCAAGTATCAGTTCAGTCATTCATCTAAATTACATGCAAGTGTTTGCAACTTATCCAAGCTTTTATTTCTTCAGAAATGAAAGCCCTTACAACCACTAAAGTATAGGTGGCAATCTGTAAGAAAATACCTATTTATCAGCTTTGAGAAATTGCCCTTGATCGAATTGAAATCTGTAACTGCAGCTTAAGAGATTAAAAATCAGTTTTAAGTGATAATATTTTGAATCAAAATAAAATTTGAAAGCTGCAGCAATGCAGGAAAAATTATGCCAAATAAAAGAAAGCCACTGCTGGCTATTGTGTTACTAATCCAGACTATGCTTAACATTATGTAATTTTTTGTATGGATGTGTTCTTATTATCATTCACATTACTTATTTAATCTCTCCATCACCCTGAGGTTTGCTGTTAGAGAACCCTGTTTTGGCTTAAGCTCGCCTTTGTACATATTATGCTGTCCTTATATAACTTTGATTTTGAAATTCATGTGTAGGCCCACGCCCTAACGCGTCTCAGCACATCGCACACCCGCGCTATTACTTCGTTTTCGCCTAGCATTCTATCAGACTTTTTAATTTTGCGCGGCTCCTAAGGGTCGTAGCGATGTTAAATAGCCTATAATATTCATAGAATTGGGCTGTCAAATGCAAAAAGATTTTTTCTAGTCTGATTGGTAGTTCCAGAGATTTGCATTTTTTTTCCCCCTCTGGGATATGACTGGTATCGAAAAGAAACTTTTACATTGCTCTTTTTTTAACACAGGTTACCTACTTTTCACATGGCTGCGGCAGTGGAAGTATTGACACTGGGCACTTACAGCAGGTTGCCTGCAGTTATCAGGGAGCGGCTGGTCCCCCCTCCTTCACTAACGGCTGGTGAGCGACGCACTACATTACGTACTCTTGCGCATGTTGTACGTCAACGTCTTACCACTGCCTCCTTGCCCAGTGATATTAGGAATTTAAAGGTATGTTTGGAGTTCAAATTTCATCAAAAATCTATGAATAGGTTCAATTTTTTGTTTTTGACTAAGTACATATAATAATATGATGCAATATTATGTTGGATCTGGATGACTCATTTGTACATATTATATTTCTTTTCAAATCAAGATGGAAAATAATCAAGCAGGAATGAAAAATATTTAGAGTTGTGGTGTTTGTGGCTTTTGTAGGTGGAGAATGGGCGTGCTACATTTACCGTAGGCCAGGAGTTCAGTGTTTCTCTCACTGTCATGGGAGATGCGCCCAACTTACCATGGCGTTTGTTGGATATTGCTATATTGATACAAGACAGTGAAACTGGAGGTTAGTCTACAGATACACATCATGACTTTACTTGTACAGACACAAGACTTAAGCACATAACACTGAACATGGTTGAGTTGTTCAATTCCTTAACATTTTTAAGCAATTTGAGGAGTTTACAGGCCTCCTCACGGTGAGAGGGAGTGGGCTGTAATCCACCACGCGGGCCCAGTGCGGATTGGCAGATGTCACATGTCTTCGAATTTTTGGTTCTAGGACATGCCGGTTTCCTCACGATGTTTTCCTTCACCGTTTTGAGAGCAGTGGTGATGAAATAATTTACACAAAGTAAAGCGCCTGTCTGGGTCCGAACCTACGACCTACAACTCGTAAGTCGCGGCCGTTACCACTTGGCCACCACTGCTCTTCCACTTGGCCACCACTGCTCTTGTACCTACACCAAATAATAAATGAAAAAATAGTGTAAATCCTAATGTGAGGTTATTTATTTTAGAGGGCAAGCCCCTAGTCCACAGTTCGCAACTGGCATGGTTGCGCGGCGTGGCGCAGGCGCGCTTGGCTGCGGCCGGTCTGAGCGGCGCATTGACTGCGCTGCGCTACTTCTGTCGCTCGCTTTCGCTTGAACTGTTGTACACGCAGACGTTGAGGCTCTGTCGCGACCGCTTGTCGAAGCATCTGCAAGTCGATAGGTACACGCCCGGACAGAAGCTACAGGTTTCGTATTGGAGGTAAGCTGCTATTTTAGGCTAAAGACAGGCAGACAGCCTAATCCAGCCTATTAAAAGAATTATTCTCTAGTTAAATAAATCAGTGCCTTTGGTTTTGCATTTTCGTTTCTTGCCACCGACTTCCAAAATTAAACAAATTTTTCACTTTGTAGTGTTTAATGGAGGCCAATTTTTTTTTGTAATAACGTTTTTATGTTTCAATTTTCAGTTGTGGTACCTACCCCTCATAAATTCTTATCCCACTACTTGCTATGTACCCGTAAATATTAGTGACAGAAGTCGTTGATCTAAATAACATATAAATGCAGGAAGTTATTTAACATCACCAATATGAATTTAGTATTAAAGCTCAAAAACTACCATAAAATTTATGGTTTATTCCCGTTCGTCCCCACCCCATCGTCCCCAGTGAGCACGAATGGGAAAAAAAAGTTTCCGTGAAATCTCCAATCCTCATTATTGCATTTTGACTCTCGGTCTATAGCGGAATGAGTGGAAAATAAAAAGTTCCAATCGTCACCACTGGGAAGGAACGAAACTTTTTCTTCTCACTCGTGCCCAGTGGGGACGACGGGGCGGGGACGAACGGGAATAAACCCCGAGCATGGGTCTTTATAAATTACGAGAAAATATGTTGACAAGGGTTTATACTAAAGTTTTTTTACTTATACAAAATTCACCACAATATCCAAAATGCCATTTTGTAACTAGGTTGACTTGTTCTATGGATTATTGACATAATTATAACGTGTATTTAGGGAGCTAGGCTGCGAACTGGGCTACCGCCTCATCATCGGCGCGGAGGGCTCTCAGCTGTGCGTGTGGCACGTGCCCGCGCTGGCGGGCGGCGAGCGCGTGGCCAGCGCGCTGACGCCGCACGCGCCGTCCATGGAGCGCCTGCTGGCGCACACCGTGCACGTGCGCTCGAGACAGAGGCTCAACGACCTCAAAGTGCTGCTCAATGACATGGGGGTAAGTTACTAACAAACTAACTATCGGTGAAGAAAAACATCGTGCGGAAACCTGGAGAAATCGCCAACCGGTCCTGAGCAAGCGTGCTGATCAATGCTCGTGCCTTCTCTGCATGAGAAGCGGTCTTTACCCTGCAGGCTGCAGTGGGAATAAAATAGGCTGATATTACTGTACTAAAATAAGTGTAATGGCTGGAGAAGTTTGTATTTTTTATAAGTCTATAAAATTAATAGCATAAGCGTAAGTTTTATTTCTATCTACTTAACTAGAATTTAAGTGATGATGCTCCACATAACTATATAAGTATTTCGTTCGAGCATTCGGAACACACTGATCATACATTAGGTAGTGACTAAATAAAAGCAGATCTGCTGTATTCTGAACCTACTCTTCCAAGCATGATGTCTACACCTTACCACACGAAGCAGTAGTTCTGTGAAAGTTCCTTTCCTTGTGTCACTATGCTGTGATTCTGACATTATGCTGAGCTGAGGCCCTTTTGGCATTATAATCTTTGTTTTCTTTTTTTATAGTTTTAAGTTGTATTTATTCTTCTGTAATGCCAATAAACGCATTTTTCTTCTTTCTTTCTAATGTACATCCTATATCCTAATTGCAAGAAACACGGTACATAGGATGTAATGTACATCCTATGTACCGTGTTTCTTGCAATTAAATTATTTGCCTTTGTTCGTCAGGTGGAATGCAGCGTCAGCGGATGGCCATGCGTACTAGCATGCTCAGTAGTATCACCATGCTTACGTGCGGAACAACTGCTAGTATGCGTGGGAGCGCACGGCGGGCGCCTTCGCGCGCGCGTGCCCGCCTACCCCGGCACGCCACGTATGCCTGAACTTGCTAATGCGCTCGGCGCTACCAACATCACGCTTATCAAGACGCTGCTAACACAACTCAGGTGAGATTTGCAACCTTCTCACCATCTTACCATAACTGGCGAAAACAAGTCAGCTTGAAGCTTCACACATTCGACAGTTTTTCTTTCCTTCTTGTTATCAACCCTCTTTTATGCCACTCGGAGAAACTATTTTCGCACTTGGAAACACGTTTAAGCTACTACGGTAGCTTAAACGTGTTCCAAGTGCGAAAGTAGTTTTTAAAATAGTTTATAGCTAATTCGGAATTTCTGAATTAGCTATAATCGCTCACAGCACTCACACCATCTCACATGCGTTCCGAATGTTCCGATAGACCCTGCGTTCAGAGTTGGGAAATAATCGATGTGAGCGTGCTTAAACCCGTACCGAATTACGGCCTGGGGGTCTACTCCGAAGCGGTTAACCACTGTATCGGCCGAATATTCGGTCATTTTCTGATTCGAATATTGTTGTCCTCCTACAAATTTAAAAAAAAAAGAGGTAAAAAAAGGGTTAAGGGTTCTAAAAAGGTTCGGATTGGCACAGTTTGGTCGGGACCAATAGTCAATATAGGAAATTAATGGTAGTAGAAAATGACCGGACATTCGGCCGATACAGTGGTTAACCGCTTCGGAGTAGACCCCCTGGTCACGACTTCGGTCTTAGCGGCGCTCGGCGCGGCGAGCGGGGCGGCGGCGCGGCGTCGGCAAGCGGTGCGTTTTGCACGCCACGTACTGCGGCCGCGGTGGACGTATTTAGGTAGTAGTTTCGTCAACATATTAGTAGCTTCGTTTGGTAGGTACCTAGGTACTATGTTTTTGTGTTATTAATTTAAATTAAACTTAACATCATATTCCGGAAAACATTGTTTAATTTTATAACCTTTTTATAATTGTTTTTTTTTATTTATGTTGGGGATGTTTTGACATCCATATCTCTTCTTCTTCTTGGTCGCGTACTTCATTACTGAAGGTCGTGTCCCTGAAAGGCCTTCGTGGCTTTATGCACGATGTTCTTCCACTTCGTTCGGTTCTCAGCTTCTCTCAGGGCGGTCGTAACAGAGAGACCAGTGAGGGCGGTTATTTGGTCTGACCAGCGGTTAGGTGACCGTCCGCGAGGTCTTTTCCCATCTACCTTGCCCATCACCACCAACTTTTCCAGATTATCTGGTTCCCGACGGGCAATGTGACCAAAGTAACCGAGAATCCTTCGGTAACAGACGGTTGGTAGTCTGTCTTTTATGCGAAGCTGATCTAGGATAGATATGTTCGTTCTCTTGGCTGTCCATGGTATGCGGAGCATTCTTCGCCAACACCACATCTCAAAAGCCTCTATCTTTTTTCGCTCTATTGCCCGAATCGTCCACGACTCCGATCCGTAAAGGAATATCGAGAATACCAGTGTTCGGACTAGTCTCATCTTGGTGACATTAGAGACTTTTCTGTCCTGCCAAATACGTGTTAACTTACTCATCGCAGCTTTGGCCATTTGAGTCCTTCTCTTGATCTCTCTTTCACTTCCTCCCTGGTCAGTAAGTAGCGATCCGAGGTATATAAACTCGCTGACAAATTCTAGATCGGTGAGTTCTCCCGTTCTGGAGAGTTGACCGGTTCTGTCGATGAGCATGACTTTTGTCTTCGACTTATTGATAGTGAGTCCAACCAGCCCACTCTCGTATTCTACCCTGCGATACAGATCAGCTAGCTCCTTTTCTGAAGATGCAAAGAGTGTAGTGTCATCCGCATATCTCAGGTTGCTGATCTTTATTCCCCCGAGAGAGACGCCTCCCTCCCATCCTTCTAAGGCTTTCCTCATTATGTATTCACCATATATATTAAAGAGAACAGGAGAAAGAATACATCCCTGTCTTACCCCCTTTTCTGGCTTGAAAGGGCCTGAGATGACGTCATTAACCCTTACCATGGATACCCCGTCTTGGTACAGATTAGCGACCAACGAGACGAGGTGTTGAGGTACGCCCATCTCTTCCAATATGGTCCACAGGCAATCCCATCTGACGCAATCAAACGCCTTCGAGTAATCGATGAAACACATTAATGTCGGTGTGTTGAACTCTCGGCTTTTCTCAATCATTTGCCTCACATTCACAATCTGTTCTTTTGTGCCTCGCCCTTTCACAAAACCTGCCTGTTCACTGGGTATCTGCCACTGAAGGTACGATTGTACATCCATATAGGCGGTCGATTTAAAATTTCGGTGATAAATGCCTCGGTATCCATTACCGCCACAAAATCGTCTAAATTTTTTTGTAAAATTTGTTGAAATACTGTACCTAATAATATCGTTTTTACATTGAGTAAGCACTGTGACCGCGTTCACGAGTGTTCCGAACTGTTTACGGCTCTCAGCTGTCATAATCTTAAGTGTATTATTAATTAAAATATTGTTGAAACAAGGTAGCAAACCTTCATACTACTTATAATTTTTTCCGTAGGTTCTGGCTTGTAGCTCGTCGTTGTGAGAAGACGCTGCAGCACCTCCCAGCGAGCGTGTGCGAACACCTCCCGTTCTTGCACGGCCCCGACCATCCACTCACCAAACTGTCGCCTGACAGACTCTACGTCACGCTGCATAGGCATATGGATCATATACTTGTAAGCTACACAAATATTGTTTAGTCTGTTAACTAATTTGTTTGAACTACCAATTCTGCTGATCTTTTTTGAAGCGAATAATTTATAAAAAAAATATTACGTTAAATTAGTATTAGTATATTATAAAATTCTTATCTGGTACAGATAGTGGAGATGAAAGAAGTGGCTGCGGGTAGTACAGCGACGACTAGCAACAGTTCCAACAGCGGAAGCGCTTGCTCCGTAGCGCTGTCCTTTCACCTCGCCGGTGCAAAGCGCTGCACGCCCGAAGAGTGCGAGGATGAGGTACGCATACAAAAATGCACCTTAAATTCAGAAATAAAAAGTACAAACATTCACACAGACATAAAACGATATTTTGGTCGTATATTCTTAAGCCGGGGTTACGCAATTTCTTTTGAACTTTAAAACACCGTGTATAAGGTTTATAATCCAATGGTATAAAACTTGTAAGTACTACAGTTTAATTTAAATGTTTGTAGGGCTCCACCAGCAGTTCGTCAACGCCGGCAACTGCACCACGCGCCTACTTAAAACTGAACTCTTTGGTCGAGTTAGACACTTTCACCCTCACACATGGACCATTCACACCGCTTGATACACCTGGTAAGAACAGATTAATATGCATAACGGAATACTTAGAATAATTGTATTTCGTGAAACCTTAGTTGAAAATGGTATCGAAACTACATTTCAGTGTTTCATCGTCCGCTTTCAAGCCGGATCGATTACGATATGAAGTCAGCAGATAATATGAATCATCATTATCTGCCTAGCCTTTTCCCAACTTTGTTGGGGTCGGCTTCCAGTCTAACCGGATGCAGCTGAATACCAGTATTTTACATGAAGTGACTGCCTATCTGACCTCCACTACCCAGTTACTACTGGGTAGGTAATAGGTACTACGGGCTGGTATCCGCAACTCCACGTCAATGCGCGTATTTTGCGTACTACTACTGGGTAATACCCTTAGTAAGACTGGTTGTCAGACTTTCGGGCTTCTGACGACCCGTAACGACTGTCAAAGATCCACGAATGACAGCCGGGACCAACGACTTTACGTGCTTATATGAATAGCTGTTTTAAACATTCTTACATACATTTACTATGGCCGCGTGTACACCGCACGCCGAAACAGGGACGTCACGCTCGGTTCGAATAATCTCGTTTCTCGTTGACGTCCTGTTGACGGTGGCGGGTGGCCAAACGGTGACGGTGTTATAGTCAAGTATTGGTTTGCATTCGTAGTCTATTAACTGTACCAAAATTCTAATTGCATGTTTATATGCGCGAGATTTCTCTGTGTAAGTGTTAACCACAATATAAAAATGTGGCATTATGTAGGTATGCAGCCTGGTAAGCGGAAGTTATCAGCAGCATCACAGCGCGCGGTGCGCGTTCGTCAGCCTGCGTACTTCATACCGGAACTGGCGCATGTAGTGGCTGCCGCAGACGAACGTGTGCCCTTCGTAAACCTAGCACAAGAGGTAAGAATTTATTATCATACAAATTCTTGTGCAAAACACGGTTTCTTAAACCTATTGTATGCGCTGCTGTCCGGCGCGAAGGACCAAAAAGATGTATGCGTTGCTGTATGGGTCGCACACACCTTGGATGTTAGCTTGAATGATAAGTCACGGATAGCCAAAGATGATGGTTTATTGATATATTTAACTACCACTTAAATAATGCTATATGAATGAGTACAGCTGATTATGAACGCTGATCGTGTACTGTCGCGTTTACACTATAATTTGTGCAAGGCGACGGAAAAGTGCTGACCTCTGCAATGCGCGCGTGTCATGTATGATACCTGACTCGTACACCTATACTAGCTGCTGCCCTCGACTTCGCCCGCGCTATTACTTCGTTTTCGCTTAGCTTCTGACTATTTTACTTTTTGCTCGGCTCCTAAGGTTGATGTTAATTAGCCTATAACCTACCTCAAGAAAAAGGCCATCAAAGCAAGAAGAATTTTTCAATTTTTTTTTCAAATCCGACTGGTAATTCTAGATATTAGCGCGTTCAAACAAACAAATACACTATACTAGTAATAATTAATATAGATTTTTTGTGTCGATAATGGGGCAATAAAAGTGTGCCCTAAAAATTCAATAATACATCCATTATTTATGACGTGAAAAATGTTTGTTTATACCAATTTACAGTAATAAAAAGCAATTATCATTTGCTTTATAAACTTTTTGCTAGTTTTTTGGGTAAACGCTTACGCAACGGACATGTCTAGTCGACTTTGAGAATATTTTGATTTTGCTAGTCGGTTCCGGAATCGTGAAAAGTGGATGGCGTTATGCAATACATGAAATCATCAATGAATATCTCCTACTTTGCTATGCCCGCCAGTGGCTACAATGATCATGTCTTTGTAAACCTAATGCAACATTATGTAATGCAATAAATATATTAGAGTATTGAGTACATTTGGTCACACATCGGAAAAAATGTATGTACTTGTTATTATGTCCAGTTGGCAAGTCGCGGTGTCACGCACGGCGGGGTGCAGCCCGAGTGGAGCGGCTCCGCTCTGGGCATGCGCGTGGTGGCGCTGCCGCGGCCCGACGGCGCATGCGCACGCGCGGCCGCTGCCTTGCGCGAGCGACTGCTAGCCGCTACTATTCGCCTCACTAACAAGAACCAATCGAGAGTGTGGACGGCTGAGATTGTGTTCCATGGATCTCCTGTACGCACGCCTAATCCTCGGGAACAGGGTAAGCTTTCTTCTCACATATCGGGACGAACTGTTTGAGAATAGTTCATGCCGACTTACAAAATTGCCAAACAAAGAAAAAATAAAAACAGTATTTATAATAAAAATTAAGTCCTGTACGTTATACATATCTCAACGCTAGTATTCTGATGGGGCTCACTGCACTGCCACAGGCAAATAAATAAAATAGTTATATGTAAAAAAAACAAAAATAAGTTAAAAAAAACTACAAATGAATTATCGTTAGTCTAATGGCTGTTTAGCCTTTAATTGTTTTTTGAAACCATACTTACATAAACTCACGCCTTCTTCACGTGGGGTAGGCAGAAAATGCCACGATATACAAAAAAAACAGCTGTTCCCTACATTTATGTTCGTATAACTCGTCAAAATGTAGGGAACAGCTGATTTTTTTTTCGCGATTTCTGGTTTGGTCCCACAGTAAAAGTTGTTCATAATAATGAGTACAATGACCTCTTAAGAGGTTGCTGGTGTTTTACCAATAACCCTGTATATGTATATGTTTCCGTTCATACATCTGATCATACACGCACGCCAGTTGCGAGTACTATGATGCACCTGACCTTTTTTGAATAGTGATAATATATTTCTGACAGTGTTTAATGGTAGGCTCTATCTCTTTCCAACAGGTGAGCGTCGCTGCGTGTACTTACAATACGACTTGGGAACAGACGCAGGTCGTACAGCTGACGCGTTCCTTGCCGACTGGGCCGCTATCGTACACCTACACACTTTGTTACACGACTTCATGCTCAGACCAGCACAAGGTGCGTATTTGAACTACCTACAAACGAGGTGAATAAGAATACAGGGATGAAATGCGACGAATCTTCAAAGTGGATTTTAACATTGAAATAATATAATTTGTTGCCAACAAGTGCACTTAATCGTTCATCATAATACAGTAAACACATTCGATTCCATTTTGACGGTTGACGGTATTTAAAGTTCTCTAGCAGGCATATGTGTTAGAGTATGACCTACCTACTGCATGCTATTTATGTGCCTACTTTTATATAGAATACTGTTTGACCGTTTTGGCTTCAATCAAGAAACATCAACAAAAGTCGTCTTAGGTTGCATAATCAGCCTATAACGTTCCCACTTCCCACTGCTGGGACACAGGCCTCCTCTCTGTGAGAGGGAGTGGGCTATAATCTACCACGCAGGCCCAGTGCGGGTTGGTAGATGTCACATGTCTTCGAATGTTTTGTTCTAGGACATGCCGGTTTCCTCACGATGCACCGAACAACTTACACAAAAACATCTATCGTTATCGTTGTGCTGTGCAAAAGCCATTTATTTTACATATACGCTAGTGATTGACTAAATCGGAAAGTTATCGTTCATTATTGTATTTAAAAAAAAATTGGGTCATGAAAATAAAGTAAATAAAAAACAATATGTCCTGAACATATTATAAAAAAATAATTGAAGTAAATAAAAAAAAAATAACATTATTTTACATCTTCTCAAGGGTCTACCAACCGGATTTAAACGTCATCTTTCAGGTCTTCTATAAACCGGGTTAAAACGGTAGATATATTGAAAAATTAACTACACAAGCTACAAACTATTGTTTGGGCAATCGACATTGTTGTCGATAGCCTACGTTCGTGGATCTTCTCAACCACATCACTATCTCGCCGCAAGACACAGCAGCTGTACTATGCGACGCTCCGCAAAAATAAAGTTTCATTTTGTAATTTTTACATTGCTTGTACAGTCACTTAAATAGCGACATACTTAGGTAGTGGATAAGGAGCAATGTATTTGCTGCAAAAATAGTACAGCCGCTGCGATATTTGAAAACAAAAATAACGTTGTAAAAGCAAGAAATATTTTACGATTTGTTGTTTTTCATGATTTTACCATATTATGGTAAATGATTCCATGAGATACTTATTTTGTTTTGACTTCGGTTTTTACAGGAAACCACTGAACAACTCGGTATTTTTATATTTTATCACGATCACGTCGAAATCGCACTAGTTCGCGGAGACGGCCATTTGCCTAGCACAGGCCCATGTTGCTCATGGCGCGTGGACACAGACACGCCCCCATGCCACTTCTCCTGTTTTTTACATTGATATGGTTTAGATACATTATAATTATTACATATTTTTTAAAGAACGCGAAACCCTCTGGTCCGGTGTGTGCATACGATCATACACGTATCGCTCGCTGGTGGTCGGGTTCGGAACGGCCCAGCGCGCCACGGCCGTGCTGCAGTGGAACGCGACTAGTCAGAGATACACGGTTGCCACGCCCGCACACCAACCCGCTGCCAACGCGCATCATCTGCTGCATCACCATTTAGATCATTATATTAACAGGTAAGGGACCAAACGTCACGTGACTTCAATGAAGTCGTGCTCATTGGTCAGATTTCATCTCGTTAAGCCATGGTTCGTTAATTGACTCCTCGAGACGTCGAGCATATTGTCAAACCACAGTGAATTTTTTAAATGTTAAAATTTATATTATTTCTAAATCTGTTTAATTTCGTCACAGTCACAAAGATCTGATGTCGTTCGGCGTGGTCCTACGCGAGACGTACGGCCCGTTGCTGGCGCTGTCGCGGCTACCGACGTTGCCTCAACTGGGGTTGCATCACGTGCGCACGCTCATGCCCACGCCCACGTTCACGCTGCTGGCGCACTCCTGGAGGAAGGTCAGTCCCTTTTGACAGCGCCTTTATGTCGTAGGCGTCGTAGCAGCGGCGCGCGGCGGTTCAAGTGTCGCCTATGAATGGATGACCTTATACGTTCGTTAGAGGTAGGCAGTATTGTTTAACCCTTCATAAAACGTAGATCCATGTTTTTCATTATTTCTGTAATTACGGCATTCAACCGGTTAATGCACGATTTCAGCACCTAAGTGTGATTGACCTGTGCAAATTACGTACTTCTGATTCGTGAAACATCATCTTAAAAAAAAGTGCTAGTCGGACTCGCGCACCGAGGCCTCCGTACAATTTTTTAGTTATGTAAATAGTTTTAAAATATATTTTTTTGTAATGTAACTACTTACGAATTTATGGTTTTCGGATTTTTTCCTTTACTTTTGCTACATAATATTGCTTCTTGCCAAATTTCATGATTCTAGGTCAACGGGAAATATCCTCCCTCCTATAGGTTTTGATTTCGGAATATAAACGCCCGTATCTTTTGATTGCGTTGACTTATAAGTTTGATTTTTTCACTGATTCAAGGGATATCAGGATCAGCCCTGAGTATTTGTTGATATTAATTTCAACTTAATAACTCCACGCGTTCCTGAGAAAAAGGGCCGTGACAGACGGACAACGAATGACGATTATCTTATAAGGGTTCCGTTTTTCCTTTTGAGGTATGAAAATCTAAAAAGACAACCTCATCCAATCTTTGATTTATTCTATGAAATTCTTTTTCTCGTCTCAGATCCGCATAGTATACGCGGGCGCATACTCTCTGGAAGTGGGCATCCGCGGCGGCGGCGTCATCACAATACGCGACGGATCTTATTCCAAGTTCGAGCGCAACACTGTCGTCGACGAGTTCGCTCCTGCTCTCGGATTGAAGGTAAACAATTTTAAGGCGCTTTGCAGATGGAGCAACGTTAGTTGAGGCAACTATCAACTTTTAAAAATTTCCTTTAGAAGTTGCCACACGCCCAAAGCGCCCGAGATGTATGTAAACAGCTAGTTGCCAGTTGCTGCAATAGTTGTTCCATCTGCAAAGCGCCTAAGTGTATTCAGAGACAAAGTACAGCCTATTTATTAGACAAAAATATTACCGTGGAAACGAAGGTGAAGTGAGCTGTCATTCCACCTGATGCTAGAGATTGACATTACTGACAACTTACTTCCCCGAATACGGTTAGATTGGCTACACTAAACAACATTGCTTTATGAACGTAATCGAGGCAAAAGGAGTATGTAAGGATTGTAGCAGATGGCGTTCTGTAGTTACTAGAACATATGTCTACATGGGAAGAAAGCTTGATTGTATGTAATCTGCATTTGCGATTTATTTACCAAAATGTAAACAAATATGAGTTTATGGAAAAATAACTTTAAATCCTACACAATAAAGGTCAGTTTACGTTACAACTTCAAACATTTTTATAACTTTTTCAATAATGCTAGTCACTCTGAAATCAACTTAATTATCATTAAAATAAAGTTGATATTTGTTTAACTTTAAATAGTATTAATTTGAAACATAAGTTTGAATAGACTTTATGCATATGTAGATCGGCATAACCCAACTGCATGCTAATTTAAAAAACTGCTTGAACACTATCGCGTTTGTTAAATGATGGCTAAAGTTTTATTGCACGACGATTTGCATGATAACATTGAATATCAGATGCAGAAATGCAGTCCGTCTGTATGACTCAGATCGACGATGATAATTTTATGAACTGATTCTCAGGCGTTCCTATCGCGCTACGTCGAAGACAATATGAGCGCAAGACTGTTAGCTGAGGATGACAACCCGCCCTCACCCATGTCACCAATGCCGCCTGGTAAGAAAAATAATACTCGAAAGACTTTCGTCTTTAATAAGTAGGTTTATAGACATCTTTAACAGAATTATCTGCAAAGAAACGTAACAATCAAGTTAAAAAGCTATCAAAACTTATTATCATTCATAATTTTGTTTATTCCTTTGAGCAATAGTGTCCTGCTGACGCCATTTCGTGTCGTGTAACTTCATTTTTGTAATTGTGAAACAGGTGGGCTTCGCTTCCCAGCGCCATTAACACCGCCACAGCCGCACACACCGCACTCTGCGCCCGTCACGCCGCACCCGGCGTCGCCGGCGCAGCATCAGGTGCGTTACTCTATTAACTCCCTTTTAAACGTCAACATTTACAAGAAAATATAATTGATTCTAGTTGCTCCTTCCAAAAGATAGTTCGTATGGAGAAGAATGGGCAAAAAAACTACATAGTTACTCTTTTAAAATGTTTTACAATATTTTCTTAACCGTAATTAATTATATTTGAAAACGATGGACCTGGAATGAAATATATAATTACTATGCTACAATAGGTTATTAATTATATTGATAGCATGGTGTTCACATATGTATAAATACAGAGTGGTTCCATACATTTTGCCCGCGTAGGTATTGCACTTTTCTATGAAATAGCAGATTTTTTTTTATAAACGACGAAAAATCTATGTGTCGGTATTAAGAATTATGTGCTGAATTCATGGTTACTGTTTGCGCGTCGATGTCCCTGTCACTCTAAAAAGTTTTTGTGATTCTAAAGTTTTTTTTTAAAATAAATTCTTCTCTTTTTAGCTTTCTGGCTTTTTTCAAAATTGGTCGCAGTAACTAAGCTTTGACACCCCGACCAAATAGACCGGTGACCTACCGCCACATCCATGTTATTCGCAGTTTATTGACTATTGAACCTCTATTAAAAATTATTTGAGGTTCGATTAAATACATGCCATAAAGTATGGATATCCTTTTAGATGGGTGGCGGTTCATTCAACCTGACGTCCCCGCCGGGCGGCGCGGGCGGCGGCGCGGGCGGCGCGGGCGGCGTGTCGGCGTCGCCCGCGTCGCCCATGGCGCCGTCGCCGCACGCCGCGCCCGCCGCCTCCCCGCACCCGCCGCCCACGTCGCCCTTCACCGCGTGGCCCGCCTCGCCGTCCCTGCCGCGGCCGTCGCCCGGACACCACCCGTCGCCGAGGCACCATATTGATCATAAAGGTGAGTTACACTTACCATGCCATTGTTCATTATAGACTGACTAGACCTACAGGGTATATCTTCGTAAAATGTTAACATAATCTATCCGGTAGTATTTCCCTGATGGTTCCACATACATTCCGACAAACATAAATTCTAGAAACTATATTTTCAGGAATCGTTCCCAAACCTCGTAGCAATCACTCTTTTTTTTTAATATTAAGTGTACAGTTTTGACTTCGTTACTCGTTTCGTGCGTCTCTAAGTTGTACCAAATGGGAGTCCAGCTCAGCACGTGTCAGGCAATTATACCTGACGCTGATATTCTGCTGGATCTCTGAGGTTCAAGTGTGAGTTTTTCACTCACGTTCGATTGCGAGCACGTTAGAATTGTATATGGGAAAAAGTTATAGCGCCACCTGGTGGTCACTAGGAGAAACCTAATTTCCCATACAAAGTTCTAACGCGCTCGCAATCGAACGCGAGTCGAAAAAACTCACACTAAGACCACTGCAGTGACATATGAACGAGGAGCAAACAAAATAAATACGCGAATTATCCGTCAACACTACATTAACATTTCGCTCTCAGGTCCTCAAGCCAGCTCCAGCAGTTCCCGCGCGGCGTCGTCCGGCGGCGGGCGCGGCTGGGCGGGCGCCACGGCCACGCCGCTGGCCGTGTGCAAGCTGGAGACGCTGTGCACGCCCAGCGAGCCGCCGCCCGGCGCGCCGCCCGGGCCCGCGCTGGCGCCCGTGCAGAGGTTCCTAGCGTGCGTCTACATGAAGCGCACGCTGCAGCGGTTCGTGCAGCAGGAGGAGTTTGTGAGTTCAACTTTTGTATTTCTTGTTTAAGTACAGGATTCTCACGCTGATGGCAATGAATCTTTTAAGAAGTGTTTTATTTAATTTAGTTGGATTTCAGTTTATGTTATGTACTAATCAATATGAACTATCCTTAACTGTGAAAATGTCGCATTTCCGACCTCCTAGATACAGGTAAATGTATGGGGGTCACCATTGAATCTGTTCTTTATTATTTATTCCGGAGGGTTTGTTAAGCGCGATGTTTTGTCAAGGTGTAAAAACCGGGCGAAGGAGGAGCGGCTTGCTGGAAGATATATATTTAGCCTCATCATATCTTTACTGTTTCATTACTCAGTGTGATTGTATCTCCGTACAGTTGACGCTGGTATCGGTGGAGGCGACGAGCCTGACGTTCCGGTGCGAGAGCGCGGGGCTGGCCGGGCGCGTGGCGCTGCACCCGCAGCACATGCAGTCGCTGCACCTGCAGCTCACGCCGCTGCCCGAGCACAACAAGGAGGCCTGGTCCGCTGATGATCTGCAGGTAATGTGATAAGGCTAGCTAGGAATACTTACGAAAAGGTGCTAGTGCACCGAATTGAAGGCTATGTGGTGTTGAGTGGAGCAGTGGGCAATCAATTTTTTAATACAGTTGCTCAAAAAGTGGTGTCTATTAAAAAGAAAAACCAACCATGCAGGTTTTTCTTTTTAATAGACATTATTTGACAGTTGGGAAAGAGACACGCACGAGTTCGGGAAAGGTAAAAAATAAAGCACTAGTATGTAATAGCCCACATCCCGAACGCTATACGTCCCTGCAATACACCACTTTTTGAGCAACTGTATTAAAAAATATATTAAATAGTATATTTCATTACAAGTGCGGAAAGGCTGTCATTGCAAAGAGTTCCGACAAATGTCTACCCGAGCCGAGGCGCAGCCGAAGGCGAGGGTTGACAGTCGGAACAAGTTGCAATGACGGTTCCGCAGGTGTACTGAACGACTATTTTTAATACAGTTGCGAAAAAATGAAGCAATTTAATAAAATAATAAAAACACAATATTGCTTTTTTCTCTTCTCTCCACGCAAAAAATTAGTCGTATGTGGATATGTAACGACTTTTTGACTTTTCCGGTAAAATGTTCTCCGAAGCATTTTGTGCAATTATACTGAGTTCCGGTGATGTTAATTAAAAAAAAATAGGGTCGAAATTACTCATTTTGTGCAACAAACAACTAAACTCGCATAGAAAATTTCTGGAAAATGGCGCCAACCGTAGAATATAAGCAGAGTTTTTTTTTCTTCACCCATTTTGGTAGGCAAAAGGAACTATCCATACAGCTTAGTCTTCAGTATATTTTTTTTATTCATATGAAATGAAAATGAAATTTAATGAGATGAAATGAAATGAAACCTAACCTAACTCATTCAATTAAATCATTAAATCTGATATTGAAATAAATTAGTAGCTTCTTTTTAGAAATATACGTATTTGTATGAATCACAAAAACTCTTTAGTAAAAACTTCATGGTTGGTTTTTCTTTTTAATAGACATTATTTTGACAGTTGGGAAAGAGACACGCACGAGTTCGGGAAAGGTAAAAAAAAAGCACTAGTATGTAATAGCCCACTTCCCGAACGCTATACGTCCCTGCAATACACCACTTTTTGAGCAACTGTATTAAAAAGTACCTTTCAAGCAGCGTGAAGTCGTCAAGCGTGAACCGCTCGTGTTGGTGCAGCGGCCCAATGACGCGTGCGTTGTAAATCAACGCGCGCGCGCCCGCCCGCAGCTTCAGACTGCGCGCGCATAGTACGCGTGACGCTTTCAGTACCCACTCGTATTTGTTTAGTGCGGGGACTATCTCGGGCTGTTGTGACAGAATTATTTATTCTAAAGTTTTTACTAAAGAGTTTTTGTGATTCATACAAATACGTATATTTCTAAAAAGAAGCTACTAATTTATTTCAATATCAGATTTAATGATTTAATTGAATGAGTTAGGTTAGGTTTAATTTCATCTCATTAAATTTCATTTTCATTTCATATATCAATAAAAAAAATATACTGAAGACTAAGCTGTATGGATAGTTCCCTTTGCCTACCAAAATGGGTGAAGAAAAAAAAACTCTGCTTATATTCTACGGTTGGCGCCATTTTCCAGAAAAAATGATTAGTTAGTTGAGTTTATTGTGTTTTTATTATTTTATAAAATTGCTTCATTTTTTCGCAACTGTATTAAAAATAGTCGTTCAGTACACCTGCGGAACCGTCATTGCAACTTGTTCCGACTGTCAACCCTCGCCTTCGGCTGCGCCTCGGCTCGGGTAGTCATTTGTCGGAACTCTTTGCAATGACAGCCTTTCCGCACTTGTAATGAAATATACTATTAACGGCCGTTTACATGACACTGCCTTGCACGATTTTTTACGGTAAAAGGTTCACTTGCCATCATACAACTGTTCATACAGTTAAAAATAAATGCAGTATAAAACTTTTGTGGTAATCTTAAAATTCTACAGCAACATATCTTACTGATCTACTCTCCGATTGTAGTTTACTTAATTAACGTGACTTTAGAACGAAAAGGCTGCGGGTGATTGACGTATCCTATATGAATTTAATGTCGTCTTTTGTAACTGAATTCTACGTTGGTTTGTTATTTTTATGGTATTCATAATTATGACTCCCTCCTTGGGGACAAATAAAAAAATGATGATTGTATAAGAAATCGCACGGTAATAAGACGAATAATAATTTTATTTAGGTCCTTTTACAAAGTAATACAAACTTATAAATACTTAGTAGTACCACGTTCTTAACAGATTGGTTTAAATACTTATTTAATAAAAGCTACTCTAATTTACACATTTTATGAAAAAATACTTTGGTACTGACGTTTTAACTTGTGGCGATCCGCCTGAACTAGGTTAATAAAAACCTGTGTTTCAGGCCATCCCCAGACTAAGCGATCAGCATATTTTTGTCCATAGTTAATTTATTTATTGAAATAATGCTATCTTAAAGTACTAAATACAAACTAAAAAATTTCAATTCAATATCTACATAACTATTGAAGTACTTCTAGAAGTCTTTCTGTGTCTGTGTAATCAAGGTTACCCAAATATTCGCATATTCGCGAATCCCCGCAGGTGATGGAGAAGTTCTTCGAGCAGCGCGTGTGCGTGGCGCCGTACCGCGCGGGCGCGCTGCAGGGCTGGGCGCGCACGTGGGGCGCGCCGGGCGCCGCGCTGGGCTCGCTGGTGGCGCTCATGCGCGCCGAGCTGGCGCCCGCCGCGCCGGCGCACTGGGCGCTGCACTGGGCGCTGCGCATCCCGCCCGCCGCGCCGCCCATCGTGCCGGCCGGCCAGCCCGCCGTGCTGCTGGCCAAGCACAAGATACTCTTCTTTGTGAGTGCCCGCGTTCTAATCGTTTCTTTATTTTAAATAGAATGGCTGAATCCGACCACACTGTTTAAACACAATTGAACGATATCAATAAAAAAAGAGCAATATTTTCAAAAAGATAGGTAAAAAACAAAAAAATCTGCGAGTTTGGTACATACTTAAAGATACACTTAATATACTTGCGAAATACTTCTGACCAACCTACCTTAAGTTCTCGTGCCATCACGATAGCTGATATCGTGCGCATAAATCCGGGTGACAGAGCCTTTGCGCAACCAATCTTCTCAAACGTTCACTCTGCACAAAATGCTTGCTATACCTTGTGTTTGTAATAAAACCAATCTTATCATACAAAATTAGTCTAATTTGTCTAAAAATCTTGGTATAAATCCGAAACAAAAATACTTACACTAATTGTCGTTTAAAGTGGAGTGAAACAATAAAAATGATGTAAGTATATTTGTGTATAGATCTGCCTGACCCGCGGCGACACACAGCTGGTGCTGCCCCTCGTATACGACATGCAGCTGAACGTGACGCAGCTGGCCGACAAACAGAACGCGCAGCCGCACCTCATCGCCGTCAGCTTGCATCTCAAACGGTACCACACTTCTTAAGTTACAAGCCGATTTGTATCTAGCTACTAACTTAATTTGTCGAAAAAATAATATTTGTCAGATTTCACGTGTGCGTTATCCACCATTTTTCAAGTTACAACATTATCAATTGATATTCCGAAGCTAACTATCTCCGGACACTCATCATAGGTAGATCATTTTCCCTTACGCCTTTTGAACTGTACCACCTATTTGGCACTTCCTGTAGAAGATGACGTGTTTACGCAGGTTCAACGAGTTCAACCAGTCGCACTCGGAGTGCACGCTGTGGCCGGCCGTGCGCGACCTGCTGACGAACTTCACGCTCCCGCAGGAGGCGCCGCAGCCGGCCGCGCCGCCGCCGCCCTAGCACCACGCGTACGACGCCATATAACGTCTACCACACCGGACTGACGCCAAGTATAGTGCTACTGATTTGTGGGACAAACTCATGCTATGAAGTGCTCGAAGCAAATTAGGCGGCGTCAAGTTTGTGTGTGTGTGTGTTTTGTGGCCCTTATGCCTGGGCGAAAATAACGCGTAGGGCGTTTGTTCGCTCAAAAACTGTTATTTGAATCTAAACAAACGTCAACTTTGTTCTTATGTAAATAAAGATGTGTTGTTTTACTGCTCGATGCAGTCTTTGAAGCGCAAAGCGAAAACCACTTTAACAAATATCAACTTTACCCTTGTGTAAATAAAGTTATTTTTGTTTTGCTACTCGACGTTAGTATTTGAAGCTCAGAGCGAAAAACTCGTGCGTTCGTTTCGTGACCCTCTGATTAAGGTACCATTTGATACCGCAGCGTCCATTGCGAAATACTTTGCAATATGGTTGCTCGTTCGGTTCCAAAAGTACGTGCTGCGTAATAGTAGATTGTACAACTAGTGCATAAAAAAAGCCATTTTACGAGGGGTAAAATGGCTCGTTTACACTCTGCTTTTCACTTCGATTGCGAGAAAATGAAACAGGCATCAAGTTTAGCACAGTACTTTTACTGTTCAAAAATTTTGCAAAATTGAAGAAGAGAATTTCTCTAATTCCCGCCAAAACTTATTCAGTTTTTTTTTTTTATTCTCAACATGTGTCATTCGATTTGGGTACTTCATACTGCCAAGTCATAAAAAAATTCTTTGCGTTTTTAAATAATAAATGACATTTATATTAACCTTTATGTGACTGCTGTTAATCTTAGTCTTAGAAAAAAAATTACTTTGTGCACTAGAGTATAAAAAGCGACTTGATGTCGCCTACGCACAACATAAAGAAAAAAATGTTAGATCATGAGAAGAATTCATTATTAGTTGCTGCCACATTACCAAATGGTACCTTCAGTGGCGCTTGCAGTGTGCGACGTGTTATTACAACGCTGCATTGCACGCTGGAAGCGCCGATGTCGCGAATACACGAGCCTTATTGTCATACTTATGTTTGTACAAAGTGTTTAGTTGTAAGCATTACCGCTGCTCATTGATATAGATAATGCACTCCACGAGCGCGCGTCTGGTGACTCTTTATGTCATTGTAATAAGGTATAAATTGGTATTATTTACGCGCGTTTGTGAAATGCACAACACTAGCGGGAATTCGTCCTTACTATCGCTGATTTAAAGTAAGTTATTATTCAATCAGTGATGGTAGGATATCATGAATTAGCGAATAAGACCTAAAGAAGATGAAACTTTTATAAGAACCTATTATGTAAATTATTATTTAATAAACGAATAATCTCAGTTTTTTATTGTTGATAATATAGTAAATCCAGTGTGTCTTCTCTCTTTTCCTGTAACTTTCACACGTTGTGTTCACACCTCGGCTCTGTTAAAACGACTTTTGCTATACAATAAATAATAAGCCTCATTTTATTCATAAGGCTAGTTAAAAATTGCTTGCATTAGTTAAGGATTGCATCCTTACCTTTACGCTTTTCGTTTTTGGTGCCGTCATTACTCTCTTTACTCTTTGGTTCCGTGCTCTAAGTAGTCTGTGGTTCCGTCTGACACAATGTGAATCTGACATTTCCATTCCAAATTTTTAACAATTACGAAATTATAGTTTTGGTTAAGATTTTATATTTTATTAAAGACTTTCAAATTGATAGTAATATGGCGGGGCAAGGCATGCGACAATCAATGGAAACAATTCTTACATATAACAATGCAGATATAGTATGCACTTTCAGTAATTCGAAGTTTACTTCCCCAACCCGTCTCCCGCAAAGGATTTATCAGATGTTAAAATCTTCATATTTTTAAGGCGCCTTTATGTTTATTTATGTTTTGTATTTATGCAAAACCATCATTGATTAGGTATTGCTAAAACTTCCGCGTGGATAGATCGGTCGGTCTTATCCAGCGATTTATGTCTCTGGAGACCATTGCAGGACCTAATCCGTTTAGAGTAACTTAAAACTTGCAATAAATAGGTAAACTTAAAAACATTCAGTTCAAGAAACATAGTCAATTTAAATCTTTGTTACAATTAACATAGTTGTATTATCGGTAAGTTTAGGAGGATCAGTGGTCGATGGTATGGTCCACGACACACATAACGGACCTGGACGAGGAGGCGGCGGCACGCAGTACGCGCAGGCGCACGCGCGGCCGGCGCAGTCTGCGCATCGGGTCGCTCGCCCTCAGCTCGCTCATGACTATGCACTGCCGGCTACCAGCGTCAGCACTTACAGGCGGACTCTGTAAGTTATTGTTATGCGTACGGGCACAACTCATATTCTTTTGCACTTTGCAGTCACCGGCTGTCAATTTTTGTTTCTTGGTTTTGTCACACCGCAATCATGGAGCTTGCAACATAGATTAATAATATAATGAAGGCAACAGCGCCGCAATATCGGGAGCTTAATTGATACTAATAACATCTGAACTAAATTCCTCAAGTAAAATCCTTGGTAGTTCAAGTTTTTACCACAGTGAGCCTTGAGTAGAAATTGTACTGTTATAAAACTTTATTTCAGATTTTTTTATGGTGTTCCTGATTGGCGCTGTGGCAGGTCTTGCAAATCCAGTGCGACATTTTGAAGTGTACCTTGGACAATGGAGCATCAGCGGCCCTGGTCGTGCTTTCCGAATTATTCCGATGCTAGACGGTAAAATAAGATAAATACCTATTCACTAAAGTTACGAAATAGGGAAGTTTTCTCAAGGTATGTGTTGGGTCTATTTAAATGAAGTCGAAAGCACGTTGAACAGTCGAAAGTGAATTTGTAATAAATGTAAAACACAGGATAAGGGGACACAAACAGCAGTGCGATTCTGTCACCATCTCACCGTGAAAACTTAGGTGAAGTGAGCGTGGAGTGAGCTGTCAATAGTGTCAATTCCTAGCAAAAACAAACTCGCATCACCTAAGTTTTCACGGTGAGATTTTTACAGAATAGACCGGCAGGTAAATATAAAAACAACGAAAACTTTTATGAGTGGGTCGCGAGCGTGGCGTACGGACTCGCGATCTTTCATCCACTGTCAGTTAGCAAGGGGCGCGGGCGGGGGCGTATGCTTCCCGTGGTGGCCTGTGGCACGCCTGTGGGCACGTTCGCACACATGATTTTAAGGCCGCGTTATACAATTAACTAATTAAGAACTATGGTATAATGAAGCTTTTGCGTTATCTATACAGGTATTGGTATAGCAATGTGTGTTAATGCACTAGTGCGCGCCATCACTTGCTGTACCACGGCCGCCATTGCTGCGTCGTATGTGATCAATTCTGTGGCTGATGCCCAGCTACCTTTCACGTACTGTCGGTGAGCTACGTTCCATAATAAAATAAAGCTTTACCTACATTTCCTATGCTCGCGAACCCAACCACCATCTCTTCTGGCTAATATTAATTTAGCGGCCGATGGATTAACCTAACGTCTTCATTTAGTTGAGCAGGCTGTTACAGTATTGCGGATCGCTAAGCTTTATTTAATTATTTAAATGCGAACTTTTCTTCTGAGAAAAAGTTTAATTATCAATTTCATTTGATTTTAGGGATTTTGATTTAAATATATATACTCCAGAGAAGGTGGTTATTTCAAGTTTACGAGACGGCGTAAGTGTTTAAAAATCAAACCTAAATAGGTAAAACTATAAACATATGGCTAGTTTTACAAATGACTTTTATTTAAGTAGGTATTAAGTTTTGTTTACATTTTTACTTACTTTACTGCGTAGACAGAGACGGGGTCTCCGTCTACGCAGATACTTATGGCTAGTTTTACAAATGACTTTTATTTAAGTAGGTATTAAGTTTTGTTTACACTTTTACTTACTTTACTGCGTAGACAGAGACGGGGTCTCCGTCTACGTAGATACTTATGGCTAGTTTTACAAATGACTTTTATTTAAGTAGGTATTAAGTTTTGTTTACATTTTTACTTCTTAGACAGAGACGGGGTCTCTGTCTATGCAGATATGGGGAATTGATAGTTGGCTATTTAACGACCAAAAATCTCAAACAACCGCGGCTGAGTTCTCATATTGGTCAGCCGGTCGGCCCCAGTACCTAAATATGCGGTGCTATATTAACTTGGAACTGAAGGCGTGTATAGACGCGTGTAATGTAACGCTAATTTTGCATCTGGACGTGACTATGAGCATTACCTACATGACGTAATGTAACGCAAATTCTGCGTCTGGATGTAACGCGAATTCTGCGTGTGGACGAGACTACAATCATTACGTTGATTATATGTAACGCTCGCGCTGATCCATTGGCTGATTTTTAGCGCAAATACAAAGGCTCTCGCTGTCGAACACATATAGAAGAAAAACAGTTCTCCACCGCGGGGAGCGGGACATTTGAGTGGATACAGGGCATGCGCCATTGCGACGAAATGAATCAATAACTTAGCTAAATATAATTATATTTGTTCGATAATTTAAGGCGGCATTGATATAATTATGTTCTAGTTGAGATCCACAATAGGAAGAAATGCTACTGAGCATAAAAGCGTCACTATCGGGTTGAGCTTGACACATAAAGCATGGAGGAACGCGTCATATTATACCAGGTACCTACGTTAATGTGACTTCAGGCATCAATCATTCAATGAAAACAATCTTTCCAGACGTCTAGCCCGTGTCACTGACTCTGGCTAAGCCACCATCAGGGATTTTAATTTTGATAACAAAAAAAAATTGTCGCTAATTAGTCAAAATTTGTCGCCAAATATCAGAATTTGTCGGTCACTGGTTCAAAAGATAAGGGTTTATAGGTGGCCGATCTGGAGAGAGTCTCCCTAGCAGGGCCACATTTATATCTCAAAAACTAGGGCACCTAGCGAAGATCTGTTTTCTCCCATATTTTGTCGCCAATTAGTCTGAATCAGTCGCCAAGTCACAGATTTAATCAGTTCAATTAGTAAGGTATAGTCCAAGAGCTAGATTGATGAGTTTTCTCGTGAACTCTTCGATCTAGCTCTTGGACTGTAGGTACCTTCACCTATAAACCCTTATATCTTTTGAACCAGTGACCGACAAATTCTGATATTTGGCGACTGATTCCGACTAATTGGCGACAAAATATGGGATAACACAGATCTTAGCTAGGTGCCCTAGTTTTTGAGATATAAATGTGGCCCTGCTGGGGAGACTCCAGATCGGCCACCTATAAACCCTTATCTTTTGAACCAGTGACCGACAAATTCTGATATTTGGCGACAAATTTCGACTAATTAGCGACAATTTTTTTGTGTTATCAAAATTAAAATCCCTGGGTGGCTCTGCCAGAGTCAGTGACACGTCTAGCCCCATTAAAATTACCAACGTTTAAAAACGAGTGTGATTTAAATTCCGAGCATTATTATTGCCCCCTTAAACTTAGTTTGAAAAATATTAATGTTGCAAAATAAACATTCATAAATTTTATTGTGTTCATTGTTCAGTTCACGTCTTCTTATTGCAGACGTAAGTACAAGTTTTCTTCTAAAGTCAAAATATGCAAGGAAAAATACGCTGGAACATATCCTCCTATGTACACCACTCCTGCATATAACTATTTCTAGTGAGTAACAATATTTTAAAATAAGTACCTACCTAATTTTAAGACCTTGTCCAGAAAGGGCGAATTCGATGCGAATCGTTTCGCGCGAATGGGCGAGTTACTGCGGGGTAATTGCGTAACATACTATCAGTAGCAATGGGTTTCATTTTGACAGTTCAACAACATTCATTGCGTTATTTAAGTTGTTCAGCAGACACATTTTTCAAACATATGAAGCAATGGATCAGCAATATCGTTCAAAATGATTCTGTTCAGATTGAGATTGATAGTGTGTTATGCAGTTAGGGTGCTGGTCACCAATACATTGTGTCCACAAGCATCGCGCGATTGCAGTTTACGCGCAAACTTCAGAGCGAGTGCACGTATCAAGGGAAACAAATGCTCGCACGTTGGTACCCTGCTTCTGGGCGCAACGTACCAACGCGCGTGATACGCGCCGCAAAAGATTCGCGGCGAATTCGCCCCTTTCTGGACAAGGTCTAAAAGGTACAGTATTACCTAATCTGGTCATAAATTCTGTCCCTACCCTTAAAAATCGAATATTTTATAAATGGAGTGACAAGATACTCATTTGTTTTATTATGATATACTTAAATAGGCTTTGGTCTTCTATAAAAACTTGGTCTCATCAATCCCAGCTAAAAATATGGAGTGGGGTGTCAGAGAATCGTGTCGCAGTAATAGCGTTACACAAGTGTAACAAAACGCCAGTCGAAATTTTCAACCTGAAAATTTCAGCCCCTATTAATAAACGTTCCTCAACGACGTACTCGAGGGCGTTATCATTTGATACGCCATTATTACGATATCATCATAACAGCATCTCAAGATCATTGCCATAACAGTATCTCAGTTACCAAGCTCAGTTCCTCAAGACGCCTAGCTGTACTTAAAGTCGCTCGGTATAGGTAACAAGCAAGTTCGTCTTTGGTACTATCAAAAGATTCACCGAGTTGTCTTCTGTCGATGACAGACCTAGGAACGGCCGCCCACGTGATTCATGGACGCCAGCAGCGAAATCCTCTCCGCAAACAAAATCATGGCCAGGCCAGAAAAATGAAAATTCCAGCTAGGACCACGTCTAGCATCATTAAACAAGTCCTAAAGCATGGCGCTTATCGACGAAGTAGGTACTGGACATCGCTTGACGACTGCTTTACCCGGCATCAGAGTCACCAGAGCAAAGAAGTTGTGGCAGCAGCACGCAAAAAACGGATATCGACAAATCCTTTTTACGGATGAGAAAATCTTCACCGTCACTAAACTTATTTTTATTCAACAAGGAGTAAAATCCAAAGCAGCTAACTACCCAACTGATATTTTGGAGCCTGTGGTTAGGCCATTGACCCAAAAGCTATTTTCCAATAAGCATTGGATTATTTAACAGGACTCTGCACCGGCACACAAAGCGCGAACCACGCAGCGTTGGCTAAAGGACAATTTACCCGATTTTATTGCCTTCGAAGATTGGCCCTTGGAAGTCCCGACCTCAACCCATTGGACGACTATGGGAAGTTTTAGAGTAGAAAGCCTGCTCGAAGCTTCGCTGTAATATTGAGTCATTGAAGCGTGATTTGGTGGCAGCAGCTGAGCAGCAACATCGATAGCTCTAGAAAGAGTGCGTGCGGCGATAGACGAGTGGCCGGATAAATTGAATAAGTGTGTCAAAGCAAAGGGCACTTTGAATGATTTTAACTTTTATTTTATAAAATAGGCAATACTTATATTATAATGTATTTTCGTAAATTATTTTCTTTTAAAAAAACCGGGCAAGAGCGAGTCGGACTCGCGCACCGAGGCGAGGGTTCCGTACCATCATAAGTTTTTAAATTTTCATCGGCGAGGCCTATATTCGTCAAAGAATTTTAACACTGCACGCTGCGGTGTAGAATATTGCAGTTTTAGGTCAGCGCCATCTCTTGACCGATAGTGGAACTAATGTAACTTTTGTTGATGATTTCTGTAAAAGTGTGCTATTTAGAGACTTCGTTTTATTTTTCCTGTAATCTTTACATAAACTTCTATAACATAGAGTAATTTCAGATTTTTCTCTTTGCAAACTCGGAGATAAGGGGGTATTTTTTTTTTATTTTTCATCAAAAGTCGCTAACTATGCGGCCTAAAAAAAAGTTTGAGAATGTGCAAACTGCGCTCTTTCATATGATACCCCACATGCTAATAGTAGCCCCCACTTTGAATTTTTCAGACCCCCTTTCAGTCCGTGTTGCAAAAAATATACATATATTTTTACTTTTTTTCTTACTTGCAAAATTGTTGGGCAAACGTCATCTAAAACTATTCCAAATTTCAAGTTGATAGCATTAGTAGTTCTTGAGATATCCAGCTGTGACAGACAGACAGTCTCACCATAAGGGTTCCGTTTTACCATTTTGGTACGGAACCCTAAAAACATATAGAGACCATTTTACGAGGGACAGAATTTATGGCTAGACTAGGTATAATCCTGTGTGTGTCTGTTATGTACTGGCGCTACTCCTCTTCACGCACACGTTCACAGTCTTGGTTACCATAAGTAAAGCGCGCGTCGCTTCGTGAGATAAAAAAACTATAATTAATAATAACTATTTTAGTTCAATATTATTCACCATTTGCTGTACCTTCTTAGCACTCGTGGTATAGTTGTACTTTAATGTCACGGTTTTGTCTTTTGCAGCCTGGAAGTGGTTAAGTTCCGCAACTTGGAGATGAGTCAATTTAACGTACCACTTGGGGTGTCCATCATTGTTGTTTGGCTTATCTTGTGGAGTTTCATGACTATAGAAAAACTGACATATGGTAGTGTAGGTATTAACTTCATTTAACGAGCGTAGTCAGCTAGCCCTAAATGCTCTTTGACTAAGGGCCGGTTTTTCAATCGCCAGTTAACTTAAAATAAGTGATTAAAAAATCGGCCCTAATTCATAATTATGAATTTGTTTTTTGTGAACAGCACCATCTCGTATAGCGGACTCCCTGTGTGACATGATAATATTGTTATATCTTTTAGATTATTTATAACAACATTAAGCCGTGGCTTATACTGGTACCTTGGATATGGTCTATAGTGCTAGTCGCTCAGAGTGCTTCCAACCTGACCTTGGCTCAAACTTTACGTAGAGTCTTCAAGCTCGGTAATACTAAGGAAACAGTGGCGGTATGTATAGTAACTTATGTAGTCTGAATTGATCATTATGAATATGTAATTGCATTTCTTATCAAAAACTCCCTAAATGTTTGATTATTAATTATAGGCTTTGGCAGATGCTTTTGAAACATCCCTTTATATTCATTCTCTCAGTGTTGGCACTGAGCTGATACATGGCAAAGCATTACATAGATATGGTATGTACAAATACAATAAGTATACGTTTTATAACCAACTTCATTATAAATTATAAAAAAAGAACCTCCTTAGGTTCTTTTTTTATGAATACTGCGATGCACTGTTTGTCCACCGCCTCCGTCAACGAGAAACTAGATTATTCGAACCGAACGGGAAGTCTCGGTGACGGCGTTATCTTGTTCTCGTTGACGTCACTTTGATGGTGGTGGTACACCCACACGATCGACGTCGATCGGCCTATAAAACACGCCGAACAACAATCGAGCACCCTTCAGCTATTGCCGAATATAGCCGAATGTTTTCTTCAATTATTCGATTGTCAATAAAAGATTCAGCACGGAGTAATTATTATTACATAACTATGGCGCTTTTGAACAATAAAGAGCTTTTACCTGCTTTTACAACCGTAAATTCTGTTGTATTTGTAGCGTCTGGTCACATAGACCCCGACCTAAATGGTGAGAACGTGTGGCACTCTGGGATAGTGCTGATGTTGGCAGGCCTGCACACAACCGGCGCTGCCATGTGCGCGCTTGTCGACTACAAGCACTTCAACCCAAAAGCTGACCATGATGTCATGAAGGAGAGTATGTCATTTATTAAGATATCATCATCACTTACAAGCCGTGTGCCCGATGGGATTTCCAATCGGCAAAAATGACAACTTTTCATCTCCTAAACACCTTTAGGGGATGAATTATTATCATTAATCCTTTGTTAATGCTCGCTATATAAGGAACTATTCTGTAAAATTTCATGTTTCTAGACCCAGCGGTTCAGCCGGTCGATTCTGTAAAAATCTCACCGTGAAAACTTAGACGAAGTGAGTTTGTTTTTGCTAGGAATTGACACTATTGACAGCTCACTCCACGCTCACTTCACCTAAGTTTTCACAGTGAGATTTTTACAGAATACCACCGCAGGCTGTGCGTTGTCTGTCAATTAAGGGGGAAGCTCCATGGGTAGCACGTAGGGGTCTCTTAAGTTCATATTGACATATACCTACAGGATTATTGGTAAAACATTAACCAACCTCACTCATCATTATAAACAACTTTTATCTTTTACTATGGGACCAAAACTGCAATCGCAAAAAAAAAATCTGCTGTTCCCTACATTTTGACGAGATAAACGAACATAAATGTCGGGAACAGCTGATTTTTTTTCGCGATTTCATGTTTGGTCCCATAGTTAAAGTTGTTCTTAATGATGAGTAGGTATAAACAAATTGGAAGCGTCAGGTGTGAGAGGAATTCCGCTCAAACTGTTTAAGGACTACCTCACAAATAGGAAGCAAAGGGTTAAGGTGGGAGAACACGTTAGTTATGATGCAAATGTCACATTCGGAGTCCCTCAGGGAAGTGTGCTGGGCCCTACGTTGTTCCTGCTTTACATGAACGACCTCTGCAACCTTAAAATCAATAATGCTAGTGTTTTCTTATGCCGACGATACTGCTGTAGTTTTTTCTGGGAATTCTTGGCACGAAGTTGCCAGAAGTGCTGAAGCCGGTATGACCCGAATAGCTGAATGGCTCAAAAATAACCTGCTCACACTTAACACAACTAAAACTAATTACATATGTTTCAGTAGGTATATCACACAGAACCCAACCAAATACAGATTTTAACAGAGTACATACGTGCGGTGATGCAAATAACTGTCAATGTCCAATACTAGTCAAAGTGTCACAAACTAAATATCTTGGTGTTATTGTTAACCAGAGATTATCGTAGTACTTACCCCCATCTTGAACAGGTCACTAACAGAATCAGGAAATTGAGCTGGATATTCAAAACGCTGAGGTATATCATACCAAAAAAAGTACCCACCAGCACAAATACTCCTAGAAACCTACTCAACGAAATATACGTAGCTTTAGTACAATCGGTTCTAGTGTAGGTACTGCATCCCCATTTGGGGGGGTGCGGCTAAGACTAAATTCATAGACCTTGAGCGGGGCTTTAATAAAACTAATCTACTTTAAAAACCTTAGATATCCTACACAAAGTCTCTACCAAATGAGGGATTTACTCAAAATCGGCCCACCTGCAGTTTTACAGCAAATCACGTTTTTTCTTCAGCGAAATAAAACAAAATGGTTTACTACTAATATGTTTAATATGACTTGTTTATTTACACCAACTTTAGCACAATATAAACATTAAAAATGATTAAAAAAAAAGAAATTGATTATAAAAATAAAAAGAATAATTTTGTACCTACTGTTTTTGATTCAATCTTAAACACGCTCTAATTTTTCAGTCTTAAGTATTATGAACACATTTTTTGCAGTTTAATATTGAGTATACCCCCCTCTTGCTCGAATAACGGCCTGCATTCGTCGTTTTAGTGACCTAATCAAGGTTTTGATGGTATCTTGAGGGATTCGGTTCCATTCTTCCCTGATAGCGATTTCCAGGTCTCCTAAGGATGTAGGGGCTGGATTACGGGCTCTAACCTTTTGTTTTAGGGTGTCCCATATGTGCTCTATAGGGTTAAGATCAGGGCTTCTCGTTGGCCACGATATAACCCGAATGCCGACCTCTTCAAGATAATCGGTGACAATGCGCGCTACGTGTGGCCGTGCATTATCATGCATTAATTCAAAATGTTCAGCCGGCATATGGCACCACATGATTTTCAAAGATCTCTGTGATTTAGCGTACCGCAGTTAAAGCACCACTTATAAAACCAGCTCCGTGCGTCCAGTTAAAGATATCCCAGCCCAAAACATTACAGAGCCTCCACCATAACTGACTGTTTCTCTTATGCAACACTGGGAATAACGTTCACCTGGCCGTCGCATGACATTACGGCGTCCATTAGAACCGTATAAAGTCATCCGACTCTCATCGCTAAAAAGGACTGACTCCCATTGGCCGATAGTCCAGTTGATGTGATTCTGCGCAAATTGAATTCTGGCTTGTCGATGAGCTGTGGTCAATTGTGGCCCTGTTGCTGGCTTGTGTGGTCTTAAATTCTGCTCACGTAGTCTCCTCCTTACAGTAATATCACTTATAGCCACACCCCGATCGTCACGTAAGCGTCGCTGGAGATCAACGCCAGAAAGGTGTCGATTTCGTAAAGCTGATATCACTATAAATCGGTCATCCCTTTGTGTTGTCACCCTATGTCTTCCAGATCCAGATCTTCTTCGATACTGGCCAGTCTCCAGAAATCTTTGGTAAACTCCCCGAACTGCAGAACGACTGAGATTTAACCTCCTGGCCACGACACGTTGACTTAAGCCTTGTTGCAGCAAAGCTACAACTTGGGCCGCTTCAGCTTCAGTAGTGTCCATTATTTTTAGAAAGAATTAGTCAAAACTACAGCCTCAGCAATCAAACTTAACGAAATTAACATGAAATCACCTGAAAAATCGGTTTCGGACTGAAAGAACGGGTCGATTTGCTCCGATGTAAAACCGTCAAATCAGCACTTAACAGTATTTCTGTATGAAAAATTGTTTACCTTCAAGTGCAATAAGATTTATGACAAATAAGATCGACCCTCAAAATAATAAACAAACATGTGAAACAGCTTATCTGTGAAACAATCGATCATTATTGAACAAAAAGTGGGTGGGTCGATTTTTTTGATGACCAGTGTATAATTAAAACTGTTCTAAAGAAGCACAAAACTCTTCCTTTTGACCCCAGATTAACTTTGAAAAGAAGAAAAGATATGATAGCGGAAGTTCCTCAAACCAAAACCAAGTTCGCCAGTATACAATTCCAAAAACGCTCAGCTCAGCTATACAACAGACTTAAGAGCCTATACTACCTCAAATGGCTTAGCATGATCCTCCGTTATGTCGAAAATACTGCAGCATTAATTTTGAAATAAATATATGCTAAAGTTGAGGATTAATGTAAGGTCTTATGTTAGACGAAAACACGATTCCATAAAATTTTCTCGATAGAAAAAAAATCCAAAGTTACCTCCAAACCGAACAATAAACCGCTGGTATTCAAAAAATACTTCAAATTAGATCATGAAACTTTGCATACTAACTGAACTAACTATAAAGCAGGTCTTATGTTAGTTAGTTTTTTTGAATTACCTTTATTTTCACCGTAAAAAGCAAATACCTAAACTATTGGCGCTGCCTCCCGCCCAGCACCGCACTCTGTCTCGCTTTCACACAGTCCGCGAGCAGTATCGTGCGAGCGAGATAAAGAGTGAATTTTAGCTGAGGTAGTATAGGCTCTTAACAAAGAGATTTACGTTTATAATAAGAAACAAAATGAATTAAAAAAAAAATAATTAATTGGATAAAACCACTAACCTATGAAGACACGGAGGCGCTGCTAGGATAAAATGTAACCGTACTCTCTGATCCATTCGTGTTCACGTTCACCACACTCTCGCATTTGCATTCACACACCCTCATATACGCATTCACACACACACTCACCCCCACCTACACATTCACACACACACACTCACTCTCACCTACACACTCGCATGCCTGCGTGCGTGCTGCATGTTTAGCTCTAATTTTCTCTATTCTTTTTTTTTTTTGTATTATTATTCCTTTTAGTCTTGCATAAAACAAGTAGGTACATATACGATACTTATTATGTTATGGAAGAGCGGAGTCTCCTATCACAGGCTTTTTAAAGTTTACTTGTTATAATAATAAACCATTTTTCATTTTTTTTTTTCATGAGTACAATGACCTCATAAGAGGTTGTTTATGTTTTACCAATAAATAACCTTGTATATTAGAGGGTTGTATTGATGATTTTAATTATTATAATTCCGTTTAGACATAGGTACTTGTTTTAATACGCTCGCGAATTTAAATTTCTTCAACACAACCTGACACTGAACTGCAATTGCAAAAAACGTAGGAAAATTTGAATTTCGCAGGCTACCTAGCGCATCCCCTTAATGCTAAGTGGGTAGATATTATTATTAGTGTAATGTACTAGGATAGGTAGATAATATAGATATAGTAGTATCACCGAGCACGGAATTTCCATTCATTGCCACGCCGCCCGCCGCGCCGCCCGCACGCCCGCGCCGCCGCCGTAGCGCAGCGTCAAGGTTCAAGTTGCCTGGAAGGGTTGTCTATTGTTTACCCGAAGATTATATACCATAATCATCATATTCCCGAATTTCATTTGCCCGAATGTTTTGTTTGTCCTAAAAGACATATGACATACTTTTAATTGCCCGAAACTTAGATACCATATGATACGAGTGCCATACGTATTGTTTTTCATATTTTTAATTGCCATAATAATGATTAGACATAATATTTAAATGCCATAATAATTATTAGACAAATATTTAAACGCCATAATAATCTAACCTAACTGAAATGGCACCTAACCAAAACCTTATAAAATATTCTATGCATGGTCGAGGGTGGCCTTGGTCGGGGCTCCTACTTCTGGGTGGTTTATAAAAAAATAACCACGAAGAGGATGGTGGGGTCGTTTGAGCGAACGAAGCGAGCGAATAGACCCCGCCATCCCCTTCGTGGTTATTTTTTAAACGCCATAATAATCTAACCTAACTGAAATGGCACCTAACCAAAACCTTATAGAATATTCTATGCATGGTCGAGGGTGGCCTTGGTCGGGGCTCCTACTTCTGAGTGGTTTATAAAAAAATAACCACGAAGGGGATGGCGGCAGAGGCGTCTCTAGCCCATGTAGCGCCCGTGTGCAAATATTACCCAAGCGCCCCCTAGTAAAAAAAAAAAAAAAAGCGCCCCCTAGTAAGCGCGCGGTCAAAATGGAATGGGTTCAAAGTTCAAGTAACAGCACATCAAGTTACCACAAATTGTCAAATTTCCCAAATGGATAATAAACTATTGTTTGGAGATGAAGAAGAAATTCGTCGGTTTTGGATACCATGGTGTGCTGTTGACTGTATTTAGAATTATACAGGGTGTTCTGGTGTTTACCCTAACGAGCCAAATCGTACCCATGTTAACATGTCTATACAGTGTGAGTCTTCATAATGTGCACATAACGAAATGAGGGAAACATAGCTTAATTTTATCGACGGAAAAAATATTTGAAAAAATAAAAAATGTATTTAAAAGGATCTTTACCTGCTAAAGTATGGTGATTGCAAGGCCTTTCTTTAACAGTTGATAGGAAATGTTGTGATTGATTTATAAACATGGTATTTTACGTTTAGAAATCTGATACGATGGAGAATAATTTAAAGTAATAAAAAAGAGTAGGTAATCGGGGCTTTTATTGAGTAGGTAATTTTACAATTAATCAATTAAAGAATCAATTAAAGTAAAAATTTATGAAAATAATTTCAAGTAATAAAAAAGAGTAGGTAATCGGGGCTTTTATTGAGTAGGTAATTTTACAATTAATCAATTAAAGAATCAATTAAAGTAAAAATTTATGAAAAAATATCAGATTTTTGTTAGAAAAAAACCATAATTCTCAATTGAGGGCGATTGTTTACACAGGGGTCACAGTAGCGAACAAGAATTTTAATAAAAATTATACAACATTTTTATTTTTTTAAAACCCGATTTTAGGATAAACTAGTTTCGCCTGGGCCAAACTAGTTCTCCCTATACGCGATAGGACAAATCCTTCGGGTGACATCGGTTGCATGGTTGCGGTCGGTCGATAAGCGACGTAGGATGCAAGAGCGAGCGAAGGGCACCCCGAGGTTAGGTTTGGTTAGGTTACTTTAAACCCTTTACACAGAAGTAGGGGCCCCGCGAAGCGGGGCTCCGTCTACATAGGATGCAAGAGCGAGCGAATGACAATACAAATACCTTTACCGTGCATCGAAGTCAAGTAGTATCGCAGTAAAGATCTATCGCGGTAACGTGCATCAAAGTGTAGTGGCGTCGCAGAGACGGTGTTTCGCAGTAACGTGCATCGCTCTTTTGTAGCATCTATCGATATTTTGTGGTGCGTCGAAATTCCGTATTCTACTCGTATATTTGTCTTGCTATTCAGTTTTACAAAGCGTTTTTATTTCGGAATTCTAATTAATCGGACTTCGTATTTTTGATGTTTCGAATTATCATTAATTCGGACTTTTTGTAATTCGATCTATTGAAACTCGGTATTTTGAGAATAGTAATTATAAACGTTAGGAATATTGAAATTTCTGAATTATAAAAATAGGATGAATGATAAATCGGAGTTATTATACAAGGGCTGCTATTTATGTATCCGGAACTGGCCAGTTACAGAACAATATTAAAAAAGTAGGTAATTATAAAATTTAAAAATGGAACTCTTTGACTGAAGAACACAATTTGTTTCATGTAGCTGTCATTTGTTTTTCTTTTGTGGCGTCATTTTGAAAATTGCGCGTCTTTATCACCATGGATTTAACTCGTGAAAATTTTCGTGCTATGATTTTCGGCGAGGGCTAACTCAAAAACAGTGCATCTTTCAACTCACTTCGACTTTTGGGGACGAAGCACCATCGAAAATCACTGTATATCACTGGTTTAGTGAGTTTAATCGTGGGCGGTCTGTGCTCACGGACGAATTTAAAGAAGGTCGCCCTAAATCGGTTGTTGTACTTCAAAATATTGATGCTGTGCGGGAACTAATAATGCAAGATCGTCATGTTACATATCGCGAGATAGAGGCGTCTCTGGGCATAAGTATGACGAGTATATATAAAATACTACACGAACATTTAACTGTAAAAAAAATTTGTTCACGTTGGATTCCGCACAACTTGAGAATTGACCAAAAACGGGCTCGTGTCGATTGGTGTAAAAAAATGTTACAAAAGTACAATCAGGGTGCGTCAAAAGTTGTCTATAATATCTACACAGGTGATGAATCTTGGATATACCTATGCGTATGATCCAGAAACTAAACAACAATCAACTGTTTGGGTGTTCCAAGATGAGCCGAACCCAACAAAAGTCATTCGTTCAAAAAGCACTTTGAAGCAAATGGTCGCTTGTTTTTTTTTGGTATAAATGGACCAGTACCACTATAGGATCTTAAAACGGTTAATTCTGAATGGTACACGAGCATTTGTTTGCCAGAAGTGTTTAAAGAAATAAGAAAGAACAACCGACAACGCAGAATCCTTCTTCATCATGACAATGCTAGCTGCCACACATCGGTCGAAACAACTCGGTATTTGGAAGGCCAAAAGATCGAATTAACGGGTCACCCACCGTACAGCCCCGACTTGGCCCCCAACGACTTCTATTTATTCCCAACCGTGAAGAATAAATTACGTGGTCAACGTTTTTCGAGCCGGGAAGAGGCCGTTGATGCATTCAAAATGCACGTTTTGGAGATACCTCAATCAGAATGGAAAAAGTGCTACGAAAATTGGTTCCAACGTATGCAAAAGTGCATCGATCATCGTGGCGAATATTTTGAAAAGCAATAAAACCATAATAAATGCTATAATGTTTGTTTCACTTGGTTATTCCAGATACATAAATAGCAGCCCTCGTATTAGGAATTTTGAACCATTCGGAATTATGAAAATCGGTATTTTGAAATACGTATTTGTGACTGTCGGAATAAAGTTTTTCGTATTTATGTAGTGTACGGCCCGCACAACCACCTTCAAAGCCGTCAGTTTCTATTAGGCATTTGTGTTGTACTGCATGTAAACGGTAACAAGCTTAGTTTCTAGAGATTGTTGTACTCGCAGACATTATAATATGTCTGGGACAATAACGCCTCTAGCAGCGGCCGCTGAGGCATCTCCGTGCTCCGCTGAGGCATCTCCGTGCTCTGTGGCATCTACACATAATAGACTTAATCAATAAAATCGCTTTGTGCAGGTGTATTATGGATAATGCCAATGTACTCAAAATGTACATCGATGGGCAACTACTCCCATTTTGTGTGAGTTTTTTATTATTATTTTGTGTAACAAATTAAATAGGTAATAAATTATACTATTTCTAAGAACATAGCAATTCAGTGTCTTGCACCTGTTAGTTGCTCTGTTCTTAGAAATAGGTCTTAGTACTTATAATGGGTGATTTAAACACAATTCACCTTGCCCACAAGTCTCCTCAATCCCGTAAGCTCCTCCATTATCGAATCGCACGTGTGGCCGCTCCAATCTACTCATCATAACATGGTCGGCGATGACACCTGACTCGACCTGATCTGCACCTCGAATTCTTCCCTTGTTTCCTCCCATGATCAATATGACGCTCCTGGCTTTTCTCAGCATCACGACATGAATTTTCTGAAACCTCCCAATGTGAAACCCAAGGCTCTGTACAGGCATTGTTGAATGTTGAGAAACTCAAGAAAGATGCATCTGTAGGAGCCATGACGAAGGCATTTAAATTGACGATGGTTGCGATCTTCAATGATATTGTGGTCATCCTTTATGACATGCATGCTCCCGTCAAAAGAGTTAAGTTAAAACCTGTATCATGGATGACATGACAAGAGGAATACAGATGGCATTGCGACTTAGGGACCGCGCGTTCCGTAAATTTCAAAGGGGTCGTACTGATGAGAACTGGACACTATAGGATTTGATGTAATCAGATGATACGCAATGTTAAACGCCGCCACAATATAGGTAAGTACCTACTACCAATTCTTCCTCTTCTGCCGATAATTTTGGTTATTTCTTGGAACTATTGGTATAGGCAAACGGACAAACCGCGACATTTAGACCTTCCTAATTCAACCGACTTGGACGATCTCAATTGTCATTTTTCCACAGTGTACTATGGATCGTCTAACCAAGCAACAAATTCTATTTCTGGTCTAAGTCTACCGAATCCTCATATAAATCCTTTCAGTTTCGTCCCAGTTGAACCAGAAGAGATCAAAAAGACAATTCTATCCATTAAATCAAAAGCGATGGGATAGTACTTATCATCCGTGGTATGATCATAGCTATTCTGGATCATCTCCTACCCGCGATTACCCGAATTGTAATTTTTTCCCTATACCTACACCGGAGTATTCCCTTCCTTGTACGTCTATAGACGAACATAGGCTTTGCGCCTGTATGAGTGGCGCGCGGAGGCACTACGCCGGGGGGAAATTCCGCTTCCGCGGCAAATGCGGTGGAGCGGACGGATCTCCGGCGCGATCTCATGGCGACAAGGATAGAGCGACTGTCGCAACCCAGCGCAGGGCACGCCACGATAGCAGCGATAAGACCCCTCTTTGAGGAGTGGCTAGAGAGGCGCCACGGCGCCCTCACCTACCGCCTGACGCAGGTCCTTACTGGACACGGATGTTTCGGGAGGTTCCTGCACATCTTCAGGCGGGAGGAAACGCCCGGGTGTCACCATTGCCAGGATTGCCCAAAGGACACGATGGAGCACACGGTGGAGGTCTGCCCCGCTTGGGCGGAGCACCGCCGTGTCCTCGTAGAGGCGATCGGCAGCGGCGCGGCGGCGACCTCTCGCGTCCGGCCCTGTTGCAAGCCATGGTCCGGGGCGAGAGGGAGTGGGAGGCAGTCACCTCCTTCTGCGAAGCAGTCATGCTAGCGAAGGAGGTGGCGGGACTGCTTCAGGGAGAGAGCCTCCCGTCCCAGCCGCCGCGGGAGACGCTCCGGGCGTCGGGAGCCGCGTGACGACTCCCGGCCACCGCAGGCGCGGGGCTGCGGGCGGAGAGTAATGGGTAGCTCATCGTCCGATCAGGACCAGGCCCGTGGCGGACGGCGCGTACGTGTTTCACGCGCGCCTCAAACAGATGTCAGCATCGAGGAAGGGGCCCCTTAGGGCCGAAGCCTGCCCGGTCAGCGGGATTGTCCGAAAGGGTTACCGTTGGCCCGGAACATAAAGGGCTAAGGAATGAACACGGACGGGTTTTAGTCAGTAAGAGTCTGACACTCCCTTCCGCTCCACCCAGAGCGGGAGGGGTCATTTGATGATTTCCCATCCGAAAAAAAAGTTTCTAATCCTTCTCTTCCTACCCACTTCTATCTTTCCCTTCCTAATCCAATGTGCTCGCGGCCTACCTCATCGTGATTCATTCACGCATTAGCCCTCTTCAATCTGGATTTAGGCCGCTGCATAGTAGGTACTGTTTCCGCTCTCCTGAAAAACACCAACGTTACTGCACTAGTGTTGGTCGAATGCCTTTAATCCGTCACGATGTCCTGTTAACCATTCTGCCCTATGAGCTATGTTAAGGTCTATCCCGAGGCACTGGAATGGTTCTCCTCTTACCTTCAGAAACGTCAGCAGTCCGTTCGTGTTGGGGATTCTTCATTGTGCTGGTGTGATTTGGAAACTGGCGTTCCTCAAGGCGATATTTTTTCTCCTCTTCCGTTTTCTATTTTTATTGATCGTCCATTCCGAACTTCAGTGTGCGTATCATCTGTAGTCAGATGACTTGCAATTGTACTGTTAACGGAGGGTTGAAGAAATACCTAAAGCTATCGACAAATTAAACTGGGATTATAGCCGTAAAAACCTGGTCTCGTAAGATTTGGGGTAGCAGTCAATCCTAATTTTTGTCATGCGATCATCAACGGTAGTTCTCGGAGTATGAGTAAGGTGAATGGTACAACCTTGCCACAGTTCTCTTCAATGGTACGATCGTTCCATTTAGTACTGATGTGAAGGACCTAGGCTTGCATATTGATAGTACCCTGAAATAGCGTAGGTACTCAAATCAGCCAGAAAGTTACTGGAACGCTGCGGGGTCTGTACCGACTGAAAAATTTATTTCCAATGAGTATGAAGACTATGCTTGTGCAGTCCTTAATTTACCCTATCATCGATTATGGTGATGTGGACTACTATGACCTGAAAGCAGATCTCATCGACAAACTGAACCGTCTTCTGAACAGCTGCATTCGATTCGTTTTCAATCTTCGTAAGTATGATCTCTGCGCATCAGTCGCTTCATAAGTGGTTGCCCATACGCCAGCGCAGAGAATAAAGGACTCTTTCACTTCCCCTAGTTATCTAGCCGACTTTCAGTATATTTGTGCCAATCACAATAAAAATCTTCGTTAATCAAAAAATCGCCTTCTTGATAAATGTCCCACTCACCGCACAGACTTTATTCAATCTTACTTCTTCGCTCAGTCTGCTCTCTGTGGAAAGCGCTCCCCCTGGAATTAAGGATGGCAACCAACCGAAAGTTCGCAAGCTGGCATTATCATCACAACGCGACGTTAATGTATTACATTATTTGTGTTTTGTACCACTGTTCGTCTCTACAGCACCCAAAGGTTGACTGGTAGAAAATGTCCGTCTCTATTGCTGTGCTTGAAGTATTAAATAAATAACAATCATCATCTGCCTAGCCTTTTCCCAACTATGTTGGGGTAAATTAATTGATTAAATTGTAATTATAAAATTATTGTTATTAAATAAATAACAATACCTACCAATATCTAATTGAGTACCTAGGTATATTTTATTCACCTGAACATCGATTGTTGTTATTGTATCTAATACTTTTAATTAATTCTAGGTCGACTCTAATATTTGGTGGCTTGATGTTTTCTTACTTGGTCGTGGCGTTTTTGTTGTTGAAAACAGTATTGCATATAATATTCGAATACAGAGTAAAACTTGTGTAAGTAGATAAAAGTTATCTTTGCTTTTTATACTATTGTTACGTAGTTATCTGTTGAGTTTTATAACGTGACTAGCTAACCCGAGAGACGGTAACCTGTCCAAACAATAATAGATACAAATTTATTCCCGAATTTAAACATTATCTGGGAAACTTTCTCAATTTTCCTTTCCATAAAAACCTCATTCGGACTATTACGAACATTTTAAAATGAAAAATAACCAAATAAGTCCAGCCGTTCTCAAGTGATGCGCTTACCAGCGAACAGAATTTAATTTTTATTTATACAGGATATTTTTTATGCATTGCGCAAATTTTCATAGGATTTTCTACTCATGAATATGAATAACTTTCACTATGGGTTCAACTCTGAAATTACGAAAAAAAAAATCTGCTGTTTCATACATTTTGGTCGGGGTACCTATTGAACTTTTGTATGAAACAGCTGATTTATTTTTCTTAAAAATATAAAATATAGATTGGGTTTGGAGATGTTTCTATAATTTGACTCAAAGGTAATTTATACCAATTTTCGAGTCAATCAAGCGACGCAGTAAAATACTCCCCTGTGAAATTGACTACCCCTCTTCACCTGGTCAGGGGTAAATTTTCGAAAACAACCTGATATATTTTATTATTTATTTTGGGCTTAACAAACATACTGAGTTTCGAGTTAACCGGACCGCGCGTTAAATTTCTTCCATATAAACTTTAACACTCCTTATCCTCCCCTTTGACGGGTAGTTTTGAAAAAACAATTATCAAGGTTAATGAAAATCAACCCCTGACGGGGTGAAAAGGGGTACTTAATTTTGGAGGGGAGGATTTTATTGCGTGTCTCGATCAACTCGCAAATTGGTATAAATAATCTTTGAGCCAAGGTGAGGTGGGGTGCAAAGCGGGATATGCTACCATAGCTTATAAGTATGTTAGTACAGCTGCATGCGACCACGGGAAGGTACTTTCTCGTTTCATACTTTTCAGTAGTCGGGTTGTAGTTATTAAAACTTATTTTTTATATATATATACAGGGTGATTGGAAGATGGGTGCAAAGCTTTAAGGCGAAGATAGTACAGACAATTTAGAACCATTTAAGCCATGGTTGTCTTAGACGAAGTCTTACTACTTTTTTTTTACCAATTTATTAAGGTTTTTTTCAAAAATTCCTAAAGTTTTAACTAAACTATTTATTTATGGCCAAATTGAATGATAAACGAATTCATTTTTATTGTATTTAATTAAAGTAATGTGTAAGCAATCTAGCAAAACATGTTGGAGGCCTCTGTGTCGTTAGACATTTTTTTTTACAGATATTTAAAGTTCATAACAAATTTTAAATTTCATAAATACTTTTTGTAAACCTTATTTTAAAAATAACGGAGCGTGCTTTTTTTGTTCAAACCTTTTTGAAAACATGCTTGATAATCGCTCTTTCTTTTGAGGTAACATTTACGCAGATATCTTACAAATTATTGACATTAGAACCTAAAAACCAATTTAAGGGAGAAATTTTAAATTTTAGGCAGTCTAAATAAAACAACATTTGAATTAAATTTATTTAGGTTTCATGGTCAAAATGTTGTCCGTGATTCAAAATCAAAATCAAAATATTTTATTTCACATAAGCCTACATGGGCACTTATGAAACGTCAGAAGCTAGGTGCACGGTTCCAATTGGTCGTTTCCTATGGAGAAGAACCGGCAAGAAACTCCACGGTTACTCTTTTTAAAAATAATTGGCTTTTACAATATTTTCAAATTACAGTAGGTATGGGAGGATAGCGTAGGCCTGTCAACAAGTATCAGGTACTTGATAAAATAAAAAATGGTCTACAGATCTAAAGTCTACAAGGCCTACAAAGTCCTCACATTTACAAAACAAGAATCTATCAAAAGGATAAATAAAAAATAAAAACCTAATAAAACCTAGTGATATGATTACCATTACAACCACTAATAAAGAGATGGAAGAAATTTGAATTTTCTGTATATAATGTCAAGTAATAAAGAGATTATGTCAAAAAAGTAAATAAAGTAAAGTAAATAAAAAATGAACATCGTAATTTGAGAGCAGTTAATAGACATTTATTTAGATTCCTAATACAAGCACGGCTCCGTCTTCTCACTTCTGTTGTTGTTATTTTCAACATCATATCTCCAGCTTCATTGTTTCAAACTCTGAATTCATTCTCTCTGTCAGTTCTTCTCTCGTGTTTATTTCAACATTCGTATACACCAGCTCCTTGGCTCGGCCCCACACGAAAAAGTCCAGCAGGGTCAGATCTGGTGAGCGAGCGGGCCAAGGGATGGGTCCATCTCTGCCAATCCAGCTGTCAGGAAAGCAATTATTTAAGTGTTCCCCATATGTTGTGAAGACAGGGCGCTATGGCGCTCATTAGGGGAGGCCTATGTCCAGCAGTGGACTGCTATAGGCTGATAATATGTTGTGTGGGTTATGAAAGTTTTTAATGCCCTCCCTAGAAAATTTGCTTTCATCCGTCCACAAGATTGATTTCAAATTCAAATTTTCTAGGGAGGGCATTACAAACTTTCATAACCTTCATGAATGGGCCGCCTAAGACAACAATCCACATTTTAAGAAGCAGGTGTCGTTTCAGAGGAAATTCTCTGTCAATGTTTGGGCTGGAGTAATTTGCAGGACGTTGATTGGGCCCCACTTCTTACCGGCGACTTTCAATGGTGAAAATGATTTGCACTTTCTACAAGTGGATTTACCAGAGCTGATAGAGGAAACCGGTGTCCCGATATTCGCAAGAGACAGTACAGTCATCTTTCAGCAAGACGGCTGTCCAACGCATTGGATGTTAAATGTAAGGGAACACTTAAATAATTGTTTTCCTGACAGCTGGATTGGCAGAGATGGACCCATCCCTTGGCCCGTTCGCTCGCCAGATCTGACCCTGCTGGACTTTTTCGTGTGAGGCCGGGCCAAGGAGCTAGTGTATACGAATGTGGAAATAAACACGAGAGAAGAACTGATAGAGAGAATGAATTCAGAGTTTGAAACAATGAAGCTGAAGATGGTGTTGAAAATAAAAACAACAGAAGTGAGAAGACGGAGCCGTGCTTGTATTAGAAATCACGGACAACATTTTGAACATTAAACATAAATAAATTAAATTCAAATGTTGTTTTATTTAGTCTGCCAAAAATTTAAAATTTCTCCCACAAATTGGTTTTTAGGTCCTAATTTCAATAATTTGTAAGATAAGATATCCGCGTAAATGTTACCTCAATAGAAAAAGCGATTATCAAGCATGTTTTCAAAAAGGTTTGAACAAAAAAAACACGCTCCGTTTTTTTTTTAAATAAGGTTTACAAAAAATATTTATGAATTTTAAAATGTTTTATGAACTTTAAATGTCTGTAAAAAAAATGTCTAACGACACAGAGGCCTAAAACATGTTTTGCTAGATTGCTTACACATTACTTTAATTAAATAGAGTAAAAATGAATTCGTTTATCATTCAATTTGGCCATAAATAAGTAGTTTAGTTAAAACTTTGGGAATTTTCGAAAAAAATCTTAAGAAATTGGTAAAAAAAAAGTGGTAAGACTTCGTCTAAGACAACCATGGCTTAAATGGTTCTGAATTGCCTGTACTATCTTCGCCTTAAAGCTTTGCACCCATCTTCCAATCACCCTGTATATAGATAACAGGGTGGCAGAGACATAGACGCGAAAACCGTAACCATGAATTAATTAAATTGAATTCAAAAAGCGTGGAGCGCACTTATAATTAATTCTATTATGAGTTTTGGGTGTCACTGACTCTGACAGGGCCACCATCAGGGATTTTAATTTAAATAACACAAGAAATTGTCGCTAATTAGTCGAAATTTGTTAGCAAGAGCTAGATCGAAGAGTGCACGAAAAACTCTTCGATCTAGCTCTTGGACTATACCTTACTAATTGAACTCATTATATCTCCTAAACTAAGACCCGATTAAATCTGTGACTTGGCGACTGATTCCGACTAATTGGCGACAAAATATGGGAGAAAACAGATCTTCGCTAGGTGCCCTAGTTTTTGAGATATAAATGTGGCCCTGCTGGGGAGACTCTCCAGATCGGCCATCTATAAACCCTTATATCTTTTGAACCAGTGACTGACAAATTCTGATATTTGGCGACAAATTTCGACTAATTGGCGACAATTTTTTTGTGTTATCAAAATTAAAATCCCTGATGGTGTCAGAGTCAGTGACACGAATTTTGGTTGTACTTGGGGTGTACTACGCTACCGCCTACCCCTTCGGAGAATAGAAGCGTGATATAATATTGTTATTACAATTTCTTAGATAACTCCTATTTATTTTTTCAGATTTAGGGAACAATTGGTCGTTGCTCTTCTGATTGTATGCTGCATGGGACTAAGTTTGTTATATGCAACGAATGTATGTATTCTCCATAGAATAAGATAAAGCAGCACGTATTACGGGAAAATAAAACGTTTTGTTTTAATGCACAGGGCGGCATAGCATTGCTGGAGAGTGTTGATGCGATAATGACAGGGATTGGGATGTCATTTGTGGTGTTAATGGAGCTGATCTGTCTCCTGTACGTGTACCGCAATCATGACTTCCAGTCGGACATGCATTTGGCCACAGAAGACAACACGTGCGCTAACCGAATAGAGACACAGTGGCAAATTATTCCATTTCTTACACTGGTATGCATGTTTAGACTAAGGAAAGTTTAGTCGATTTATAATATATCAATTTTAGCAAATTTTTCTATCAATCTACTTTTTAATATAGGTAATTGGAGTGTAAGGAAATAGTACATTACGATACGTGCGACTTAAGTAATCCATTATTTCACAGCTGCTAAACGCAGTGCTTAATACTACGTAAGTCACACGAATCGTGTACTATTTTATATCACGTGTGACCTAATTGAAGCTTGTTGCTTTAGGTCAGTGCTGTAAATTTATTAAAAAAAAAAACATATTTTCAGACCGCTCTTGGTATGAAATTATCAGCGATACCTGATGCCGAGATGGGTCCAACGTATATGAGCATTGGCGCAATACCATTAGCAGTACTGGTTTTAGTTATACCACTGCGCGGGATTTATAACGCCTACAAGTTCGTGATACAAAAGGCACCAGCCACCTGACTACACGTATACACGACTGCTGAATCGAAATAAATGTTATTTATAAAAGAAATGGTTATTACTTATTTGTTAGCAAGGATTTCAAGAAGCAAAAAACACAAGTGATTGAAAATAAATGTTTATTTTATCAATCATTTAAAATATTTATAAATATTGTTCTTTTGTACAATGTAGCAACATGTGTACACATGATTGATGATAGTAGCCTAAGTGAGACTCTCATAAAACTTACAGACGCGAATTAATATATTTAAAAAGATACATTCGAGGGCGCCTAGTTTACATAAGCTGCTCATGTTCCGTACACTATTTACACAACACCTATCTACCCAGCCTGAACGATTCAAAGGTTTGAGTAATTCATTGTCCATTAGCAAATAATAATGCAAACATTAGGAAAACTTTGAATCTGCATCAGATTGATATCATGGGTATTCTACTATGATCTAGTGTATGCTATGATCTATTTCACAATATATTTAAAATATCACATATGTACAAATTATTTTCAAAACTAAATCTCAATAATATCAGCAATGTTTCTGTGACATGTTGACAGATGAATAAATTCGTAAGTTAGCTAAACTTAGGCCATCGATTGCAACGTATTTAATTAATATTTTATGGCTATATTTTATATTCACAGTACCTATACCTACTAAAATCACTAATCAACAAATCAATAGGTATATTTTAATTGTGCATAGAATCGACAAGATCTCTCTGCAATGGTAATCAAATAAACGAATTGTGCAAAGAATGACAATATACAACTATTGGAATAACCTAATGGAACCAAGGAAGTGGGACAATGACAATCAGCGCAAGTGGTAAGTATTGATTTGTTGATGTGACACATTTTTAGCAAGATGGCTAAGCCACATGGCCAAAGTTTATAACGAGGATAGTAAGATTTAGTCATAAGTTCATAAAACTACAAGATTCATTAAAGTAGTGGAGTTTCACTGGTAGCAGCCGAGTAATCGCTTCGATATGCGTATTCACAATCAAATCTTGTATAATTATGAATTTATACATTTTAATGACAACATCTAAGCACACTTTGATTAACGATCGACACTCTTATTCGATCTCGATAGGTCGTCTGTCGACTGCAACTTATTAATACTTTCCAATAATTTACTAAACCTGCACAATCAATTCCATTCAAACCCGGTCACGGTTCAATTCGAAGGCACTCCTTACACCACGTCTGCGAGCGGGCCTCGCCCGCCCGCTTCATAATAGAATAAATTACAATGAAATTGCTAGAGATCGTCTAATCTAAAACTGAAGGCACCTCGTGAATACAGAGTTGGTGCATGGATGCAAGCCACACAAATTGATCTTCGTCATTGGTCGTTCAGTCAACGTCCATATACGAAATTCTACATAGAACGGATCTGTTGGCTTACTAGTGCATAAATGACGTGAACGCACGACAGAGCGGATGTTTCGTTCCACACAAAGCGCGCGCTCCCCGACACACAATGTCAGCACGTGGACTGATCGCACGATTAGTTATGCTCTCGCGCGGGCGAGTCAAAATTCACAGTAAAATCGCCGCACGCAGGTGTTGCAATAAGTATTTCCTCTCACATTTATTGAAACAATCGGGATTAGTGGGAGGGGGCGTTCAGTTTTAGCTCTCATATAAACGGACATTTTTTTTGCGCATTGGATTTTCAACGCTCCTCTTGGCGCCGAGAGTTGAAAATCCAACAATGTGTTTTTTTGACACACGGAGATGTACTCCGTTGGATTCTCAACGCTCAGATCAACACGGAGAGTTAGCTGAGCTTAGATTAGACGATCTTTACGTCCCTGGGAGTGGTCGTGCTCGGCGCGGTCAGGCGCGTCGCGCGCTGCGTCAGAAGCGCCGCAGCGCGGCGGGCTGCGCCTTGCGCGTGGGCTGCACCGACAGCGGCGCCACCAGCACGTCGCCGCCGCCCGACGCGCCGCCGCCGCTCGTGCCCATCTCCTGCCACAACACACGTAACAGACTGGTGAAGTACTACGACTTAACTTACGGCAAATACCCGTTATTAAAAACGTCCAGAATCTAGACGCAATCTCATCTAAACGACAATCGACAATAATTGCCGAATATGTAGGAAAATTTGAGGTATTTTTGACAAATTGAGACTGCGATTGGAATGTGAACATTCTTAAAAACACGGGACTTGTCCCTCTGTTGTATTTCTACGTCAGTAAAGGCAACATCAACTGCGAGCACTAAGTGCTTCTAATTCCGACAGCTCCATGGACAAAAAGCTTTCCGCTAAGGAAATTGCTATTGATGATATTTGTATATGGCACCTTACCGATACCGTAGTAACGAGGTCTTTATAAGTAATAACTAGCTTTTACCCGTGGCTTCGCTCTCTTGGTCTATCCCACAGGAACCATGCATTTACTCTAGATAAAAAGCCTATGTCACTGTCCAGCTCACAAACTGTATGAAAACAATTACGTCGATCCGCTGCTCCTTTGCTGCGTGAAAGGACAAACAATGAAATCAACAAACATACATCCACATATAATATTTGTATAAAGTAGGATGATGATGGACGGAATATGTGAAAGTTGATATGGCCAGGAGGGGGGTGGGGGGGGGGGTGACTACCGAGTTGACGACTAATAGAGAAGAATGGAAGAAAAACACATGACATGTTACGCAGACCCCAAATTAGGAAAGTAGGATGTTCAATACTTTTTTTTTTTTTGGGTGGGAAATCACGATGCGTTGCACCTGGCTAAGGATAGACAGAGATGGCGAAAGATCGTTAGGAAAAGATGTTTTCAAGGGAGGATCACGACCCTCAGTAATGAGGAGCACTACTTGAGGAGGAGGGTGGGAAATCATCAAATGACCCCTCCCGCTCTGCGCCGAGCGGAAGGGAGTGTCAGACTCTTACTGATTAAAACCCACCCGTGTTCCTTCACTTGCCTGTGTCAGGGGCCACGGTATCTCTTTCGAACAACCCGCGTCCCTGGCGAAAGATGTTCAATACTCACGTTGATATTGTTGCAGCTGGCGAGCCTCATCTGCGCGAGCTGCGAGGCGGGCGTGAGGTTGGAGGTGGAGCCGAACGGCGAGATCATCGACGACATCGCGCGCTTCAGCTTCGACGGCGTTTTGTTAAACGAAAACGCACGACCCACCTGCATAGCATATGTTACGATTATTTTATGAACTTTTATGTGCCACCACACAAACTGATATATTTATTTCTGATTAGGGCCAAATTAAAAGAAAAAATACTTTATATTAATATAATATTTAAACCAAACATGCTAAAAACTACGTTCAATAAACTTCAAAGTCAGAAGTCGGAATCTTAGTAGATATTTTTAAATAATTTAAGATAAAATTTAGACTTAAAACATCATAAACAGTATTAATTTAATTAAACAAAATGTTATCACAAGACAAAACCATGCCCGTTTAAAAAAGAACACAACATGTGTTTAGCAAGAATAGAGAGCAATGAATATGTATGTATGGATGACATGTTACAACACCACTGGTATGGCACGCTCACGAGACAGTTAATCACAAAGGATTTGAAGCTAAGCATTATCTAAGACATTCACTCCTTCGACCCTCGCTCTCTCCGGGAAGAAATTGAGGTGTTTACTAAGCAAGACATACATTTGCAGGAAAAATTACAATACAATTGATTAAGTAAGCTTTTTTGTCAATACAATGTCGCTGAAATAAGCAACTCTCGACAGTTTACTGTGCGCACACACTGATTCCTGTGCTTTAGCTTATAGAACCGACACCTACTTACGCGACCTCGACACAAGAATACCGTCCCAGACAGCTAATTATATCACATTATCACTTAAGCGGTGTCCCTCTGCTTATTATATTAAATGAATAATGCTCCTTAACCCAACATGAGTAGTGAATAATGAGTATGTTAATGCTTATGATGTGTTCAAATAGAAGTGTATAGGGGCGGAGATGTGTGGCACTGTCAATTTAAGCGACCGCTGTTAGAATTGCGATTGTTCCATACAATTTTCATCGCGTTATACGAACCGCTTAAAAAGAAGCAGAAGACCAGATAAGTAGGTCCACCAAATCGGTAAAAGTCCAACACACATCTAAATGGACAGAGCAATGCAGACGTCACGCAAATGTTAAGGTAACATACACAGGAAGCAGTGTGCGGATGAACGTATTAGTTGGGGACGGAGCGAGAGGAGTGTGGCAGAGCCGCGTCAGACCTGTGCGAGTAAGTGAGCGCGCAATACCCATGTGTCTAGCAGGCCGGAGCCCGGCTCGGGCCGCAGCAGCCCCGTCAGCCCCGCCAGCGCCTCCAGCTACAACACAACCACGCTCTACTACTGCGCTCAACTGCCCTTATAATACACCTGCCCTTAACTACACACTACAAGTAAGCCCAGGTACGCACGGCCGAGGGATTTTCAACGCATTGCTTAGCGCCAAGAGTTGAAGATCCAACAGTGTTTTTTGACGCACTGCGATGCACGCTGTTGGATTCTCAATGCTCTGCTCCACATCGAGAGTTGAAAATCCAGTGCGTGATAAAAAATCGCCAGTGGGTACAAGGGCTTACTGTACCGCTACCTGCTACACTATCACATCGGACACCACACGTTGCTGCTTGTTGATACTAGCGACCACAGAGTAACAAACAATGATTCCATCGTGCCTCATACTATAGGTAAAAGGTAATACGGGCTGGTTTCCGCAACTCCACGACAATGCGCGTATTTTGCGTACTATATATGTACAACAAACAGCTCAAAGCCACTAAGGTTGGCTGGGACATAGTCGCATCATGGTGGACCATTTGTAACAAAATTATCACAATATTTCGAATAACAAATTGTTAATAACCATCCTCGCACATGACTGGCGAGCCTGGTTCGTAGGACAAATATGCGTATACTCCGTGGTCGCAACCCTCTTTGCTCTCCTCCTTTTCGTATCGACGGTACAACATATTTACAAATTACCTGCAGCATGTGGAATTGTGGATTGATATAATAAAACTCCCAAGTAAGATATCCAATTTAGAAATTCGGCGGCAGTAGATGAATGTATGACCATTGTTATAACACTTTGACATAATCGAATGCAAAACGACTGCAGACTACAATATCATGCCTTAGTTACATAGAAATGCTTGTGACGAAATCCTTGAGCTATGTAGCATTCTGATATTTTGTAGAACTTAACAATATAACAGTTATGTGCTTGTTATTTCTATGTCCAAGCTAAGCTAATCTGTATCTTCTAATTCATGCTTTATTCATGTACACATATTTTAAAAAGGATTTCGAGAGCCAAGAGGTTAACAATCTCATTTGTTTTGTGTCGGTGTATTGTTAGCCTAGCCGGGCTCTCATCAAGATATCATTCAATTTAAAATTAAAGTTATGTTTTATTGTTTATACATTGAAAAACTCATACCTTGATTCTGGTGCGCGCTGCGAATTTGGACACTTTAGATAGTGTGCTGAGCGCGAGTTCGCTCGTGTCGATATCGAGCTGGTGCGACTCTAGACACGCCAAAAATTTATCCTGCAAACAATTTTCAATTTCAATTTTATATTCAAAATCGTGCCTGTAAACCATAGGGAATATAACCACTAGATAGTGTATAAGCCAATTTCTTCGAAGAACACGGCTCACTATCGCGGGCCGGGGGACGAGGAAAAATGCGCGGCTGCAATTGGTCAGTTCTTGTAGGTATGCCTATCATTAGGACTGTTCTACTTCATTAAGAGAAAATAGTCATTATCGATAAAATGGATTTTAAAATTATGAAAAATACTCAATTAAAATCATAGAAATACTATTTAATCAAAATCAATCAATTACACCATTATCCTATTATTATTGATTTTTAAAATGATATAATTTGATTTATGTTTTTCAAAAAAAAGAGCGTCTAAATATTTCTCAATCCGAACCGATCGGTCCCAGCGGTGCCTGACGACATAAAAAATATCTTGGACCGATCGATCCCGGTCGGGGACAGAGAGAACAAGAAAATCCCGGAACATACATAAAAAAAAATACCGACGAACTGAGAAACTTCTTTTATTGAAGTCGGATAAAAGTAGATAGGTATTAATTTTATTATTTTGGATATCAACTTTAAGCTTTAATAGCTTAAAGTTGATATCCAAAATAATAAAATTGGCACAAATTTTTACGATAAACATACAAAGGGAAAGAAAGGGATAGATGCATTAGAATTGTCTAATATAAGATCGAGATTTTTCCAAAAGACATCAATGTGCTCGTTTACCCAGCCACCATTTTAAATAGACGGGGGATCTATGCGGTCTACGCGGTGGCTCATAATCTGATTAAATGAAAAATATTTTTTCGTACTGTTTACTTACCGATGAAAAGTTATGCCATCCTTTTTGTAACTAGATGACTTGAAATGTTTCCCACACCACTTCACCGCGCATGAAGGTATTTTGATGCGTTATAATTGCATAAAAAGTTATAAAAAGTTGTATTAATTTAGCGTGCACACAGGTCTAACACTTGGACACAACTAAAATGGTTACTAGTACCGTAGCCTACACATAGGCGACAAAATACTAATATTTCTCGAGAGTCGGGGCACTGTATGCGCAGTCAAGTGGTTATATAGTCTTTGCTGTAAACGGAGCTAACATACTTCCTATCAAATTGAAAATAATATAACCATTAAAAAAAACTAAAAAGAAAACTTACAGCATCAGCTTTGCAGACGGTGTTGGCCATTTGTCTGCAAAGTTGTCGAAGAAAGTGTGACTTGTCTGCTGTTTCGTCGGTAATCATGAACGAGAAGAGTTTCTCTTTGAGCTCCTGATTATTACGGCACATCAGCGCGAATACGTTATGACAGTCTGTGAACAAATATACACTTTTGTAACGAAGGAGAATAGTAGATTGTAAAACTAGTGCATAAAAGAAGCTATTTTACCCCGAGACGTTTATATCCACCAGAGCCGCAGGCGAGGGTGCATAGTTAAGTCGAGGGGTAATATGGCTCGTTTATGCCCGAGTTATACACTCTGCTATTCAATTCGATTGCGAGAAAATATAACAGGCTTAAAGTATAAAACAGTATTTTCACTGTTCAGAAATGATGCAAAATTGAATAAGAGAATAGCTAATTACCGCCACGAAACTTTAAAAAAATTATTTTTAACATGTGTCATTCGACTTGGGTACCTACTTCATACTGCCAAGTCATAAAAACGATTCTTTGCGTTTTTAAATAATAAATGACAACTATTTTTTTCTGGTTTTATTAAATTAACGATAGAAAACACGGGAGTGATATAAATTAAAGCAAATAAAATAACGACTTTAATCTGCCACGTTTTATTGTGCGTGTGGCTGTTGGGCCTAATCGTCTTAGAAAAAAAAAAAACTTTGTGCACTAGAGCATAAAAAAACCGGGCAAGAGCGAGTCGGACTCGCGCACCGAGGGTTCCGTACCATCATGTTTTTAAATTTTCACCGGCGAGCTAATTACTAGATCTCGTTCTAACCAATTTTCCTCCTTTTTTTTTCCTTGTTTTTATATTTTATGTAGTTAGTTTGGTTATCATCTTATATTGTACTATTGTGTGTTGTGCTGTCTTTTTGTGTGCGCCAAATAAATGGTTTATCTATCTATCTCAATTTTCGGTGGAAGTTTACATGGTAATGTACAGACGCCAGCACATCAAGTTACTACAATCTGTCAGATTTCTTTAATAGATTTTCGACTTAATTGCTAAAGCATAAGGTTCAAGGTAGATTGGGAAAATCTGACAGTTTCGGGTAGGTTGACCTGCTGGCGTCTGTACATCATATATTTTTTTTAGTTTTATCATTCTCTTATTTTAGAAGTTACAGGGGACACACACATTCCTCTCGCGCAAACTGTTCAGTTTAGAAAAAAATTATATTAGAAACCTCAATATCATTTTTGAAGACCTATGCATAGATACCCCACACGAATGGGTTTGATGAAAAAAAAATTGAGTTTCAGTTCTTGGGGAACCCCCAAAATTTATTGTTTTTTTTTCTATTTTTGTGTGAAAATCTTAATGCCGTTCACAAAATACATCTACTTACCAAGTTTCAATAGTATAGTTCTTATAGTTTCGGAAAAAAGTGGCTGACATACGGACGGACGGACAGACAGACAGACACGACGAATCCATAAGGGTTCCGTTTTTTGCCATTTGGCTACGGAACCCTAAAAACGACTTTATGTCGCCTACGCACAACATAAAGACGAACTTTTAGAGCATGAGAAGTGAAAAAAATATTATACGCTATTTATACGCTACTAAATGATGTAGTTAATAAATTAAATTGTAAGATGAGGGTAGCTGGCATTTACCTGGATTTAAGCGCGGCGTTCGACACTATTGACCATAAACTACTCATCACAAAAATGGAGCACTATGGCGTAAGAGGTAAAGCCTTACAACTCTTCTCATCATATCTTAAAAATAGAAAAATGTTTGTCGAACTTGATTCTACACTACCAAATGGGTATAAAGGCAACTGCAGGTCACCCATGTTAAACATTACAGCCGGTGTGCCTCAGGGATCAATTGTAGGCCCTTTATTATACATATTGTTCACTAATGACCTAATCAGCTTCATACATCAACTTTTAGCGGATATACAACTCGTGGTCTTTGCAGATGACACAAATGCTATAGTTGCAGCTAACGATATTCAAGACCTTACTATTAAGGTGAATGCAGCTCTAGAGGCCTTTCATTCTTGGTTTAATGCTAATAAGCTTATAATAAATATAACTAAAACCAATATTATGTTATTTAAAACTACTGCGCGTAACAAGGACAATATGGACATTGAACTTAACAAAGTTAAAATTGAGCTTGTCAGGGAAGTCAAGTTTTTAGGCATTTATATTGATGAATTGTTAAATTGGAAGAAAGAATTAGCAGCATTGGATTCGTCTATATCATCTGCCTGTTATGCCTTAAGAAGTCTGAGGGATGAAGTGAGCATAACACATTTGAAAATGGTATACTATGCTCTGATAGAGTCTAAATTGAGGTATAGCATACAGTTTTGGGGAAACAGCTACCATTATAACTGGCATAGGGCATTCGTTCTCCAAAAAAGAGCGATACGAACCATTGTCCGCATTTCTCAACGAGACACCTGTAAACCATATTTTAAAGAACTTGGTATTCTCACAGTACCTAGCCTTTACGTAGTAGTACTCTTAAACACCTTAAAAAAATATGTGTATGACTACGAAACAGACGAGGACAGGCTGTTAAGGGAAAAAACGCGTAGGAAAGACCTTGGAAACAAAATCTTACCGCGTTTTGGTATAGTAAAACATAGTCCACAGTATCAGGCAGTTAAGATATTTAATAAGTTACCGCTTGAATTGAAAAGCATACTGTACACAGGCTCATTTAAAGCAAGACTCAAAGCATTCCTGTTGGAAAGATGTCTCTACTCGTTAGATGAACTGTAAATGGACTTGTTGCTCGTAAAACTGACATGTAATTATTTGTATGGTGTTAGATTGTGTTCGGTTTTCATTTATGACTTTTATTGTTTTTAGTGTTGATTATTGTTTTCGTTTAAATTACTGCTACTAATTTATTGACATAGGGTTTTTAATTTTTGTTTTCATGGTGTTATTCATAATCATATTTTATTTAAATTACTGCTACTACTAATTTATTGACATAATGGTTTTTAATTTTTGTTTTCATGGTGTTATTCATAATCATATTTTATAATTTAAATTGAATTGCATGTATTCTTATATATTTGTACCTACCTATATCTTTATAATGTTGTTGTTTATTTTAATGTTTCATGCTGGATTATGTTCGAACGCAATGTGAATTGTTACTGAATAAAATTGAATTGAATTGAATACAACGGTGTTGTGACGTCAGATACTGATGTGCCGTGTAAAGAATCGTAGCTTAAATTATGCTGTTCACATACACAATAGCACAATAATTAAGTGTCGCCTGCGATGATTTGCAGTGCTACTTGATTAGTCATTTTCCCTCATTACGGCCAAGCTGACAGCAAATGACAGTTGCCCAAAAAAATCTCAAGGGAAAACATTGATTTTTTGTATCTTTGTTTGTTACGGTTTCACGCTAAAACGGCTGAAAGGATTGGGATGAAATTTGGCATATGGGTAGACCCTTACCTATATAAGGACATAGGATACTTTTTGTCCAGATATTCCCACGAGATGGAGACTTATGCGGGTGACACAGCGGGGCGCAAATAGTATCAAATAAAAATATGTTACCTTCAGCTTCCCTAATATCGACGACGCGTTTGACCGTGCTGAGTGGCATCAGCGATATATGCCTGTAGGGCTTGCTCGAGCCTATCCGCATCGTGCCGGTGCCGTTCGTTGGGCTTTTACTGTTAAAAGCCTGAAACAACAAACAACACATCATTAATCATCACTTCCAACTAACATTTTAAGAAACCCTTCCCATGTAGCGCGACCATTCGATATTACGATTTATTATTCGATATTACGCGCTAATATCACACATTGCCAGAGAGTATTTAATGAAGTTTATTTCTTACGACGTGCTCCCTTTGGATCTTTTCTGATTACAAGCTAATATCACACATTGCTAGAGAGTAATGCAGTTTTTTATGTCGACATACTCACTTTGGATCTTTTCTTGCAGACCTCCATGGTATCGGTGAAAAGGAACAGCACAAGATGGTCTCCCCGACCTGAGAGCTCCTTGGAAAGCTCCACCACTTCGCAACGAGACACGAACGACCGGTGAGAAGACACTAGGTGGGCCTGCGTACAACAGATCATGCATTAGATAGTAATCAGCGTTGTGTTTCGAGGTATTCAATTATATAAAAAAAACGTATGGGGTCGGGGGACCCCCGGCAGGAACGAAGTTGAAAATAAAAATCTTTAGAAAAAGGACATGGACTTTTTGTGGCCTAGTACAGACAAAAATGTAATTATATTTAAAAAATAACGAAAAGTAACGAAAGCTGTGGTGGGATTTCAAATATTATCAATTTGAAATCCCACCACAGCTTTCGTTACTTGGCAAAGATTTGCAGAAAATATTTCAATATAAAATATTATTATTTTGATTCAAGTATTCGGGGAGGTCTATAAGTTGCCAGTTTTGGAAATAAGATGGTAATTGGGACATGCTTATTGTAAGAATTGATATGATTTCACGAGTATTTTTAGAATTATAGAATATCGAAACTGTATTTAAAGTGTATTGAATAATAACTACACTGAACTGAACATGATATTTAATAATTGATTAATGTATCAATATCATTTTTAAACAAATAGATAAGTCCAGTCTTTAAAGTATGTAATGGCAGCACCTTCTTTATCGTTCATAATAGTTGTCACTGCCCGTCATTTTCATGCATTTATCATGTCATTTATGCTTTACAGAGTTAAAACTAACACAGAGGAGGCATTAAAAGGTAAACAATGCTACGCAATATTTAATTTTTCTTTTTTTTATACTAAACATCCTGTGTGTTAGAAAAACTACCCTTTAGTGCTTATCTAAGCCGTTAGTTATTTTTGACGATCCCAATTATATGACTTATGACCGTAAGTGATTGATGCACTGTCTCATACACACTTTTGGCATGTTACCTTTAGCATAAATCTGTTTAAGCATTTGTTCGTGAACCAATAAAAATAAATAAATAACCGTGATGATCCCAGGGTCATAAATCATATTTTTGGAATCGTCTTCTCGAGCCCCTTATTTTAACGTAGGTACTAAAAACTTTTTTCACAACTATTGGGTTATAAAGTCAGCCATGTTGATTTTTGTGAAAGCTCACCTATTGAATTAGGAATTTCCTTCAAAATCCTTCGGATTGCGATTGAAAGTGACGTGCGATACGCTGGGCGGTCAGCACAATCCTAATGACATGTAAATCATTACAATGCATCCAGACATACATCTGGATGCTATGAAAGAATAAAGAATCCTACATACATAGAGCATAACTATGTACCATACAAAGACTTGCGCTAAAAACATAACCCTTCTTGTCAGCCATTTTTCGTGCTTCCTATTTTATTTATAAGTCTGTGTTGCCCCGTGTGACAGCATCATGAATGTTTTGTTGTGATTTCTTGTGAATTGTTCAAAAATATAATTGGCTGTGTTTCTGGTTATCTTTTTTGCATTTCTGACTGACTTCGCCTTTCTTGAACTATGGATTTTTTCATTGCAGTTTACCTCGGCTACAATAACAATCCCTATAACTCGCATCTCGGACAACTCTGATTTTATCTGGTTTCCAACGGAGATCCAACGTTCTATAAACTGGGGCATAGCGCAAGAATCATTTATGATACAGTCATTAGATTTGAGTGAAATTCTATATGTTGGAAGACCTGTCAAAAAAATAAATTCAAACCTAGGTTTGAATTTTTTTTTTAAAGCTTCAATGTCAAGTCATCATATTTGGGAATGGTCTTGTAGCCCTTTACCAACTTTTACAACGAACAAAATTATACAGGGTTTTGAAACACTATTATTGCTTGCTATTGCATTTTTTTTGTTTTATATCTGTCCATTTCTGAGCCAAGCTTGTATGGGACAAAAATTCATCTCCTATCAATTTTTTCTTGGATTTTCATTTTGACCTCACTATCGGCTTCAGCACCCTAGCAAACCATGAAAATGATACCCATGACGAAAAATTTTAAAATTGTTGCAGCCGCCATCTTGGATTTTCATTTTGATCTCCTATTGGCTTCAGTACCCACGAAAACAATGTAAACTACCTTTCTCTCTCTGTTTCTAATAGATATAATAAAAAGTCGCATGGAGCGTTTTTTCGCTGTAATTAATTAATTACATAATATAAACATAATTTAAAAAATTCCTTGTGTAATTTAAAATACAACGCGGTCACACAGACAGACACGAAAAGCGACTTTAATTTAGAATAATATATTATGTATGTAGCGAAAGTAATTGATTGAATAGGAGGCTTATATTTTTTTTTAGTTCTGTATTTGGATAGAACTAAAACTTGAAATACCGTTTGGACAGTAGCAAGTGGAATTTTGGAATAGGGAATTAGTTGGTTTTTTTTTGGCAGAGCAATGTTGAGCCAAGATGGTAGTTTTTTATTTATTTCACTTTTATATATTTAAAATAACATAGTTTTATCGAGTAATATACTGAATTTTCTTTGCCCTGCCATTCCTACCCAGATGTATAGACAGGTACATAAACCCGAAAAAATTAAAGAGCTACATGCCTTATACAGTGGCCTGTGGCTTAATAATAATAGCCGCACAGGGCGATCGATCAGGTTATAGAGGTATGAGGAACAGGGTGTAAAGTTCACTCATACTCTATAGAAATGGGAGGTTCCTCCGACCAGACGGGTGTTGTGTCTGGCGGGCCACTGCCCGATGATTCGTGTCGGGCCGTTGTTGTATCTATGCTAGTTGCGCGGTAAACTCTGCTTGCGAGATGCAGGATTTTGCGTGACGTCAGTATGACGCGTTGTTCTCATGTGACGTTGTAGATACCGCTAAAAGGTTAAGCTAAGTTTGCCGCGGTTGGTCTGTGGATGGGTGACCATCTTTACATACCGTGACCCCTCCGTGCCTCGGAAAGCACGTTGAGCCGTTGGTCCCGGCTGCCATTCGTGTATCTTTGACAGTCGTTACGGGTAGTCAGAAGCCCGAAAGTCTGACAACTAGTCTTACAAAGGGGTATCGTATTACCCAGTAACTGGGTTGTGGAGGTCAGATAGGCAGTCGCTCCATGTAAAATACTGGTATTCAGCTGCATCCGATTAGACCGGAAGCCGACCCCAACATAGTTGGGTAAAGGCTAGACAGATGATGATGCCTTATAAGTTTTTGCTAGGGATATATTTTGTCCTTGTCTCGCGGATGTTAAAGTAACAATTTGACTTTGACAGCACCTTTATTTCGTAGCTATAAGGACGATTTTACTGACGCGTGGGCGGCCGTACATTGTATTAAATTGTGTTAGATAAACCGGTTAATTAACTACTCATCATCGCCATTCAAAACGCTTCTTTAGTTTTGTTGTTTAAGAAACTTTTGTGCAAAACTTCATGCTTCTATACCCAGCGGTTTAGGTTGCGTGTTGCCAGTCAGTGAACGAATGAGTGAATTTAAGATTTTTATTAAGTAGATCATACCGGGCACTGATCAATGTCGTTGTAGATGTCGAACATCTGCAGCTGCCCTTCGGTCTTGCGCTTGTCCTCGTTGATGTGCGACATGACCTCGCGCAGGCCCGCTAGCGCCTGCACTAAAGCGCCGTGGTCCGGGTTGTTTTTGTGCGTGTGCTTTAATATGTCTGTAACAAGGGAAAATTTAATTTAGAAAATTTGTAATATTAGAAATCCTCGTTGTACAACTTTTTGTGCATGTGCTTTAATATGTCTGTAACAAGGGTCATTTCACTTTAATTTGGGAAATGTGTAGTATAAGAAATCTCCGTTGCACATTGCTAATTAGTTTCGTTGTTGTTGCATTTCGCGAGCGTGAGATCAATGCAATTTAAACTTTATATCAATGGCATAAAGCCACAAACGCTCTTAAATTACATTTAACTATGCTAGAGTATGGTTCAAGTCAATAGTGCAAGGGGTGCAGTTAGATGAACAGAAAATTATAACAGTAATGTATGGAAAAATAAACGAGTAAAACTTACCGTCGAGTAATAAACTTATACTAGGTAACCGCTGCACTGGTCTTATTAGTAGCTCCTGTAAACTTTGTCTGCCACACTCTGGCTTGGTTTGACAGATTTTCAGGAATGCATGAAATCTGGAACAAGCATAATATTTTTCTTATAATTTAGGGTTGATTTTTCTAACGCCAGATAATTTTATCGGACGAATAATTTAATTTTTGACAGTTCTTCCACACAAAAACTGTCAGACGTCAATTTTATTCTACGAATAAAAATTACATGTCGATTGAAAAATTAGCCCTTAGTGGAATTCTTGAAGATCAGTCATTATTGGGCGTATTTTTGTGTTATAACTGCGGTATTGATCAGATTTTAAAACGTCAAACTCGTTTCTATTGTAATTACTGCGCGATTCATTTCGTGAATACTCTACCAACACAGTATTTTTATCTCACGAAACGACGCGCGCTTTACTTGTGGTAACTAAGTGTATAAACACGCTGTAAATGTGTGCGTGAGGACGAATAGCGTCAGCACATAACTCGCACAAACACATTACCGACTTCGCCATTGTCTAGTATGGTACCGAGAGCTTACACATATTCACAGCGTGTTGGTATACTTGGTAAGCAATTAATAAAAATTTGGCAAATTTTGTTTTAAAATGTTCGTAATAATCTGAATCAGGTTTTTACGGAAACAAGAAATTGAAAAGTTACCTAGAAAACTGAAAGTGCAATATCTATGGATTTTTTTTTATGAATTATCAAAATTTGTACAGGACGTCTGTCGGGCCAGGCACTAAATAGTAAATACTTTCTATAAGATGCACTACCGGCTCAACCAATTTACTAAATATTATGCTGATTGGCTCTAACTAACCTTGGGTTCTCACGGTCACACTGTTGCAGCATCTCCTTGGTATTTTCGAAGAAGTTGACGAAGGGTGGGTATGCCTTCACCATGTCGGGCGTGTAGCGCAGCACCAGCCGACCGATGCTCGTCTCTTCGCTCCAGTGCGCTTGAGCGTAGCGCAGCTCTTCTAACATTCGCCTGTGAATTGTACCACCCATTAGAAACTAGCTACCCGCACGGTTTTTACGACTTCAAAAAAAATGGTTGCCTGTAAAGTCGGTTTTACGGGCGAAGATTTTACGTGACAACGTCTTTTTCTCGGTAGAATATTTATTGATATGAATATAATTAAATTGCACAATAGGAACAAGGAATTAAATGAAAATAAGAACGTAACGTTACCGAGCGTTACACTTTTTCATAAGTGACTCCCAGCCGCAACCTAATTTAAAATAAGAACGTAACGTTACCGAGCGTTACACTTTTTCATAAGTGACTCCCAGCCGCAACCTAATTTAAGACGTTGTCACGTCAAAACGCCAAGATTTCATAATGACCAACAATGACAACCATTTATGTACACACATATATAAACAGACAAGAAAAAAATAACAGAAAAATAGGTACAAAGGTGATGCTTATTTCTAGACATTTAAAAAAACTACCAGAATAAATATATAAATTCTCTGAATGATGGTGAAAACTTTCGAATTTATAATATTAGTATGGATACTATGGATGAAAAAATCAACTTACTGGTGTAATTCATAAATAGGCGGTAAGTTTCCAAATATAATTTTGAGTTCAGTATTATTGAGCAAAGCTTGATTTTTGCCATTACTATTATCATCCTCGGCCATCTCTTCCAACGGTTGCTTGAACATCTGAAACGGTAAACGAAAGAGTTGTTATCAATGCTGGCCTTTTTATGACATCAAGATAGATAGATAGAATACTTTCTACATTTATATTTGTAATTTTTATGGTGCATATATTATATATGCATCATAAAAATTTAAATTTTACATAGGGTGACACAATGGGCGGTCTTATGGAAATCTATCCACTAATTTCTTGTTTTGAAGGTATTTTGCCTTACCGTAACTATCGTGTGTAATATCCCAACATAATTGGACTCGGTTTGAAGAAGCTCCATAAACACTTGTTGCCTTGGCGACAGCAGCTTTCGGACAACTGTATCGGGAACCTCCGACTCTATGAACACAAAAACGTCCGTTAGAGTGGACAGGCAAGGTAATAATAACGTAAAATTGTCGTTACGCGTAAACAAATATAGTTAGTGGTAATAAAAGAACAAATATATGGGTCTAACATCTGCAATGCATAGTGCATGTCGTCGCAAGAGGCGTCATTCTGTATCAAACGCTTACGTCACTTACGTCGGCGATCCAGCAATGACAGACATTTCTTCTCAACCTCAATATTATTTAAATTAATTTGTTTCTAAAGTACTTTTTTTTTAATAAAATTTTATTATTATTTTCTGTCAACTTTGTCTTTGAGCTGGCCTAGCGTAGTACAAAATATCAATAGAATATGAGGCCAAATTATACTGGTTTTGTTACCACTGACGAGCGTTCTACTGTACAACATTTAGTTCGCTTCTTTTGTTTACCACTAAAAAAAGAATCTTTAAAATCGGACTACTCAATCAAAAGTTATACATTAAAAAAATACTCTTCGACTTGAGAACCTCGTCCTTTTTTTTTTGTCGGTTAAAAAAGAAGGCTCAACTCACCCTCAAGCAGTTGCTTGCCGTCGGGCGAGGGCGTGCAGTCCAGCAGGTTGCCGGACAGGCTCAGCAGCACGGCGTCGCCCACGGACGAGCGGCGCTTGTGCAGCGCAGAGTCGCCGCCACGCAGCTTGCGCTTGCGCAGGCGCTGCAGGTGCGACGACGGCGTGCCCGCGTCGCCGGCCGGCGTCACGGCCGTGGCCTCGTCCGCCGCCGCCGCGCAGCCCGCGCCCGGGCCGCCCACAGAGGACCGCCGTGACACCTCATCTAGATACTGCCATATAACATTTTGTACAATTCGCGACGTATTTAAAAGGATGCCAATTGCTATTAAAATGTTCAATTCATATTTTTTTAAAGTGGTTCTGAAAATACAAATACAATTACAAAAACTATTTCGCTCATACAAAACCACACTGTTCCACAGTGACAAAGAATAATTTTATGCCACACGGTTCCTGTGAGAATCTCCATGTAAGTGAAACAGTCAGGTGCAACTACTTTAAAACCAAGACCAAGTAAGCGGTCAGATTCAAGGCATTATTGATTTTAGTTCACTGGAAATATTAAGATATTGCTACTTACGTCTTTGAACAGGTAATCTCGCTCGTCCTGCGCCTCCTCATTTTGTACGGAGGCCCAGAACCACTCGGCCTTTACGACGTGCACCCGCGTCGAGCAATCCGGCGCTACTACCGTATTGTGCTCGTCGACGACCTGCATATACACAGCTGCATATTAGGAATCATAAACAGAAGTCTCGTTCTCATCCTTCACCATTACCCACTAGACCCGTCGAACGGGATTCCTACGCAAATCTCACGAGGGCGTACTCATGTGCACGCCCCTTCAAGCGTCTAAAGTTTTCAAGGTGCAAGATATATTTTATATGACATGCATACCGGCGAGGACCGCTTCGAGACCGAGGGTGGCCTCTCCGCGGATACGACACAGACCATGACCGCTGATGTTCGATGGCATGACAAGCTCTATATTTTTAGTAGTATTGAATAAAATAGTGTTAGTACCGGCAGCGATATTCCATGGCATTGCGAAATGGTGTAGGCGTCGCGGAGGGGGGGCGTCGAGGCGGGCGGCGGCTGGTCGCGGGCGGGGCGGGGGGCGGGGGGAGGGGCGGGGCGGAGGGCGTGCGGCGAGCCGCTCGGCAGGCTCAGCACGCTGCGAGCGCGCAGCTCAGACGCGCCGCAAATCGAATGGCGATGAGTACGGAGCCACACGCTTTGAGGCGTTTTAAATACGGTGGAGTCGTCGAGCTCGTCTACATCGGCGTGTTGATCTCTGACAGGGGTAGCTAGGTCAGTGCTGTCCACGGTATCTACTTGAACTGGTGAAATATCTAAATTCATTCCATCGAATAACCTGTTTGGTGTCGAAATGTTTTTGAGATCCGGGGGTAGGTGGCATGCGTCCACTTCTACTGTATTACGTTCAGCGCGCTTTTCATACTTCTTTTTCCTTTCACTTCTGAACGAAGCTGTGAACGATTTAACACTCCGTCGTAACTTTGAGGCTGATTTGACGGTTTTAGAACTCCTAATTGAAGCAAATGAAATATCGAAGAATCCCGACTGCTTACTTGTGTTCATAGAGCATATAGATGCGTTATCATCTTCTTTGATAGGCGAAGATGTGGAAGCTACAAACTCCCCGGCCGGGTCGGTCGGCTTTACGTTCTCTGGACTCACTGGCTCTACTACTATTTCTCCAGTTGTTTTAGAAACTGAGTCTTTTTTCGTCCTTTTGAAAATAGTGGGTCTGTTTTTAAACTTGAAAGAGTCTTTTATTTTAAGCCTTTTAATAGACTTCCAGTTGCTCTCTTCACATTTATCAGGGGATAAATTAGCGTCAACTGTGCTAACTTGGAAATTAGAATCTGTGGAGTTACGACTTCTTTTTTTGCCTGAGGAGATTGTGGTTGTTGACTGTTGCAAATCCTTGCCGTCAGTTGAGCTCGTCAACAGAAATACTGGTTCATCTTTAGAGTCGAGGTCACACAAACTTTTCGTTAGAGACGAGTGCAAGGATCCCGCTTCAGTGAGACAATCGACTAAGTTAAATACGTTCATGGACTTATTTCTAAAAACTTCTCTCTTGTCTTTAGAGTTAATTCTATCGGATCCGTGGACAAGCTGAGATATGTTTTTGTTATTCTCTTTATCACAAATATTGTATTTGCGCAATTCCACACGTTCAACATGCGGAGGACTTTTGGTGTTATCATAATTGAAACACAAATCGTCAGTGAATGATTTCCCTACAAAACTAATACTGCAGTTATCTGTTTGATCTTTGTTAACAGCTTTGGCTTGCTTTTCTCTAATACTGTTTCTTGCGCAGTGCACGCGCTGCTCGCGCTCGTCGTGCGACACGTCGCTACTATCGCTACGCTTGCCGGGGCTGGCGCGCCGGCCCGACAGCCGCGCCGACAGGCGGCGGTACAGGGAGCTCTTGGGAGTGGACTGGGAGCGATTGGGAGTGGCGCGGGATGGTTTCGCTGAGTTAGGTGTACTCGGATGGGGTGATAGGATAAGCGAACGACCGAAAGTCTCCCCATTGGCCATTACCTGAAACATGTGTGAAACACACCACGCAATGATGTAATGAAGCCATTCCAATACAAACATGCACGACGATAATAATATATTATTATCGTGATAGAGGTAGTTAAACACAGAAAGCGACTGCCTAGCGAAGATTTGATTATATTCTTGTACAGTTTTAGTTTACAAAACAAGTGTTCTTGATCATAATTGAGATGTATGAAAAGAGATGTTTGATAAAGTGATTTATGAAAGTGATCCGTACGTGAAGTTCCATCTACAACATAAAGGTGTTTTAGAAGTCAATGTTTAGTGCATTAAAGTGGATAGTATGAAAGCAAGTCGACACTTTACACAACAAATGAAACGAATGTTAACAACACTAGAAGTATGTAGGTGTGATTATATGGATGTCGTGTAATATACACATAAGCTGAATGAGGTATGTGCGCAATTATTGTACAACAGCGAATGTGAGTGAACAAACAATACTATGAAACTCGTGATAACATCAAAATGTTAATAAAATAATGAAAGGAAACAATGGGTCGACTTTGCGTCGTGCGGTGAGGAGTGGAAGTGGTTCAAATGTCGGGCTATCCCGAGAGGCGGAAGACCAAATCGGGATAAAGGAGAAACAAAACAAAAAATCAAAGGAAACGCGCAAGAGTTTCTAATATTGAAATATCTATAGTGTGCATATAACATACGCAACGCAAGTGACATTGAGTCCGCTCTCATCTAGTCGTTGTTTGTACTGATAAATTGTTAATCAAACACCTGCTAGCATTGAAGGCATTGCTAATAAATACGCAGTAATCGGAAGAAATTAAGAGGTGTAAAAATGTGTCATATTAACGAAAGTGTGCTACTAACTAATTTATATTGTCTACAATGTATCTAACTAAGAGTGATATGTGTACCCAAGTATATCTACGTGCATGCTGACTTCATAATGCTAAAATTAGTTACTAATATAGTGTAATGTGGCATGAAGTATATAAATAAACAGGTATGCATGTTATGCAGAGGTAAACGTTCTGTGGGACGTTTAGTGTCATTTGGGAGGTTCTAAAATGATCATTACATTGTTAATAAACTGAGTATATTACTCAAATTTTCGGCAAACTGTAGGTTAACAAAACACTAGGAGGCTTTTTGTTGAAGTAAATTGTAATATGATTAACCTTGAAGGAAGGGCTACTGCATTGTTAAAGGTGTGACCGCACCGCAGCTTCAAATTGTTTGTAAACTTTTGCTTTCCTCGTAGGGGGACAATAGAATCTAGTGTAAGCTAAAGTGTGCTATCAGTTTTATAATGTTTATAAAGGTTTATCAGCTGCAATGCGCACACCATTAAGTAAATCACGAATGTGATTATGGCGGGATTATTGAGTGTGTGTGTGTGTGTAGTATAGAAGGTATGCAGTACTCACAACGTGCGTGCAGTCGGGGTCGTCGAGCTGGCAGGTGCCGCCGCCATTGCTGGCCAGCACCTCGCCCATGTGCAGAGTCTCATCCTCAGGGAAACCCACGAAGCAGACGCGAGCACCCGCGAACACTTTCAATTTGTGTTCTTTCTGTAATATGACATATTGCATAGATCATAAGAAGCAAGAAAATAACGATGTAAATAATAAATATAGAGCAGTATGGACAACTGCTGCTCCATGCCACGATGATGATAAATTAAACAACCGCATTCCAGCTTTTTATGTTTATAATTAATTTATTTGACGTCACGCTATTTACCATCTATTGTAATATAATAAATAATACAGTTTTCAATCCTACAACACAATCAAAATTGAATTCGGAATTAATTGAGCATGATGTCCTTCAAAAAGGTCAGGTGCGTAGTATTCGCGACCGGCGCGCGTGTATGGCTTAATATTATGTGAACGTGGATGAAGCAAAAGGAGTATGTAAGAATCGTATCAGGTGGAGTTTGTTTCCATGGGAAAAAGGTGTGTTTATTTACGTACGTTTTTAGGTACTTACAATGACGTCATAATCGGTGGCTAGGCAGGCGGGGTCGTCGCGGCGCTCCCAGCAGGCGTCAACCCAGGATCGCGCAAGCACGGGCAGGCCGAACCCTGACGCGTATCGATACTTATCGCCAGTCGCCGCCGCCGCGATCAGGTGCGTCACTTTACTCGACATGTCCTTGCGGATCGACCCGCCCATGTAGTGGATCAGGGTTATCAGGTACGTCTGCCGAATAATACAGCTATTGTACACGGAACTCATTCATATTTGACCTACACGCATTTCACCATCGTGCTGTTATCGGGTGAACACAAAATATCAATTTGTGTATCTTAAAAATTATGACCATAAATTCTGAGCTGTAACTGTGCTCATGCAAATAACGTAAAATTAAACAATCGTTATTCATATAAATGCTTACAGATTTGCTGAAGTTGAATTTGACATGTTGATTGATATCGTCATCCGACAAAAAATGCTCAATTTTTTCCATGATATGGGCTGGTTACGTAAGCGTCGATGCTTAAAAAGTGTCTGGTTGTAGTTAACAAACTACGTAATTATTTAACGAACGTTAACGAATATTTTAATCACAGGTGAGTGTTGACTATCGACTTCGAAACAAAGTCGACTCAATCCATCAACTTATCATCTGCTTAGCCTTCTTCTAACTATGTTGAAGTCGGCTTCCAGTCTAACCGGATGCAGCTGAATACCAGTATTTTACATGGAGCGACGGCCAATCTGACCTCCACAACCCAGTTACTGGTTAATACGATACCCCTTGGTAAGACTGGTTGTCAGATCTTTGGACTTCTGACGACCCGTGACGGATATAGACTGACTGTAGCTTAACCTGATCGATCGAGCTGTACCGCTGTTATTATTTAGTCACGGGCCCTCAATCCATCAACTATCACAAAAAATATTTAGTACTTACAAGTTCATCCTTTTTCCGGAATCCTGAGAAACAAATGACGGCGCCGCGCATCGCCAGCGAGTAGAGGGGACGCGCGGTCGCCGGCGGCGGCTCATCGCGCTCCGACAACTGTAGGACTGCTGTTGGACCCAGCACCCTGCAATAAATAAACAACAATCATTAATTACAGGTCTCAGGTGGATAATGCCGCAATTGGAAGTCACTGAACTATTCTGAGCGACGTCGAGCCGTGATCTCGTGAAAAAAAAAAGTGTCCATCATCATCGTCACGAACTTTGCTAGACTGGCCCATTAAGTTCTGCAGTCCTCATCTGGAGACTGAATGCTGGAAGCTAGCAAATTTGGCGACCATGTTATATCTATGGTGGCGACATATAAATGAGCGTTTATGCCATTTAGTGGACTGCGAGTATGCGAGTTAGAGTTTGCAGTTTTGGATACGACTATTTCAATATAAACCGCGAACAATTTTGAATCATTTCATGTTTCTTAATCACTTTTGAAGTGAAACACCCCTCGGTGATTCCACGCTTCCTGATTCAGAACTTCCTGTGGTTTTTTCGTGATATAGATACTTATTAACAGGAAACCAGTCAATATCGTGCTGATGGATATCTCACTCAAAACCATAATAAGATACTAATTCTTTTATTAGAGCAACTACTCGGTGAAACATTTAAAGTTACCCTAGATCTATCAAAGTTAATAAAACAATGAATGATTAAGTAACTAAATAATAACAATGAGTATGACATTTAGTATATTGAATTAATTACGAAAATCGTCTACCAGCTGTAATGAAATCAAACAGAATCTGTTCATGAGTAGTCGCCAGTGCCAATACAAACAGTCATTATATTGACGCAACTGACAGTCAACATGTTCAATAAATCATTTATACATCTAGCTCTGCCACTATAAATATGTACATACTTGTTTCAATATCAATGTTATATAAAGATATCAAAGAAAATGATTGCCATAAGCATTATTTCATGGAGAAAAACTCTATGGGTCGTAAAACTCTTATTTACTGCTACGTATGTATACGTACTCGTGTGTTTTATGTATTTATTATTGTGGTTGGTTTCCAGGTCAAGCCGACACTTACTACGCTTTTATTTTATGTTGTCTAGAAATGTCATTAAATTCCTCAAAATTAAAAAAATATGTAAATATCGGAATATGCATTAGCATAAAATTCCGGTTATTTTTTTATGAATGAACACAAGAATCAAAAGCGGTCTACCTTTAGAGTAAAATGCCCAACAGAAAACTTAGTCTCGCGCATATGCTATGTATACAAGATAGACTATCAATATGTTATTAGTTCAATTGAATGCATATCAATTATAGTTCGCCAGTCAAACTGATAGTAGCACATTGATACAGTTAGCAATTTGCTTACATCCGACTAATTACTTGTCCTTATCTGTAAGTGCGAAAACATCATCGATTCAAGTCACGACGGTCCTTCCCTTTTATGTTAGTTCGTAGTTCAAAACTTGGACAACAGATACAACGTTCGTCCCCTTTTATAATTAAACCTAGCGGTGCACGTCCGGTGTTGCCTCGCACTGAATGTTAAAAATTTTCGATTCAATTTTACGACCACCTATTCATTATTGGCTAACTGATCAACACTGTTTCATATTTACTTAGGTCATTTAATTTTGTGACTGTGAAGTTCTTTAAAAAAGGTGACAAAACTGATACTGAAAGATCTTCACAGTTAGAACAGTTTTCAGTACCTATCATAGATTAAAGATTAATCGGCGGGTTGGCAGCAACAACAACAACAACCTGAAGGATTGGTGACCATTGAGTTGTTGTTGAGGTTAAGTGGAGACCGCGAACCGGTACATACAGTTTCGGCAAATTGTACAGAAGACCGTGAAATACGCTAAGAAAAGCTTTCGAAAAAAACTACGGTTCCATCGAAATATTGTCAGCTCTGCAATAATGATAAACTGAGTGGCGTTAAACCGAAGAGTATAAAAAAAAACTCTTATAAGTTATATCTATCGTACCGATTTAAGAGAAGACCAGCCCCTTCCATCTGCGTCGAGGGTTAAGACTAGGGTTTGTAATTCGAATATTCGAATAATGCGAATATTCGATCATTTTTGCTATTCGAATATTGACTGATGTTAAATTCGAATAATTTTTAGTTCAGTTTGAAAATACGAACTACGTCTGTCTTACAAGTTGTTACCTACAGACCGCGCTTTACACGTACACACACAGTGTCGGCGCCACCACTCCGAGGTTTCGCAGTCGTAGTAAATATGTATTTACAGAATTATTATGAATAAAGTCATCAACACAACTCTCTAAGACCATGTAATCCTCAAGAATGACTATTTCATGAAATCTTGACATTTGGGGATTATACTAACTTAACAAGTTGCATTACTGATTTTTTTTTCTTTGAAAATATTTATTTGGCTATACAAATTAAAAATAACAAAATTAAATCCTAACTTAACTAAAACTATACAGAAACTAACAAATAGCGTCGAAAAATTCATCCGCATCGCTGTCGACTGGTAATGTACCCAAGAGACTGGCGGCATTACCACGTTGTATGGCGATGCTTAACCTCTGGCCAAGATAAAAGCCAGCCCTTGGGTAACGGGAATTGTCAACCAGCCGTTTCGAAATGTCTTTAAAAAGACCATGAGCACTCGGACCCCACGGCCCGAGAGTTTCAACCCCAAACGGCTCGAAAATATAGTTTCCGATGAGGTTATTATATTTTCGCCGCTTGAGGTTTTCCGCAGCCACAGCAGCAGCGCAGCACAGCATGCCGAGCCAGAAAGATGGGATGGCGCAAGATTATCAACACACGTACCGTCCCACACTAAAGGCCTACCCACCTTCCATGGAAATAAAGACATACCGTCCGGTCTCTTGCCATCGTCGCGTGCCAAGCCATTGGGTTCTAATACAGCTGGAACGCCGACGGTGACAAGAGCTCTTCGGATGATGTCATTAATGTTCGCGCTAAGCGTGCCGCGCTAAGCGACCCGCACTTCGGCTGCAAGACAGGCCGTAGTGGTGTCCGAGGCTGTTGACATCTTCGCCACAGTGACAGCGATGGGGAGAACAGCAAGGAGTGCCTAGTCGTAGGGAAGCAGCGAGGTGAAAAGTAGTGTCGTCGAACAAATTGATTGTAATTATTGTAATTCGGTAAATACATATTTGTTACGACCGCGAATCATATTTTAATCAATGTACAACTTAATACTGGCCAGCATATTGCAAAAAACGTAAGAAAATTTGAATTTCGCAGGCTACCTTAGCGCTTCCCCCTTATTATTTTTGATTTGTTTTTTTTTTTTCATTATAATGTCAAACTATGTTGCTTAAAGGTGATTCAATTTTATATAATAAAAATACTCAACTCAAACTTGTGTATTAATTGTATAAGCAAGTTGTCCCTTCAAGGTTTCAACTTGGTTTCAAAGGAAAAAGCTAATATTCGAATAAATATTCGAATAATTCGAATACTGCCTGTAAAAACTTCGAATATCTAAAAACTTCGAATATTTACAAGCCCTAGTTAAGACTGAAGGATTGTCAACTTAAGAGCAAATCAAGCAGGTGGGTTGATGCTGCTTTTGGAGGAACTAAGTAGCCTAGAATTCTCGTTGCCTTTGCCTATATTGCGCGATATTCGAGAACTTACGTGTTTGTCCAGTCCAGCGCCAGTTGTGGCATCCGTTGCCGAGATGTACAACACTGACAGTCAGGTACATTACATATTAGAGAACATTTTAAAATGTCATAATGTTTTTTTTTACATTTTTCATCAAAAGTTCGACTTTTGATGAAAAATGTAAAAAAAAACATGCGGCCTAAAAAAAAGTTTGAGAATGTGCAAACTGCGCTATTTCATATGATACCCCACATGCCCTGGTAGCCCCATTTAGAATTTTTCAGACCTGACCCCTTTCAGTACCTGTTGCAAAAAAATAAATTATTTTTATTTCTTTCTTATTTGCAAAATAGTTGGACAAACGTCGTCTAAAACTATTCTAAAATTTCAAGTTGATAGCATTAGTAGTTCTTGTGATATCTAGCTGTGACAGACAGACTGAGTCTCACCATAAGGGTTCCGTTTTACTATTTTGGTACGGAACCCTAAAAACACGGGCCTACATTTTAAATATTTTCTTTCAGTTATGAAATAACCTTGTGTTTCAGTCTATTGTATCGATTTAATGTTATGCACTACTGAGGCACTGCACATGTTACGGCGAACCGCTTGATCAGCATCGTTAACGAATAGTAATATACTCACATCGCATACAAAACAAAGCATAATCAGCCCATAACGTTCCCACTGCTGGGACAGGACACAGGCCTCTTCTCTCCGAGAGGAAGTGGACTGTAATCTACCATGTAGCCCGTATTTATGGTTCATTGGTTCATTTTTGGTTAATTTATGGTTCTAGGTCATGACGGCTTTGTCAGGTGTTTCCTTTACCGTGTTGAGTGCAGTGCTGCAGTGATAATTAAATAAATTACAATTAAAGTGCCTGTTTGGGTTCGATCCCTCGACCTACTACTTCTAAGCGGAGTTCGTTACCCCAGGGTTACCACCGCTGGCATACATACACGTTAAGTCTTTTATAAACATCTATGTAAATGCAAGCAGGTACAGAAATCTTTTTCACTCCCTCTCACAGAGGAAGTCTGTCTCCCAGCAGTGGGAACGGCTGATAATGCTATGCTTATGCTACAGAAATCATTTGTCATTTGATATATAACTACCAGCATCATAAAGTATGGTTATGGAACATAAATAATTATTAATTGTATTCTGAGCTTAATCAGGATCACCAAGTTAAAACAAACATAGCATCAAAGTAAGCATATTAACATTAAAGATATTATGTCTTTTTGATATCTTTAGCTACAAGACAAATATTTAGTTCCACATACCATGCTAATAAAACTCGACAATGTCCTTCTACAAGTCCATCATATATCCCAACATTAATCGCGATAAATATTTTGTTTGATCGTTCTGCGTCTTTTAGTCACATGGATTAATTATAGAATTCGTTTTATCCAGATGTATGTCATTGTAGAAAAAAATATTAATAGGGCAAGGAGCTTATCCGCGAAGATGTGAATTAAAATTGTTGTTGGATGTGGTGGGTGTCAGTGTGACGCGCGCTCTCTGAAAGAAAAGTGCGTTCTGACAACGAGGCGGTCGCTGCTGGGACTGTGTGGGCCTGACGTCACAGGATGCCGCATACACCGCTACTATATCTACGTGGCGCTATAGAAATAGTTGATGAGTTACATTCGAATTCCACGAATTTGTAAACAATCATTGCGATCCAATTAAATATCAAAATTCAGGATATTTTTGAACTGAAAATTACTCATACACTAAAACGATTCAGCGAAAACTTAAAATAGTAAATTATAGTGACGGTTGTGAAATAAAATTTGAATGAGTTAGCTGTAGCTCTCCCCGATTCATTCAAGCCACCGTGTGTAATCGTTAGGAAAGAATGCGGCTACACCTGCTTGTGCACCCTCGTGTCAATTCATGACTTATCGGGGCATGAGTATCGGGGGGATGTGGTATTTCGGTTTTCAGAAACCTATGGTTGAGTACTCGTCAAAACAAGTTTAACGTGCACATAATTTTGACACATTGCAAATGTATCATAGTGTTGATGTTATGCGCTTCACCGCAGATAAGGAAGGAAAAGTGGGAGGTAAAAGGGGATTGAACTGATTGAAGTATTAATGTTAGTAATGTTACATTTAGTTTATTTTAGGTTTTGTATCAATAAGCAGATAATCTCCCTGTTTTTTAAAATACACAATGATACTCTATTATTGTTTATTTTTGATAGTGGAAGATCGGCTGAACAGATGGAAAAACCAGAAAACATTATTCTGCAATCTACTAATCAGAGAATATTTTATTATATTAGGTAACATTTATGTTATTGCTCTTTTAGGTAGGCCTTTTTTCTAAACGTAGGTTTTCCAGTTAGGAGTAAATTCATAGCAGTGTCCGTTGCCGGTGTACTGCATTAAAACAATAATATAGAACTAGAACACACTCAGCTCAAATAAACTCTTACACATCGCAATTGGGTTGAATATTATCCATAAGTTTTGATTCGGCGCGGGCGACAAGATGCGGAGCATCCTCCTCCTCGGGTGTAGGAGGTAGCCGCGTGGGCCCCATCACTATCACACACTCGGTAATCAGGCACTAGTCCGACGTGCTCTCGACACTATCGCTTCGCTCTGGACCCACTCACTAGCACTCTTTATCATCGTCATGGAGAAAACCTCGATTCACTTTTAACAGCAATCTTAGCATACAAGTTCTCTTTTTGATTTCGCGTATTCGTTGACTTTTAATTCGTGCTAATTCGAGAAAAGAAATAGTTTATCGCAACAACCGCGAAAACAAAGGCACAAGCGGCGTGCGCGTTATGCGCTTCACGTTAGATTGAAAAACAGTCGAGAGGAATGTGAGGCCGAAAATAGCAAGGAGCGTCGCGCGGCCACAAGGGCGACCCTCGCGCTACGCCGAGCGTCCGTCACCGCGCGCCGACGGCGGCGTGCGCACCCGCGCACTCTACACGCACCTTTATTTACATCCATCCTTCTATGAAACAGTCACCTAACATACGACCGCTTTACGAGTGGAAGGTCCCGCGTGTATAAACAACCCCGACTTTGTGTGCTGGGTGGAGTTATGTGTTAAGCGTACCTACCTATTTAATTATACGCAAGACGACAAGACTTTATGAGACTAAAGAGAAACCGTTCGTTTCTGAGAAATCTCAGCTTATTTTAATTCCATTTGTATTATGATTATTCCGTTAAGAACAATTCTACAAGATTTTACAATTTATTATCTCCCGGAAAACTCGATGCTCTCTGGCGAATGGATATGGGATTGGAAACGTATAAAACTTCCTCTTCATTACTTCCATTTTAGCCATCGACACGCTGAGATGAATCAGCAATATAGTAGAAGCTTAATCAGAGTTAAATCACGGGTTAAATGTTAGCAGCGCTTGTACGCGCTCAGCCAGAGCCGGGAGGTTCGGAACAATAAACAATTAATTCTGATCAGAGTCGCCTAAACAGTAACGTGGCAGCTGTAGCACTTCAAAAGGAATGCATTGCATCCACATTCAGCTCAAGGAATGGTGTAGGAATTACAAGAATAGCATTATTAATAAACCGATATCCTAACAGCGCCGTCGATACAGCGCCGCGCCGTGCTGATGCTGTACATAGTACAGCTGAATGTAACCACGGCTGCTGTATTTAATGAACACAAGTGAACATATTGAATGATAAGGGGCAGCCAAATTGCCACTCATAAATCAAACTCGAGACAGTTCATAGTTTCGATTCAAACAAAATACAGCTTGAAGGAAACTAGGGTTGTTGAACTGACAAAGTAAATACCTACTTTCAGGAATCTAGTGCACGTAAAAATTATACGCAATACTGTATAATTGGCAAAACTCAGGTATAAGTACATTGAAATCAATGATTCATAATCAGGGGACTGAGGTATACTATAATTATGTAGGCGATGTGGTGGCGTGGTTGTTTACAGTGGTCGTAAATCAGCAAAAGTTAAGCTTCACCCACAGCACTCCGCAGCCCCGGCTACGCGGTTTTGCGCATTTCATCACACGCATGCTCATTCTGCATTATTGGTCATACTCATACCAATTACACGATAACTCACTGAGTCATGTTCAGAGAAAGTAAAAAATAAAACTGCCATGTCTTTTTTCATCCTAAAGAAAGTCTATAGAGTTCTACGAGGAGTTTGGTGTTGTTATCATTATTTTATATCGATAAGCATCTCTAGTTGTTTGTCACTAAATAATAAGGTGCTACGACGACATCAGTATTATGTACGATTTGTATAACATGAACACATTTCAATGAGAAAATGTTATGTGGCCCCTTTTACAATCGTGATTGTATTACGATAATAGATTAAAGTTGAAATGATAAAACTAACTTTAAAGGAAGTTACTGCTGAGTACGTATCACATACTTTTAACGGATTCGGTAACTGTAATAAATGTATGTATTTAAAAAAAAGCGATGTTTATCATAACGTTCATCTTAATGAGCACTATTTTAGACTGACTGAACGTCACGAGCCGTATCCATGGTTGCGTTTACACGTACAAAAGCGTAGGTGAGTGGAAGACAAAAAGACGTTAATGTAAACGCGCAACAAAGCATTCGTCGCGCTTATTAGTAGTCTGGTCCAGCAATCGACCGTACGCGTTGCCAAAATAAATGTCAATAACGAATTGTTCACGTTAACTCTACGTTTCGAACATTTGCCTAATTTCATGGGATGCTACATTCTACGTATTATTTCCATTCTATGAACATCGTCTCGCCAGATTCATATATAGTTATGTCAAGTGCTTCTTCTGGGTTGTCAATGTCTGGTATGCCAATTTGTTTCATGTAAAGTTTACTTTCACTTTAGGAATTTTCAACTACGAGTTACCTAGCAAACGTTTAATAGCTCCATGTTTTCTTATCAGAAACTGCAATAAAATTGCAATAACCACTGACCTGTATTTCGCTCTATGTGCAGTGTCAAACAGATCGCCGTCGAATGGTGAGGTGACGACGTAGGAGGGCGGGGCGGGGGGCTGCTGAGACGGCGGCAGAGCTTCTGGGCTTGGAGCGACCGCCACCGTGCCCAACCGCTCGCAAGCCGCGCGCACCCTCTCACACTCCAAACACGTCTCATTCACGTACACTATTGGGGTCGACGAGCCTGCTAAATGATCACAATATTAAAGGAAGTTGTTAATTTGTCTAAAAGTAAAATTGCTTTAGTAACTATTGGAACAGAGCAGTGGTGGCCAAGTGGTAACGGCCGCGACTTACGAGTTGTAGGTCGTAGGTTCGAACCCAGTCAGGCGCTTTACTTTGTGTAAATTATTTCATCACCACTGCTCTCAAAACGGTGAAGGAAAACATCGTGAGGAAACCGGCATGTCCTAGAACCAAAAATTCGAAGACATGTGACATCTGCTAATCCGCACTGGGCCCGCGCGGTGGATTACGGCCCACTCCCTCTCACCGAGAGGAGGCCCGTGTCCCAGCAGTGGGAACAGTATAGGCTGATTATGAACTATTGGAAGTAGATCGATATAATTTTATTTTAAAGACGATAACAGGTACAATCTATATGAAGTTAATGCCAACCCTAGCCCGTTGCTGCTATAATTATCTGCTCCTTTATAATAGTAAAGCAAGAAAATTAACTAAGCATTAAAAAATAGCCATCTAAGATTTTAATAGCTGCAGGATATTGTCCTAGTATGTACAATATTATAACGTATTAGACGTATAACGTCGTTATCTAACAAAATTAGGAGAGCTTACAGATTGTTTTGGTTTAGTTGGATTAAACTCTCGACCAATAAAATTGCTATGATGATATATGTGCGCACATTTTCCGATTTAAAATAGTATAGACTGGGGCTCAGACAGATTACGACTAAAGTCGAATATTTATTGCATTCCATAGTGTAAATGTTTAAATACATGGCAAGCTTAGAAACTACAAGATCATTATGAACCGTTTGTACTGATCGACGTTTGAAGTTCGTATTATTATGTAGTTTGCTATGGCCCATTTATTTGAAAAATGTCCTAGATATCGGTGCAAACTCACAAGAACAAAATAGTTGAATATGGTTTCAATGAGGAATGCGACTAAGAATGTTGATGAATGTTGTTGATGTTTCGGGCTACTCCTTGGCAAAGATGGGTTACGTGTGTGATGTCAGTTTAAGCACCCGCTGTACCCTCAACTCATAAGGCATTGTCTTCGCGAAAGGAATGGGAAGGGCAGCAGGAAGATTGGGTGTGGGGTTCCCCAGGGTTTGGTATTTCGCCCTCGCTTGTGGAACGTTATAATGTTAAATCTCTCTCTCTCTTCAAATATGTCCTCACAGGCAAGCACCAACTTGCTTAGCTAGCCAGGGGATGCGAGATTAATATTGATCATAACATTTATCGCAGCAAGAGCGGCTGAGGGGTTCCACGGGGTTTGATCTTTGGTCCTCTCTTATGCGTGTCAATTTCAACGCTTGCGTCAAAGTTGTCTGTGACGCCTTTCATACCTCAAATGAGGTCCCCTTATATTTAGCTGGGGGCTCTTGGGTGTACTGGGTCTGCCAATAGCCCTTGACAAAACCGAGACACTATGGTTTCACAACTGCGACGAGTACGTTCTATATCTTTAGATATATGTGACGGTTTCGTAAGATCGCATTTTTCGTAACAGTCGTACTCGTGAACATTTTCAAGTATGTTTATTGATAAATGAATGAACATGATACTACAACAATCTTAAAACCCTATATTTGAACATTGTATTGTGAAACTTGTTATAATATTACATAACTTTAGCATAGCAAATCTTATTGGTTATCGATATTTCATAAAAACAGTTGGGCTATCAAATGCAAAAGATTTTTATAAATCCGACCGATACAAACTCTTCAGGTTTATTAGATATAAAAGTCGCAGTTTGTATTAGGATTATCGCTTTGCACTCTGGTAGCGAAATTAAAAGAAACCTCCGAAGTAAATAAATAAATCAGTCTGCAAGTTTTGGTACCTAGTAACTACTCATAATAAAAGCATACCAAATCAAACGGTTTGTTTTCTTTAGAAAGTAATTTAAGTTCCGGGAACTACGTGCAATGTTTATAATTTTAACGAAGGTTTTTAATTTTTATCGCAATGTTCATGTGAATAAATAACATTGTATTAAGATGAGATCCATCCTAAAAAGAGCACTTAATATTATTCGCGTAAGGAAGTCGTGTGGCATGAGCACAATTTATCTGATTACGACAAATCCTCCCTTGAAAAGAAACAGATGCTGACAACCAGCGCTTCCTTTGATCCTTCAAGAATTCACAGCAGAGGTATGCCGATCGAGTTCCAACTCTTGTAAACGTCGGTCATCGGCACACATTATCGTTATTTCGGTCACAATTTAACGCTTTAATGTCAAGTGAATTATGGCCTTTCTCTATAATAAATCATCTACACTAGTTATTTAAGCATGTAGACAGTATCTGACGTGATTGAAGAGGTGTGATAAGCAGTTAAAATTACAAATAGTCCACTTGTGTAGGTAGAGATACTAGGAATATTGCGAAGCACGGAAAGATTACTAACGATGTGCTTACTAAAAAAGGACCCTCGATTGATAATTTGATTAGTGGGTGAAAACGTATGAACAAAATAACGAGAAATGTGACCTTTAGGGACACGTCTTCTAACGTTAATGGTTCAGGGTCGCTGAGTCACGCTTGCGACACAGGGAACACCCGGCACTCTTGGCATGCAACACCACGCAAACGCAAAATGCTGTTGCCCGTACCTCATACATTGGATAGATCGAACACTGTGGCATAGTAAAAACATATGTATCCAATCATACAACACAACACACTCAAGATGAGTGCGTCAGCAACTTAGCTGAGATAGTCGTATCAAAAAGGTGATAATAGATTCTATAGATGAATAAGCACTCATAAATACACTTCATATCACTTCTTTAGAAGAAATTCTATGATTGTTCATTCATTAAAACATGCACATAAGTAACGTAAAAACTGTGCATGAAAGATACCGTACAGACGGCGATGATTACAGTCTTACTGCATTATAATGTAAGCAAAAACATGAGAAAAAATGCAAATGATTAATAGATTATTAAGTGACTAATTTTAAAAACATTCTCAATAAGCTAGACAGTTTAACAAAATGTTCTAGTCGCCAATAAGACGAGAAGAGATACGACGAAAAGCGTCGATATAATGTAGTCTCATAACAATAACTTATAATCTTGAAAGAAATGATATCAGGAGTAAGTAGTTAAGTGAGGGGATTGACTAATTTTAATATGAGTGTTGGTGGAATTACACAATGATCATGGGACATTGTTGAGAACACGCCATGCTACAAACGCATTCGCACTCACATCCTCCACCGAGGTATGACCGCAGTTGTTCTACCAACGCTAGCATAGTTGGCGTGCGTGCCGCAAACCACGCTTTACGCCATCTGCAAAAGCAGTGCTCTTCAACAATCTTGGGCGTAAAAGGGCAGTACTGTTGGATATAGAAATTCTACACAAACTGAAAACCAAAGCTATGATAATAACACAGAAGTTCAAATAGTCTACTCAATGAATAACCCAAAAGGAGGTGTAGAGAGCGGGAGCTGGGACCTAAGCGATTTCTTCAGAAAGTTGTTCAGGGTGCTTAGAGAGTAAACGTACTAAAAGTCCCCGCGTCTAGGAGGTGAGCCGAAGTGGGGGATAAAAGTTCCCACTTTTGAGTTTTTCCTCTAAATATCTTTATCGAGAAAAATTATCTGGTATGTAATGAAAGCTCATAAAATTCTCTACAACTTTTATCTTATACGCTTTCGAAAAAACGACCTTTATCAAACACTAGCTGTTGCCTGCTACTTCGTTCGCTTTATTTCGGGATAAAAAGTAGCCTATATGTTAATCCAGATCCTAATCTATCTACCTACCAAATTTCATCTAAATCCGTTCAGCCGTTCTCGAAACTTTTATCTATGTATATTATAATATATACCATTTAAGTCTTCATCCGTTTAGGCCGTGAGGGTCCTGACAAGGGTTCTTTTTCCAAAGCACGCTCATCCTCAGTGGATGGTTCTTGCTGAAGGGACTCTACGTCGTCTTCACCATCGTCTAAAGACACGCCGTTGAGGCATATCCTTTGGCAGTGGAGGCATGCCGCAAAACAGTTCAGCATTGCTTTCCGACATCCACATTTGCCACTACCACAATCCTTGGTGCAGCGGCAAAATATTTTTTTCAGTAGGACCTCCGGTGCTGGCGAATCTTTGGTTGTTATTAGCACCAGACTGTCTTCTACATGTTTCCATTCCCACTCTTGAACAGACAGCTCATTCCCGAGCCACAGCTGCACTTGGTGGTAGGTGCGCCGTGAATGCTGCGTTCTTAGTTGATGGGAGGGAGTTGAAGTCAGACTTAATATTTGCCACTGATCTCATGAACTACTGGAAGCGGTACTGGTTGAGGGAGGTCAGTCTTGCTGGTGCCCCATACCATTTGAGGAAGCACATCTTCCCAGCCTTTTCAACCTCACTGTGCGTGGAGGTGGGGTTGTAAAAGATCACTGGAGTTCGAAAATGGGTAGGAATTCGAAAAAGTGTATAAGATAAAAGTTGTAGGAAATTTTATAAGCTTTCATTACATAGCAGATAATTTTTCTCTACGACGCACCGTTTTAAAGATATTAGCGAAAAACACAAAAGTGGGAACTTTTATCCCCCCCAATCCGGCTCACCTCCTAGACGCTTAACGCTTTTAGTATGTTTACTCCCTAAGCACTCTGAACAACTTTCTGAAGAAATCGCTTAGCTCACGCACTCTACAACTCCTTTGATAAGTGGAATAAAATATGAACAATCATCAAATTTTTCTTTCTTACTTTTAAGAATATTATAGGAACTAATTTCGAGATTATATAATACGACAAGATTAAATTCAATGAATGCAAACATAACTGAACAAGCTATAGTATTATTACTAAGGTGAACAGTAGATTAAACATTGTTAGTTTTTTCGATGTTATTGACTTTAGCTTTGACATTCAAGGTGGTAAGACAATCTCCAAATCTTAAAGGACATTTATCACAAAATAATATTAATTAAGAAACACTAATTCATTGTGTTTTTGTTGATATTACTGAGGATTAAAACCATGGTTGATGTTAAGTGAGGGCTAATTGATACAATGTGGCTTGGATATATAAAATTGGATCAGGTATGGAGAATTCTTTTATTGAAAATTTTGGTTGTTGATGATTCAGAGGTAGTTTTGTATTGGCAAAAAACAAGAAACTTCAAATTTAGACCAATTTATTATACCTATTGGTATCATAAAGTATAGATACAGTATGGAGGAACTGAAGATTAAAGGGATAGGGTCAATGTTATGTTTGCAAGTAGTGATAAAATCTACTAGGGTGTGGGTACTTGGTTAATGTTTATGTATGCAATACCTTAACTAAATGCCAACTAGGTATTTTATTGCAGTTAAAAAGTCATCAGTCAATTTCTAGATATCTATTTATCACATTAATAATATGTGAGGTTGTTAATGTTATCGCAACAGAGGGGTCAAGACTTTTATAGTTTAATTACTTTTGTAAGCTAGGTACTTGTTTGTCTATAGATGCTAATATTATAATAAAGAGGTAAAATTTGTTTGTAACTTTGTTGCAGATTTCAAAAATTCTCTTTACATTTGATAGCCCAATTCTTGAGGAAGGCTATAGGCTATTTAGCATCACACTATGACCCTTAGGAGCCAAGCAAAAGGAAAAAAAGTCAGAAAGAACACTAAGTGAAAACAAAGTGATAGCGCTGGCAGTTGATGTGATGCAATGCGACAGGGCACGGGCAGAAGCTAGTATTGAATACTAATAACACCTTGACTTCTCTCTCTGAGAAGTTGTGATATGTCTGAAACTTAGAACAACTAATGATAAATGATTGGGGTGATTTCATCTAAATCGGTTCAGCGGTTTAAGCGTGAAGAGGTAACAGACAGACACACTATCGCATTTATAATATTAGTATGGATGATTAAGGAATCCGTTTTTCATGTTGTGAATTAGAAACGTGGTGGCTTCCAAACTATTTACAAATCTGTTAGTAGGGCTACTCAAGGCCCACTAGTGTGCAGAGTGCTTGCAATAATAAAAAAAAATAAAATAATGTGGAATACAGGAGGTAGATAAATAATAAGATAAAACTTATATTTTTGTTTTATTCTCGTTGACAACATAAAAGGTAATCAATCTGTCAGATGATGGAACATACAAAAGAAAATGTAGAAAAATAAATTTACACAGAACAAAAAGGATTGATATCAAAAAACAAGACTCATTCTAACAAAATCAGACTCATCCAGTGTGCTTTACTTATTCTAAATTAAGCCAAATGTTTGAAAATGTTAATTATTGGTCATTTGTTATGTTATTATGTGGATAAATATTTTTATTTCCTTTTCCATATTTTAATATCATTTACATCATATAAATATTGTGGGGCAGGGTTTATAATATTACCTACTAACTGTGCCCACAAATTCGCTCATGTTACTGTGTATTCTATTGAGAATGTGACATCATAGTATATTTCGTATTATCCTTTACAACATTGGTTCATTTTGTTAATTTAAACTAAAAACTTGTTCGTAATCTTTGATTTAAGTATATACATATATGAGTAAAAGAAATTAGTTGTAACTTATGATCACTCCTGGGTAGAAAAATCTTAATCTCGCACCTTCCAGCAGTTACTTTTTTTCCAAAAATATTCAATGTACAGTTTTGACTTATTATATTATGTGTAGATTGTAAAACCAAAATATAATACCCCTGTTTGCTATAATTTAATCTGCAATGACATTCCTTAAAGTACATATCATTAATTTACTTTATGAAGAGGATGACATTGAAAAGACATTTGAAAAGCAATTAAATTTGGGTATTGCATTGCTTTCAAGGATCTTTATTACAGTTGAAGGCTGATTATTTACAGTATTTTGAGTAGAATTATTATTTTTTAATTAAATATTCATGGACTGCTTTGATGAATTTAATAAAAAGTACTAAATGAAATTCTATAATATTTATCAAGAGTCATGGGACACACAAAATAAATATTGCTATTTGCTAACTTTGAGAATTAATTTTACATCAAACAATTTGGTCAGTGGGTCGTCTTAGGGGCGGTTTAATAAATCATGAAAAGCATTATTTGTTTAGGTGAAAGCATTGTTCAAAAAATAATGTTTGCTCTACAGGAATAAATAAGTGACTGCCAAATAACAGTAGACATGCATGAATAGCATAGCAGTGAATGGATATGACCAACAGAATCAAGCAGAACTGGATCACTATACAAACTGAGAAACTTTAATTTCAACTGAATTTTCAAATAAATAATTGACATTCTACATACATTACTGAAATCATTGATGTTCCAGCTTTTTAATTAATTGGAAGGGGAAAATAATATGAGCATTTTGTGTAGTTCTAGTAAGTTCTTAGATACTATTAGGTTATGAGGTACATCCTAAACATGATACTAGACATTTTCTAAACTAAATTAACAAGTTAAATGTACAAATAACACGTAACAAAGCATAATATCAATTTTATAACTGACTACAAGAAAACTGCCAGCTCCTGCTGCGCCTTTATGTAAAAGAAACGCCTTGAAACGTTTGTTTTTTTTTATGTTGTAGTCCTCAAGTATGTACAAAACGATAGAATAATGTTTTTTTTTTTTTAAGATTTGTTGTTTACCTTTAAATTTATTTTCGAAACAAGCACCTATCTTGTAAACCACTGCGAGTAACCTTTACACAGAAGTTTTAGGAAAATATAAATACATTGCAATATTTACCATCATCATTTTCTTGAATTTTGTCAGTTGTAGCGGTGTTTCCTGTTTGTGTCATGCCCTTAGACAATTCGTCCATCTTGCCGTACACTGGTTCGTTACATCAATCATTAAAATCACAACACAAATTACAATAAACTAAAGGGACACATATTGTACTATAACTCACTACGTAAAAAACTCAGTCTTTTTTGAAAATAATTAGTTTTATCCATTTTAAACACATTTCTAAAACTCAGTTGCAATATCTACGAACCAAATTGAAGTCCGTCAGACAAACCATAAACAAGACAGATGTAAAAAAAAGCTTGCAAGCACCCTGATGAATGGTGATGAATTTGGTTTATGGCCCGTGTGCTGTCATGGAATTAGTATGTACTTTATGGTCTGCTTAGTAATTTAGTTTACTTATATCTTACATCTCAATTTGCACGCTCTTTTTTAAAATATCGTCCTTTTCATAGGGCTATAAATGCTTTTTTAGAAAGCTATCCTTCTATTTTCGAAATTATTCTTGGTGAATTTCTGTTGGCAGAAAAAAATAGGAACGGAATCTCCGCTAGGAGTATTAGTGTTCTGTGAACGGAACGGACGGTGAGGAGAGGGGGTAACAAGGAAAGGAAGGAATATATTATACTACTCAAGAGGGGGGTAACGTCATTTATGTATTTATTTTTCTAACAATATTTTTGATATCTAATCTGTGATTCAATTTAAGTCTTTGTCGCAAGAAGAATAGATAGTTTTGTTAAGATAATTAATGTTATAATTGTATTTGCATAATGATAAAACAATACAATGGGCTAAAACTGTAGTAAATGTGAATCTTATATTGTTGTTTTATACGTGACGTTCTGGTAGCAGTTACAGAATGGATCATTTTGGCCTCTCACACATTTTGCTCGAGCCAGATAAATATAATCCAGATACTTTGGACTTGCTAGTCGACGAAGAAGCAAGAGAGTATTGGCTTAATACTTGTGAAAAACTGACTGAAAAATATGTAAATTTCGCTCTTTTGAATAATGAAGACCCTACAGTAGAAATACGCGCACTTAAATTTAAAACATGTTACGTAGAAGCACTGAAAGAAATCCGAAATAATCCTGTGTAAGTATTACAATTATATTGAAATCAGTTGCATGTTGAAGTAATCAATAAACATCATAATATATTCAAATTGCCTGTCTGCTCTGTTGTTCCCTATTTCTTTGTATAATTGTTTTAATATTATATTATGGTTAGGCTACCTCCTACTTAAAATCTTTATGGTCATAACACATATTTTTACACCTATGTTTAACAAATAAAAATCTTTCGACTCTTTTTTACACAAACCATGAAAAAGAAGTACAACAGTATTATTGAATGCTAATTATAACTTTTTAATTTTAGTGCTCATGGGCAGTTGACCATACGATTACTCCTTGACATCAACGAAACATGCCTTCGTTCCCAGGGTTTCTTTGATTTATGGAAACAACAGAAGAAATTTGAAAATGAAGGAGCATTGTCAACATTGGGTTCACGGTTGGCAGAGATTGATGCACTGCCAGATGAACGACAGAGGTGGATAGAACTAAGCAGAGGAGTTTTAGCTGGTAACCCCATACTATATATACAAAAACAGAATATACCTATATTGTACATAATTATGATTATCTCAACACAATGATATAGTCCATATTATTATGGACTACATAATTATGATTGCATGTTCTCAATATTTTGTGTAAGCATGATGTTGCCCTAATGTGGTAAGGTAAGTAGAGTTACAGCTAGTGCCAAAGCACTACCCAATGCAACTTTTGGCATGTTACTATACTAGTCATTACAATAAATAGCTATACTATAGGGTGTAGTATGTAGTGGACTAGTTGCCAGCCAAATATTTATGAACCTACATCTTTTGTAATAATAGATAAACTTGAATACTTACAAAATACTGAGTACCTAACGAAAATATGAATAGCTGACAAGGGCCTGGCATCTTAATTAATTCATAGTTGATTTCTTTAGGCAACATGTTTGATTGGGGAGCCCAGGCAGTAACCAGTATTCTAGAATGTGGACTCTATGAAGCACTAGAAAAAATTCAGAAGAGGCCATGGCTATATGATGACTTAGATAAATGGCTTGATAAACTGGAGGTGAGAGTACTCAGTATAATTTTGTTTGAATTATGAACAGCAGTGATAATAAAAGAAAGCATAACATTGTTTAAAAAATGTACCTCATTGTTACAGAAAACTGTTCACCATTGTGCTGCAGTGTTTGTTGACAATAGTGGAGTGGATATAGTTCTTGGTATTTTGCCATTTGTGAGAGCATTATTACTGAGAGGCACTGGAGTTATATTATGTGCCAATGAATGGCCAGCGTTAAATGATGTTACCAATGTTGAATTAGAAGAGATTTTACAGGGAACTTCCCAAATTTGTCCTGTTATTTCAGCAGCCCTATCCACTGGAGATTTAATAGTAAGATCAAGTGGACAAAGAGGCCCATGTTTGGATCTTAGGACAATTAGTGTAGGTAAGTTGCTGAAATTCAGAATCATTGATGTAATTAAAAGAACACTGATAACATAATGTTATTTGCAGGATTATGCACTGAAATGAAGGCTCGCGGAGTAGACTTGATCATACTAGAAGGAATGGGCAGAGCCCTACATACAAACTTAAATGCTTGTCTCGCTGTAGATTCATTGAAAATAGCCGTTGTCAAGAATGCATGGTTAGCACAGAGACTTGGTGGGCCACTTTTTTCTGTCATCTTTATTTATGAAGAAAAACAGACCAAAACATAAAAGATCAATAAGTCAAGTTTAAGAAATACCTGATTATGTGACTGTCCCCAGTATTCATTTAGGATTTGTAAGCCATTGATCTTTTGACACCATTTCTATGTAGTAATATCTCTGTAATTGTGCATTCATATTTTAGAATGCCCCCAGTCTTCTTGTGTTGATGTTCTTATAGTGATTTTCGGAATATATTGAGTGTTATCCTGAATAAGAACTTTTATTTTCTTAATAATATGTGTAACACTCAAAAGACCAGTAGTAACATGCAACTTTATATTTTCAAGTACAGGTATGTATACCTTTATGGGATTACAGACATTCCAAACCAAAGAATGTGAACTCGTATTGTTTATTCAAATAAAAAATGACCCAGTTCATATATCTATACACTAAAAGGAAGGGTCATGTAACTTTTCAACAATTCATTAAAATTAGATGAATGCAAGAAAAGTTATCAATATCATTTGTGAGAATTCACTATACAAGATAGAATCGTACAACATATCATATAAAAAAAAGTGTTACCTAAACGCTAAGAAATAATAATCTTTGATGAACTATAACACTTCCACCTTTACTACAATTAGAGAGTGACATTTCTACATAACATGCCCCTTAAAATGAACAATTCAGTGATTCAATTTCATAATGTCAACAATACAAGGGTAGGACTTCATCTTACATTTTAATGATGCTGTTCCTAACTTTGCTTAGGATCTATTCAGCCAAGCAATAACTTTGAACAACAAGTAGGCTATGCCAAAAGCATACGCAATTTTTTCTTTCTGCTGTCGCTGCAGTTGGTCGGCCTCTATTGACATTACACGACGATTCAATTTGACAATCTGACGCCGCAGGTGTACCAACTCTTCAGAAGTAGACAGACCTTCACCACTACCCATAGGTGGGGTTGGGTCTCTGAAAAAATGTTGTTTTAATTGATGTGGATTATTCTTATTGTAAATGGGTTTAGTGGCGTTAATGGCCTTTTACCACTGGCCAGCAGCGATTCCGCAAAAGCAAAGTCAAGCAATGATTCGAGGCATTATTTCCTTTGGCTGCTGGGTCAGAGGAAAAACGCCAAATAGAACTCTGGGTCTACCCTGATCTGTGCAAAAATTAAGTCTCTCTAACATTGATATATTATTTTCGTAGATCTAGATACGTTCCTCAGTCACAGCGCTTGTTCCTACTAAACTGGGTGATTGCTCCTAGTAGGCACTCAGTCGCGCATGGAACATCGTTGATCACACAGCTCAATAATTTCAGTTTTTGCCGACTTCAAAAAAAAGGAGGTTATCAATTCGACACGTATGTATGTAATATTATTGGAATTGCATTATATTCACATATGATGATCTATTAGGGCTTCCAAACAAATATACAAAATTTCATAGACGTATGTATGTATGTATGTTTGTCCACGCATATCTCCGGAACTATTAATCGGATCGTGACCATTTTTTTTTATTGGCTTACATTTTCTTCAACTTAGGGAACAGTGCAAGTTTCATCAAGATCGATTCAGTAATTTTCAAGATATGGACTAATACGTGTAAGTGTGACGGCCTGGCTTATTGATAAGAGCTACGGGTGTAGTGTCAAAGGGAAAACATCTCAAAACCTTGGTCAAATACTAGTGCAAACACTAAAAATTACGAAATAAAAAGTAATTTAAAAAAATTAAACGGACTTCAAAAAGAAATTAACTCAAAATTATGAAATAACTTTAATTTCGGAAGTTGGTGGCATAAAACTAAAATACAGATCCCAAGACACCGACTTCCGAAATTAAAGTTATTTCATAATTTTGAGTTAATTTCTTTTTGAAGTCGGTTTAATTTTTTTTTAAATAAATATGCCTTAAAAATGACTTCTTGTGCAGCCAAACAGTGTTTTACTAAGGAAGGAAGAAAAATAAGACACGGGATTACTTACGTATTACACGTAAATACTGCCAAAAATGTTAATTTGTTGAAAACTATAATAATATTTAGTGTTTGCTTCGCCATGTTTGTGAGAGCGAGATAGGTATGCGTGAGAGACACGATATAGGCCATCGGATAAAGACAAAAAAAGTGGCTAAATTCGCAAAGCGTGATGTAGTTCTGCATTTTTGGTATGGTGTATGGGTCTGTTAGGGTAGTGTGAATTCAAATTTGCAACTTCGAAAAACCTGTGGAAACTGAGAAAATCGAGAAAAACTTCGAAATTTTGGGACTTTGGGATTTGCTCTCCAGGGCCAAAACAATGCATTTTTTATGCAAACGATGTTTAATACACTTATAAACTGTATTCAGTTACCTACAATTTGAGCTCAATTGCAGCACTATTGACCCCATAGGAGCCAAGCTATGGCACTTCAAAGATGACCAATTTTTCTCGAAAGTTAAAATTTTCAGGCTTTACTCACTTATTTCGCGAAAGAGCAAATAGTGAAAAAAGTCCCAAAATTTTGAAGTTTTTCTCGATTTTCTCAGTTTCCACAGGTTTTTCGAAGTTGCAAATTTGAATTCAAAAATCAAAATGCAGAACTACATCACGCTTTGCGAATTTAGGCCGCGTTTCCACTGACGCGGAGCTGGGCGGAGAGGAGCGGAGACGAGCAGAAATCGCCAATCACAATGGTTGAAATCCTCATCGCGTCACTCGTGTAATCTGTGATTGGACGATTCCTGCACGTCTCTGCTCCGCTCCGCCCAGCTCCGCTTCACTGGAAACGCACCCTAATGTCTTTATCCGACGACGGCCTAATAAGCACGCAATGCGCGAGTTGCGAGACTCATACGCGACGAGTAGGGTAAATAAGCCAAACACCCCCCCAATCTTCGGCCGTCTGCACATTTTTAACTTGCGTTCATTTAAAAAGTAATTAAGTGGCAATTTTGCCACTCGAATTGCATCCTTAGTTCATACTCTATAGGTGCAAACCGTTACTAATTTACTATCCGATTACTTCACTCGCTCTTCGCACACTGAGCATTAGCAGCGATGCCGACGTTGAAGCGTCAATTTCGTAGCTTATTTGCTGTGAATCCCACGCTTCGGGGATTGATATTACAACAGTAAGACATTCTTTTTTTTTGTTTTAAGCTTTGTTATCAATAAAAAGTTATTTTTATTATATTTTGAGATAGTGTTTTTTACGTTTTGCGTATTGGTTTATGGAAAAAAATAGGGCGCCGCCATTAGAATACCAGTTTCGGCTTAAAACCGGATTCTCGACCGGGGCCGCCTTAAAGTAAATGCAGTCTGTTTTATAAACTGCAATTCTACCAATTCCTTTGGTATAATAGGAGAATTTACAAAGCTTTAAAGTAAATAAATCTATTGTACGTTTAATCGCCAAATACCGGCCGGGGTGATATTACAGGGGCCGACTTTAGAAATATTAAAGTTCGTAATGTCGGCCAGCCTCGAATTCGAGCGCCACTATACAGGCTGATTACTTTTGTATTTTTTCACTGATTGTGCAGGTAGTCATTTTAATATATTTATCAAACTTTATTTTCTCAAAATTGAGTATGTATTATTATAATTTAATAATATTATAAAGAGGTTAAGTTTTGATGTAGGAGTTGATATTGATTATAAAATTGAATTAAATTAATTGTAAAATATTACAATATTGAGAACATATTTATGATAGCTATAATATGGTTTGGGATACAAATATAAAATTACTCTTTGGAACTTGCTACCTATTAAACCCAACCCAATTACAGTTTTTTTATATGACTGAGTTAATTATAACTTTTTTATTTTATGAAGCTGAGTTGTTGTTCGATTTTAATTATCAATGCATAATTATGAATAAACATATTTGTGTTTACCAAAGCATAATAATTTGTAACCCTTTTTTTATTGTTGACCGATTTGTTTCACAATTATTTTATTTTATTATAAATATTGTTACAAACAACCACTTTTGATTTAAGTATTCTATTCTGTGTGCAAATCAAAATTTTTATTTACAATTAAACAAATACAAATGTATACTTAGTGTGTTAATATACTCCTGCCAAAATAATTCATATTAATAATATTTTTCATTGTCTTATTTTCAAACAGCCTATACCCGGCCGACATTTGGGAAAAACGCAACCAACCATGGGCCGTAAACGGCCGACTTTAGGGTTTTTACGTTCTCGATGCATTTAAACCTTAAAACTTTTTGCTTTTAGTGGAAAAGTCAATTCTATGCCTATAAACATAAAATATATTTATCAACCTGTCTAAAACAGTATCACAAGGTATCCTTTCGTTGTAAGTGATGGAGCCAGAGCGATCCAAAGTTAGAAAATCCGTAAGGGGGCCGACATTTAGCGTATTTACCCTACTATTCGGCGACTAACGCGAATCGCGATTTCGCTCGTACGACAACGTCGCCGTCGGCTCCTATCTCTGTCCTTGTCTATCGGAACTGTAGGTTTGCGAGTTGCGACTGTTAAGCACGATATACACCGTGGTTTCAAACCTAAGTTTAAAACAGTGTAGACCAGTGGTTCCTAACCTTTTCAATATTGTTACCCCTGGACCTATTAGGAAAACTGATTTTACCCCGAAATGTTATCAATACAACTAAATACAAATATCTTTATTAATCAGAAATTTCACAAACCTTACAATTTTAACGTATTTTATTTAAATAAACAATGAATTAAGTAAAAAGTTAGTGTTTTTATGGTATGTTGTTTTTTTATTAGGTAGACAGTGGTATGAAACCAAATTTCGTCGTATTTGGTTTCAAACCACTGTCTACACTGTTTTAAACCGCCGTTTCAAACCGTGTATATCGTGCTTTATTACAGATGTGTGACTTTCGGTACATGTAGTCCAGGCGCGGTCCGAAGGGGGGGGGGGGGGGGGGGTCACAGGAGACATGACCCCCCCCCCCCCCCAAATCTAAGGTCAAATTGAAAAATCTCAAAAATTTGCCAAATACCTAATAAAAGGAAATTTCTAGCTATAAATTTATAATAACAGCGACATATTTATAATAATAAAATTGTGTCTGTGCAATAATGTTTATTTTATTCCAGATACCTATTCTTTATTAGTGTAGTGAGTGACCCCCTCCAAAATTTCAGGCTGCGACCGCGCCTGATGTAGTCGTGCGCTGAGCCCAGGTTTAGTGGTTGCGATGTTAGCGCATGGCATTTATCTTCCTCTATTTAATATATCAATGCTCTCTAAAGAGTTTTCCATACAATTTTACAAAGCACATTCTTACTTTTATCCATGTTGCAATTGACATAATAGGAGTTTGCTGCATTTGGTTAAAACTAATTATGTAATAGTTTTTCGCAGTGCAGGGAAGACCCAAAGATTGAATAGATGGAAGATATTGTTTGCAATGTGGGGTAGAAAAGTAAAAGTAAAGGAACAAGAAACGTACTTGAATAACAAAAAAATATGTTTTCTTACCTCAATACCAAACGTGATTCAGTCATAGTAGATTCATTGAAGTTATCAGGACGGGGCGTGGTTGAGCGAGCACCATCTCCTTGAGAACGATAATTTCTTGAATTCTTTGGGGGAGAGTTGTTTGGCATTCTTTGTGGAAAATCATCAGCAGATGGGAAGTAGTGCTGATCAAGTGTGATCACACGAGGAGGTGTGCTGACCCGAATCATCCCAGGATCGGTTGGCAGCACTGCATTGTCCAGCTGGATTTCACGAGGTGTTGCTTTTGTACCTAAAATAGTTCAATTTATAAAGCATAAACTACAGGCACACAAACTAAAATCTAATCATTTTTAGGGTTCAGTACCAAAATGGTAAAACGGAACCCTTTTTTTTTTTTGCGGATGGCAAATCATCAAATGACCCCTCCCGCTCTGGGTGGAGCGGAAGGGAGTGTCAGACTCTTACTGACTAAAACCCACCCGTGTTCCTGCCTTAGCCCTTTATGTTCCGGGCCAGCGGTAACCCTTTCGGACAATCCCGCTGACCCGGCAGGCTTCGGCCCTATGGGGCCCCTCCTCGATGCTGACATCTCTTTGAGGCGCGCGTGGAACACGTACACAATAGCAAAAAGCAAACAGTTTACGTTCATTAGCTTAATTATCTTCTCATACCTTGACATTGGCAAAATCATCGAATGTTACCGATGGAGCCAGAACCTCAAAAAAATAGATTAGAATAGACTGAAAGGGGGTCTGAAAAATTCGAAGTAGGGCTACTAGGGCATGTGGGCTATCATATGAAAGAGTGCACATTCTCAAACATTTTTTCTTTTTTTTTAGGCCGCAGTTTTCGACTTTTGATGGAAAATGTAAAAAAAAAATACCGTTCCCCCCTTATCTCCGAAGTTTGCAAAGAGGAAAATCTGAAATAATTCTATGTGATAGAAGTTTATGTACAGATTACAGGAAAAATAAAACGACGTCTCTAAATAGCACGCTTTTTCAGAAATCATCAACAAAACATACATTAGTTCCACTATCGGTCAAGCGATGGCGCTGACCTAAAACTGGAATATTCTACACCAAAGTGCGCTGTGTTAAAATTCTCTGACAAATAAAATTTTAAAACACATTATTATGATGGTACGGAACCCTCTGTTAGCGAGTCGGACTCGCGTACCATCTTGACCGGTTTTTTTTTTTATAGAAAATGTAGTGGGTGCAGGTTCTCACTTTATTGCAAAAAAGTGTATGAGGATCTTTCCTGACATTTTCTAGTCATAACTGAATAAGTTGCTTATAGGGCAAGCATGCACAATTCAACAGTCAACTTCAGATTAGACTGGTCAAACACAAGTTTGTAAAAAAAGTCTTGTAAGTAATTTATAGGGAACATTTAAGAAAAGGTGAGTATTATATTGTAAAAATGTGTGCGTCAGAATGGCTGGTTGCCTGTGGCTTTGCACAGTGTTTTATGAAGCCCGATTTTCGGACATCCCATTTTTATTGAAAAACCTGACAGAAATAATCATTTAAATGCAAGATTTCCTATCCCCATTTAGCTACCAAGTCTAGTTTCGGAGTAATAATTTTTTGAAAATCGACCAAATTCTATCTCAATATTCAGAAAAAAAATAATTACATTTAAACTACGCGTGATAGAAATATTGATGCTAAGTACACTGATGGTGTATTTTATGCCGAGTATTTTAGTGCACAAATGAACCTCGTAACTTTGCTAGATCCAGATATATACGACTTTTTCGGTTTTTAGTTTTTCTTAATTTTCTCGAAAATTCCGCCATTTCGGGAAAAGTTATTTATACTGAAATGATCTAAACAACTTTTTCTACAAACCACATAAATTTCACATCCCAATTCCATGGAACTTAGAAACCACAACTATTTTAAGTTTTATCCGGATTTTACGTCGTCAGGGTTGTCAAAATCTCAGATAATTATTTATATCCGGATTTTATATAACTTTGTCAAAAAATATATCTACCTTGTAGTAAAATCGGTGGTTTGGATTATCTGACGTGAAGACGCCAGGATACCAGCTTGGTACCTAAATCCAATATTGTTTACCAATGTATGTTAAAAGGCAGATTCAGGCATTTTGTGTTATTTAAGTATTTTTGTAGTACGTATCAAATACTTTTTTCTTAACAATATTGTTCATATGTATCTATGTATTTATCAATATATGTATATACAGGGTGATTTTTTCAAGTGGGCGTGGATTGCCAAATCCGAAACTATGAGGAATAGCGAAAAGTACTTAAAGGAGTCGCGGGCTCGATTTTGATGAAAACTAAAACTGCATCATTGGATTTTTGAAAAATCAATATTTTTAGCCAGGAATCGAACCCGTTGATTTTGATTAAAAAATCACACTATATTATTACGCCACTCGATAGTGTCCCTAATAAGGATCAAATTCTGGGAAGTAATGAGATAAGGCAAACTAAAGGAAAATGTTGGATTTTAATAAACTGCTTCTTATTTTAGAGTAGGTATTCATACCGACATTACCTGTACCTTGTTCGAAATGATGCTCAATACACCCGCAGCGAAGTCACCTTCACAACATTATGATCTAAATTAAAATGTTAAATGCAGTACAATCCTTGAGACGTTGAATCCAGCTATGTATTGAAAACAATGGTCATCACATTTTGAACAATTAAACAGATAAAGGTTTAATAGGTAGGTAACATAAGAAAAATAAAAAAGTATTTTGTTAAAAATGAGCTCTTTTCTTTAGTTTCCCGTATGTCAATTCTTCCCAGATTGCGATCCTTATCAGCGACACTATCAAATTGGGTAATAATACAGTGTGTTTTTTTTTTTTAAATCAACTGGTACGATTCCTGGCTAGAAATATTGATTTTTCAAAAATCCAATGATGCAGTTTTAGTTTTCATCAAAATCAAGCCCGCGACTTCTTTGAGTACTTTTCGCTATTCCTCATAGTTTCGGATTTGGCCATCCACGCCCACTTGGAAAATTCAGCCTGTATTAGATAGGAATTCCTTTCCGTTTCTCTCTTTTAAATTGCATCCGCCATGTTGTTTCTGGACCACCCTAAGGTCAACTGTTAGAAAATGCCTAATGCATTAAGTCCGCCTTTGTAGAATGTTTTTTACTTGTGCATAGAGTTTTTAGTAAATAATAATAAATAAATAAATATTTTTGAAAGGCCTCTGTAGGATACTAGTAAACTGGTGCACGTTCTTTTTACCGACTTCAAAAAAAGGAGGTTATCAATTCGATACGTATGTATGTAATATTATTGGAATTGCATTATATTCACATATGACAATCTATTAGGGCTTCCAAACAAATATACAAAATTTTATAGACGTATGTATGTATGTATGTATGTATGCATGTATGTATGTATGTATGTATGTATGTTTGTCCACGCATATCTCCGTAACTATTAATCGGATCGTGACCATTCTTTTTTTATTGGCTTACATTTACTTCAACTTAGGGAACAGTGCAAGTTTCATCGAAATCGATTCAGTAATTTTCAAGATATGGACTACGACGTGAAAGTGTGACGGCCTGGCTTATTGATACGAGCTACGGGTGTAGTGTCAAAGCGAAAACATCTCAAAACCTTGGTCAAATTCTAGTACAACAACTAAAAATTACCAAATAAAAAGTAATTTAAAAAAATTAAACCGACTTCAAAAAGAAATTAACTCAAAATTATGAAATAACTTTAATTTCGGAAGTCGGTGGCAAAAAACTAAAACTAAAATACAGATCCCAAGACACCGACTTCCGAAATTAAAGTTATTTCATAATTTTGAGTTAATTTCTTTTTGAAGTCGGTTTAATTTTTTTAAATTACTTTTTATTCTCATTCTGACTACGAAACTTTTACTTTTGCGAAAAATTTGATTCACAAAATAAGGATAAAAAAATTGACAACCCTAACAAAAATAGTTAAATTGGAATAACTTCTGTGTTCCATGGATTCGGGATGTAATAATTATGTGGTGTATTGGGGACGTAAATAGAATTATTTCTGTATAAATAACTTTTCCCGAAAGGGCGGAATTTTCGAGAAAATTAAGAAAAACTAAAAACCGAAATACTCGCATAAATCTGAATCTAACAATGGTGCGAGGTTCATTTATGGACTAAAATACTCTGCATAAGATACGCCATCAATGTACCTCACATTATTTTTTCGTACCACGCTTAGTTTAAGCTTAATTAATTTTTTTCTTAATATCCGGATGGAAAAATTACGATTTTCAAAAAATTATAACTCCGAAACTAGACTTGGCAGCTAAATGGGGATACGAAATCTTGCATTTAAATGATTATTTCTGTCAGGTTTTTCAATAAAAATGGGATGTCCGAAAATCGGGCTTCATAAAACACTGTGCTTTGGTCTATGAGAGTTGATTAGAAAATTGCTACATAATTGCTTATATTTGCTACATTTAATAAATAATTGCTACATACTATATATATTTAGAAATAACATTTTTTTTTTGTACAGCCATCCTGACGTTTGGTTGGCTGGTCGCCTCCTAGTTTAAAGCCAAGCATGCAGAGTTTCCCGAAATGTATTGCGTCAATAATTGCTACATATTTGCTTCATTTATCTAATTTAGTTGTATCTTCAAACATATGTTAAATAAAGGATGTAGCAATTATTTTAATTATCCCAAGGAAAAGTGCCTGATAAAACAATAAAGGCAAATACTTAGTTATGTTGAATCGGTTTAATCGTTTAGGCTCTGGCAACAGCGTAAGTAATGCGATTCTTGCGTTAAAAAAAAATATGTACCTACCCTCAATAATCCAATAATTATCATTATAACAATTATTCTTAGTCATTGCTAGTGCAGATATCGTATTGGAATCACAGTCTAGGCTTATTTAAAACAGGAGAACAGATTTGGATAAAACTTAGGACATGGGTAGTCCATAAACTAGATTAGAACATAGGATACTTCTTACCAATATTGCCACTGGATTGAGACTTATGTGGGTGAAACCGCGGAGTGTAGCCCTTTATTTCAAAAGCAACCTACCCTACAATAGCATTATATTATTTCACCTACCATGTTATCTTTTCATCACCATACAGTTGACTGACAGAGGATGCCTTATGTACTTATGGCATAAAGTTAAATGATATAAACTGCCCTTACCAACATGTTGATCCTGCCCCATCACAAGTATTCTCTCAGGTACTTTCATGTCAAACTTTTCATTAGCATAGTCCCAGCCAGAGACCACTCCATTGGGAGCACTGTCTTCATCCACTATGTCACCAGTAGCCTGGAAATAATAAGTTCATCTCATAGTAAATACTTCTAGTCTCATAATTTACAGGGCTTTCCTCTTATAATTAGGTGTCCGCAGAGTTTATTTCAGGTATCAAAAACATACCTTGCCATTCTTTATTTTTCTATTGTTTTCTATCTTTATCTAATGCATATCCTACTTTAACATGTCATACTGGCTTGATACTGCCATATTTAATACACAATGGTAGGTAAAAGTATGTTACATAGGAATAATAACAGTAATATAAGCAGTAGTTAGGATCATTTATCAGAATTGGACATTGGTAGGAACGGTAGGTACATTTTTAGAGACAGAAAGGCTTAATTTATTTCATTACCTTGATCCTTTGCGGCACAGTCATGTGGTGGCTAATGAGCCGCGAATAGGCTTCGTCCGATGTGTACTGCATTGTGGCGGTATAAGCCTAATAGGGAAAACAATACACGTAGTTATATAGGTAAAACGAAGCGTTTCATAAACTTGATCAGAACTAGACCATAGCTTGAACTGTACACCAAAATCCATTAGCCAACAGAACCCACACAAAGGGGGGAAAATGATCTATTCACTAACAAAAACCATTATTAAATTTTAATGCAAGTGCAATAAACTTTTTATCAGTAAGATTCCTTTAGCAATCGCCTATAATTTTTCCGAATTAATTGTAAGTGAAATCTGAGGCATGTTTTGGATAGCTACAAAGATATAATGGTAACTATACAGCTGACAAACGTACTGTTTTTTATTTTATTTCGAACAGTTTATTCCATCTGGGTATGTAAAGAAAATAATAAGACAATCGAAATTTAATACAGGAGCAGTCGTTTTGATAACTTTGACATAAGCTAGGCCACAGAACACTATTACTCCTACAGCTAGGCCAGGAAGACCACAGATTATGAGAATTATATTTTATATCTATACTAATATTATAAAGCTGCAGAGTTTGTTTGTTTGTTTGTTTGTTTGTTTGTTTGAACGCGCTAATCTCTGGAACTACTGGTCCGATTTGAATGATTATTTTAGTGTTGGGTAGTCCATTTATCGAGGAAGGCTATAGGCATATATTTTTTTTCTTCAAAATTAGGGATCCGTAATAAAATTGCTATTTTGTAACACAAGGTGTAAAATCGAAAACCTATTTTTGCGTGCGCTGCAAAAACTATTGACAATAGAACAAAATAATGTACTACGGGTTTGTAGAGCCCATTAAGACCTACAAAAAAGTCCGCGAGAACATATGTCTAGCTATCATGGTTTACTCACAATAACCGATTTTGTGTTCAAAATAATTATTAAATCGTCTGAAGAAAAAAAAACTACGTTAAATATGTATCGTAATATTAATCTTTATCGAAATTAAGCATTATGTTATCAAGAGTATTTATGAAGAAGTAAAATACTTTTTGTTTCATCTCAATCGGATATTTCGTTTAAAAGTTATCACGTGTGTAAGATGTTAAGAGTTGGTACCTATTAAGGAGTTATGGGCCATAGAGTTTTTTATCTATACTAATAATAAGGCTGAAGAGTTTGTTTGTTTGAACGCGATAATCTCTTTAACTACCGGTCAGATTTGAATTCTTTTTGCATTTGATAGCCCAATTCTTGAGGAAGGCTATAGGCTATTTAACATCACGCTATGACCCTTAGGAGCCGAGCAAAAAGAAAAAAACTCAGAGTGAACGGTAAGCGAATACGAAGTGTTGCGACGCGACGGGGTGGGGGTACAAGAAATCTATACTAATAATATTATAAAGCTGCAGAGTTTGTTTGTTTGTTTGAACGCGCTAATCTCTGGAACTACTGGTCCGATTTGAATGATTATTTTAGCGTTGGGTAGTCCATTTATGGAGGAAGGCTATATGCTATATTTTTTTTCTTCAAAATTAGGGATCCGTAATAAAATTGCTATTTTGTAACACAAGGTGTAAAATCGAAAACCTATTTTTGCGTGCGCTGCAAAAACTATTGACAATAGAACAAAATAATGTACTACGGGTTTGTAGAGCCCATTAAGACCTACAAAAAAGTCCGGGAGAATATATATCTAGCTATCATGGTTTAATCACAATAACCGATTTTGTGTTCAAAATAATTATTAAATCGTCTGAAGAAAAAAAAACTACGTTAAATATGTATCGTAATATTAATCTTTATCGAAATTAAGCATTATGTTATCAAGAGTATTTATGAAGAAGTAAAATACTTTTTGTTTCATCTCAATCGGATATTTCGTTTAAAAGTTATCACGTGTGTAAGATGTTAAGAGTTGGTACCTATTAAGGAGTTATGGGCCATAGAGTTTTTTATCTATATCTATACTAATAATAAAGCTGAAGAGTTTGTTTGTTTGAACGCGATAATCTCTTTAACTACCGGTCAGATTTGAATTCTTTTTGCATTTGATAGCCCAATTCTTGAGGAAGGCTATAGGCTATTTAACATCACGCTATGACCCTTAGGAGCCGAGCAAAAAGAAAAAAACTCAGAGTGAACGGTAAGCGAATACGAAGTGTTGCGACGCGACGGGGTGGGGGTACAAGAAATCTATACTAATAATATTATAAAGCTGCAGAGTTTGTTTGTTTGTTTGAACGCGCTAATCTCTGGAACTACTGGTCCGATTTGAATGATTATTTTAGCGTTGGGTAGTCCATTTATGGAGGAAGGCTATATGCTATATTTTTTTTCTTCAAAATTAGGGATCCGTAATAAAATTGCTATTTTGTAACACAAGGTGTAAAATCGAAAACCTATTTTTGCGTGCGCTGCAAAAACTATTGACAATAGAACAAAATAATGTACTACGGGTTTGTAGAGCCCATTAAGACCTACAAAAAAGTCCGGGAGAACATATATCTAGCTATCATGGTTTAATCACAATAACCGATTTTGTGTTCAAAATAATTATTAAATCGTCTGAAGAAAAAAAAACTACGTTAAATATGTATCGTAATATTAATCTTTATCGAAATTAAGCATTATGTTATCAAGAGTATTTATGAAGAAGTAAAATACTTTTTGTTTCATCTCAATCGGATATTTCGTTTAAAAGTTATCACGTGTGTAAGATGTTAAGAGTTGGTACCTATTAAGGAGTTATGGGCCATAGAGTTTTTTATCTATATCTATACTAATAATAAAGCTGAAGAGTTTGTTTGTTTGAACGCGATAATCTCTTTAACTACCGGTCAGATTTGAATTCTTTTTGCATTTGATAGCCCAATTCTTGAGGAAGGCTATAGGCTATTTAACATCACGCTATGACCCTTAGGAGCCGAGCAAAAAGAAAAAAACTCAGAGTGAACGGTAAGCGAATACGAAGTGTTGCGACGCGACGGGGTGGGGGTACAAGAAATTTCACGCGGACGAAGTCGCGGGCAGAAGCTAGTTATGAAAATATTCTGTAACTCCTACTAGCCCCCTCATGACGCGATGACGCGAAATTAGGGAATGCAATCTCGAATGAACATTGGCACCTCGAAATCTGGCGTCTAAAGCCTTTAACACACGTAGCGAGTACAGACGCCAGCACATCAAGTTACTACAATCTGTCAGATTTCTTTAATAGATTTTCGACTTTATTTCTAAAGCATAAGATTCAAGGTTGATTGGGAAAATCTGACCGTTTCGGGGACCTGCTGGCGTCTGTACATGGGCGAGACAGGGGGCTTACTATCACCTTTTATAAAAACGTTCAATTTCCATTCAGTTCAAAAGCAGGCCTACTTCTGCTCTGCTAATAATCGTACTAGGAGAGTATTAAAAGTGAACGACTATTGCACGAATTTCACCGAAGTTGAATGGTAACGCTTGTCTGTGGCCTGCTGTAACGCCATTGTCTTTTTAATAGGCTTCGTTCAAAAACTTGAAAACTTCAAAAAATGCATTGGATGGGTAACTATTAAATTATAATACTGCTGACGAACATATATTGTAATCTGTATTTTTAGTATTGTTCTCAAGTAAGTGACTTATGTCTTTATTGGGAATAAAGTTTCTTTAAACCGAACTTAAATCTCCTATTACCGGTTTTTTGAAAATAATAGAAACATGATTTTCTTAGGTATATACATATTCTAACTATGATTATGTATAACAAATTACCTTGATACCATATCTAAAAGCACTATAGAGCTCAATTTCACGTTCAATACAACTTTGTAACTTTGAAAGATTGAATGTGATTTTGAACGTGTGTGGTTACGTCGTGCAACAATTTAAAAAAAAAATGTATTTTTGCTTGCGCGCCAAATAAATAATAATTATTTATTTGTATGTTTGTATTGTCTTCACAATGTCGTAAGTTTGTTTACATGGTGAAAATATCCTAATGGTGTACTTAATTTACGCATTTTTAATTGGATTGGAATGTCGCTCAGATTTTATAACAATTAATGTGGTGAATTTTATTTCTAGTAAAACACGAACAAGTCGTGTTATTATGACCCAACTAGAGAAATAAATGCAGTTAGGTATAACAAATCCTTCCAAGCATGGGAACATAGCAAAATAATGTGGAAAATGGTTGCAGAGAGAAGATAGTATTTTTGGGCCCGCTATAGTGTAACGTCTATTAATTAATACCTAAAAAAAATAACCTTAATATCATTTTAAATTGTCGATTTTTGAAATAAAGTTTAACCTGGATCACGAAATCGCAATAAAAAGAAAATGTTTTGATAATGCACTCAATTGATTCAATTCCCGTTATGGTCGTCAGTGTAATAAATACGTGTATTGAAGCGTATATTTTAACTATTTTAAATAAAAATATATTATATTCCTATTATATTTATACAGATCGAGGTGGTAACCAAATCTATTTTTAGAAAAACCATTGCCGCTGCAGCAGGTCCTCCTGTGTTTAATCCCATTTTTTTAAGTTTACACTCTCGAGTTTAGTAAAAACAACGTGAAACGGATTGCAGTTTTTGGTTTCTTGTCAGTTTGACTCTAGTGTTGTACTCAGTTATTAACGGTTGCTACATATTAGTACTTAATCTGTGATTAACGGTCAGGCACTCGATTGTCCCGATTATGTAGATCGAAAACTCAATTCAAGTTGAATCTAAGGTAGGTACTAGAGGGAACCTCCCTCCAGTACCTACCTTATAGCAAGATCTAGAAAAAAAGGTTACATGCTCTGTGATCCAGAATAAAGCAACCGTTCTTTATTGGTACATACATTTGATTTAAGTCAGTAACATTCAACTAAGATCGGCTTTGTAAAGAGTGTTTCTCCTACTCACATTCCACTGTCAATCAGAAAATCAATGACGATACGACGACGATTTTAATGACAAATTACACGTTATCAACTTCTCCCCAGCGAAAGCACTAGGAAGTGGTGAAGGGCGGGTGTTTTGGGCGACTTTCTTTTGTAATTTTGACATTCAAAAAGTGATGATTCTCAGCTTAGTTTGAATACTCTATCTAATCGCGACTACATCAAGTGGCACATCGAGAGAAAATGGACTCGATACTTTATTTAGAGTAATGAGTTACATATTATAATCAAGCTGCAGCACTATCTATCTGACACTGTCAAAAAGACAAGTGTCAAGAAGTGTCCAGAAACATTTCATTCATTTAATAAACAGCTCATATTGTAGTCTTCGATTTAGTCAGTTTCTTTCGAATTGCATGAAATTGATATTTCTGTTTTCCTGTGTGTAATTGAAGGGTTATCTTCACGACGGTACAGCATTTACTCCAGAAGGATGTTGTGTTAATAATAATTGTTCAGTAAGATTTCAACGCAATGTGCGAAGACATTGTTGGCGTTGGCTGTTGTGCTTGTGCACATGTAGACATGGTATCAAGATGAGAAGTGGAGCGACCTGCATAATTTTAGATGAAATACTATTTACTTCTAAGTCGTCTGACGTTGAAATTGTACATATTAGTAATAAAAATATTTTGTTAATTATGTGATTTTTGATTTCATGAACCGTTTTATACACCTTTAAATTGTTTAATCCTACTATTTATTACTGAAAAGTGCACTATTTTACTAAATTATAAAACCGAGGCCAAACTACTCACTAAACAATAGCTGTTTTAGTGTGCTCTATGTTATGATCGTATTTCTCAGTAGGTATTCCCGTTCGACAAGTTGAACTATTCTTTATTACCACTGTAATGTAGACATCCTATGGAACAAATAAACCTGCAGCTTGTGACACTGAAGTAAAATTGTGCATTGAGTGGCGTGGGTCATCTTGCAGCTTCGCCCTCGCCCCTCGATGCGGCTGGCTATAGTCCTGCGGAGGCGCGATGCCAGTCAGTGAATACAGCATTCGCAACAGGGTCGGTTTTAAGCAACCAGTAATAATCAATAATGTCTCATTTAGAGCTGTATCCACTAACTTAGCGTGGGCTGATCGGCTCCATACTGGACAGGCCTGCGGAAAAACAAAGCGCCATTCCAGTTGTTCGCAAGACTTGAGCAGATGCCTCCCATCTGGTGGATGTTAGGCGACAGAGTAAGTGATTTCTGGGATGCACTTTCTGTTTGACATTTTCGCAGTTTCTCCGGGAGGGACCTATCCAAAGTGATGCCAAGATACTTTGGGTGAGTACTGTAGCCAATGTAGGTGATTGGAACCCCTTGCCATAAGATAGGTATTTAATGTTCGTCCCGCTTTTCTGTTACGAACGTGGAATGCGCATGACTGCGTTTTAGAGGGATTTGGTTTCAGGTTTCAGGGCGTTGCTGAGATGGCGGTGGAAAGGTTGTTTTCAATCTCCTCAAAGTGAGTGGCTTGGCAAGAGGTCTGCGTACAGAAAGAGGGTTGTATTTGAGCTCACCGGTTGATCATTAGTGTAATGTTAAACAGCAGAGGGGCCAGTACATTGATTACACTAGGCATTGCTACGTGTGGTCACTATTATTTTATTTTTAGTAGGTACTAGGTCAAATAAGAAAAATATTGATTCATAAATTCCCTTTATTCATTTCAAAAGGGTTATTTATTTTCCTAGTGCGACGCCGCGCCGTCGTCGGTCGGTTTCTTTTTTCTATTCGATATTCACTCTCCAAATATTTCGTGCTCGTCACACATCTACAAAAGAATTAGAGAAATAATAAAAGTAAGTGTTGTATGGGCACTGAATTACAAAACAAAGTTGAAAAAGCTCGTCTAATAGTAACTTATTCAAGATGGGTATAATTTGACGTTACAAACGTTCAGCAGTCGTTTTACTGTTGTCAATTAGCACGCCATAGTATAAAATTCTATACAAAAAACAAGGTGAACAGTTTTTGTAAACGTCAGCGTAGCAGGCCTGTTGCAGGCCTGCTAATAAGACCGCATAGTACAAAAAAGCAATGCAGTTCAACTTCTGCCCTGCTTTAAGAGGTGATAGTAAGCCCCCAGAACTTTCGGCCGAGTGCTCGGTAACATGTAAATACATACATCACCAAGTGCTCGGCAGAGTTAAAGAACGCGAACCCTGTTCAATTCAATTTACTTGTATGATAGAGGTCAGTGGCTTGATATGAATCAAAATGCATTTGCATTTCGCATGAATGTTTCTTCTTTCATAATTTGAGATTTTGTGATCATGGATTGAACTGAAATTGATCGTGTAATGTCCTCCATATGTTAATTTTTAACCACACAGAGAATATAATCTATGACACAGAGCATGCAAGTACAATTGTATAACTTGTAACACTGAACTAATTTACAGAATGCTTATTGGTTGTACAATTAAAATGTCAGCGTGCTAGCCAATTGTAGAAGACCAGAAGAAGAAAAAACATTTTTTGTGGGTATTACTGTCAAACTGTCAAATAAAAATATTTTAAATATCTGTGAAACACCGTGTCCAGCTGTCATTGGTGAATTGGTGGTTGTGTTGTCTCGTTTAGAGGATGAGTTTCATTATCCGAAATCTATGAAGTTTTCGTATTAATTCTCTACTAAAACTTGAAAAGTATGACCACATGTAAAGCGTTGTGTAAATGTGGCAATTGTAGATAACTTAATTAAAAATTCTTCATTTAATGGTTTAAGCAGAACATGACCACGATGAGAACCACCGGCTTTAGAATTTCCTTAGTTATTTTGGCTTACGTCTTAGTTAATTTGGTTTCTAGTGATGATACTGCGAAACCTTATGAAAAAAAGTCGAAATCTGTAACATCTTTTGTAAGCGCAAAATGGGAAGCTACTCCAATAGTGTTGGAGCTCGCCGAATATCTTGCAGGCGAAAGTACCGATTTATTCTGGTCCTTCTTTGATGGTATAAATTCATTAAAATCTAGTCTTGACACTTTGGGTAAGTTACTATTCAATAGCATATTTTATAAAATAAACATGTGTTCATTTGAAGTTAAGATTAAAGTGGCTGCCTTTTGTTCTTTTTTGACTCTGAAATGAGCCTGACGTGATCATTTGTCGCAATGTTTTATCTCAAAATAACAGTATCATCATCATCATCATCTGCCTAGCCTTTTCCCAACTATGTTGGGGTAGGCTCAAAATAACAGTATGTAAAGCTTAAATCATAAAAAGTTATATACAATACTGAGTTTCTGTCTTATTTGTCAAACATAGTAATTGGTTATGTAGTTGCCTTTAAATTGTTTTTCTGTTATGAACTTTGCTCTAAAGATGGTCATGTTACAGAATCCCTAAGGTGCCACTAATCAATATTTTTTTCATACAAATTTCGGGAGAGTATTTCTCCACTGTTTGACATTGTGCATCTAAAGTTAAACATGGTATCGTTTTGACTTATTATTAGTTTTGTTTGTACAGAAACATAATCCTACTAATATTATAAATGTGAATGTTTGTGAAGACGTTTGGATTCTTGTTACTCAATCACGCGTAAACTGTTAACCTTTTGACCGCCACAGTCATGTATAGATGACAAACCAAGCAAAATGTGCCCAGCACGCCACGGTTTGACTACATGACTTTGATGCTGAGGGCACGTTTTTGATTTTTTGATGTGTGGCAGTCAAAAGGTTAAACAGATTTGGATGAAAATTGGCACATAGATAGACCATTTCCTGGATTAACAGATAGGATACTTTTTAACCCGATATTCCCACGGGATCGAAACTTAGGCGGGTGAAACCGCATGGCGTTGCTAGTAGTAAAATAAAAAGCCATTAAAAAAAGTTATGAGCCAACAAAGATTTGTTTTACTTGCTATTTTTTATGTAACTTTGGGTGTAAATAAGTAATAAAAGAACTGTAAAATCTTCGAAATCCAGTCCGTACTGACAAAGCTCAGTTATCAAAGAGTTTAATAAACTTTATTGAACTCTTTCTAATCGAGTTGTATGAAAAAACCACTTCATAAATCAATTACAAATTTTGTAATTGATTTATGAAGTGGTTTTTTCATACAACTCGATTTTCCCAAGCACTTTTCGATTTTTTTTACTCGCGTATCAATTCGGAACGGTGTTTCTGTGCGTGAGAACTAGACATTGTTCATGTTGACTACCTTCTTACTGCTCATCACTGATACTAGCTTTGTCGGACACGAAGCCAGGTGAGACAGCGTGCTTTTTGGCCATGACCACCAGTGAGTTCAAGCTCGCAACTAGTTTACTCTTAAGAGTGCCAAGTGCCAACTACTATTTATTTATTAAAACTATGGCCAAACAAAGAAATAATGCACAATAGCAGACTGAATCCCTGAGGCATTTAATACCAATCCACTTTAGGAATCTTTAGGGTTATGCAGAGACAAAACATATACTATGCTAATAGAAATCTTGAAAGTTGCTGCATTAGTAACTGGAGATATAAGTTAACTGTTAAAATTTCAAAATTATTCCGTGAATAAAGTTTTTATTCCAATTGAGCCGATGTCGACTATTCTGCCAGTGCACAATGTTGAATAAAATTATCAGATGATTTAAAAATCAGCTCTTAATCAATAATTATTTAAATTGACAGCACAGTTTTTGTTCCTTTTGATCATCAGTTTATAATAATAACATAACAAATACTTTTCAGAGACTGACAAACAAGTTTATGATGCATGCATCGGTGTTGCCAGTACGCTGCTGGCACCAGCACAGCTGCGAATGGCCAAACTTGCTCTCTCAATGCATCTCACGTCTCCTACAGTTCGCATGTTTGATCAGATTGCGACCCAAAGTGGGGCTAAAGAAGTTACATGCGACACATTTGTGTCAATAGTTTCAAGGAAAATATGCGATAATGATGCTTTAAGAGATATTCTTAAATCTTATAATCAATATGATGTGGCAAGTATTGTTTTCCATTCAAATCCTATTACCTACTTATTTTCTTTCAAAATAATATGTTTTGGTTTCTCCTAATCTTATTACCATAAGGCCGTTTGTCCACCGCCACGTCAACAAGAACGACATGACGGCGACAAAGTAGCGATACATACGTTTACTATAGCCGCGTGTCCACTGCACTTCAGTCAACGGGATTTCACGTCCGTTTCGAATAATCTCGTTTCTCGTTGACGGTGGTGGTGGACAAACGCTGTAACTCTGTAAGTATAGTACAGACTTACAGCGTTTGTTAACCAAATATACATAAAATAAAAAATGTGGTATCAGTTGGTTGGTTGGTTGAGTTTCAATTACCTGAATGATAGAAATCAGCCTTGAAATCTCAACTGTAATTAGTAATGTTATTGGAAATAATTATACTGTTTGTTGATGGAATTAAACAGACACGAATTTGTTTGAAAAGTTTCCATAGTAACACAATAATCCAATACACATTGAATATAATAATACATTAAATGTACTTACTTACTTACTTCATTAGGTCATGTAGCAAGCATGCCTAATGAAGCATGCAATTATCTACTTAAATAGCATCAACTTACTAAAAGACTTATTACACTACGCAATATTCAGGGACCCCAACATCGGAATGGTGTAATAAGAGAAAGGGTAGAAGGGTCCCTATTAAAAACCGGTCAAGTTAGTTGGACTCGCACACAAAGGGTTCCGCACCACAAGGCAAAAAACGCCGAAAAAATCAGGTTTGTTGTATGGGCACCCCCCTTAAATATTTATTTTATTCTGTTTTTAGTATTTGTTGTTATAACGCGACGGCAACAGAAATACATCATCTGTGAAAATTTCAACTGTCTAGCTATCACGGTTCATGAGATGCAGCCTGGTGCCAGACAGACAGACGGACAGTCTTAGTAATAGGGTCCCGTTTTTACCCTTTGGGTACGGAACCCTAAAAACCACATCACCTTAATATGGGGCTCTAATATCGTGTAGTGTAATAGGGGTTTGAGTTCGATAAACCTACTGTTATAATGTTATGAATATAGTCCTCCAGACCGTATTTCGGCCATGGCGACCAATCTCAACGGACACTAGCCTTGTGATAGGTACAAGGTGGACTCTACGAGGCCTTTAGGTTCGCAAAAACCTGACTTGCATAAATGCATAAAATATGTCTGCTGAACAATGAATTGTTTTTTGTACTCTCTACCACAGTTATTCTAATCTGAGACTGTTGTTGCAGTAACGCAACATGCGTTTGCGTCGACTCCGACGATGCACTTTAGCTTGCACATCATGTCCTTTTCTGTTGTCCACATGACTTCACGAATGTCTTATCAAAATATATTTATTTGCCTCTTAGGAGGAGCATAAGCAGGAAACATATCTGTTGGACCACTCATATCCAAGCAGTGACAATAAGAGCCTTACTGCTATTTTATATGGAGAGCTTGGATCAAAAGATTTCACCACAAAACACAAGATATTGACTGGATATGCAGATAGTAGTGCCATAAATTATGTTGTAAGATGGAATGTTAAGGTAAGCATAACTCTAAACAAATACTTTATATACCTACTCAATTATCTAGCTAGGAGAGCAACGATTCACCCAACTCTTGTAAGTCCATACATATATATATATATACATACATAAATGATGCATACCTTGTAAGTCCCTAATGAACTACAAAACCAAATTATATTATGATACTTTAAAGAATGATGGGCGTTTTGGCCGGTATGGCCAATAAAAACCACATATCCTAAATCAAATGAAAGTTTATTATCATATGCATCAATTTTCATTATGAGCAGAAGGCTGTGAAATACCTACGAGTTAAAGAGATATCAGAACTGCAGGTACCATGTAAACGTATTAGTTTATGACGCTAATGTTCACTGCAGTTCTCAATAATATTAGTTATTGACTCATAACTTTGAGGGGCTAAGTAATAACTGCCGCACGGGTCGATCGATCAGGTTAAGCTGCGATGGCCGCGGTTTTTCCCTGGATGGGTGATCATTTTTACATACCAAGACTTGACTTGTACGTTCCAAGTAATTGCCGGTTATAAGCAATAAGTTGACATGCATTAGAACTCTATTGGTCATCAGGCCAGGCTCCATCCAAAAATGCCCATCATTCTTTTGTGTTTGCATTGTGGCGGCATCGACAACGTCACTTGCAAACTACGTAACATCAACCTGACGTCACGTAAGGCGCTAAGTTTCAAGTTCATAAACATAAGGAAAAAGATTTTTGTTAAAAAAAACCCTTTTCACCCATTTAACACCCGATAGAATGATGTTGATAGTCTATAATATTACTTATCCTTGTACTCTATAATCTGGTATACAATGGCATTAGCGCCGGAGCTGGGTACCTTTTTAACAGTCTCCTTTAGAGACATTCATTCAATGAAGATCCAAGGCATGAATTATTTTCACTATGTACACAGACGCCAGCACATCAAGTTACTTCACTACTTGCTGTCAAACTTCTTTAATAGATTTTCAACTTTATCGCTAAAGAATAAGGTTCAAAGTTAATTGTCATATTTTGACAGTTTCGGGTAGCTTGATGTGCTAGCGTCTGTATGTTGCCTTTTTTGAACAATAAATTATTCTTGCAGCCAAGAGGTAAGCCCAAGTTACGCCTATCAGGCTATGGAGTAGAATTACAACTGAAGAGTACAGAGTACAAGAGTCAGGATGACTCAACACCAAAGGAATCAGAAGACGGAGACTCAAGTGCTCCACCCTCCGAGGAAGAAGACGAGAATGACCCTCAGAACCAAATTGATGGATTCAATTTTGGAAGGCTCAAGTAAGGGTCAAATACATTTTTAAACATTTGAGCTTGAAATGCTTTTGCCAGTAGATTACATACTGGTATTCAAGTAGGTTGCATACCATTTTGCAAGTTACTGGCTAGGACGTACAAGTACATGTTTTCCTGCTAGCGAAACAAAAAAAAAACTCTTAGGGCTAGTGCAGATTAGGGCTTGCCGCACCGCAACGCATTGGCCCGACGCAACTCCTAATGTGAAATTTTGCAATGTGACACGCTGCGGCTCGCCGCGGCTGTAATCTACACGCAGCTTTATGCTCATCTCTATAATATAACTTCTTCTACGCAGGAATTTGTTCCCTGGCCTCCGTACGCCGCTGGAACGATTCCGCCGGCACTTGTCGGAATCAAACGAAGAGCTGGAACCTTTGAAAGTATGGCAGATGCAGGCGCTAAGTATGCAAGCCGCGGTGGCCGTCCTGGATGCTAATGATGCGGGAGGCGACGAGTCGCTCAAAGTGCTTACGTCTATCGCTCAGAATTTCCCTATGCAGGTAAATGGCAATTTAAAATAATGTGTAGTTTAAAAAAATAAAAAAGTACAAGTTAATCCAATCTATTAGACTCGTCACAACAAATCTTATGAGCCCAAACTCGAGGGGTTTACTAGTAGCCACTGAAGAGTTCCACTATCCACCTTCTGGCTCCATCATCGGATTAACTCCAAGATACCAAATTATAGTTTTGTCATCCGAACTGCTTATGTATACATACAAACTTTCATTTTGATATGGCAATAAGTAGGTTAAAATTGACTTCTAAGATTTTATTACATTGTTTGTTAGTTAGTTACAAGTGAAGCTAATAAAAACGTGTTAAAAACATACTTGTTGAAGTGTAAATTGATGAAGTTAACTTACTTGATCACTTATGACTAAAAAAAATATAAAACTATAAAAAAAGTACGGAAGGTAACATCAATTTCTTCGAGACGCGAGACGGAACACAGGATCATATTGGTCATTTGTTTTAGACTAAATCACTGGTCCACGTGAATGTCCCTCGTACTTTCCGCGAAGAGGTGTTGTACAACCAAGACCTGTGGGCGTCGTCGCTAGGGCTTCGCCCTGCGGAACCTCTGCTGCTCGTGTCAGGGGCGCAGTATGATGCCGAAGAAGTCGATGTAATGGCCCTGTTGGTCGCGTTGAAGGAAGATATTGGACCTATGAATACTTTACATGCACTTGGTAAGTTTATTGCGTGATTTCATAAGGTTTAGGTTCAACAACCTGAGTTGAAATGGTTATTGTTTTTATTCTGTGGCGAATGAGACGAGTAGTGGTCACTTTTATATTTTTTATACAGCTTCTTTAGGCCAGATATTTCGAGTTGGAATACAATACGATCGAGTCGAATTTGATTCGGATAAAACTTATCCGAATCAAGTCCAATCAAGCAGACATAACGCAGAAATAGGCGTAAAAAGATGCCAAGCAAGGCTTGTTCCTCATGATTGATTATATCTGACGCACGTAAACACGTGTTAGCGGGGGCGACATGTGCAAATGTACACCTAAAGCGCGCGTAATTTTTTTTTGTCATGGGAACCGGGCCTGTGTGCGTCAGTCACTATTTTGTTTGGAACACATTTTTCATTCCTACCGCTACCGTACCTAAAAAAGTTCGCTATAATGCCAATTAAATAATCAACATGGCCTTTACAGGCCTATCCAAAAAGCTGATCAACAAGTTAATGGCCCTGGAGGTGGGCGAGGTCTACACATGGGAGGAGTATGGGCTGGACATCCGCGACTCGTCTATCACCTGGCTCAACGACTTGGAGTCTGACGAACGGTACCGACGTTGGCCGTCATCGTTTATGGAACTACTGAGACCTACGTATCCGGGCATGTTGAGGAACTTGAGGAGAAATATTTACAATTATGTAAGTTGTATAGAGTAAAAAAATAATTTAAATCGGTTCAGCCGTTTGGGAGGTACGATGGCGCAGACAGACACACAGATACACACGTTAAACTTATAGCACCCCTCTGTTTTTGTCGGGGGTTAAAGAGCGTCAAATGTTTTTGAAGTAAATTCGTAACACTTGAATTACAGAAACGGCTACGACATAGAGCCGCTTTCACCCTCATATTTATAAACGATGCTTATAATTAACAGATGTGTAAACGTCTAAAATGTATTGTGATTAGCGTCTGTTTAACAATTGTTAAACAGACGCTAATCATTACTTAACTCTAAGCAACGTTTATCAATAAGGAGGTTGGGATGATTGACGTGCGCTTGACTCAATTGTGTACAGATGGCTTGCTTCATCAGCTGGTCAGAATTACCATCCCTTATTTATTATTAATTATAATGGCCTATTCAGATATAAAGCAAAGGCCAAAAACTGTCACATTTTCCCATTTATTCATAAATGTTGTTTAAAGTTAAGTAGTGATTAGCGACTGTTTAACCATACATTTTTGACGTTTAAACGTCACTTAACTTTAAACAACGTTTATGAATAAACCACATTATGTTATAACTTCTGATAGTTAGCTTTCGGGGTAATCTACTAGATGCCAAAACTTTTTTTAACACCATTTGCGATTTTACTTTTCCAACAGATAATCGTGGTAGACCCAACATCACCCGCGTCTGGGCCTCCACTAAAACTGGGTGAGACGTTACTGAAACACGCCACACCGGTGCGAGTAGGTCTTGTGTTGGCGCCCAGCACTGACAACCCGGTGCTTGAAGCGGCCGTCCGGTCCGCTTTCAACTACGTCGCGCAGGAGAAGAATTCGAACAAGGAAGCTTATTATTTCCTTACACAGGTTTGTTGGAATTATGTACTCTGTTAAATCATCATCATCTGTCTAGCTTTTTCCCAAATATGTTGGCGTCGGCTTCCAGTGTTTGGGGTCGGCTGGGTAAAACCTCACTACTCTGTTAAACAACAACGTTAAACAAACTTTTTTTTACAAAAAAAAAAACAACCGACTTAAAAAAAAAAACACTACAAAGAGAAAAATAACTTTGATTTCGGAAGTTGGTGTCGTTGGTTCCGCATTTTCGTTTTTTGACACTGACTTCTTTTCCTTTTTTTATTCATTTATTTATTTTTCAGGTCTTAAAAACCAATTTGTTAGTAATTACAAACACAACTTAAACACTAGTGTTGGTACATCCATAATAATTGTTAGTTACAAAGGTCCTTAAACTATGTTAGTATTACACTACACTACAGACTAAGGTTAACAAAACAATGAAATTAGTTACTTAAAAAAAAAACAAGTATAGAGCACTATTGAAAATAAAAACAGCTTACACAGTTGGACACATTATCGCCATACTGTAGACTGCAATTATGCGTATACTAAAAACCACTACACTTATCGCAATAGATGTCTTTTATAAGCCCAAAATAGCATTTGACATGTTTCATGCATGGCTTTCCCGAACACGCTAATGTGCGCTGTTATAATTTCTAATATGACGATATTTCGTGGACGTCCACGTTCATAAAATGTTTGGAAATACGTGAAAGTTATAACGTTATCGTGGACGGAAATTTAAAAGCATCTATGTTTCCATACATTTTACTTCCCTGGGTTATCGTGATGCCGTGACGGACGGGTGGACGTCTGCGATAATATCGTCACGTTAGATATTATAAAAGCACACAATTGTTCGAGTTCAAAAAAAAAGGAGGACTTTATTAAATATTAATTCAAATTTAAATCCTCGTCCGCACTATGATTCAAAGACATGTAACATCTACCAACCCGCGCTGGGCCCGCGTGGTAGATTACAGCCCATTCCCTCTCGAAGAGAGGATGGGTGCCTGTGTCCCAGCAGTGGGGACATTATAGGCTAGTTATGCTTATGGTATAAGTCGTGATACATTTTTGCGACGTTTACCGCACATTGGTTTTTTTGTTTGTTAACCAACATTTAACACAGTATGTAAGAAGGCGTAAATAATTTAAAATCGATTCTTGTGATCCGATCGAGCTGATGATATTCTTCTTTTCAGTTATTACACCCGCCTCAAGATGAAAAGCTATCAATAGAATTTGTGAAGCAACAGCTGACCAAGTACACTAATTTCAATACCAATATTGATGACATACTCTCTGAAGACTCGGAGTACAACTTTGGAAGACAACTGGCTGATGAGTTTGTATCGAAAATCGGTACCAACAAGTATCCTCAGGTATGAACTTGGAATAATTAACGACATTTAAATGCTGAATAAAAAGACAATTTTCTCATATTACTAATCTAACTAGAATTTTGGCCATTAAAGGAAGGTTTTTCCCCTTCATAGATCAAGATGAACAAGTCGCAATTTCTGATATCAATATTTTCGTATCAAATATTTTTTTAAACCTCATAGAAGTCCAATACTTAACACGAAATCCTTTTAGGTCTTAATAAACGGCGTACCATTGGTCGAAGAAGGTCACTCCCCTGTGACGTCATCAGTGGAGCTGCTAGAGGAGGCGCTAGTGACGGCGCTGTCACGTCACACGGGACGTCTGCAGCGCGCAGTCTTCCGCGGAGAACTGTCTGACTCTGATGACGCGTTAGATTACCTTATGAAGCAGCCGCATATTATGCCCAGGTAATTTACTTAGAAATTTTCAAAAGCCGTGTTGGACAAAGCTGATTTATAACAATGTGCGTTGTTATAGCAATTTCAACCGTACGCAAAGCAGCTAAAGTTTCGTTTCAACTGTAAACTCTGTTGATTCTCCGCCATTTCGGTTGACCTTTTCAATAATGAAACACACCAGCCGAACCGTAACTTTATTTCGTTATACCAATTTAAACCCTATGCAAAGTTCTTAAAATTCACTTTCAACTGGTGGACATTTATTATGGTTTAGTTCTAGATTCTTATTATTTATGTGTATGCAGCTTTAAGGAATACTCGTCACGAACGACGAACCCTCAATACAACGTGTATAAATCTCATGTAGAGACCGTCGCGAGAAAATTCTGGAGGTATCTGTTGCAAAACCCACAATGTTCTGTTCATGAACTTAATTTAGCAAAGATACTACTTTCTATACCGCTAGATTGTAAATACCTCACAAATAGGGGTTTTTCTTCTCACAAATTGATACTTTGACCACCTTTAAAAAAACACTTCTTACTTATCAGATAGGTTTACGAATTTAAAATTTAAGTCTACTTCAGGCTAGTATGTATACGAAATTATACCAAATTATTAATGGAACGAAGCTCCTTAACACGGCTTGCGATAGGAGTTGACTGGTAGAAATCGTCACTAAAGAAAAAAGCGTGATGCCCCCTTCCATGTAACTTTCTCTCTCTCTCTCTCTCTCTTTCTAGTATATAGGTGTGTGTGTGTGTGCGTGCGAGTATCGCGTAAGGAACTTCGTTCCCCGACCGCACACGTTTTTTTACGTTTGCACAGTTTGATTTCCGATCCATGTTTTGCAAAACCTCTCTTCTAGATATTTGATCTGCTCGAAACCAGCTAACACACTGCACTAGCCCTTTCTTACAAGACTGCAGTTGTCTCTTTAATAATTTTTTTTCAATTTCTTCTATAGGTTGAACCGTCGTATTTTGGCTTCGGATCCGTCACAGTACCTGGATTTGTCAGGAGTTGCATCGTCCAACGACTTATTCGCCGAAGATAAAATACATAAACTTATGCATTTGACAGGTAAAGTAACGAAAAGGTTAATCAACTATAAGTTTATAAAAAAAATTGCCCGCGTCGTCCGGGTGAATCGTTGTCTGTCAGTCTTTTTCATTGAGATTTACATTCAAAAATACCATCCGGCTTTTTAGGTGGATTATCCAAGAATGTTTCTTTTCTTTCTGACAATGAATACACAAAAAAAACTTCGGTCGAGCCCTTGTCAAGTGATGACCTTCCATACATCGGCGATTGGTTTGTATTGATGATTCTAATTTTTAATAGCCGATGAAAATTTTCAAAGCAGGGGTTCAGCATTATCTACTGAATCCTTGGTAACAAGTTTCGCGTCGATGTCCCTGCCACCCAGTTTACATAAATTGCACATGGAGTTATAATATTGACTAGAATATTCTCCTTAGGACGGGACGCGCTAGCAACTGCTCTACCGCTTCTCAAATACTTCACAAAGTCTGGAAAAGTGGAAAAGTTCTCGCAAACTATATGGGTAGCTGGCGATCTTAACAACAAGGAGTCCAGGGAGTTACTGAAGAATGCTTTAATGTTCATGGTAAATATACTAGTTATTTGTAAAGCTGTCAAAATGCCAGATTATTTTTGCTCCTAATATGCCTCCTAATATCCTGGGATCGTAAAGTGGTGTTAGAACCATATTTTTTTAGAGCTATCAGATATAGACGTATACAGGACGAATAGTGGCACAAGGTGGACCGACGACTTGGTGAAGGCCACAGGAATCCGCTGGATGCGAGAGGCACAGAACCTGACGAAATGGCGGTGCCTGGAGAGGCGTATGTCCAGTATTCCCCGTCTTTCTGCTGAAATGATGAAAAATAAGCACTTATCCCTAACAATAAAAAAGCAATAAAAACTATCCTTTCAATTCCCAACAGAAAGATTCCCGCGGTGTTCGTGTGGCGTTCATTCCTAACGTGGACGGTTCATCCAATAAAGACCAGTCTCTGAACAAAGTAGTGTTGGCTGCGTTGACCACTCTGGAACCAGCTGAGGCCACTGTGTACGTGTCACGACTGCTGGAAGATGAGGGCTGTCACGAGACACAGACCTGTGATATCTTGGTGAGTATATTCTTCTCCATCAACTAGTAGGCCCAAAAAATCTGAAGACTACATTTTCGGGACCCTCTTGAAAACAGATTGGGTGGCAGTTGATCGGTTTTCAGAACTGATTTTAGCTGAACTTATAATATTACCCATTCTTAATATTAGTTTTTGCTACACTATAATAATAATTATTATTATTCTTTTTATACATTTTTAATATTTTTTTTATCTCATTTGGTGCTATCAGTTTTATTAAAGCCTTACTATTTTATTTAGCTCGATATCGCATCATTGGTTGCCAGTTACTGTAAGTTCTAGTTATTGATACTCCTTGATTATGAATGATACTGGTGTGTGAATGTCTAATAGATGCTATGGAATAAATAAGCTTTGTATTTGATCGCAAGCTTGCCGCGTTGTCAAAAACAAAAGAACACTAGTATCGTGCGACGCCCTTACGAGGCGTTTATTTAAGACTAGCGACCCGCCCCTGCTTCGCACGGTTTTTACGACTTGATAAAACATCGAAATTTCTTTATTATACGTTAGTTTAATGTTAATGTATCAACTCAGCCTATTGAAGTCCACTGCTGGACATAGACTCTCCCAGGCTGCGCTATAACACCTTGTCCTCCGCCTTCCGCATCCAGTCCGTCCCAGCCACTTTCTTTAGGTCGTCCGACCATCTAGCTGGAGGGCGTCCCACACTACGCTTGCCGAAACGCGGTCTCCACTCAAGGACTCGTCTGCTCCACCGGCCATCGGTCCTTCGACAAACATGGCCAGCCCACTGCCACTTCAGTTTGCTTACTCTGCAAGCTATGTCGGGAACTCCGGTTCCTTTCCGGACAATTTCATTCCTGATTTTATCCTTCAAAGAGACTCCGAGCATAGCTCGCTCCATAGCGCGCTGAGCGACCTTGAATCTGAATTGATTTTTTTAAATGTTAATGTATTATACACATAGGACTTCTCTAAATGATCGAGAAATCTGCATCGAAATCCGGTGCGCACTTTAGAAGAACAAGGCGTCACACAGATAGACATGAAAAGCGACATTAATTATAAAATGTATAGAAGAAGTGTGCGAACCATCACTTTATCTACCACAATATAACCCACATTCTTTTTTCTCATGTCTATCATAGGACTCGTTAATGACTGTTAGTATTAGGTTTCGTAAGTTCTAATTACACTTGCACTTTTTGTTACTTATGCACGCGTCACTTAGATCATAGATGCACAACTCAAACTAAAAACATTGAGGATGAATAGGATTGTCTTAGAATGGAATTCGAGTAAAATCTCATTTATTATATTGATTCGCAGCACAAAACTTGTTGTAGTATTATGGGGACAAACGGTATATACGAGTATGTAGAAGTATATAAATTTTAAAGAGAACTTTTGAATATCACCACCTTTTATTTCGTACGGCAACTTTTGATATACAGGATACGATGATCTTGAATTTTCATTTAATCAATTATTTACAGCTCTTATCCACAATATTTTATAGAATAAATTATTCTGTCAAAACAGCCCGAGATAGTCCCCGCACTAAACAAATACGAGTGGGTACTGAAAGCGTCACGCGTACTATGCGCGCGCAGTCTGAAGCTGCGGGCGGGCGCGCGCGCGTTGATTTACAACGCACGCGTCATTGGGCCGCTGCACCAACACGAGCGGTTCACGCTTGACGACTTCACGCTGCTTGAAAGGTACTTTTAATATATTTTGTTTCCACCCTCAAACAATGCACCTGCCATGATAATCATGATATATCTCCACCGCCCTTGGTTGATTGGAATAGAATGCCTAAAGGCTGATTTTACCAAAGTCAGTTATTTTTTTTTCATGGAATAAAATTGACGTCTGACAGTTCTAGTATGGAAAAACTGTCAAAAATTCAAAATTTATCTCAGGATAAGACTTATTCTAGGTATAAAAGTTTGGTGGAATGCGCCCTAAGGCATATAGATTGCATTTGTACGGTCAGCCCCAAAAAAATGTATGCACGGTCAAGGAACCATTTTATTACCTACAACCATTGTTCCATAACATTGTATCCACCGTACAGATACAAGACATAGTATAATATTTATTTTACACTTTCTTTCTTTTTTTTTCTTATTTTACCAAAACAATGTTGAAGTTTTGTCCTAAAATATCTACACATCTCATCATCTTTTTGGGGCTGACTGTACCTATTGTGCGCAAAGTTGATAAAATATTAATTTATTTTATTTATTTTTTAACACAAAATAAAGTATTATTGCTAAAAAGAATCATCGCAGCCGAAAGACGTCCACTCCTGGACGAAGGCCTTCTCTAAAAGAATACACGAATGTATATTGTTACGAAATAAATGACTATTGACTTTCATAAAACAATGGCGCCGATTCTGTTGTTTACAAACTAAACTAAATTTAAGTTCAGGCATCTTTTTCTTTCTATTTCATTAAGAAAAGGACAGAAGATAAATATTAGTTTAGTACTGTCAAATTAAGATAGACACCATAGACAATTTAGACGCGATTAAAAAATTGCTTATTAAAAATACGTCAATTTACGTCAGGCGCTGACTAATTTGACAGGACTAAACTAATATTTATCTTCTGTCCTTTTCTTAGTGAAATAGACAGAAAAAGATGCATGAACTTAAATTTAGTTTAGTTTGTGAACAACAGAATCGGCGCCAATATCATTGTTTTTATAGATATAGCAACATAATGTACGCCGACAAACTATCAGAAGCGTTAGATACTAAGAAGAAATCAAGAGACCCGGACAGCATTATTTTCGAAGATGATGACGAAGGTAAGAAAACATTATACCTTTTTAGGGTTCCGTAGCCAAATGGCAAAAACGGAACCCTTATGGATTCGTCATGTCTGTCTGCCTGTCCGTCCGTATGTCACAGCCACTTTTTTCCGAAACTATAAGAACTATATACTGTTGAAACTTGGTTAGTAGATGTATTCTGTGAACCGCATTAAGATTTTCACAAAAAAAATAGAAAAAAACAATACATTTTGGGGTTCCCCATACTTAGAACTGAAACTATCATTATAATATCATTTTTTTCTAAACTGAATAGTTTGCGCGAGAGACACTTCCAAAGTGGTAAAATGTGTGTGTCCCCCCTGTAACTTCTAAAATAAGAGAATGATAAAACTAAAAAAAAATATATGATGTACATTACCATGTAAACTTCCACCGAAAATTGGTTTGAACGAGATCTAGTAAGTAGCTCACTTGTGAAAATTTAAAAACATAATGGTACGGAACCCTCGGTGCGCGAGTCCGACTCGCTCTTGCCCGGTTTTTTTCATCTCACATAGCGAGGCGCGCTTTACTTGTGGTTACAAAGTGTACAAACAATGAATGTGTGTGTGAGCAAAGGATGTCACGGTACCGTCCGAGACAATGGCAAAGTCGAAAACGTGTGTGCGAGGTTACATGTGTGTGTGTTATGTGCTGGCGCTACTTCACGCACACATTCACGGAGCGCGTAGCTTCTGGAGGTAAAAAATACTTTACTATTACTCAACCTGTGAAATACAGTTTGTAGAGTTTATTTATTTATAATTACCTGTACAACCATCATAACATTATTAACCTAATGCGATGGTGTGGTATTTATATACTTACAATATTAAATTAACCTAATATGGAACTTGAGTTGTCTGTATTTGTTAGGTAGACCTCACACGTATGGTCCAAAAGTATCTGATGAAAGTGTAAACAAAGCCTGTTCCGGTTAAATTGTTAAGAATGGCTTACATTTTCGAGCTCTCTACGCCCACTTTTGCAAACTTCAATTGTCAAATGAAAAACATCTTAAAGGAGATGTAAAATTTGATTTTAGGGTTTAAGTGTTCCAATAATCAAATCAATGCACTCAATTTGTAAGTGACGCATGAAAAAACAGAGGCACTCCGGGAGTGCCGACAGAAGTGAAAACAAAACACAAACAGAATACTTTGCCATCACTCATTGACATATCGGATAATTATACATTAATACCGAGTACATCCCGAGGACAGCCGAATAAATGTAACGAACGAATGTAATCAAATGGATCGATAAATGTCAGGTACGTTTATCGATCCATTTCAATCAATCTATCTATAGTAAGTTAGCAAGCCTCCATATTTAATTAATCTCCATTATTGTACCTGAAAATTTTGTAGCAAGTAATGATTTTTCGGTCTTAGCATAGTATTCACCGCTGATATTTATTCCAGACCTCGACACTAAGGAGTTAAACTCAGAAGATCGTCTGAAGGTGGTATCAGTGGTAGCAGCGCGCAGTCCGCGCGTGCGCACCACACTACCGGCTGGTTTAAGGACCGAACACTCGCTCGTTGATCTGCCTCCACTACGGGAAGATGAGGCTGCTGTTGAGGTATGAAAAGCTGCTGTTTATTTGCCAATTTCGCATTGTTGTTTTACTGACAAATACTTTGCTCTCAGAGGCTCGAATTCGCGAGCGTGCACATGGCCCGGCTTTTTGCTTTAATACATGATTTATAAAATTGTCTATCCAGTATCCGTAATGTATGAACTTCCTATGTACCGTTTTTCTGGCCAATAAATTACTTTGAGTTTGAAATACAATACAAAGTTTCGCTCTGTCTCGCCCGCCCGGTAACTCCTGCCCTGCTACAGTTTAAGGCATTTACTTTCTTCATAAAACAATGCCGGTGGAAACGCCAGCTATAAAGGTAAAGTAATTTTAACTAAACAATTTGCAACCACAGATAGTAGCAGTACTAGACCCGGCATCGACTGCAGCTCAACGCTTAGCGCCCTTACTTCTCGTCCTGCGACGCGTCGTCAACTGTCGGATCAAGTTGTTCGTCAACCCGCAAGACAAGAACTCCGATATGCCGCTTAAGAGGTAATCTACTATTTATTACAATATTTTTATCTCACGAAGCGATGCGATAACTTGTGTTAACCAAGTGTACAAACGCTATGAATGTATCCGTGAAGACGAGTAGCGTCAGCACATAACACACACACACATACACCCCCCCCCCTCCCCCCCCGACGCCATTGTGTCCAATGTTACCGAGAGCTCCTGCGCTTACGCTCACATTCACAGCGTGTTTGTACACTTGGAAACCGTAAAGCGTCGCTTCGTGAGATAAAATTTCTAAAACTGATTTAAATAATATATCTTCATTTTTATTCGTATGTAGGTTTTTTGGGATAAACCTCTATTTTCATGCCTGTGTTTATATATATTTTTTTGTATTTTTTCATTCTATCATCTTTCAGAAATGCTTTTTTCTTTTACGTTACGACCCGTAACGACTGTCAAAGACCCACCAATGACAGCCGGGACCTACGGCTTAACGTGCTTTCCGAAGCACGGAGGGGTCACGGTATGAAAGATGGTCCCACCCATCATGTGGACCCATCCACAGACCAACCGTGGCAAGCGTAGCTTAACCTGATCGATCGACCTGTGTGGCTGTTATTATTTAGCCACGGGCCCCTCATTAATTATATCAACATTAACAATATAATTAAATATTCCCTACACTCCCACCAGTTTCTACCGCTACGTGCTAGAACCAGAGCTACAGTTCACGTCATCAGGCGCTTTAACCGGTGGCGCCCTCGCGCGGTTCGTGCGCTTACCTCACGCGCCTCTCCTATCTATGGAACTGCGCACGCCGCCCAACTGGCTTGTCGAGTGCGTCAAGTCGGTGTACGATCTCGACAACATACGACTGGCTGATGTTGATACGTTAGTGCATAGGTAAGAATTGTTAACAATTAAGACTTATATTGGTCTCCAATTTCATGTTATTACTGGAGTCACTATGCTAGAAAAGCAGGTTTTCACCACAGCACTAATCACGGAATATAAAGACAATCAGGGTTTTCATGAAAATTCACCCCACCAGTTGGCCACTTTGACAAGAGTTGTTTTCGACAATGAATATAGAACACAATGTATTATGACTTTCATCATTAGATTCGTTCATCATTCGTTTCATTGATTGTTTCATCATTCGTTTCATTGATTCGTTCATTAATCACTCACGACTAAAGAAAATATAGGCGGTTTTACACATTTGACAGGTAGCTGGACCGGACGTCTTAGTGCTGCCACCTAGTGAACGTCATTTCAGAAAACCCTCATTAGAGTGCTTGTTTCCAATACACATTATTTCCATCAAATATCAACTTTACTTTTCTCATCAAATCAAATGACTAGTCCTATTCAAAAGGTCACAACAATGTTGAAGTTACAGCAGAAACGAAACATTATGTGTAGGTATATAAACTGTTTATCTGATATCTCATAAACTGGATTAGATTACCAACCCGTATTGGTTCAGTGTGGTGGATTACGGCACACTCCATCTCACCGAGAGGAGGTCTATGTCCCAGCAGTGGGAATATTATAGGCTGATTATGACATAAATTGGAAACTACATAATGCAGGGAATACAGGCGTGATATTTCATGTATAGATAGAATATTCTTTATTCTGTACACCATATACATTACTGATATAAATGTAAAAAAAATTACATACTTTGACACAATGGGCAGTCTTATCGCTTATTTATTTATTCAACAGCGAGTTCGAGTTAGAATACCTTCTCCTAGAAGGCCACGCGTGGGACACAACCCTAGGCACGCCTCCCCGCGGTCTGCAACTAGTACTGGGCACTCGCGACAACCCGGAGCGCATGGACACCATCGTCATGGCCAACCTGGGTTACTTCCAACTGAAGGCCACTCCTGGGGCTTGGTTGCTGAGGCTAAGACCTGGACGCTCTGATGATATCTATGAAATTGTTGGGTGAGTTTGAACTTTGTGTTTTATCTAGATTCCTGTTTGGCTATTCCTACTAATATTATACATGTGAAAGTTTGTGTAGATGTTTGGATGTTTGTTACTCAATCACGCGTAAACCGTTGAACAGATTTGGATGAAAATTGGCACATAGATAGCCCATTTCCTGGATTAATACATAGGATAATTTTTATCCCGATAATCCCACGGGATCGAAACTTACGCGGGTGAAACCGCGCGGCGCTGCTAGTGTCTTAATAAAGCTGTTGTAAAATATTGTATACCAGCCATAAGTATTGACACAGTAAAACTTCTCGCATTTAAAAACTTGTGATGACTTATTTACCTACATTTTCTGCGAACTATGGTTTGCTAAAAAAATCATTTCGCTATTTTTGTTCAAATCGATTTCATGTGTCAAAAATGAACAATCAATACCTATTCGATTACCAATGAAAATATCTTCTTCCACACAGCCACGAGAACACCGACACCCCAGCGGACAGCAAAGACATTCAAGTGCTGATGAGTTCATTCAGAAGCCACGTGATCAAGCTGCGCGTCAGCAAGAAACCCGACAAGCAACACCTTGACTTACTCGTCGAGAATGACGACAAGAACTCCGGCGGGATTTGGAACTCTATTGCTAGGTATATAATGTTTAAAATATAAAGTTGGCATGCATAGCTGTAATTAATAAAGAAGGTAAGCTTTGGATATGAAAGCCGACTAACTGAGTTTGGCCGAGGCCATCTGGATCGTCCATAGCGCGTTTGGAAAACAATATTTCACCTAAGCCAATCTAGTTTTTCATAAGTACGTTAGAAACAACCAAGGGTCGTTTGTGACGTGTTAGAGTTCACTAAAATAAAATCGAGAAGGAGCTATATAGGGTGACTGGTAATTAGTGACCGATACTTAAACACGTGATTTTACTCATCATTATGAACAACTTTTACTATGGGACCAAACCTGAAATCGCGAAAAAAAAATCAGCTGCTCCCTACATTTTGACGGGTTAAGCGAACATAAATGTAGGGAACAGCTGATTTTTTTTTCGCGATTTCAGGTTTGGTCCCATTGTAAAAGTTGTTCACAATGATGAGTAAAATCACGTGTTTAAGTATCGGTCACTAATTATCAGTCACCCTATATACCTACATGAAATATACCACTATCTCTTTTTTACAACTTAGTAATTATGACGTTAATACTCCATATTACGTAGGGCCGTATTATGAAGTATTAATGTCGTAACAGATACAAAACAGCAATGCAAGGTTCTTGGACAAGTCGCAAGCTGCGACGCATGCATAGAATAGCCGTCTTAAGGTGGGCATATATATGTGAAACGTAACCTACGTTTGTGTGGCAATCAAATTAATATAATGTGTTTCCTAATGTTAATAACTTTGCATACTATTGTATAGAATCGTTCTTCTAACTGAACAGACAGCTGTGCTACTAGGTAGGGAGTTTGTAGAGCCACTTCTTCCTAGCTAAAGCACTAGGAAGTCGTGAAGGGCGGGCGCTTTGGGAAACTGTCCGTAATTTACCATAAAATATAACGTACGTTAAAACGATCATGCCATCCAAATATGAGCAATGCAATATGAAATGTAACGTATGTTAAAACATATTCGTCTTGTTGTTGTGTTATATTTCATGTTGCATTGCATATATTATTTCATTTCAATGTTACATTACATGTTACGTTTCACATGTATGTAACTATGTCCCCATCATTATACAACAGCAACCTTTTTAAAAAATACAATTAATTTGATTGCTTCCTTTGCCCTCTTACAAAGTCAACAAATGAAACACATTTTCAGCTCGTTCGGCGGCGGTGAGGAGTCGGAGTCACAAGAAGAGACCATCAACGTGTTCTCAGTGGCGTCAGGGCATCTGTACGAGCGGTTTCTACGTATCATGATGTTGTCCGTACTCAAGAATACCAAGTCGCCTGTCAAGTTCTGGTTTTTGAAGAACTATTTGAGTCCTTCGCTCAAGGTAAGACGACACATCAGAAAACAAAAATACTGACATAAATCGATTTCCACATACATTCATCTGCATGTTCATTGGAACAATTTGACTTTCACAGCGCCTTTATTTAGTCGCAGTAAAGGCGGTTTCCGCAGTTGAAGAGTTACCTCTGACGTGTGGTGAAAATTACATTGATAAATTGTTTGTTGCTATTCGAAATTAACAATGAGGTTTATTTATAAAAAAAATATAAAAAAACAACGAAGAAATAATTATCTCCATCAGATCTCAGAGCGAGACAGATACGAGATACCAATACCAACAAAAATATCAAAATATTTTTTCTTGTCCCGTTTGACAACATATAATTTCCTTCCTAGGACATCCTACCATACATGGCTCAAGAGTACGGGTTCCAGTACGAATTAGTTCAGTACCAGTGGCCGCGCTGGTTGCAGCGACAGCGCGATAGACAGCGCACTATCTGGGGCTACAAGATTCTGTTCCTCGACGTGCTGTTCCCGCTGCACGTCAAGAAGATCATCTTCGTGGATGCTGACCAGGTAATATTGTCAGAAGCAGTTAGTTAAGTACCAGTAACCCTAGTGGCAAAAAGTCCGGTCCTACTGGGCTTCGTTTACTCATTCCATCATGCATTGCTATGACGATGCATACCAAGGCTCTAAAGGGTTCCCTTGTCGCGTGAAAAGGTATTGTTCGCGACTGAGCAGTGAATTGTCCCCTATTAGACCACCACAGATTTGCTGTAAGGCGCAAGCTCTAATATAATAATGTCATATCGCCTGCATAGGTTTCACCCTGAGTTTGACTCTATCGTCACCATTGTATGGCACAGATTGTTCGCGCAGACTTGAAGGAGCTGGTTGAATTAGACTTGGGCGGTGCGCCATACGGATACACGCCGTTCTGCGACAGCAGACGAGAGATGGAAGGGTTCAGGTAAGAGTATAATAATATATTGTTTATTATCAGCCTTTTAATTGTCAACTGCTGTTCATAGGATATTCCCATAATGCCACTGAGGTTTACTTTTGTAAGGTATATCTTGTGACTATGATTACGATGGCATCCCACTAACTTTGGTATAGGTACAGTTGCATTGACCTAACTATCTCCTCTGACATCATATCGCCTCTGTTTCCTCATTTCTTGCTGTTACAATTCCATCATTAGTGTTTCTGTGTCATTAGTTTTGAAACATACGTTATCGTTCAGAAATCTATTCCACATTAATTTATTGAGGAGACAACATGTTTGTAATGCACCAGGTTCTGGAAGCAAGGATACTGGCGCAACCACCTGCAGGGCCGCAGCTACCACATCAGCGCGCTATACGTGGTGGATCTGAAGAGGTTCCGCCGCATCGCCGCCGGGGACCGTCTGCGAGGGCAGTACCAGGCGCTCAGTCAGGATCCTAACAGCTTGTCTAACTTAGGTAAGATTTCATAGCCTACTAAATTACTCTTCAGGTAAAAGTAAATAGGAATAGAAACTGTGTACATGTTTTTAAGGACGGCAATAAAGGTTAAAGTATAAAGGATTATTTAAAGACTTGAAAGATTGTTTTAAAATACCCCTTATAAGCGTTTAACTAGCACAGCGATACGAAGAAAGGGTCATTGTTAGTCATAGTAAGTAGCAAATTATGATTAAGACTTATTTTACAAGACCACATGAACAGTAAATGGCTGGTCCATATTTATGAACTGCTCTATGGATCATAGAGCAATTTTGTACATTGTCCTTTAACTGTAAGCCTTACCGTGTATCAGCTGTTATTAAATCTCAATGTTTTGTTACAGATCAAGATTTGCCGAACAATATGATTCACCAAGTAGCCATTAAGTCGTTGCCTCAAGAGTGGTTGTGGTGCGAGACGTGGTGCGACAATGACTCCAAGACTTACGCCAAGACTATCGATTTGGTAAGTCACTGTCACATGAAGTAGATATTTTAATTTACTTACAATTATATTTATTTTCACCCTTTGTTGTACCCCTATAAGGCAAAAACCTTCCCTTACTGGGATATAATCAAACTGAAACAATCTGAAACTGCGTACAGGTTGCATAGGCGGATAAGGACTCAATAAAAGCGATTAAAGGGTAGCGTTATATAATAGAACGTTGGTCACGGCCGCTGATCAAAGACGTCCGTGACGCGGACGTGGCGGTTGATCGGCACGGAACGAAGCCTTCCCTCATAAATTCCCTATCTCTGTCTTTCTCTTACTTTACCACTCTAGGAGTAGGAAAGGGTAATTAATAATTCTTTCTTTTATTTTCAGTGCAATAACCCGCAGACGAAAGAAGCGAAGTTATCAGCCGCTATGCGTATTGTACCGGAGTGGAGCGAGTACGATGACGAGATAAAGGGACTGCAGGCGCGCGTGCGACGCGGGCTTTACCAAGCCGCTGATCATGAACAGGTGAGGCATCAGTGAACTGAATGTAGTACTCTACTGCTGGAAGTTATATGCTGGAGTGGAGGGAAATGGTGTTGCCAGTGTATTGATGGTTTATCGATACTATAGTGATCTCGAGAATTTGTTACAATATCGATAGTAAGATCGGGAGTAATAAAAGGCTGTAATTATCGATAAATACTATCTACTATCAATAATATTGCCTTTATCTTACACATATTGCGCTATCGGTAGTTTTGGTTTAATAGATAGATGGGGACTCTCGGTACTTTGATCGATTCACGAGGTAGACTTCACCTCACTTACCTGGACACGCACTAGAACCTGTAATACTCAAACAAAGTGTGCACCGTTCTGTGGCTCGCTCAGGCTGTCTTGAGCATGTCAACAAAAACAGTATAAGATTGTAGTTCATCATGTAGTCGATAGTTGGGGCATCGAATGGCCAAATTGCCGTGAATGTGTCGACATACCAATAACATTATAAAAATTGTTGCAGGAGATCGAGAGTACTGATCATCAAGAAACTGCAGCTGAAAGTCCATCAAGTAAGTCTGAACACTATTATTTTCATTTACGATATCATTGATTTACACAATAATCTTGATATTTAAAACATATTAATCGATGTAAATCTCTTGTTTCAGAACACGACGAGCATTCTGAGTTATGATGAACTAAAGTGTTGTTATTATTAGTTTATTCCAATTTTGTTGAATGCCGAGTTCGAGTGAATGTGTAAGTAGGTAAATGCTCACTGTACACAGTTCAGCATTTTACATAGCTGAACTATTCAATTATTACATGTATTCTACAAAAAGTATATAATATTTTCACACATTTATATTAATTACAAGCTTTTGAGCGAAACATTTGGTGGTTATTTATATGAAAACTTTATTTTATTATTACAAAATTGTTACATATTTTCTTACCAAATTATTTTATAAACTGTTAAAAAACGTTCCTAAATTACGTCTTCAAATATCTTGTCTACCTACTTTAATTTGCGATGCCATATTGCGATATAATATTATGTATATTGTATATCGTTCTGTCAAGCGTCTAAAATTATAATAATACTACATTTCACACAATAGTATCTACTTGACTTCTGTACGCTGTTATTTTGTAGTTATTTCTTACGTCTACCACTAACATAAGCGATTTACCACCATTTATTAAATATCAAATAGGTAAAAAACATGTGATTTTTTAGTTCATAAGTGATGGGCTTTTCTGTTGTACTGAAATCCTATGTTAGCGAGAGTTTATTTTTATATTATTCCCAGTAACAAATTCCAAAATTCTGAATAGTAATAGTGATTAAAACTACCGTGTTTATGTATAAGGTTAATTAATGAAGCAGTCTCGAGATCTCACAAGTTAGTGAATTGAATATTACATTTTACAGTGAACTTATTGATTGGTTGTAGTAGATAACATATTCCTTAAATTTTGCCTTTTATATTGCTCAGTATATTTCATTGGTAATACATTTCTAAAATACAATAGTATTGTAAATAAACTTACGTCACATTAATATTGACTTTCATTACCTACTATGTTTTTTCCTGCCTTATTTTCAAGCAATACCAAAATATACGAATATTTTATATATTTCCCAATTAACAATTAAAACTTCGTGTTTCAAATAGTTAAATTAATAAAAGTAAAACAAATGATTTTTCTAAGTACCACTTTTATTTACAAGAATTCTTAACATCACTATGTAATAAAATTATCATTTGACATGAAACGACTAAGGATAGTACAACTAAAACTACGTATTATTAAAATTACTTTGACAGAGAAAAGTACCTAAATCTACCAGTTTATTATTATGAGTTCAATAAATACTTAATATGTACAACAATGCAAGTAGTGACATTAGAAATAAAAATATTATACAGTTATTTTCATGTATTGTAATGCCGTAATATCTGAAATGATTTTCGTATTACTTCAATAACACGCACCTACATAAAAGAGTGGTTTGTATGAGCCCTAAAATGGAAAATACCAATAATACTGTTAAGGCTGAATATACAGTGTTAGTAGGCTACATTCAACATTTTAATTCACTTTATTGTCGAAATATTAGAAAATACACGCTAAGTTACGTTGTACATACTAGAATCATAATTTCCGATATGTCACAAAATAACAGACAGTCTTAAATACACAGGATGAAAAATGTATGTTCTAAGTACTGTAGCTCCTGAGAATATAATGCTACTGTTTAAACTTTACTTTCTACTTGATTTCTACTTCAATACAATATTTTAACTCAATGGCATTACATATCGCAGCTCCACTATTCTTTCCGTTATTTGCCTCTCGCTTGCACACATACTCGGCACGTGAGAGACAAATAGCATAACCGCCAAATCGAATCCCTTTGTGGAGAGACGGATAGGGAGTATTATACACAAGTAACTTACGAAGGTATAATGACTAGTTAAATTGTATTCATAATCAATCTTTGGTTAAAAAGGGGAAATATTTGTACTGTTTAAAATTATATAGGTACCTATGGTAAAATCTCCGAAAATGTAATAAAATACATGCAAATCAAATGGACATAATATCTTTTTCTGTTTACTGGAAAAACGAAAGTAAGACTTGCACTTATTTAATACTAGCAGCGCCCCGCGGTTTCACCCGCATAAGTGTCTGCCAAATTTTATCGAAATCGTTCAGTGGTTTAGGCGTGAAAAGGTAACACACACAGACAGACACAGTTACTTTCTAATTTATAGTGATGGATAGGCCAAGGATTCGTTAACCAAGTACGAGTAAGTATTGATGTTTAAAACTTGAAATTTTGATTAAAAATTCTTTATCGAAAATACTTCAATTTATAGAGAGGGCAGAGGGAATTCAAGTTGGAATATCTTATATCCTAGCTGAAAAGAGCATCACGTCAGGAAAATTTTGATTTCTTACACATACATGTGTAAGAAATCAAAGTGTATGTAAATTTAGGACAATCATCGTTCTTCGGAATGGTTTTATAGCTGCAGCAGGTTGAAATCGCGTACATTGGGTGCTGACTTTATGCTTAAAAATAAAGTAAATAGGTGGTCTCATTGCCATAGGCTATTTTATTTCTGCCAGCAGACTTTCGGGGGATACAGAGACAAAACGGTAGGTACATGTCGGTGTTCAATACCGTGTTAACCCTCTGGTCAGCTAAGATAAAGATCAAGTAAGAAGGTTCAGTTGCAGTAGTGTTCCTCGGTGGTAAGTCGGCACAGCTGGCAGTCGACGCGGCAGCACCAGTGGTAGCGGCAGTGGCATCGCTCGAGCCGGCTGGAGCGCACGCCGCGTCGCCCGCGACCGCAGCACAGCCGGCCGCAACCGCCTGATGCACTGCCCAGAGTCGCGTTACATTGTCTGAAAAAAAAAAAACATTGGTAAGTATACTCACTCTCATAGAGCCGGAAACAGTAGGTTTTTAATTGTGGCTGGAGCTGGTGCCATGGTATGAAGTGCTAAAGAAATCAATGTTCCGTTGAGTAAAAGGCATGTCGCTATACGTCCTGTATAGTTCCATGATTTTCTCTTGCACTAGATTCAACCACGTAAGTACAGTCAACAAAGGAGTTAAGTATACAGGAGCTTCGGATATAGTTGAAGTTTACTAAGAAACCGATGGATGTTCTGGACTGAAATTTAATTTAATAAATGAGCTGTTTGTTTTCTATTAATAAACTAAAATTTTATTCGAGAATATCCATCGGTTTCTTAGTAAACTTCAACAATATCCGACGCTCCTGTACACTTAACTCCTTTGTTGACTGTACATGGCCTCTGGAATTTTGCTAATACAGTATAGGTACGAGCAAAGAAACTGCGAAGAATGACTTCGAACCTCTATATCTAACGTATAAGTATAAAAGCACTAGAATTCTGCCATTAATAGTTTAGCTTTTTGGAAAGTCAGAACTGACCTAAATAAAAAGGGATGTGGCTGAGATAGTTCAGTGAGTTAGATAGGAACATCTTAACAGGCCTTGGGTGCGTTAGAGAAGCCAGCTAAAAGCTCTTACCTGCCGTGTGTCCCAAGCGATCCTGCAGCTGGATCAGGCTCGCAATAGTCCGGACTAGGCGTGACGTATCTCAGCCGTGGCCGTGCGCGCCGCGCGTGTCGTGCGTGCGGGCGCAGCGGGCCGGCGCGCGCGGCCTCGCCCGCCAGCGTCGCCGCCACGCGCGCCAGCGGCGGGAGTGAACGCCAGCACGTGCGCACTGAGCACGAACCCGATACGCCGTGACACGTGCACTTCGTGCGCATGCCTGATGACACCGCCTGGACAACAATCATACATGTAAGTAATTTAAAGAAGTGTCCATGGAGTTTCTTGCGCGTTCTTCCGTATAGGAATCTACTACTCTTTGGAATGGGCAACTGCCTCATCTTTCTGACTGACCGACTCGTATATGGTTTAGTTGAAATAAATAGGTTGAGCCATATAGTTAGCATAGCAGAGAAGGTAACATCAGTTTTACTTCACTAGTACATCCACTATTTAACCACCAGCCACTACTGTGCGTGGATGTGAGGAAATCCTGAAGACCCGGCTGCAGGTAGTCAAGTCTTATCTCAGGGAAAATATATTGAACCCATAATTTACTCAAGAAAACGCAGATGATCTTTACGTAATTCAATAAGTTTGTGGTATTGTTTGTTTGTCTGGCGCTGGTAATCCGAAACTGAAGAAGTCCATCGTTATTTACCTTTCGTCCAAATCGTCCGTTCATCAGGTTAGCTGACGCAATGAGTTCTCGTAGTCGTTCGAGTCGAGTTCGCAAGTCCACTTGAGGATCGAACCTCGGGTCGTCAGCAGCCATTCGGTATTCAATGTTGCGGTATCTGGAGCCTCTATCTTCATATTCGTACCTGGTCAAAAGAGAAATGAAGTGTTATTGTACGGCTTAGTATCACTTTATGAATCAAGTGTGATCAAAGGTCGGATGAAGTCTAATTAAGTTGCGTTTTGCTGGAAAATAGCCCCAGTTACACCCTAGGGTGAAAATGCGTTTCATACACCTCTGCCTTAATCCTTCGGTTTGGTGAGCATCGTGCAAAAACGCTTTCATATACGCTAACCTCGGTCTAGATCTGAACCTTTTCCGTGTTGGTCTTCCTCGTCGCGGTGAGCGGGGCAGACGCTTTCGTCCGCGACGTCCCTTTTTCCTCGTCTTCGGGGCCACGCTAGTGTTAGCTGGCGCCGGCTGGTCATCCACTAAGATGACTATGGGTGGCATCGTTGTTGGCTCCATGGTCGTTGTAGTAGTAGGCAGCTCTGTGGTTGTCGTCTCTATTTCTAGGATATTTTCCACCTTTCCTTCTCGGACGTCTATTTCGTGCGCATCCAGAAACTGCTTCGCAAATCTGAAATACAAAAATCGCAGTTATGTGTCACATAAATATCTAAAATAAAATGATTATGTCATATTTTACTAATCCTGCAGTTTCTTCTAGCATTACATCTAGTAACAAATTACTCGATATTTATACCTTTCCGCCCACTGAAAGTTGTCACCACATCCACCCCACTTGAACCTTGCATGTGGTTCTGCAGGCGTAATCTGCGCTTGCCGCGGCGGCCGAGGAGGCGCGCGGGGCGGAGCGGCGCACGAGCAGGCCGGTAGCGAGCCCGCCGCGCATGCGCGAGCCACCGACCACGTCAGCGCAGCCGCAGACATCGCGTACACGTATGCTTGCTCGCGAGTGCCTGAGGACGTCGAAAACTTGAATTTGGAACTGGAAGTACAGGTTAGTTTTTCTGTGGTAACTAGCAATGTTGGCTACAAACAAACTGGTACTTCTGCTAACCCCTCCAACTAAGATAAATATGCTTGTGCTAGAGTAATGCAAAACGTTAAAAGTGCTATGAATGGGTGCAGAACCAACCCACGACTTCCTGCTCGCTGGTTTCCAAGTAATAATTGCTGTAGATTGTTGCGACATTGCTTATTGAATTATAATGCTGGATAAAGGCATCCCCCAGCAAAATACGTGCATTGATGTGGAGTTGCGGACACCAGCCCGTATTATCTAAAGGCATCTCCCAAGGTCATTTTTGTGCTGTCAAACTATTGCAACGGCAGAATCCCCATTCTGCCGTTGCAATAGTAAATTGCGTTGCAATCTTTGGTATAAGGTCCCCCCCTTATACCAAAGATTGATCTCTGATATCGCCGACTCTGTGAAGGCTGCCCTTCATCAGCTTGTGGTACATTGTTAATGAATTACCTACTTACCACCCGTTGCTTACGGCCAGACGGCCGTGTAATTATGTCAGCAAATCGAAATGTCAGAAGAGCATCATCAGAAACGCGTTGTGGTTGCAAATACAGTTTCTGTTGAACATACCTTCCCCTATCCCTGTTGTGTTATAATATAGCCATTATAGCTTGTTCGACAAAATATATTCTCTTTTGATAATTTGTAACAAAATAGTAAAATATTGCTAGTGATGGGCTCTCCTTTATATTATCGACCTGCTGTCGAACTCTTTCTACGAAGTAACAAGTCTTCAGTAAACCCGCGTTTGTTTTTTGACACCCGCGCGCCGCACGCCGTCCGAAAACTTTCGGACAAGCAGTCGACACTTCGCGACTCTTACAAAGTAAATCTTTTACAACTTTTCTCCAGTCAATTTTATTACTTACCTACCTCGTATAGTAGGTAGTCCGATTTAACATCTGACGATTACTAGAAGTCCAGTATTAATTAATCCAATATTTTGTGCAATCAAAACTGAAGAAATATCAAACGGAGAGAGCAATTACCGACGTTCTGACTATCGTATCAACTTCGATCAAATATTGTTCGAAGCGTATCAATATCACAGACTGACTCAGCTGCATCCGGTTAGACTGGAAGCCGACTTCAACATGGTCCCGAAATGGCTACGCAAATTATGATGATGATCATGGATTCAGATCGAACAGCGCGAATTTCAGATAGCGAAAAACTACATTGTCATGGCCCAAGTTGCATTGACAAGTGGGTAAAAATGACCTCTACTAAGTTGTGTCAAGCTAAATTAAATCGACCGTTATACTACTTTAATCTCGAACCCATATACAAGTCTTGTACCGATAGGCGCTTTCCATCAAGAGAATAGTTTTTAATTACAAACGATATCAGCGCGATAAAGCCCGCACGTCCTTAGCTGAGTTAAACAATGGCATCTGACGGGCTTATCACACAGCACATCGGCAGCGCAGACCGCGCGTGAGTGCACAGCTCACGGTTATCGCTGAATGACGTCCCTACCCCTCCCACTGCTACCCTCACTCGCCACCCCCCGCGCCCTGCACGCTTGATTCATGCGTGTAATTAAATCTTTTGTCCGTCTCGCTGTACCTCGACCCTAAACCCTCACCGCTGATCGCATTGTAAGACGAGCTTTCGATCGTCTTTCTAATTTAACAGACTAAAGATAACTTTCATGGTTTTCAGAAGAAAAGCTTTATCTCGTCAATAAGGATTCGCGAGATTGATTTATATTCTTAACTTTGTACGCTTTCCCGATGAAACTGCCCTCGAGCGCTTAAAGATATTGTTTAATTTGGGAAGTTCTGATTCCTCGGTAGTTGCAGTTTACAGACATAAAGTTTGATGAAGTACTAACAATGTAATTTAATACTTCGAAGCTGAAACTGGGAAAACCAATTAGGTATTAATAATTTCCATCATGTACCTAAGTTATTTATTTCATCTGATTTTGACCCAAAAAGAAATACCTACCGACAGTAGGTACCTCCAGACAGACGATAATATCGATCTCATGATTGTATTAAAAACAATATGTCGAACTGATGACGATGAAGAACTTCAATGCTCAAATCTCCTTTAGGCGTGTATCCATCATTTACATCAACTTATCCAAAACAAATTTAACAGTCTGTAGGTCCCAAAAGTTTATGATACCTTCGAAGTTATCGAGATGTAGATTTTGTCGTCATAACTTTATGCCTCAGCGAGCTGCAATTCAGGACGATAAAATCACCCGAGTTAAGGCTTTATTGGCGTGTTCCGCCTTAGATGACATTGATATTATATCGTTTTGGTAGGGTATGCGAATAACCAGAATTTCATGTTTATTTATTGGTCACCGTAAGCTTTGACAACCGGAAACTAGCTTAGTGTACAGAGTGGCATCCCACATCGACGCGCAAATTGTAACCGACGAAAAATTTCTACGCTAGGAGGTCTAAAATCATGTGCTGAATTCATGGTTACAGTTTGCGTGTCGATGTCCCTGCCACCTTGTGCAGAGGTTGGTTTAATTAGGTGCGCATCACATATCAAACTTTAAAACAGCACAAACTAGGATTCCTTTACAACCTTTACTTTTTGGCTACTTGCCCTGGACCAAACTTTAGATCTTTAATCTCTTACAGTACCCCGCCCCCCCCCCCACATTTAGTTGAGGATTTGTAGAGCTTAATTTGGGACAACGCATTGAATTCAAAACGCGACTTCGCGATGTCGCGGACGATCCTGCGTATGTACCGGTATATTTTTCGCATGTAAAGGAAAACGTCACGGAAACCAGCTCATAACAAATCAAATATTTGTGATGCCGTGACACCGGCGATAGGCAGTAGCTGTCTCGTCGAGCATGTATGACGAATGACATGGTTACATCCAGTGCCAGGAGCTTCAACCGTGATTGTCATGTGATAACTAAATGTTTCTGTTTACTTGTTGTAGTGTAGATCTCTAAAAGTGGACCTTTACTTTGACTTGTAATTTAACTTTCCGTTGTTTCTGATCCGAAATATAACTACATTTTGCCAATTCAGTAACATAAATATGGGAAAAATTAAACAGTAATTATTCATGCGCCTTAGCATCTTTTACGATGCGACCTTATGCAAAATTAGACGGACACCTATCCACCTCGGCTCCTAATGAAAAGTTATTCTTTTTTCATTGCCACAGCGACCGTAGACTTTATTCGCTTCGTAAAACTTTTAATTAAAATGTATCAAGCCGGGAGCACTCTGAAGATTCCTAACGGTTTTGTTTGTAGCCGACAACGTTCCGTGTCAATTAATTTCCTAAAGTGGGCAGACGGACGCCGAAATGGTGACCAAAAACAATGCTCCGTATTTCGCAGTAGTCGACCGTCGGCATCCGGCCCGCACTCGCTGCCAACTACACAATGTCGCCGACCATGCTAAAACTAGAAAAACTTCCCCATTGTTTGTCTTCTTTTCTATTCCTAACTTTTAGATAGTTGTTTTTTTAACGTCTCTCTTGGAACGCTGATTGTAGAGAGGGATGCAAAAAGAGATTGGATAGCGTTAACATCTACGGAAAAGCTTGTTCCCCTGCGAACTTTTATGAAAGGTTCGGCGACGAAAAACATTGCCTGACCGAAATACCTACATATATATGCCTGTGCGTTTATCTCTTTTTCATTTATTAGATCAATATTTACCTACTTACTATGCAGTCGCGTCACGCTATGAGAGCCAACGTGTTGTACCGGCGGCCTACGCCGGCGCTCGTTCAACGAGTTTCGTGCTGGCATAGAGTTATGAAGACATCGCGTGACGTCTTCTGTTATTTAATAAGGTTCCTGCGCCGGTCGTACGATCGGCATCGGAACGATTGCTCTTTACTGTCTGTTCGCTCAGCTCTATTAGGGGGTAATTAACAATAGAGCATTCAAATTAAATTGAAACAATGGTGTAATCTGAAAATTAATTACCCGAGAAGTGATAAATATGTTCATGTGTCATGTAAATAAAAAGAATGGTCGGAGCGGAACGGTACCCGCGCACCGTTGCTGAAAGAAAGGGCGCTGTCGTCACGCCGGCCGCGCTCGCACAATACATCCACGGTGATTTAAAAGACTCGACAAACTTGTCTTCCTTAGGTATCTTACATTAGTGATGGAAGCTGCAGCTTTTTTCTAATAAGTAGTGAAATAGGTTGTCCCAAGGCGTGGAAACAAGAGCACTGAAAATGTAGGGACCGGCACTGTAAATCACGATTCCATAGTATCAGGTGCCGAACTGCTGAGCTCGTAGAAGTAGGAGTTTAAATTAAAAATACATAGGTAAAAGGTACGCACCCGTGAGCAGGTCAGGGGTGAATCTGGGCGCAAGTTCAATGGAGGAGCAGTTCCAGCGCTCGCCGTGGTGCGCAGCCAGGCAGGCGGCGCGGGCCAGGCGCGCCGCGCCCGCCACGTGCGGCATGGCGGAGGGCTGGCGCCGGCACGCGCGCGCCTGCCCGCCCCACAGCCAGCCCGCGCGCCGCGCCTCCCAACATTCGCTCTCCGTCCAGTTGCCTTCGCTCTCATGCAACGCTCTGTATCAAAATAATATTATCGTAACGGGTGTTCTTTATTGCAATTAATATAATTCTTTAAAAAAATATGGGGCGAGGCAATCCTTTTAATTAAAGCATTGATTTATTCGATAAATAAAACATACCAATTTCTCATTTGAAGTGTTTATTTGAAAAACATTTTACCTTTCATGACCTAATTAAAATAATCGATGGCAGTGAGTGGTACGTATAAATATTGGTGCATTTTTAACACTATTTAGTTAGTTTCTTTTCGTGTTCTAAATTGTAAGATGATGATGATCCATCACCACGCCTCGCTGATTCGGGTCTTTGACCACGTTGAAACGCCTCACACATTTCATACAAATAATTTGGTAGAAAATCGGAACCCTCGCCCTCTCTACGCCGTAGCACATGGTACGCTTCGCGTAGCGTTGGTTTTGGTGCAAGACGTAACTCTAGCTCTACGGCAGTAGGGAAATGAGCTGCGAGGGAATAAACTATTTCCAGATCCGATGGCGGTGGCGTTAAATGGCGATAGTTCGATACTTTGTGCAAAAAATATTCTGACATGCTGACTCTCGGGTTTCTGTCATCGTATTTTCCTAGTTTCATGTCGTATAATACTGCCTTTTGTCTGCCAGGGCCCCAGAATTCTTGTTCGAAAGCCATGTAGAATGTTTCTACATCTTTGAACTCATTCCTGAAGCAGCGGGCCCACATGAGCGGTACTCCTTCTAAACATGATATTATGAATGGTAGCTGTTTCTCCTCTGCCATTTTTAATTCGGATATGTAATACTGAATACTTTCTAAGAAATCCATCGGGTGAGTGTCCCCCACGTCGTCGAAATGTGGTCTTTTATTAATGGACGCAATAATCCAATCACTGAGATTTTCCGATGATAAATGTATGCTCGTTTTATGTCTATTCTGTCTATCTTCGTCGAGTTCAACAATTTTCGACCTGTCGTCCTGTCGTGACGCGGATGGTTTATCGAACACATTTTCAGCTTTCCCCAAATTAGGGAGTGACATGTGACTGCGTAGCCTAGACGAAGGCATAGGCAGGCTCTGGTAAACATCTTCTTGGCTGGAAAAACGAACGCCGAAGCCCAATGTTGTGGGTTTGTGGATGGAGCTGCTGTACATGGAACTAGTGTACATAATGTCATCTTTCTTCGGACGTTCTTCTGTTTTCTTTTCTTTTGCAACAGAGGAAGATATCTTGTCAACCATCTCGGATAGATTTGTTACTGAAGATTTAATTTGACGTAAATCAACGAACAAACTCATTGTTAAAGTTCTTAAATTTTTAGTTTGCTAAGTAGGTATATACATTTTCAGGTAGGTATTGAAAAGTGACTTCATGGGCTGAAACAAAAAAAAAACAGGTGTTAAGATACGTATCAGAAAAAAAACGAAAGAAAAAGTGTACAACATAAGTGCATTTCAATAAAGTACTCTAACTAATCTAATTTAAATAAATCTATTTTAGTAAATTTCAAATCTAAAAATAAAACTTATACTCACTGGTTTTGTGTATTCTACTGAACAATAATTCCTATGCACAAATAACGATGTCAGTCACATTTCACCGTTCATTGATGGATTTTTAACTCTATTTGATATTTTGATTGATGATTCTTTTACACGGACGGAGCGATGGTAGAAGTGTGTCCAACATGGGCTATTGTGTACAGACAGCGTAAGTTAACCATGTGAAACGTTGCTGTAATGCTCGTGAGTGGTCCACAATGGAGGGCGATTCGTCACTGTTTGTGCACCATTGCGCCGGCTAATTCAACACGTTGTTGTATGTGCAGGCAGGGCAGCCTAGGGGTACCACCTACATAGATCTACGTCAACATCTAAAAGGTGCAAACAACCTGCTTCAGGGTAACAAACTTATAAAATGTTCGTTCACTCCATATTGCGTCTAAAATAATAATTCCTTTTTTTTAAATAAAAGCCGACATTTATTGTACGATAATTAATGTGCTTGTTTATTACGTGCATAATTTATTAACCAATAGTGAAGCATGTTTGCCTTTCAGCGGTGCGCTGGGCGGAAAAGCGTGCGTAGCAAAGTTCGTAGCAGAAGGAGCTTACGTGCGACGGCGGCGGGCGGGCACTCCGTACTACCCGACTACCGCTGACTACCGAGGGATGCGACAGGCGTACTTGCCGCTTTTTATATACAGCGTACGATACAATAACTGGGTTATCGTAGACGGTATATTAAATTTCATTGACGTTTCGTCGTGCCTGCCAAGGACACGCGTTGCCGATGGTACCGATTCCAATATTAGGGGAACACGCTTTGTTCAAATATCTAGGTTGAATTTGTGACATAGTTGTGAAACTAACTGAATTTGTTGCGCTCGTAAAGTCAGCGGCATTATTCGTACCTAACTTGAATGCTAATCAAGATAATGAAAAAATAAAATTTTGTTCGTTAGGGTGTATTTTATGAAAAACTACTTAATCGATAATATGGGCAAGTAGGTAACTTTTTGCAAAAATATCAAAACGAAATTGAATGCAATGTAATGGCGTATGTGACGACTGTTGGACGGAATAGGGTTGGGGACCGAGGTAATTATGGCTTCAAAGGTATGGTTTGCCGTAAGTTATTACCAAGTATACTGCAAGTTCATTATTGATGCATTAGTTCCGCGACCGGCCGCCGCTCGGTTGCGCATATCTTTGCGACCGAGCGAACAATAAACAACCGGCCGGCCTTCCTTCCATCCTTTTTAGCTTAACACTGGCCCTGCTCGTACGTCCGTGGTGATAAGTATGGAGAATGTATCTTTTGTTTTACACTAAGAGTATGTGAAACTTTTCACATTTTCGTACCTATACTTAGGTACTTTTTTTTCAAGCAAATATTTTACTTACCTTTTCTGCAACAATGTTACATTAGCGAGTACCTATACCTACCTACCAAAACTTGTTTTTGTTTTATTGTGAAGAACTTTAATACTTCACCATCCTCCTGCTCATGCCAATTTATTTGAAGTCAGCGCATCAGCATGTCTTCTTCCACACCTCCTCTATCAGCCATCATCTCGGTTTTTACCCTTTCTTTCTATCCATATCATCTGGCCTTAGTCTTCATGGACATCCCCTACTCCTTTTGTCTATGAAATTAGTAACCCAATGAACTTGTAGTTAATTGCACAGAAAACCTTAATATTTGTAAAAGATCAATCATAGTGACATTAGGGTTTTCGATTGTATTCTATATTATACTTAATAAGATTCTAAATTCCTGCAAAAATTAAACCTTTGCAACGATTTGGTCGAATTTAAATCTAGGAAAAGATCTTGTGTAAGTGTAACTCAAGAATGTTCCTACTGAGTTTCATGAGGTTCTTTTTCGTTCAACTATGACGACTATGATTTATGAGAAACGTTGGCACATTTATGAGCTTTCTTTTGGTGAAATAAATTGTCTTCGTGAGAATTAAACATGGATAGTTAGCATTTTATTATTTCTGAATGATTTTAGGCTGTCTTTACATCAGAGCATTGCTTCATTGTAATTAATAGCTCCTAGAACATTTCTATATTATTCCCTATGCGCTGATTTGTGAATAATACACCATTTTACAAACATGTCGTCATAATTAAAAGCCATTTATGTAACTAAACGTTTTCCTGAAGACAACAACAGAAATCAATCAATGCAAAAATTTAATGTCGCGAAAAAATTACATGATGTAACTTACAACGGTATTAACTAAAAAGTTGTTAAAGAAGGCCGTTTAAGTAATATTTGCTTTGTATCCCTTGGAAAGCCGATATCCGTGTAATGTGGTGGGGGACAGCGCACGCGACGTCACCACTCACGGCAGCTATCATGACGAGCGGCGGGCCACGTCACTCGCCCCGCATGCAACTAACAGTAATAGCTACCAGCCTGCAAACTTGGAAACAGCTACGCAGCACGCATCCGTAGCGCAAGTCGCAACACCAATTGACTCCGGACATCGAGTCACGGGCTCACGGTGCTACGAGCCCAAGCTTCCGTAATCCTACTATTATGGTTAATTCATGTGGAATGTAATTGTTCCGTTGTTGGACTCCGACCGGGAACATTATCGCATTCGTCACGCCGCGCACGTGTACGTTTGATCTAATAAAATAATTCCCGTATCAAATTTTACGCGCCTATCTCGATCTGGTAGACAAAGAACCGTGCAGAGGGGCACAGGGGTTTCGCTTTGTCATAACTGGTCGTCGGCACAAAAGACCACCCAGCATTTTTCGGGTAGATCTCTTTGTGTTGTGCATGTAGATAAAATAGGCCGTCAAGTTACAAAGTAATTTTTCCAATACCGAAAAGGGTCACATGTCTACGCAATAACAGGACTATAGTGTGTTATTAAAAATGGTTAATGTTACAATGAGCATGTATTTGAATTAAATAAAAGGGTAGACAAACCCTAAATCTGCATAAGTACAACGTTTTCTAATTTCCTGCTTATATTTGATTTGTTTTCTCTAGGCTAGACCCAAACTTTAAACGACAGCCACTTATTATTGTACAAACTAGATACTAACATTTTAGAAGCCCTTGTAAGCCCTCGTTGTATCAAACTCAAAAACAACGGTGCCCAAGCCCAAACAAACAGTGCCAATTCATTTAATGAAATATAAAAACACCATTGAATTTTTGCACAGTTTACGCAGTCTGGTAGGTACTTTTAAAATTGTAAAAAAAAACATTTTAAAACATCGTCTAAAACCCGCGATGAAGCAAAAAACCCGTTTGGGGCGCAATACAGCTGACGCGGCTGCAGCGGCGCGTCGCTGATTCCGCTTTAATGATGATTAAATGCTGTATGATTGTCGTGGCGTGTGTAGCCGCCCCTGCGGCCACCGGGCCTGCATCGTAGCGCAAGGGAAGTTTAAAGGAACGAACTTCTAAATGCGAATTTAACTACCGCTACATACTTAATTATTGCAGGAACAACGAAAGCTCCTAAAAAGCATTGAACTGTTGGAAGCCAAATGCTTCGAAATGTATCTAATTCCTACGTAATATTTTGAAAACACATCCCAGCAATTTACATTATTACTAAGCTCATTTATGATCCAATCATTCTGTACATGGTTACGGTAGATTCCATTTATTCCTCGGTTCCCCCTTACGAACTTTAAATGGCATTTGCTACGGCAATACACGCAACAAATTGTGGAATTGTCAAATCATTTCCCAGCCCACATCCACTACGGAAACCTACACGAGTCAACAATTCATTTAATCAACAATTTTTTTTTTTTTTCAAACAACTTCAAGTACAGGTCAACTTAAATACTACGTCATGACCGACGGATAGGAATAGCATAGTGGACAGTGGAGCAAACCCAGTTCCGTGCTAGGAATTAACCTGTGTTACGGACACTAGGGCCGCCCCATCATCTCACTAGAGACATTACCACAAACGTCCGTAGTAAAAAAAAATATTGAATTACTGGATTCCCAATCTAGGCATGCCTGTATATAGGGAATCCATATAAAATTAGGTACATAGGTAATGTAAGCGAAAGATCACAATTTGTTATAATCACTTACAAGGAGGAAAGCCAGCCTTCCTCCCAGTCTCTGTTAACTGCTGCTTCGCTCCATTACACACGGGACAATGATACCCTAATTATGAACCATTTGACACACGCACTCACATAGAAAGTGCCTAGTAATAACTATCCGTAATCAAGATGTACAATTTCCATTTGGTGAATGTGCACTTAAAAATGAAAATTTGCAAAATTTATATTCATATGAAATGCGTTCGAGAATAGTAATAGCACATTAATATGAGGGATATCACAAACGTTATAAATGGATATTGTGCGGGAATATCAGTGTAATTAGGTATGTAGTTTTCAACGAGTTTATATGCCATGCACGTGTCAGAGAAAGCCAATAGATTTAAATATAGGTAAGTGGCCATCAAGAAGGAAGCCGGAATAATTGAAACAAATGCAGGGATTACTCAACAAATTGTCCAATACAAGGGCTATTTATCTAAGTCACCGAGCTGAAACGAACAATTGTTGTTTTATTGGTATGACACTGTGGTGCACTTACAAAAATAATGCAACAACAAAGACGCATACGCGGCTTCTTAATGATTTAAATATGACGTAATCTTGTTCAATGCTGCAAAAACTTTTAATTCGTTTTTCCCCAGGAAGCAAGGGGATAAGGGATAAAATTATAACCGTTCAAATTCTCGGCATAAGTAATTGAAACGTTATGAAAAAGAGACAACAATAAATTAATAAGTACGTATTTTTCGATGGTGTTGGATACTAGTAGATTATTCACTAAGGAAATAAAGCGGTGTCTTAATGTCGCGGGCGCTAATGGCGGATTTTAGAGGACAAATACAGACTGTATAATCTATGGAGGACAACAAAGGTCTTGAAATAATTTTTTACCATTGGTGTGGGGCATTGATGTGGGGTATCAAAATAAAGGGCTTGAGGAGAAGATTCCAAAAAATCACTTTTCAAGCAGTCTGATGCAGATGGCGGCATCAAATCTGAGATTGAACTACAATAACATAGCTACCTACTGCCTGTCGGGTTTTTTATTTTTTCATTCTAGTCTCATGCATTTTCATCAAAAACACAATGAACAATATCGGCAATGGAGCGTCAGCCCAAACGCAACATTCTACCCCCGCGGGATATACGCGCCACAGCAACCGATAATTTTTTTCGTCGACAGCGACTAAAACTTATGAAGTGAGACTCTTTGGACTCTTTGGACGTCATTAATAGAAAATAATATGTTTTGACGTGACAACGTCTTAAATTAGGTTGCGACTGGGAGTCACTTATGAAAAAGTGTAACGCTCGGTAACGTTACGATGAGTCACCGAACGAGAGAGAGGCCCGCCGAATGCCTTGCGTCTCTCTCCCACTCAACTATGATCGGATGATCGGTCGTTGTCACGTAAAATCTTCGCCCGTAAAACCGACTTTACAGGCAACCATTTTTTTTTTAACCTTTCCATGCGATTTTCTCAGTTGACGTTCCAAATTCAAATCAGATTAATGATATATCTCGGAAAAGAGATATAAATTAAGGGTTGTGCCTCAACTGCCGCTTAATAGCCAAACATGTGTTATTTCGAGACGTGTTTCGACACTCATTCAGAAACTGCAGCTGCGTTATTTTAGATGTTAACACGAGGATGTGGTTGTGTGGAAGTAAAAAACTAAAAAACATCAGTCAATAAATCTTGTGGACTAATCCTGCAAGAGAAATGAAGCAGATTATCACAAGTGTTTTTTGCAAGTTGTGGGAGGGAATGGAGTGCCGAGACGTGCCTTATCTTTATAGAGAAAAAGCTTGTGGCACGCTGGACAAAACGACATATTAAAATGTGATAGCCCCGTACTTATATGCGAGTTTTCAACAGAATTATTTTGTTGCCAGATTGTATCGTTTTATTTTTCAGTTTTTTTTTATGCGCTGGCACTGTGCTGAGAGCGTTTTGTTTTATTGCACATGTTACACACGTACAAGTGTACCTAGGTATCTAAATAAGCATGCACTTAAATATATTTTTTGTTTTTATTTAAAATAATTAAGTAAACACGCTTTGCATAAGAGTTCTTTGATTACAGGGAGCACGTGGCGACTGCGACAAGTAAACGCGGATAATCGCATAAAGTGAGCTTTTGTCGACGGGCGCGTTGGGCGGGCGGAGCGCACCGCGCGGGAAGTACGCGCGTGAGTCAACGCCGCCAGCCAGACAGCGTGCCGCCCCCTCTCCCCCCTTCACCCTGCTGCCACCTTGCTCAGCTATGAGCGCTAATTACTGGTATTGCCACCTCTTACCTACGACTGACTTACATTTTCTTTGTCGTTGCTTGTTTCATTTGTTGTAATTGGTAAGCAGTGTGCAGTTTTTTATTTAACCGACGAAAAAACGGAGGAGGTTCTCAAGTCGATGCGTGTATACTTATTTTTTTTTTTTATGTATGACCACGCAAAGCTTTTTACAGAGTAGTCCGATTTTGATATTTTTTTTTTTCGTTTGAAAGGGTATACTCTCCTATAGGCGAACTTATAGCGATTTGGGTATTTTTTAAAGTAACTTGAGCATTTGGTCTTGGAAATCATCATTTGGTAAAGTGAGCTGATGATGAAGACCACAGATGGCCTTCGGAACATCTCAATGATATAAATATTTCACAGGTTGCGATTCGATTACTTTAATATGGTTGCTAAGCAATTTATGCACGTCACAATGCGAATGGTGAAGTGGAGCTGATGGTGGAATACCAGGAGAACTCCTCAACAATTAACGTCCCTGCATCGGGACAAGCAATATTTTGTAAAAGGCGATGAGCAAGTTGACACTATGCCATTGTAACTTAGATAGATTATAAGCAGACCCACTAAAAAGCCAAAAATAAAAACTTTTTAACAAAAAAATTAAACCGCCGAAAAAACTGAAAAGCCAAAAATAAAACTTAAACCTTTTTATTTAACCTTAATAACTAAGTTCTTAAACTAATGTAAGTATACCTAAGTAATTTTGACGCCAAACAAGCAAATTAGGTAATTAATTACGTAAAGCGTAGCGCGGCGCGGCAGCGGGCCGATAACAAGATTTTGTAAGAAAGAAAATGCTGTAAGTACTACCAAGTAGATACCAACAATATCAACCGAATTCCGAATCAACGGTATAACATTTTCAACGTAGGATTAATCTACGTTGAAAATATTATACCATATCGGATACAATTGATTAATGAAGCATACATCAAAAAGGTTGCCGTCGATACGGCCGAACAAGAAATGTGTGACAAAAATAAAAGGCGAACAAATACGGCGGTGAGGATGTCGGTAATTTATGAATTTGTCAGGACAAACTGAACATCGTCGTCGGTGTAAATAAAGAGCACCGCGGCGTGGATAAATTTGTGTCAGATCAAATGAATCGTGCACACGACGATTTGTTGCACTTATTGCCTTGTTGCCCGCTCCACCCTCGAGCGACCAACAAAAACAATCCTTCTAGATGTTGAAGAATTAAGTCGTTTGTTCTCCGCTAAGATAAATTGGAGAGCTTCCATGTACCACTCAATAGTACAGATGAATAAAATCTATTTCTAAACGATCAAAGTCTGCGCGCCCTCCGGTGTCTGAAGTTGCGTTTACTTAATATGTACCTACCTACCCGTTAATATTATGAAGCAACATTATTGCTACAGTATAAGCACTAGCTAATTTTGTAGCGCTACCCATTCGCCTACAAGTTGTGAACTCGAGTAGCAGCACAAAGTTGGCCCCTGCGAAGCCCTTCACATTTTGGCTAGTACCGTGTAAGTAAGTACCTACAGTGTACTAACTTTGTGCTCCCAGCCTTTGTAGGCTTTCGAGAAAGTTGACAAATTTGGTTTGATGAAGTAGGTAAGTAGGTACCTACCTAAGTTTGTTTGAAATTATTTAATATTATCAAGTCCTCATACTTAAAACCCACAGAAACGCTCTATCTTGAAAAAATCAGTAAGCTTCATTTTGATCAATTAGTTAAGTTGTTAGAAATGTCACAGATTTATTGCCTTTCAATCAAGGTATTAGTCGATGACATAAATCGTTTTTTAATGTGGAGAATAAAATTGGTAGAAACGTGTGTCCAGCACAGTGCAATAAAATAAATCTTGTACTAAGTGGCTCATATTTTACCTTCGTCCGCTCTCGGCAGGCATACGTCGGCCACCTACATACGTTACGCTGCAGGGGGAATTCAATAAAAATCACAATCGTAAAAACTAAGACGGCAGCCATATAAAAATACCTAAGAAAGCATTAAGAGCCGTCCCCTATAATAATAGGTCCCGCCAGATGCACGGGACGGCCGCCTGGAAAAGTCACAGCGGGAACTCGAGCGAAGGAAATTATTTTTTTCGGTCTGCCACACACGGCCCTTGCTAACTCAGCGAAAACTGAGACCGCTCCTCTCACCGGAATCACTTACACGAGGACATTTGACTGTAAAACTTTGGATATGAAAGTAATGTGTAATATAAAAGTATATTACGTGAACGTTGGAATGTCCCCGGAAATATTCAATATTGCTACGTGACTTCAAATGAACAAATTAGGAGAAGTCTTTTGCTGGGCTTGCGGCTTTTGAAATTACTAAATAATTTTAAGTTCGGTACTATGTCTACACGACCCGGATATGAGTTTTTTAATAATAAAGTGTTTGCTTCGCTATGATGGAACCAATGATTTCTTAAAACTACAACTTATCAGTTCTTATAACTTTAAGAAAGACTTCTACTTGCCTACTGACCAATCTCAATGATTCATGCTTACCATAATATCCTAGTCTTACTAAGTACTTTTGTTTATTTATAAATTAACTTGCCAATCCTAGAATTCAGTGGTAACCTACTTGTAAATAGTGTTTCAAAATAAGCGAAAATTCTAACAAACTATTAATTAGCATCAAGAAGAGGTATTTTAGCACTCAAGCTTTTGCAAAGTGAACTATTATTGAAAGCTTTCTGCGTTCTTTAAGACTGGAGCAGCCAAAGCAAGTATTAACAACCCAAGATTATCAGCATAATAATAAAATTAATGAGCCTTTTATTATATGTATAGAACATTGTAACTTTATATCAAGACAAACAAAGGGCCCAGAACTAGTCCCTGTGGTACTCCATAGTGGTAAAGGTTTTACCATTTGGAATAGAGCTAACTTTGCCTGCGTCTACACTGCTTAAGAGGTTATATTTTATTCTAAATGATCCGGCTATGCCTATCTATATCCAACTTGACAATTTAGCTAAGCAAAAGGGAACGACACTGTTTCATATGTCTTAGTCAAGTCGAATATGTAACAACGCAGAAGCGCTTTAGTTTATAGTGGCCATACAAATATTTTTGAACATATTAAATTTGTACAAACTACAAATAATTACCCCATAAACATTATTTACATCGTACAACTAATTTTATAAGCTAATAGCAATTATCGCGATGACATTTTCGGTGTAAGATAACTCTAGCTTATTACGAGCCAAAACATTAAAGTATGTACCTACCTAAATTAATAAAATTCATCTTCATTTCATACGTATCAAGTTTTACGAGGCGCCAGAGGACATTAACTTAGCAATTAACATAAACACGAGCACCCGTAATATTGAAATAATTAGGTACTTAGAGCTTTGCCGAAAATCGTGTTCGTAGCAAAGCTCACATTTCCCGGGATATTACCGGGTGTAATCTCGGGGGCGAATAATTGCGGGTTGCAACTGAACAACGGTGCTCATTAGTGCAATGTTCAATTAGGGAGCGTCGATGGACGGGGAGCCGACCCGTTACAACCGCTTTAAATCCTGTGGATGTTTCAAATGGTACAATAACAATGTTATTTCGTACCGTTTTGTGCTGTTGTGATGGCTGTATTGATTAATTCGCTTTAAGCATTCGTTAATTATGTGGAACTCGTAATGGTTTGGCCTTTGTTGTTTGACTCACGTAAATAATGATGTTAATCTGTATTGCCTTTATATTTGTACGTTAATCCGTTACAATAAGTTTTAATCTACGGCGCTTACCTCGTTTTTCAGTGTGTATCGCAACATTAATTAATAAGTTCATTAAAATTACTGGCATATAAACCTCAAATATTTATACGTTGTAATTAATAATAAAGTACGTTCTTGTTTACCGAAATTCGACCGTAATCGCTCTTGTTTACCGATGCCTGCCTACATGGGCTTTTGCTTATGTTATGCACAGTCACGAGCATAAGTAGGTATACACTTGGCTTTATTCAAAGACGATTATCTCCTTTAGTTTTGAATGAAATTTAATGTTATTACGAACAAAGTATTTTTTTTTTAGGTTTGTGTAAAGTGTCGTATTTCAACGTTTCATTCGTTATTTCACGAAAAAGTCGCAATTGAAAGTGGCCAATGTGTTGACATATTAGTGCTCGTGAATACACTTATGCGGCCACTAGGTACTCACTTTTTATGTATACTTACAGGTATTTTTGAACCTAGGTAGTAGGTATATAGCGAATGAAGCAATGGAACTCACAATGGTCCACTGAAGGACTAAGTGTGGAAACCAAACCCATAACATAAAACATAGCAATGGAACTCGTAGAAATGTGATCAACATTTGGTCATGCTCGAATAAAGCGTTGGGAGGACCTCAGCTAATGAGCATTTTCGATTCTTTATCCAGAGATTAACAAATCGGAGTTCTGCTAATTTCATTTTTGGACTGTCAAAGAATCATGATATGTGCTGTTATTGACGAAATGAAACCTGCTTACCCTGTAGTAAGCTTAAACAACTATATAACGATATTATACCTAGAATAACGCGATTAAGGATTAGGTGATTTCCTAAACTGACTGCTAATGTAAGTGCATTTTATAGACGAAAACTTACCTTAGCCTAAAATGTCGATCTGTTAAGTACCTATAGCCGTTATCTTTTTCAGCACCGAACAGAAGGAAAATAAAAACAGGCATCTTACAATAGTCTGCGCCAAACGCGGCACAATTCTTTAAATCAGCGGTGTCCCTCACAGTATGCCCGGTGGCAAGAGTTACTTCCTTCACCCTCCTACTATCCATCACCGAGTGAGCATCTTACCGAAAGTTGTAACCTCCCCCCTGGTTCGCTTAGAAATCACTAACGACTCCCAGTCCAAGTATGAATATGCAATACTATTCTGATAAGGTCTATGTAGACAAATCGGCTAATGGGTGCAGTTGTGGCGGTGACTGGTGAGCACTCATCAAAGCATTTATTTCAAATAAACCAATTAGACACATTTGAATTGCCAAAGAGTCGGTCAGATAAAAAGATGAAGCTAGTTGCCCATTCCAAAGTATAGTATGTTCCAATGGAGAAGAACGGGCCCACGGACACTCTTTTAAATCAAAATATTGGTAACAAAATTCATGTTGAAACTATTCATTTGAGAAGAAGCGCACGTTAAAAGCGTCCAGATTAAAAAAAAACAATAATTAAAATAAGCTGTGGCAGCTAAGAGATGACCAGTCCCAACTGACGGCGTCCGTTCACGAACATGAAAACAAACTATGAGGTCTCACCTGCTGTCCAGTCTCTTGTGGTTATGTCCCAACATCTGCAACCTAAACGATTTCTGCGCTGCCACTAACAACGCAGTAGAAATGGAAAAGTTTTGGTCCGATACAAATTAAAACTATCGACACGAAGAAAACAAGAATCAAAAATTAACTAATAAAGGAAAAGGGCTGCTATTGCAGGTCTGCTAGAAAAACTAGAAAACGTAGTATGTTACAGAAATTTACACGACTCTGGGGACATGTGGGATGTCGACTCGGAAACCATAGTGGTGACAGTTCTGTGGTCTGGGTGGTCAGAACTCTTGCTCTGACTACCTGAAAGGCTCTTATTAGGGAGTTGGATGAAGAGAACGCGGTACCTACTCTTGAACACTAAAATGTTGTTCTTGTTCGTGACGGTACAGTCACGAGCACTAATATGTCAACACTTGGCAACTTACAATTTCGATTTTTTCGTGAAATAACGAATGCAACGTTGAATACGACACTTTACACAGAGCTATGGGTTCGAAAGTATTTTGTTCGTAATAACATAAAATTTCATTCGAAACTAAAGGAGAAAATCGTCTTTGAATAAAGCCAAGTGTATACATACTTTTGCTCGTGACTGTACAAAGGAGGAAGCGCCGATCGCGAACGAATAAGAACCGCTGTGACAAAGCTCATATGGAGCCCGCAATTAGCTTTCACGCCGCAAAGCCGAACACACCGGTGTATATCTCCCGCCTGCACTACACCACTAAGATGCAGGACATCGTGAAGAACGTGGGCCAGAAGACTTCAGTAACTGCATGCTGCTTGTAAGGTACACGCCGAGGGTGCAGTTACTAGTCGCACCGCAACGTCAACTTCAAGGCATTCGCGGTGCGAGTTGCGATTTGTTATCTACTCGTCGTCATGAAAGAAGACTTTCGGCAGCAGGACGGGATGTTCCGTCGCTTCCGCGGACAAGTATGACAGGACAGCACAAGGACAAGTTAGTGCAAAGTGCTATTAACATAGTTTTAAGCTATATTTATTAACACAAGTTTTGTTTTATACTTTACTAGCTTCTGCCCGCGACTTCGTCCGCGTAAAATTTATTGTTTCCCCGACCCACCGCATCGCATGACCTGCCCGCGTTATCACTTCGCTTAGCGTTTTTCTGATTTTTTATCTTTTTGACCGGCTCCTCAGAGTCATAGCGTGATCTTAAATAGCCTTATGGATTTCCTCAAAAATTGGGCTATCAAATGCAAAAACATTTTTTCAAATCCGACCGGTAGTTCCAGAGATTAGCGAAACAAAGTCTTCAGCTTTAAATATGTTTTTTATGATTATTTAAGGAGGTTTCACTATCCCTGGACGGGGCTCCGCCGGAATCCCGTCCTTTTCCGGTGAGCCATATTTTACGCATGTCCTTTATTTCACTGGCTAGAAACAATATAAAATTATCCGAGCAAGCAAGTTTACGACTGTTAGAAATAAAGTACTTCGCTACTTTTAAAGATCATAATGTCATAAAGTTTAAAAACAAAATAATAAATTATTTCGCGCTAATGCAGACAGCAAAGAAAACGCGGACAAAAAGAGACTCTATGATTATTATTTTTGAAGGGTTTCGAAGTATTAGGTAGTAATCAGTAGATTAATACCTAATACCTACTTAGTTCTAAATAATTAAGTAGGTACCTACTTGCGAACATCGCTAAGTATTTGTTTTCAGGGAAAGATTCCATTAGAAATTATTGTGTCGTCATTATTTTCAGAGCCGACTTTTTATTTTCACCTAGCATCGAATTTTGTTCGATGCAACTCATAACTTATAATAATGATAGCCGTAAATAAATTCACGCAAACGCGAACGCTTAACGAATAAAAATATACTTTATAAGATTTATCTTGTTTAACCCGAATAGTTTTCTAATACGCGATAAAGTAAACAAAAAATGTAAAATCAAACAATACTTACAGCCATCGTATCGCCTTAGTAGACTTCGGCAAAAACACAAAGAACAAAATGAACGCAATATAAGAACGCATCACAAAATAATATCGATCACTGCATTACATGAACATGTCAGTATATCTTTTTAATAAAAAAAGTAACAAAAGTGTGCGAAATATTTTGGCGGGAAAACGTCGTGTGTCGCGGTGCCCGAAAGGCAGCGAGTGCGGGATGAGCGCTCTCTAGCTGCGACTGCGACAGAATGCACGACTGCGACCACCTCTACCACTCTCGGCCAGTGGTCAGGCAGACAAAACGCGCCGCCGCCGCAACTAGCAAGAATCGCCAAAGATTAAACTGCTAGTCCTAGATGGGGCATTTGTAATAATTATAATAGAGTTTATTAAAGTTCGGCTAGGATTATACTCCAAAAAATATGCACAAAGACAAAAAAAAAAATAGCAAAAGTCTTCAATTTCTGTTGTAAAGTTTCCATTTTGCACTTTCGATACTTTTGTTAGCGGTCAATATGGTTATCTTCTCACCTTGTGGGTTATACTTATAATATATAACGGGCACATGTTCGTCTATTTGTTGGCGACCTCTATCTTTAGTCATTTGAATAAATTTAAGCTATAGTAACTTAGATTTAAGGGTTAATTTTATTTTAATTTCTAAAAACTGTCCTTCAGAAACCTAAATGTGTAGTAGCCCGCGACTCCACGTACCGAAGCATTCTATTGAGTCTATTTCGTCCTAAAATCATCCTCATAACTCACATATTCAGTACTCTATGAGAGCCGGTTCTCATAGGCACAAATATGCGACCGGTTCACATTCCCCTGACAGTGGCGCGCGGCGAATCGGGCGGGCGGGCGAACACGCGCTCCCCACGCAAGCGGTACAACCCACTTATCAATTCAGTCGAGTGGGCATTCATTCATTGTGAAGCATTGTGCCTATTATGCGCGGATTCGGTGCTTATTTACCCGTTCACATGCTACTAGAGTAGTTGTCAGGCACTATCTCTTGAAGCCCTTATATTTCTTTTTAGGGTTTCGTACCAAAATGGTAAAAACGGAACCCTTATGGTGAGACTATGTCTGTCTGTCTGTCACAGATGGATATCTCAAGAACTATTAATGCTATCAAGTTTACAACATTTTAGATGACGTTTGCCCAACTATTTTGCAAATAAGAAAGAAATAAAAATATATGTATATTTTTTGCAACAGGGACTGAAACGTCTGAAAAATTCGAAGTGGGCTGCTAGGGCATGTGGGGTATCATATAAAAAGAGCGCAGTTTGCACATTCTCAAACATCTTTTCTATATTTTTTAGGCCGCATAGTTTTCGACTTTTGATGAAAAAATAAATCCCCCCCCCTTATCTCCGAAGTTTGCAAAGAGAAAAATCTGAAATTATTCTATGTGATAGAAGTTTATGTAAAGATTACAGGAAAAATAAAACGAAGTCTCTAAATAATCTCTCTCTCTCACTTTTTCAGAAATCATCAACAAAAATTACATTAGTTTCACTATCGGTCAAGAGATAGCGCTGACATAAATCTACACCGCAGTGCAGTGTTAAAATACTTCGATGAATATAGGCCTCGCCGATGAAAATTTAAAAACATGATGGTACGGAACCCTCGCGGCCTCGGTGCGCGAGTCCGACTCGCTCTTGCCCGGTTTTTTTTTTCAAATAACTATCTTCTGCTTGGAAGGAATGGCTTCGCTTACGTTTCTGGCTTTAGCTATGGATGAAACCCTAATAAAACATACCTCTTGGTACATTAACCAGAATGTTCAAGCGAGATTCCTATCTAATTTCGTCTCGTAACTTTTACGTATTCTACTTCTACCTCAGAAAATTCGTAGATGCGAGCAGTCTGAAAGAATTATTTGGATAGCAGTAGCCTTTTTCGGCAAATCTCATATCAAACTAATATTATAAAGGCGAAAGTTTGTGAGTGAGTGTGTGTTTATATGTTTGTTACTTCTTCAATTTTGATAAAATTTTGTATGGAGGTAGCTGACACCCTGGATTAACATATAGGCTACTTTTTTTACTTTTTATCCCGATATTCCCACGGGATCGACGTTTACGCGGGTGAAACCGCGGGGCGCAGCAAATTTTTACATACTTAAAACTAAACAAACTAACCAACTTGGGTAAAGAAAGAATTTTAAATATGAGACTTTCACTTATACTTTCAAAATATTTTCTCTCAAGATTTAGCTGATGAAACATGGGTAACTTACCAAAGCTTTATTTACAAGTAAATAAAGGATTTCTGGTCTTTAAAGAATTAAACATACGTGATTAGGTGTACCTCAAGGATCAATCCTATGTCCCGTGTTGTACATTATCATGACCATCCCAAAAACACCTGAATATACCCTAAAATATACTAAGAAGAAAGAATAAGAAGAAGAAAGAAAGAATAAGAATTATATATATTATATATATAATTCTTACCAAACCAAACCTGACTTGGAAGTCAGGTTTAAAAGTAGCAACAGGGGAAAGAGAGTAATGTTTTACCTTGAGTGAAAAAATGTTGCAAGAATAGATACATCATGTCTTCTTGTCTAAGGTAGGCCAGCAGCAATGCAGGCCTTCTTTTTACCCTACATAATTTTTAATGTTTCCATTAGAACAGAACTCTACTATATAGGAATAAACTCTAAATCAATTGAAAGTACTGTTTTTTTAATTCATATCATATTATATTTTGTATCAGCTATTTTTACATACATAGAATAAAAATCGAAATAATATACACAAATAAAATACAACATTTAAAATAGTGGTGTTATGCGCTATTTTAAATTATGATACATTGGGCACCCAAAATAAGTCTTAGGTATATGCACTAAAGTAAATAACATCAATTGACAATCCATATTATGTTATTGTAATTGTAAATATACCATTTACTCCTAAAACTATTTAACCAAAGTATTCATAGTAAGGCTACGACGTACGAATTAAATTCAAATTCAAAAATGTCACCAAATATAATTATAAACTTAATCACTTGGGGACCAAACTTGTGGACTTAGAGTTCTTAAACACGCACATTAATATTATATAAATAGTTCATACGGGGATTGTTTCTGTCAGATAACGATTACACAATTCATCAAAGCCTAGCTACTGAAACAGAAAAAAGTTCATCTTACTTCTAAATCCATTTAGTCCCCACTCTGATATTGTCACGGAAACTGTTAGCAAAACATAGTTCACTGATTCTTCTTGCCAGCGTATTGCTTGATGATGGCCACGCTGTAGGTGCGCGGGAGTGTGGGTCAGGCGAGATGGGACAGGTCGTCCAGCTCCGGCGGAGGAGGAGCCGCGCCAGTGCGCGCGAACACAGGCTTCGCCACCACCGACACGGGAGCCTACGTGTAAGAACACACAGTCAGACATATACCAACAAATTGTGTAACTAAGGCCCTGCGCAGACGGCACACTTTTTGTGCGATCGAGTCTGCGGCGCACAAAAAGTCTGCATGGCGCGCAAAGAGTCGGTCGCGGATTTTTCACAGACTCAACGCACACGACGCACATCTACGATCATTTTGTCGGCAGAGCTGTAGGGACGTAGACGCTATGGAAATCGTGCAGAGATCGCGAAGTATTATTTTGTACATGAAGTACAGAAAAAGAAGAAGAAATAGAGAATTTTGGGTACATCCTATACTTTCGGAAAAATTACTGAAGGGACAGTTCCATACTAAACATTCAATTCTGAAACAACATCGACCTCTGGCGCCATGATAATAGATCGCGTGCGTTACGTCCACCCCTAGCAAATGCAGATTGCCGACTAAAGTGTGCGCCGTCTGCGTTAGCGCGCGTTGAAGCAAACGTTCAATTTTTTTCACACACTTTCTGTGCGGAGCGGCGCGCCGCGGCGCGGTGCGGTCTGCCCGAATTACACGGATTTTTTGTGCGCCGGACTTTTTGCGCGTCGTGTGCGTTACTGAATATAATTGCATAGGTTCTATTTTCACAGACTAAAAAGTGCGTCACGGATAGTCTGTCGTCTGCGCAGGGCCTTATAAACATCTAAGCAGTTTTCTAGTGTCTTCAAAGTTTAATAAACAGTGTTTTTTTTCTGGTACTCTTTTTAACGAAACTTTAGGACATCACAGAAATATGGCTTTAGGTAACACAGTTGTGGTGGTGCTCATTTAAATGTCAGCCAGTGAACACAAATTACGACGACACAACATTAAACTAATAATATCTGTCTGCATTAGGACATACGACAGTGGCGCCATTCGTTCTACAGTTGTCAACTCTAATAATTTATTTTCCAGTTTTAAAAAGTCTGAGATGCTTCATTTAATCAGGTCCCAAAATAAACTCCCAAATAAAGAATATTTATCGTAATTTAGTATTTAATAGTAATACTATTTGGATTGTGGTTGGAAGTTTTTTTTGCGTTGGAATTCATTTTAGTATATATTTGTATAGTGATTCTAATACAACTACTGATGTTGTTGATGTTTCTAATAAAAATGGCAGACTTTTTTTAAAATTGTTATAGTATCACTTCTATGTAATCAATTAATACACAGATGATCTAAACCTTAGCACCAACAACAACGTTAGTCGTAACATATACACAGCGTGTTTTGCATGCTCCTAAAGGGAGACACGTTCCGTCTATTCTTCATACAAATGATATTCCGAAAAATAATCTCAAATTTACATTTGATCGTTTTACTTAAATGTCCTTCCGATACGAAAGGGAAATTTTATTCATTTATAGTTGTGAAAGCAAAAACGAATCAATAAAATAAATTTAAGTTTAGATTTTGACGCCATTTTCTCGCCATTCTATTATGTTAAATCGGAAAGAAAAATTTAGTTTTACTGTAATAATAAAATATATTACAGTACTGTATTATTCCAAATTTGATTGATTGATTGTCTGAAAGTTTAAGAAATATTATTTAGTATGAAGCAAAGAATCGTGTCACCCAAAGGTATCGTAAATACAGACTTTACCAGGTGTCTCCACGACTAGGATGTTGATGGCAAAAAAAGAAGAAAACAAAATTTTGTTAGCACTAAATGTCAACAAAAATATATTTCAGGGGGTATCTGTTTTCACTTGGTCACAACTAAATATATTTTTGTCGTTTGGCATTTACATTCGGTTGTCTAAAAACATCCCCAAATTCCCCAAATCCTCAAATTCTGTCACTCAAAATTCATCCGTATCGAAATGGGACATGAGAAATGAGATATTTTAACGATTTAAGGCAAAAGCGCCAGGATAGCCCGATTCAAATTTTCTTACGTTTTTTGCAATTTGCTGGTCAGTATTAAGTTGTACGTTGATTAAAATATGATTCGCGGTCGTAACAAATATGTATTTACAGAATTATAATCATTAAAGTCATCAACACAACTCTCTAAGACCATGTAATCCCCAAGAATGACTATTTCATGAAATCTTGACATTTGGGGATTATACTAACATAACAAGTTGTATTACTGATTGTAATGATTATAATTCTGTAAATACGTATTTGTTACGACCGCGAATCATATTTTAATCAACGTACAACTTAATACTGACCAGCAAATTGCAAAAAACGTAAGAAAATTTGAATTTCTCGGGCCACCTTAGCGCTTCCCCCTTAACAGTGCCTGTAGAGGTAATTTTCAATATACCCGGAAAAATGCTAGGACGATTGCATTATTCTGCACAACAGCGGAACATAGCGGTACAACGCCAAGAAACTGGTAATCCGCTTTTCACAAAAAAAAAAAAAGACTTAAATATAGGTTGACAACGTAATATTAGATATAAATGAAGCCAATCACAATAATAACACAGTTGTTAGTTAGCACCAGCACAAGAATATTGGAGGTGTGTGCTTAAATGTTTGTCCACTGTACAGACTTATGCCTTCTAAGTTGCTTGTAATTTTGTCATGTGGCAAGTAAATTAGTTCCCAAATGTGTGATAAAAATAATAATCTACAAAAAAAACTGCTTACAGGGTTTATAGCTTAAAGATTTAAGCATCAGGATCAGAGTTTTCAAGAGGCTTTTTAACTTCAGTCCTTTCTAAATTTATCATGGACACCACTATTATTCTGGACTTAATGGTCTAAAACCACCAAAACGCTGTGACGTTTCTTTAAAAGGGCTTATTCTGCAGTAGGACAATACAACATATTTGAACTCTTTGTCATTCATACGTTAAGACACAACACTATATCAGGTCGGTATCGTTATCACATTAAAATAGACGCCACTTGACGAAATACGAGTATAAAGGGAAGTTTTATTTTAAGGGACCACAGTAGTGTTTAGGCGGGCAACAGCCGATCTATTCTGTAAATCTCACCGTGAGAACTAAGGTGAAATGAGCATGAAATAAGCTGTCAATCCTTAGCTTAGGTGAAATGACAGTTAACTTCACCTAAGCTTTCACGGTGCGATTTTTACAGAATAAACCGGCTGACGGACAACAGATCAGGATAGCGGTAGAACAAAATGTGTACCGACCTGGCTGACGTGTGCGGCTGTGAGGCCTACGCTGGCGACGGGCGAGGCAGAGGCCCCGGTTGGCGGCGCGAGGTGGTGCTGAGGTTGCACGCCAACCACCACGACCTTCTGCGGGGGAGCCGCGCCGCCCGCCGGCCCGCTCGTCACCACCACCGACTACGCAGACACATGCATCTACGTCACTACTCCCACACAACGCTACGCTACCGCAGTACCACCTACCCTACCTACTGTCAAATACAGGGTGTAAAAAGAACCACAAATCCGGATTCCACGCATAATGTACGGTGAAACGAATTCCCTCCCCACATAGTGGGCGCATGTCACATTTTCGAACTATCATTTTCAAAATTTTGGCATTGCGTCGTACGAAAAACGAATGTCTGATCTCCAATATCTTCATAAACAAGTTGGTTCTCAAGTAGGGCCAGTATGTTTAAAAAAAAAAAAAGTGTGCTATGGGGGGACCCGGGACCCCCGTCAGGAACGAAGTTCCTTACGCAATACTCGCAAGCACACACACTCGTATATAATAGAAAGAGATAGAGAGAGAAAGTGTGAATTTAATACGCGTTTTAATATAGAGCCATCTAGTACAAGTTTTAACAGCTCTCATAAAGTTGTCGCCATATTGAATTTACTTTTCGACCCTCAAAAACCACGAGAACTATCTCTCTCTCAGAGCGAGAAAGTCACATAGAGGGGCATAATCCTCTTTGTTACGTCACAATATCTACCAGATTACTCCTACTGCAAGCCGCGATAAAGAACTTCCTTCCAAAATCATAATGACGGCAAGAATCGGGTCTCTCGGTTTCGTCAGGGGTCTTTTTACATCCGATAAATAACTACGCTCTACTTTCGTCTTAGCGCTTACACTGACCTATGTCACTAGAACCACGTTGTTACTGAGCTTGGCCTTCATAAAATCATGAGCGCGCGTCACGTAGCTTTTATGACATAGACTTAAGGTTTAAATTGCAATGATTGACGCGCACTCCTGAAATGCAACAACTATACCAATACACTTTACTAATTATACTCGTACAATCTTAGCGCCTACACTACTCGGAGTTATGCATGTTTACGCACGTTTGAAACATGTTTTTGTCTGAGTTTGAGTCTTCGGACATCATACTAGTGAGACAAAAATTTGAGGAGTAGTCAATCGACTCGAAAGAAAGAATGTCACGGCTTCTTTTCCTCTTAGGACATGCGACCTAATCTATGTACTGAGGGTATGGAACGGTACAGCACCAACACTTCTAGGATACCAATACTGTCACCTTACTAAAGCGATGCATTACAAAATGATATCACATTAGATTTTGCCCGCGGCTTCGCCTGCGTAGACGCTGGCAATTATCCCACGGGAACGTACAGTCACGAGCAAAAGTATGTATACACTTGGCTTTATTCAAAGGCCATTTTCTCCTTTATTTTTTAATGAAATTTTATATTATTAGGAACATAGTATTTTCGAACCCATAGGTATATGTAAAGTATCGTATTTCAACGTTGCATTCGTTATTTTGTGAAAAAATCGCAATTCAAAGTTGCCAAGTGTTGACATATTGGTGCTCGTGACTGTACTACCGGAATAAAAAGTACCATATGTGTGAATTCAGGTTATAAACTACTAGCAGCGACCCGCGGTTTCACCCGCTTAAGTGTCGATCCCGTGGGAATATCGGGATAAAAACTATCCTATGTCCTTCCCCGGGATGCAATTTATCTCTCTGCCAAATTTTATCGAAATCCGTTTAGTGGTTTACGCGTGAAAGGTAACATACAGACAGACAGACTTGGGTTACTTTCGAATTTTATACTATTATAGTATGGATACGCGTACCAAATTACATCCATTTCCGTTCAGCCGTTTTTGCGCCAATCCAGAACCCAGACAAACGGACAAAAATTCTAAAAATTATATTTTCGGGATCAGACTGGTTCCTCCCACACCTCGTAACAACTACATTTTTTCAAAAATATTCAATGTACTGTTTTGACATCGTTACTATTTTATTATAACATAAGCATAGTCATAGATACCGTAAACCGCTTTTCAGATACAAACATATAGGTAATTAACTTTATTCGTGCTAAGACGTGACATTTCAAACATGCAATTTCCTCCATGCAAACATACGCAAAGGCCTCACTCTTCACAAAGTCACAAACATACAACTGAACTACATAATTAACTGTATATTACATGTATATGATATGATAATATGGGATTTATATTGTACCTGAACGTTTTGGCTTCGGACGATGGTCGGCTGCGAGCTGTGGACGACTATGTGGCCGGGGCCGCTGGCCGGTAGCGCCTGATTAGTGGCAATAGGTATTATTTATGGTGAAACCAGTTATACCGGATGAGTTCTTGAGGTTTCAAAGGACATAAACTTGCGCTGTTAGAAATAGAGAGAAGTGGCCCAAGAAGTCATGAACTTACGTACTTTAAAACTCACTTGCACACCCCACCACACACTTGCTTGCACACTTGTTATAGCCCCGCCTAGAAACCGACATTTTTGCAAAAAAATTGCAGCCTGTATTATTCCACTGAGCGATAGTGTAACTGATGATCTGACAAATCTTGCATTAATGTTATGTGGCAATTTAATGGCTTCGGGAAGCATACATCCAATGTCGTCAGCTGTGATGCAGTAGGACGCCGAATTTTTATTCATACGTCCCTCCACAATTTTTTTCCATATCTCGGTCACCGTTTGTGAAAGATTATGCCCATCTACCATTATTTCTACTTCCAATGTGTCCTTTTTACGAACACTTGAGCGTATACCTAAGATTAATAATTCGATGACTGTACTACTTACAGTAACTTGCGGTGGTTTCTGCTGCGAAACTATGACGAACTTCTGTGGCGGCGGCGTGGAGGGCGCGGGCGACTGCGGCGCAGGAGACGCGCTGATCATCACGTTACGAGTCGCCATTGTTTCTGCCAAACGAGGATAGACTTGCAATTACATGTATGCGAAAGATGGACAAAGGAAATCAAAGAAGTGGGTACCTAGAGATGGAAAAAGAAAACGGGGAAGGCCGCGGAAGCGCTGAGAAGATATATTTAAGGAAAGATGTGGATGGACTAGACTGGAGGAGACAAGCCACAGATATGGAAAAACGAAAAAAAAAAGAAATTTCTGTGCCAGGCTTCTACTCCGTTCACACCTTGTTTTTATCCAGAAGGTAAAAAAACGTTAGCCGGTATATAAGCTCAATATTAATGTATTGTGCACATGAACCTTCCGGAATAAATTCTGTTAACGACGTTGAAAACAGCATCAAAATCCGTTGCGTAGTAGTTTAAATGAACAGCGCGGCCACAGACATCCACGAAAAGCGACTTTAAATTTTAATATGTATAGATTAAGGGTATACAAGTCGGCGGCACGAACTAGTTGGTGGGCGGGGTTAAAATGCATGCTATCTCAACCGACATCACGTGCGAAAGGGATAGACGCTGTGATGAGCAGTAAGACACTGGTGCGCGTACACATACACACTGCTGTGATTGATTACACTGATTTACAACGAAAACGAGCGCGCGAAATTTTTTGTACCGACCTTTGGGAATATGGATATCATGAAAAATCTATTGAATGTATCTGTTCAAAATAACATTATTTGTATTTTTGAACAACTAATCTATCCCTGTATGGTAACTATTTTGCAATTTTCTTTCTTCTTATGGTATTTATTTCCGCCCAAAGATGCGTTACAATTAGTGTTGAAATATGGAATTTTCGACGCTCATAACTTTCAAATAGGTATATGTTTTTTTTACTTTTTTGTTTCCATACAGGGCTAGATAATTATAAGACAAATTGATATATTTTTTTATTTTGAACGTATTTCATCAAACAGTGGAGTAATCGCCAAACTACGTTTGTATGGAAGTATGACCGGCTTGTATTATTAAGGGGCCCTTTACATTAAAAAAAAATATTTTTCTGTTTTATTTTGTATAAGTTTTATGTTCAAAATCTAGTTTCTTGTAAAACGTGTAATTTTTCGGAAAACTTGTTGCGAATATTATTTTATAAGTACTCCATTCATACTATTTAAAAAATGCGTTCCAATCACATGCAAAACTAAGACTTGTCAAATCACAAACAATTTTGTTTAAATTATTTCTCCTTTTCTCACAAAAAGTGAACAAAAATGACCAAAATCATTCGATGTTGTGCACGGCCCCTTAACACAGACCTGAGGTTTAATTTCAAAATCGCTCTTTTTTGAAAGGAGTAGTGAAACGAACCATAAATTAAATGCCTATTTATTATATTTTCGCGGAGTTACCTGTTGCGCAAATATAACGTACTGTGTATAAACTTGAATACACAATCTTATATAATTAACATGTATTGCCACTTAATCAACAGCTATATCCTTCAGCATTATGTAGTCAAGTTGATATTTGATTAGACGTTTGTAATAAAAAGGTCCGGAATAAATTTCGGTTTCAATGGAATTTGAACTTTGTCATGTAGGTATGACATAGAGTTTGTGTTCCCAAAACTTGATGATTATCTGACATTTTAAATTGAAATACTCACCAACTGTCTTAGCGACGTGCGAGAGGTGCGAGGTGTGCGCGTGGTGCGAGGGCGAGGGCGCGGCGGGCACGAGCGGCGGCGTGCACGTGACCACGGCCACGGCGCCGCCGCCGCCGCCGCCCGCCGGCGACGCGCGCACCTTGCCCACCGCCTGCTGCAGGCTGGGGCCTAGGTAGCCGTAGTCACGCCTGCGGAATACATCGTATCATACAGGGGTGGATTTTTAAGACGAGACACTAAGGACAGGACCTTAACCGTTGTACCTACAGGACAACGGTCATAGGAGACTGGCCTGATAAGGTGTCAAAAATATTTTAAAAAGTTGTTAGTATCTTTTTGAGACATTTTGATCTGCATTTAGAAGCTAGCAAGAAACTGGGCAATTTTCACAAAAACTTTTTTTGATGCCAATCGAGCCATTATAAGGATCAGAAAACTCTATCATACCAACTGAGGTGCCACTAGAAAAATTGTAATCCTCATGTCAACACCCGACGTAATGTCTAGTCCTTGAATGGACGCACAATAACTACAAATATACTAACTTGTACTCATCGGCGAGGTCGGGCGGCTGTCGCAGTTGTCGCACGACGGGTGCTAATACTTTTAGTAGCTGGTGCTTGAGGTTACTAGCCGCCAGTCGGTCAGCGCCGCCCAGACCACTGAGCGCGCCCTCGACGCGTTCACCCAGCCATCGCACGCGCGGCAGGATGAATACCTAGACGAGGAATGTGGTTAATGCTTTACTATTGGCGTGTGCTAGCTGAAATATGGCAAATATACTAATCTATAAAGTATAAAGGCCAAGGCTCCAAGGTCTTTGCTAGAGATCTGTCTATTGGGCAGAGCCAGCTTATGAAACTGAAGACCGAAGATGGCAGGATCGTATCCGCCAAACCTGAGCTGTTGAGAGAGATCGAGAGGTTCTATGGACAGTTATACACGTCAACAAGTAACCCCGTTATGAATCTGGTAAACGAACCGAGAGCTAGATTGACCCGGCACTATACCGAAGACATCCCGGACGTCAGCCTGTACGAGATTAGGATGGCTCTGAAGCAGCTCAAAAACAACAAGGCGCCGGGTGATGACGGAATTACGGCCGAGTTGCTGAAGGCCGGCGTAAAACCCGTTCTTAAGGCCCTTCAGAAGCTGTTTGGTTCCGTCATACTCGAGGGCAAAACACCACAGGCATGGAACAGAGGTGTGGTGATACTTTTCTTTAAGAAGGGCGACAATGCCCTTCTTAAGAATTATAGGCCCATCTCACTCCTGAGCCATGTCTACAAGCTGTTTTCGAGAGTCATCACGAACCGTCTCGCGCGCAGGTTTGACGACTTCCAGCCTCCCGAACAAGCCGGATTCCGTAAAGGCTTTAGCACCGTAGACCACATACATACGCTGCGACAGGTTATACAGAAGACCGAAGAATATAACCTGCCTCTCTGCTTTGCGTTCGTGAACTACGAGAAAGCCTTTGATTCGATCGAGACATGGGCTGTGCTGCAGTCTCTTCAACGGTGCCAGATCGACTATCGGTACATCGAGGTGCTGAAGTGTTTGTACGAAAACGCCACTATGTCAGTCCGACTCCAGGATCAGACCTCGAAACCTATCCTTCTGCAGCGAGGTGTAAGACAGGGAGACGTTATCTCTCCGAAACTGTTCACCGCTGCACTGGAGGATGTCTTCAAGGTTTTGGACTGGAAAGGGGCTGGCATCAACATCAACGGCGAGTACATAACTCACCTTCGGTTTGCCGACGATATCGTAGTCATGGCTGAGACTATGGAGGACCTCAGTACAATGCTCGATGACCTCAGTAGAGCCTCCGAAAGAGTGGGTCTTAAAATGAACATGGACAAAACGAAGGTCATGTCAAATGCCCATGTAACACCCACTCCCATAAAGATCGGAGACGCTACACTCGAAGTCGTGGACGAGTATGTTTACCTCGGACAAACTGTCCAGTTAGGTAGGTCTAACTTCGAGAAAGAGGTCAATCGTCGAATCCGACTCGGCTGGGCAGCGTTCGGGAAGCTACGCAATATCTTCTCGTCCCACATACCGCAGTGTCTCAAGACGAAAGTCTTTGACCAGTGCGTGTTGCCAGTGATGACTTATGGCACTGAAACGTGGTCGCTCACAATGGGCCTTATAAGAAGGCTAAAAGTCACCCAAAGGGCAATGGAGAGGGCTATGCTTGGAGTTTCCCTGCGTGATCGAATCAGGAATGAGGAGATCCGCAGGAGAACCAAGGTAACCGACATAGCCCGCAGAATTGCCAAACTTAAGTGGCAGTGGGCAGGGCACATTGCTCGCAGAACAGATGGCCGATGGGGCCGAAAGGTTCTGGAGTGGCGACCACGTACCGGAAGACGTAGCGTTGGAAGGCCTCCCACAAGGTGGACCGACGACCTTGTGAAGGCCGCAGGAACCCGTTGGATGCGAGAAGCACAGAACCGGTCGAAGTGGAAGTGCTTGGGGGAGGCCTATGTCCAGCAGTGGACGTCTTTTGGCTGAAATGATGATGATGATGATAAAGTATATAGGTAGGTAAGGTATAGAATCAAGTTCTTGCAACTTATCAGACAGCTGTGCTGCTGGGGAGTTTGTTGCATCAGTTCTTCTTCCCAGCTAAAGCACTTGGAATGGCGAGCGTTTTGGGGACTGTGTTATGTAATTTGACATAAAAAAAGAACTGATTTTCAGCCTAATTTGAATAACTTACTTTGATTTGTTTGATTATCATAAAGACATCAACGCAAATAAAGTCTATTCATTATCTTTGTTTCAAATTGATGTTATTTCCACTTAAACAGTTTACTTTATAATTGTGTTAATTAAGTTGATTTCAGAATGACTAGTACTATTGACAAAGAAAAATAAAGTTGTAGCGCAAACGGAACTTTATGTGTAAAAAAGTTTTTTTTCCAGAAACACATATTTTTGTTTACATGTTTGGTAAGTAATTTGCGAACGCAGGATAAATTATGTTAATTGAAATTTTAATTAGTTAAGGCCCGGAACTTGATACTGTAAATGCACAAGCTTTTTGCTGATATTCCCCTGTTATCCATTGTAAGTGATTTTATGATGAAACTAGCTGCGCCCCGCGGTTTTACCCTCGTAAATGTTGATCCCGTGGGATCAACATTTACGTGGGAATATCGGGATAAAAAGTGGCCTATATGTTAATCCAGAGTGTCAGCTACCTCCATACAAAATTTTATCAAAATTGGTCCAGCCGTTTGAGCGTGAAGAAGTAACAAACATATAAACACACACACACACACTCACAAATTTCGCCTTTATAATATTAGTGTGATGTATACTAACCTTGACAACTTCAGGACCCAGCTCTGCTAAGCCTTGAACTGCCCCGTATAGAGAAGCCAGTGGCGTTTTCTCAGATTCTTTCATAGTTGTGACCATTGATGGCCCAACGCCAGTCTCATTGTTAGTCTGTGAAGGACACTGCAAGGCTCTGGCGAATAACCTACGGATAATAACGCATTTGGGTAAAATTATTGGATACTAGCTACGCCCCGCGGTTTCACCCGTGTGAATGTCGATCCCGTGGGAATATCGGGATAAAAAGTAGCCTTTAATGTTAATCCAGGGTTTCAGCTACCTCCATACAAAATTTTATCAAAATTGGTACAGCCTTTGAGCGTGAAGAAGTAATAAACATATAAACACACACACAAACTCACCCCCTCTCAAACGTTCGCCTTTATAATATTAGTATGATTTTTTGCCTATATTTTCTCATTGTCAGTTTGGATGGACTTTGCAAATTGGGATCCAGTGTCAGCCCAGGGAAATCAAGAATTTCCGATTAAGCATTTCCTTGATCCTTTAGTTAGGAGGTACCAACGGGTCGAAATGATGCACATACACTGTTTGAGTGTAAACATTAATTTCAACTAGACTTACCTACCTCATAGATTACTTTTAGATGTTACGCATTTTTTTCAGTCTGTTGCAATACAGTAAAAATTATTTCTTAACATATTGACTATCAACTTAATTTGTCCATATGCTCCGTCCATATGGGTTTATAGGCAATCTGTAACCATGAATTCAGCACAAGATTGAAATTTTCGTTGCTTATAAAAAAAAAAAACTGCTGTTTCGTAATAGAAAAGTGACAATAATACCAACACGATCAAAATGTATGGAGCAATTGTTTTTTTTTTTTTAATAACTGACGAGAAATTTCCACACAGCGGGGTTCAGTATCATGCACTGAATCCATAGTACAGGTTGTGCGTCGATGTCCCTGCCACCCTGTATATTTTATTTTATTTAGTTGTTCTATAATAAAACCGGTGTCTCAGTCAGTCAGTCTCAATCAGGACGTATTAATCTTCATCTTACCTAGTGACTCTCGTCTGCAAGTTATTGGTAGAGGTGTTAAACGTCTTGCAGATCTGTGCCATGAGCCGGGCGGCGAAGTCGCGTAGTGCCCAGTGGTTGTCCATCTCTGGACGGAGGCACAGCTGTCGCGACACGATGCATGTCGACACGGACGGTATCAGCTCGTGTAACTGCACAAATTATTGTCAATAGATCAGGATAAATGGCCAATACCAAGATCTTAATTTAATCCTTGATCGTAATAAAAAAAAAACAACAAATCTATGGGACATTAATTTATGGAGTAGATCTATCGGTTCGGATTTGCATTTTCCTGTTGCTCTATCCGTTTCTGTGGTTCAGAAACAACAACCTACACTAGAGCAAATGAAAACGATTGAATCAAGTGCCCATGCTTTTCTGCATCGGCGGGTCCAGTTTCGTGGCCGCATATGTCTGAATCAATGGTAATATGGAAAATACCTATATTGATGTATGGAGGAAAGATACTTACATATTTCTCTAGATAGAGCGATTGATTGTCAAGCAAAGCTTTGACCATTCGCATCAGATATATGAGTAGCGCGAGATTGTTCTGCACTACATTAACTTTGACGCCTTCTGATATAAATGTGCACATTCTTGGCAACATCTCATGTAGACCAGGATCGCAGGCCAGCGACTGTAGTGCTTCCTATCAGAAAAATTCAAAACAAGTTTATGTTATATATTCGATAAGTTTTGTTTTTGCGTTAATCCCACAGTTTATAGTCCAGGATCCCAGGAACCATTGTTACCATTTATTACTATCAAGCAAATTTTTTGTAAGTAGCTTCATTTTGATGAGACGCCCAACTTGTCTTGTCTCTTACATCAATTCTCCATTGGGGTAGCTAACAGAAATAGCAGGGATAGAATAGGTCGATTAATAAATGGTACAAATGATTCCTGGGATCCTGGACTATTTTTCTTCCAGTTTTGAAAATAAAGACATTCCTAAGATAATATAGAAAAAAACGTGTGCGGTCTAGGGACCCCCGTCTGGAACGAAGTTCCTTGCGCGATACTCGCACGCACACACACACTGGTATATAATAGAAAGAGACAAGAGAGAGAGAGAGAAAGTCGTATGGAGAGGGCATAACGCTTTTTCGATACGTGACGATTTCTACCACTTAACTCCTACCGCAAGCCGTGTTAAGGAACTTCGTTCCAAAAATTATGAAATTTTTATGTCAACAAACATGATCTTGACAAAGGGTCAAAACCTACAAAAAACATCTCTTAGAGAGAAACATGAACAAATCATGCGTACCGCACGGCGTCCTTCATCGCTGCCTACACAAGCCTCTGTGATCTCCTTGTAGTACAACTGTTGTTCTACACTCAGCTCGTGGGTGGCCAGCTGCTTCACATGGACCGACTCTGACGCCTTCAGGCGGGCTGCTTTACCACACATAGGTTTACCTGAAATATTACACATTTTCATTATTACACATCATCATGACTCCGTACGTGATTGATTTATTCAATAGGCGATCACACTTTTAGCATAGTATGTCAATATTTTACTCTTCAAACAAAACTACAGAAAAATGTATTTTAAACAATATCAACATGCACTGCCCAGCCTAAACTTTCATATAACCAGTCGATTATGAACTGCAGGCTAGTAAAGATAGACAAAGATGGAGCATGCTTATCAAAAAAACTGACTAATTTACCAAGAGTATTTCGTTACTTTTGCCTTTAAGTCATCTAAGGTTAGAAACATTCCAGTAATAGAATTCAGAAACAATCATACTATTTTAATCCTTAATAGACAACAAATGAATAACAAAAACATATTTGATACAGCAACGGCTACAACAATCAACACAAACAACTTCCAAATTCACATTGAAAAAAGAAAATGCTTTAGAAATAATTTTTAAACTTAAAATTAAAAAAGTAAAAAATTACTTATTTTAATCTTAAGTTTAAAATAAGTTTTAATAAAATTAAAAAAAGTAAAAAATTACTTATTTTAATCTTAAGTTTAACTTCCAGCAGTGGACACAAAGTTACAAGAAATAAAAGTGTCTAAATGTTTGCTTGATTTTGTGTGACCGTTGCCCATTCAGACAATTAATGAGCATTTCCACTGGCTGAGATGAGCAGAGAGAAGAGTTTTATTACTGAAACCTATTGAACTAGCTACTAAAATCAACCCACTGCTTAGAAAACATGGTTTTGGCAATGACCATAGTATGTAATCCTCAAATCGGAACTTCAGGCAATTATCACACTACACCGTAAGCCGCTCTAGTATGCGGTGCTGCGGTTATTAACTCCCAACTGTAGACCGCACGGAGATGCGGAATCATTGTGTTATACCCTGCGGTTTTTTTTATACGATCAAGATTCTACAGTCAAAGTTAAAAACCACAGCACTGCACACCAGAGTGGTGTTCAGTGCAGTGTGAAAACCGCCTCAACATTGACTAGCATGTTCCTAAGTCAATCTTTTTAGAATCATCACATTAATTTTGTGTCTCTGCACATGCCATCCGCTGGTCATGCACTAGTAAACAAAAAACTTACATTATTTGTATGCATCATGTATAGACATGTGAAATAGAGTTCAAAATGTCAAAATACATTATATGCTGTAATTCAATGGGCATTAGAAAAATGCTTTATAACAATAAAAAAAAAAAAATAACTGAATACCTGCAGCATCCTTATTAGTAGGTTTGCTCAATTTACTGATAGGATCAACTGATTCTGATTTCTGAGCTTCCTTAGATAGCGGTGGAGGGTTTTCTGGCACGGTAGGCTGAACACCGTCTACACTCAACCAATGTGCACGAACAGACACATCAAGAGGGATCTTTGGTGGAGGAGCCGAAAGAATGTCAGACAGATCCACTTCTTTCTCTTCTACAAAGTGCAGTTCTCGGCCTCCACCCGATGCAAATCTAAATGGCAATGAATCCGGTTGAATGAATCCATATTGACACTGGAAAAAAACATGTAGAATGGCTTATTTCTATTTAAATTCAATGTGGTGGCATTTCATATCACAGACAGCATTAGGCTGTCTAATATAAACAGTAGGAAGGACAAACTTATGAAGTGTTAAAAGAAAATTAAATCAACAATGAGATTGCATGACAGGTGTTTCCTAATTTTTAATTACAGACAGTACAGTAATGTTTATGTCAATTATGTGAACTGGAGATAAGCTTCTGATTTTCATCTATCTTGTTTAATATATTAGTGTATTCAAGCATCCAATGCTCCAATGATTCCAATGATTCTGAGCAATGGTTTTGAGCTCCAATGATTTTCATCTATCTTGTTTAATATATTAGTGTATTCAAGCATCCACTGCTTGGTAAGACTTGCGTGATTTAGGAATTCTGACTGTAATTTATCTTCGTTACCTTGCAAAACTCGCATGGCATTGTTATATTTTAATGCTTCTGTGTAATCCAGATTTCCTGAGATGCTTAATAGGTAATACGGGCTGGTTTCCGCAACTCCACGACAAAGCGCGTATTTTGCGTTCCTGAGATGCTTTTGATGACTGAACCTAATCCGTCTATGAGACCACGTTTGTTACGACTTGGCTCGAAGCTTTCTAACTGGAGAGATGTTTTTCCTAATTTGTTATCGAAATAATTAGTGGGGTTCAAAAAGTGTGGATGTTTTATTGTTAACTAAGGGACTGAATTCACTTAACTGTAGCTTTACTAAATCGTTTTTGACTGTATATCTGCAAAGTTGATGTAAAGGAGGGATGAGTTATGATGATTGTTGTTGTTGTTGTTTGCGAGCAACATAGTAACTATGCTGTAGTTTATAGTAACTTGGTGTGAATGTCCTTAGAATTTACTTTTTCTTCTCTGTATTTTATAAGTGGAGACCTGTAATTGGCTTTCAGACTAATGTACTGTCCTTGATGTTATTCAAATAAATAAATAAATGAGTGGTAGTAGTATCCTGTGACAATTTACCGGTGTTAGGTGTCCTCTTAAGACGTGATTTGTATATATGTATGGGTAGGTTGGCTAATACTGTGTCATGGGTATAACGCGGGGCGAGTTTTTGGCGGCTTGCGAGACGATTGTGTAATATAATCTGAGATAAAAGAAATTATGATATTATGTGTGTGACCTGGTAAAAACATACCTCAATATTCTTGATCTTCAGAGCATTATCTATATCAGTTATTGACAACTTTTGTCTCTTGGAGTGATGCATGAACTTCATACTATCCTGTACTATAACTTTCAATCGGAAAGTGACGTCATCAGCCAGTTCTTTAGCAGCATCATCTCCCAAACTCGCTATTCCTATGCTTTCTGCGATGGTTTTCATAGAATCCACTGACACTGAAGATCCGTATGCAAACTCTGAATCACCCATATTGAAGTATTGTGAAGTAATACTGCACACCGAATGACAATTAACTGCAAGTTTTGCTGCTAGTTAGCAGAAAATACACGAAGAGTAATCCATTCGAAGAATACAAAACATCATATCAGTATCTGACTAAACATAGAAAATTCTTGCAATGTACGTATCTAACAGGATCTTTTAAATATGCAAGTTTATTAGGTCAAAAAACCAGATACACGACGTTAAAATTTTAGGAATACAATAGAAAAAAGAAATTGCGAAATGCGAACACAGTAAACACAACATAAGTCTAAAACCACAGAGTACTTTTTGATAGACTGAAATAGACTCTAAAACCACAGAGTATTTTTTATAGACCATATATTACTTTACTCTATGTTATAGACTGTCTAAAGCCCAACCACAGAGTAATACATAACTAATATTAAAAACTTTATAAACTACAATATCTCTAGCAATATTATAAACTATTCGCGTCAAATAACTTTGCCGCTCTCTTTTGACTATGGACGTAATATATAGAGTTACTTCTATATATTACGTCGCTTTAAGGAGTTTGTGAAGTTAGGGCGTGTAGAGTCCTTAGAGCATTTAAGGTAGGGTCAGAAGCTTGGCTCTACATGATTTTTGACAGTGCGAGCCATAGGTGGTCTCGTCTTGGCAACATTTTACACAAAGACATTAAATACTTGGTGGGGGCACTCCCATGCCCCCAGATTGCACTTTGATAAAGTAGGTAATGCTAATGATATCTATAAACTTTGATTAGTTTCGTTTGTGTCCGCTACTTTTTGAAAAGCGCCCCGCTTTTCGAAAAGTAGCGGTCACAAACGTCATTTATTACTAAACAAAATATTATTTTATCGTATTGCGGCTGTGTGTGGACAGGGCACGACTAGAAACAGACGTTTTTTTTTAAATTCTGATGGCGCTGCCTGTCAATGTAGCCAACACCACGTAAGAAGGAATCATTATTGCCAGTCTTTCATTTCCCAAAAGAATAGGATATCGGGAAATCTGACATTTTGTTTTTTCGGCGCTAATAAAGTGGAAATTAATATTACTATTAAATAATTAATTTAAGTAATAATTTAAATTAATTAATATTGAATTAGCGGTCTCAGCCATCTGTGCGATAATTTTTGCAAATTTTAACTTGATCTTTACCAGTATGATTGTCGTTTTTTTCGTAGCATGATAATTGATTATTTATTTATTCTAAATAAACTACATAATATTTATTGCGACAGTAATTCATTTAGGGGAACTGTTTTGTTTTTAATTAATTTTGGGGAAAATAATATTTGCTACTGTTAACCCTTTCTTTAAAATGACGAACACCGAATGCCGCACCATTTGCCCCACGCGATTTTTTCTTGTGTAAGGTGATTCGAGGTCTAAAAAAACTAGTAGTTTGGTGAATAGTTCGTAAAAATGTATAGAAATAAAAAAGACGTTGATAAACACGTGGAGAATTTGTTAAGTAAATTGTCTGCGAAAGAGGTAAGTAAAACAAAACCGTGACCACAATTCCAAGGATTACTATTTGTGCGGCTTATTTTGTAACATCTTTTTATTATTTGCAGTTTAAATCGCGAGCTTATTCTGTAGCTCGACTATATTTCGAAGTGGGGGATTATTCGAATTGCCAGAAATATGTCGAGCAATACCTCACGCAAAAAGACAACAACGCTGCGGCGTACAAACTGCTTGGACAAGCTTTGCAGAAACTGGGGCTGAAAGAAAACGCTCTTGAACAATACAAAGCATCTTTAGACATCGACCCGGCACAAACTAGTACTATATTGGACAGTAAGTATACATATTATTGTTGATTTTGTATTTGCATGACATTTCACATAAAAGTATGTGGTTGTAAGTGATTATCAAGATTGACTAGTAATAGTTGAGTTTGATTTAGAAATAGCCTGCCTGTAGGATGCTTGATCTAGAATTTACATAAATAATTTATGTAACACTACTTTTTAAGATGCATTTTTATTGACATTATCCCTTTGCATGTCAAGTGTACAGGGTATGTACCAATAACAATAGAATTTCTATTGTGTCTGCTAATTGGACCTGCGACGGGATATCACTCACTATTAGAAGTCCTACACCAACCGGGAGTTATCCTTGGGCGCACTTGCATAGTGCATACAGGGATAATCGTCAATTGGTGCCGCATTTCATTAAAATTTCCTAACTGGCCTCTGCGAGTTGGCTTCGGCCCTATGCTTTCAATGTAAAATAATAATAATATATTTATTTATCCCACAAAGTACAATTACAGTATAATAGAGGTGTTACAAAATATTGTAGGTACTAGGACTTGTGGAAGTCAGGAATCTACTTTTTTGCAGTAAATTAAAAAGCATGTAATCATATTATGGTATGGAGTTTAAAACATCCACCATTCCAGCCTACCCCGCTAAAGTTAAAAGTGACCATCATTGCCTAGATCTTACTTCAAAATGATTTTACTACATTTTTAAAAACACTTGTTTAGTAGATGTGGTGTATTTCGTATAAAACTAGTTAATTTACACCATGTCCTGCCCTGTTTTATTTCTATTTTATTAAGTGAACACACCTGTTATGATCATATTTCTTTTCTGCTTCAGTTTGTGAACTTCTTGCTGATGATGAGGTCATCATTGAACCAGGCCGTGCAAAATACTGGTGTGAAAAAGCAGAAGCCACATTCCCTAGACATCCAGTTACATTTAGACTACGGGAGAGACTAATAGCTGTATCTAATCCTGACCCTGAAGCACTTGTACATTTATTACGTTCTGAATTGGCAATAAGACCAAAGGATGCGGTACTTCATGCTCGCCTGTTGAAACACTACCTTAACATCAACCAAGTCAAAGAAGCTTTTGAACATGCATGTCATGTGGAGTTTGGAGGCAAAGCATTCATTAACAACTATGGTTGGTATGAAATCCTCAATGATCTCCTAAAGCATAACTCGCATAACACCAGTGATTGGCTTTATCATTTACTTCTCCTTACTGTCAAGGAGCGTATTTGTTTGTTGAGTTTAACTGAAGCACCAAGTGGTTCATCCAAAAGTTTAATTGAGTCCAATGATCTTCTTCATGCTTATGATCAAGCTATTGAGAGTATTGCCAAGGTGGGAGCTTCTCCTGGCTTTGGGGAGTTCCACAGTGCACTATTACAACATCATAGAGGACAAGTTGCTTTTCATGCTGCAACATTTTTACTGAAAAAGGCTAAGAAAGACCAAATGAGCTGGCGTGATGCTACTAAGCTTGCTGCACCATTGATGTTAGTTGCTTGGCAAACAGTTCCCTTAGATTCAAAAGTGAATTGGCTGAGAAATGCTCCTGAAAAGCAGTCAATTGCTGTAAATCGTTGGTACTCAGAAGGAACATACAGATGCTCTCAGGCTGGCCATTACTTACTTTCAAATATACAAGAGAAAAACCAGTCATTCTTAGATCAGGTTTCTCAGTGTTATTCTGGTACTCATTGGAGAGACAAATTGTATAAAAAGATATTTTCCAGTAAAGGTCATTTGGATAAAATTAAATCATCTTATTTTGCATCAAATGCATTTACTGCTCCGGTTCTGAGACTTCCAAGAAAGGTAGAAGTTGAATCTTATGATGGGGATGCTCAAAGGGAATATGGTAGTTCCCTTCACCACTTTGTTTGGACTTTGCTAAATTACAAAAATTATGCATATTTCAATTGTACACTTTTTGATATGCTGACATATAATGCAACAACCTGTGGCCCTGAAACATTGAATAGGTCAGATATTCATGCTTTTCTTTACTGTGCCACTCTGACAGCCAATCAACAAATATCTAAGAAAGAGTCTTATGTGACCAATGATAAGCCACCTACACTTCCAGCCAACATTACTGATCTGCAGTGTTCCCTAACCCAGATGAAATGGTGGGACTGTGCTTACAAATTCAGCCAAAATGAACTAGGTACTGAATTGACAGACATACGCGCCACATTAAGTCGTGGCATTGAAGTGGTGCGATGCGTTGACAATCACGGTCTTGACCCAGAACTTCTCTGCACTCTTGGACGCATATTCAGTGAAAGAGCTAAGATGTCAACAAATGTAGATGAAAAAACTCAACTGGAAATAAGGGCTGGTTTGTATTACTCTTCAGCTGTACCATTACTAGAAAAATTGAGAAGCAAAATTGTAGTTAAATTCCTTGACAAAAGAATGTTTGATTACACACACAAAGACCTTGGCTCCAAAGAACTCAATGCGTTACTTGAAGAATGCAAGTTATATGTAGCAGTCAATCATTTCAGTGAGGGTGAATATGATAAAGTCATTGAAATTCTTTCCAATTTAAAGTCACCACAAGCATTATACCACCTTAGCAAAACTTATAAAAAAATTGCTTCAGAAGAAAATAATTTGTCCAGAGATCCTGAAACAAGATCAAAATATGCAGCATTGTTGTCTAAAGCTAAAATGTTTGCATACAAAGCTTTAGATAGACTCAGGGATAGTGAATCAAACAAAAACCATCCTTTATACTCTGAAACTCAAGAACTGATTGAGGATATAGAAACGCATATGAATAAAATAGATTCAGATTTTTCCGTCGTTACGAATGACGGAGACGGCAGGTACTCATCAGATGAAAATGTGTCAGGAGAAAGTGAGCTGCCAAACAGGGGAAACTCTCACATGTTCCGTAATATAAGTTCTACACCAAAAGCTGCCCACAATGCCAATGCTACAAACTATCGAACTGCTATGGACTCCCAAATACTAGAAAACTCAAGGGTTGACCAACAATTTTTGGGAAGAATAGAAAATGAAATTAAAAATTTACAGAAAAGGGATATTACTATTGGTGACTTTATGGAACAAACAAGAAATTGGTTTGATGAAAATCGTAAATTGGGTAATCAGATAATAAGCACTATTCAATCCAATATGCAAAATACAACAGATCAATTTAAATTGCTGAAAATATCAGTAGATCAAGTTAAAGGCCAAATAGACGAATGTAGAAATGAATGTAAAGATGTTAGTGAATTGAAAAAACAAGTTGCAGACCTCAAAAAGGAAGTGGGCAAGTTGAAAAAAGCTTCATCTGAACAGACCATAGACGACAGTGACTTATATAACTTGGATGAAGAATACAGAACAAATGATAGTACATCATTTGCATCTCAGTTACCATTCGCGCCATCGCAAGTGATTCCTTCCTTCAATCAACGACTTGTACCACCATTCCCAGTGCCTCCTAACCCATATCAGCTTTATAATCAAAGCTTATACAACCTCTACAACCAGTATTCTCAATTTGCTCAGCCCACCTCAGTTCCAGCGACGCAGCCAATGTTTGATCCAACAAGAACTCAAGTAAATTATGCTGGTGTTTATCCAACACCAGATCAGATGTATTTGGATGTAGCTCACCTTGTCCCCCCTAATTTGTCAAGTGCCCCTACAGTGCCGTCAGTGCCTGTAGCGCCTACGTTATCTTCTGTTCCAACCATGCCAGGTGTATCGTCTGTAGCTGTGCCACCACTAGTTACGTCAGTTACCATGTCTAAAACAACTTCATCTACGGAATCCAAAGATACTGCGAGATCTTTGCCCGTAAATGTAGTAATAACATCTTCAGATCCTTTGCCTACATGTACTACTACTCCAGCACCAATCTTAAGTGTGACAATTCCACCTAAACATATTAAAGGCACTCCACATAACTATCAAATCCAACTGCCTTCTACAACTGACGCTAAAGCAATGTCACCCCCAGTGTTTGTATTCCCAGCACAAAATAAGACTGTAACTACAAATCCTGTGACAAATTGGAATCAATCTTCTGTGTTCAAAACAACACCTGTATGTTCAACATCTACTTTTAGTTCTTTACTTAATCCCACATTAACTGCACCTAAAATTGGTGGTGATACATTTGATACTTCAAGGTCTGTTGTTGATGGACCTTTATTTGGTGGTTATTCTCCTAACACTAGTCTCAATAAGTCAAGGACTTTATCAGACAGAAGCAATACATCTGTGGAAAATTATGATCCATGTCCAGATTTTAAGCCTATTGTACCCTTGCCTGCTGAAGTGAAAGTAACTACGGGCGAAGAAGATGAATTTGTGATATTTAACGCTAGAGCGAAACTGTTCCGCTTTGTCGAAAAGCAATGGAAAGAGAGAGGTCTTGGTGAAATGAAATTACTGAAACACAAGATCACAGGAAAAGTTCGAGTTCTTATGAGACGAGAGCAAGTACATAAGATTTGCGCTAATCATATCATTACCGCGGAAATGGAAATAAAACAAATGATGAATGAAACGAAAGCATACTTTTGGGTTGCAAATGATTTCGCAGATGAGACTGTGGTCTTAGAAAAGTTTTGTATCCGTTTTAAAACGGCCGATATAGCTCAAGATTTCTATAATGCCTTTGAACAAGCAAGACAGGAATCTATGTTGAATAAAACTTTAAGTCCAGTTCCACCTAAAAGTGGAGATTCAAAATTAGCAGCTCCTAAAATAATTTCCAGCCAGCCTAATAATGACAACAACGCCCAGTCGACACCAGCGAAGGCTATGGTTGGTGGATTTACATTTAGCAGCAAACCAACATTCAAGTCAGTGTCTGATGATGCAAAGCCTGATACTAACTCACAAGAAGTTGCTTCTAGTAAGGCTAATGTATTTAGTGGATTATCCTTTAAAACTTCCACAAGTTCTCCATTCACTAATTTGTTTGGTAATGCTTCTTCCGCCGACACAAACAGCTCTTATAATACCACACAAGCTTCAGTATCCACTAAATTAAATACTTCGGACCATGTAGAAGAATATGAACCAAATGTTGAGTTCAAGCCTGTAGTGCCCTTGCCTGCTTTAGTTGATCAGAAGACAGGCGAAGAAGATGAAACTATACTGTTTGAACACCGCGCTAAACTTTTAAGATTTGACGCAGCTGCTAAAGAATGGAAAGAACGCGGCCTTGGTAATATTAAATTACTTGTTCTTAAAGATAACATTCAAAAAGTAAGACTGCTAATGCGACGTGAACAAATCATGAAGGTGTGTTGTAATCATGCAGTTACTAATGAAATGGTGTTCCAAAAAATGCCGAATGTTGACAAAGCTGTAACTTGGTGTGCTAAAGATTTTTCGGAAGGTGAATTGGTAGCCGAGACTTTCTGTTTACGATTTAAAACAATTCAATTGTGTGATGAATTTATTGAAGCTGTCAAAACTGCACAATCTAAAATAAAAGACGAATCAAAGGCTGCAAAGGAAGAAAAGAATGCTGCGAAACAAAACAATCAAACTGGATTTGGAGAAATGTTTAAACCTAAAGCGGGATCATGGCACTGTGATGCATGTTATACAAATAATTTGGAAACTTTCGCTAAGTGCGCGTGTTGTGAAACACCAAAACCGAACAGCTCCACTACTAGCTCTGCTCCTACTGTCACCAAAACAAGTACCGAGAAGATACCTGTACCTACTCTAGGCTGGGGAGACAAATTCAAACCCAAGCCAGGTAGTTGGGAATGCAAAGATTGCTTTGTTCGAAACGAAGGTACTCTAGAAAATTGCGGTGCTTGTAACAGTCCCAAAGATCCAACAAAAGCTAAGACAAGTATTAAACTTACTTCTGATAATGCACCTAAATTTAACTTTGGCATACCTCCTAAAACTACAAGTAATGAAGAAAAGCCCGCTTCGGCATTCCCTGTTACGACTCAAGGGCAGTCAGTTGGTACTGGGGCAGACTTATTTAAATCAAGTGCACCAACATCGGAAGTTAATAATAAAACATCTATTTTTGGTACTGGCTCACTTGGGCCACAATTCCGTTTTGGTATTCCACCAGCAGCGAATGACCAGAAACCAAATGCAGGGCCTACTTCTATTTTTGATGGCACTGGTGCACACAAATTTAGTTTCGGTGTACCATCAAATAACCTTGAAACGATAACAAGCCCTATAGCCTTTGGGAACCAGAAACCTCCAGCTAATAATATTGTGTTTGATACACCAAAGACTACAGGTGAAGGTCAGGCTGTTGACTTTAGTTTCAAAAAGAATGAAGAACTAAGTACTCCTGTGAAACCAGCACTTCTTCCCACACCACAGACAGACAGTTCCTCTAACCTATCCTTTGGGTTCAAAGAGAGTGGCACATTTGATTTTGTATTTAAACCTAAAACACCAAGCAAAGGCAAAAGCCCGTTGAAGTCACCACATAGCCAAGGAGATGGTGATGAAAGTGATGGCAATGAGTATGCTGCAGAAGATGAATGCTACCATCCCTTCACTCCTGTGATCCCCCTCCCTGATAAGGTAAGATTTATTTTTTACTGTCTTGATTTTTCATTCTTTTACTAAAATTGTGTTAGGTCAGTTGGGACATCTTCAATGATACCATAAATCATTGTTATCTAGACGACTGATGAATTTTTTTTTTTTTACTATGTAGTATCCTAATCATTTAAATTGTAATGTCTTTAGGTTGAAGTCGTAACTGGCGAAGAAAATGAAACTGAACTTTATGGCCAACTAGCAAAATTATACAGATTCTCATCAGGTGAATGGAAAGAACGCGGGAAAGGCATCGTCAAAATACTAAAACACAAGGATACTGGGAAATTGAGGTAAGCTTTAGACAATATTTTAGATATTTATACTAATAGCCATTATTTATCTAGTTTTCTTGTCAATTAACATTAAATGTATTGGTTTGCAGGGCGGTTATGCGAAGGGAACAGGTTCTTAAAATATGTTTGAATTATGCTTTGACTCCTGAGATAATTTACAATGTAAAAGATGAAAAGTCTTGGCAATTTATTGTCAATGACTTCAGCGAAGGTGAACTAAACTTAGAACATTTCTGTCTACGGTTTAAAAGTAAAGAAATTGCTTTAGAATTTAAAGAAGCAATTGATAATGCACTACAAGGAAAACCAGTTTGTAAGAAAGCAGTGATTAATAAGAACGAAAAAGACGAAAGTGAAGATGTTGTCTTTGTAAGTGAAATACAAGCCACGACAGAAGAAAAACAAAAAGCCAAGGAGCTCATGCTGCCTGAAAACTTTTTTACTTATAAAAATAAAGAACCGTGCCAAGGATGCCGTGGATGCCACGACAGCGAGGACTCTAGTGCATGTGGAACTGATTCAAAAACTTCATCAGTAGCAAATGACACAAATGTAACAACTACTGAATCAAACCTTACTAATGCAGACCAAAAGCCTACCACAGTAGCAGCAACTTTAAAAGCATCATTGGTTAATGCTAGCACACCTGTGAAAACAACAACACCTCTTTTCCTAAGTCCTTCTAATTCAATATATGGCACTCCATCTAATTTTGAAAAAACTGTAGATACATCTATATTTCGCACTCCACTGGGGTCACATGCCTCCAATGCGAAAACACCGACATCAACATCTTCCCAAAGCAGTTTTGGGAGTAATACAACCAACAAGGAAAATACTTTGGTTCAGAAACCTAGTATATTCTCAGGATTTGGAGAACAGACCATGTTATTTGGAACTCCTCAAAATAAAGCTGCTTCCATATTTGGCAGTGGTGACTCTCAAGGAACATCAGGCGCTAAGAATTCTCTACTAAACCCGCCAAAGCTAAGCATCATTAATACTTCGAAAGAGAATCAACTCCAGGCAAATTCAAACTTCGGAACAGCACCCCCAAAATTCGTTTTTAGTAATACAAAACAGACACCACAAACTACGAATAGTACTACCGACAAGGGAAAGTCTTTTAATACATCTGTATTAGAGTTTTCAGCTGCTAATACGAAGACAGACAGTCACAATAGTGGTGTAAAATCTATATTTGGAGATGATAATAAATCCGAAAACTTATTTACTAGTGTTAATCAAGGAAGTATTTTCGGACCCAGTGCTTTAGCGAACAGTCAAGCCGAAATCGGTACTGGTATCTTTGGGTCTGCTGGCATTTCAGCTTTTGGATCCCTTTCATCTCAAAATTCGCTATTTGGAGGTGGGAAATCAATATTTGGAACCCCAAACCATGCTCCTGCATTGAGTACAGCTGCAAATACGGAACAGCAAAAAGAAGAACCAGTTTCGTTAAATGCTGGTGGTGACCACATAGCTAAAGAAATTGTTGCTGAGCAACAGCCCGAGAAGGAAGAAGCACCATTCAGTTTTGACAATAGTCTGACATTTGCTGCTTTGTCATCTGGCACTGCGCCTACCTTCGGTATTAAAACTGTCCAAAGTAAGTTAACATTATTTTACTGCAATTTCATACATATTATAAATATTTTAACAGATAGAACCCGGGTGTACCACACGAGGTACGCTTGATCGTTAATATTTTTCAAAACTTTTTAACAAAAAAAACACTACAAACTGAAAAATAACCTTAATTTCGGAAGTCGGTGGCAAAAACTAAAATACTGATCTCTAAGACACCGACTTCCGAAATTAAGGTTATTTTTCAGTTTGTAGTGTTTTTTTTGGAAGAAGGTTTTTTTTTTTGTTAATTAATGAACCTAAACACGATATATCTGCTGTTAGTTGTCGAGGAGTTAGGTAGCATCAGGTCATGACTTGATGATCATGAGACCAAATGTGGCAAATGCCCTATCAAACATCAAAACAATTTACTAAAACAGTCCTTGCCTGTTCGAGTAACTTCTTACTGTTAAGGAGTTGTACCTTCCATCATCAGCCCAGCTACCTGAGATGGTGACAACCATACACAAATACACAAGATACTTCATAAAATATGCGAAAAACAATAAGTGAGCCTATAAAATTTGAGGGTTGCCCTCGATTTCTCTAAGATCCCATCATCAGATCCTAACTTGGTGACAATGGGACCACCTCAGAACTAACTTCTTTCGAACAAAAAAAGAATTTTGAAAATCGTCGACAATTGGCGGAGTATTCGATGAACAAACATACAAAAAAAAAAAAAAAACATACAAACACCCGAACATAGTACCTCCTCCTTTTTGTGAAGTCTGTAAAAAATATGTTACACCCTGTCTTGTAGAACAGCTGTTTTATATAAAGCTTGTGATTCAAATTTGTTAAAGACCATAGATCTAGGTAAACTTGTTATTACAACTCTGGCCGACACAAAGTGTCCGCACCATTACAGCTGAGCTGCTGCTGTTGCTTGTTATTTTTATATTTTTTTTTTTCTAGAACAACCTGATTTTAAATGGGAGGGAGCAGGGCAACAACTATTTGTTGCTAAACCTGGAAATCATTCTGGAGACAAGTCACAGAATGAGAGCGCTGACGGCGAGGCCGCTGGCACAGGCGCCGATGAGGAGTACGACCCACACTACGAGCCCATTGTACCGCTACCCGACAAGATTGTGGTCACCACAGGAGAGGAGGATGAGGTAACTGTCACTATCATAAAACACCATTCATGGAAACGAACGACTGTGTCAGCATATTCGCACATGTGCTTTAGTTTGTTATATTATATTATTCTATCAAATAATATAAAACAGTAGTATCTATACTAATTTATATATCTATACTAATAATAAAGCTGAAGAGTTTGTTTGTTAGAACATGCTAATCTCTGGAACAACCAGTCGGATTTGAATAATTCGTTTATCAATTTTGATAGCTCAATTCTTGAGGAAGGCTATTTCACATCACGCTAAGACTCTTCGGAGCCGAGCAGATAGAAAAAAAAAGTTAGAAAGAACGCTAAGCGAAAAAAAAGTAATACCGCGGGCAGGCGATGCGATGCGACAGGGTGGGTCGGGGAAACAAGAAATTTCACGCGGACGAAGTCGCAGGCACAAGCTACTTAAGAAATATTATTGTTGAAATAGTGGTGACAATTGAGTAAATGCAATTTTTAAAATTGTGCGTTATTTTAAGGAAAAAATATATGGCGAGCGATGCAAATTGTACCGTTACGACGAGAACTCCCGGGAGTGGAAAGAACGAGGTGTCGGTGAAATGAAAGTGTTGTACTACCCGGAGAGGAAGACTTACAGGCTACTACTGCGTCGTGAACAGGTACGTACTTCCACAGCTTTTAAATATTGGGGAAACATGGGTGATGTTTCTCCCAAATTTGCGGGTTTTTAAAAGTCTCTTTGATAAATTCTGTTGTCAAATTGTATGTCTAGTCATTTGAATGTCTGTTGTTATTTCCGCCAACCAATCACTTATCAGAGTTAGGACTGAACCAAGCCTATCTACCTAGCCGCTCGACATTGTGCGTGGAATGATGGAATGAAGGATGTGTCTAAGCAACAGAAAGGGATCGAGTTACGGAAAAATGTGGAACTGAGCTGGATAGTCTTTTTTTTGTCAATCATCAAATGACCGCTCCTCCTCTGGGTGGAGCGGAAGGAAGTGTCAGACTCTTACTGACTAAAACCCACCCGTGTTCCTTCCATAGCCTGATGATGTTGAGGAACCTCCCGAAACTTCCGTGTCCGGTGAGGACCTGCGTCAGGCGGTAGGTGAGGGCGCCGTGGCGCCTCTCTAGCCACTCCTCAAAGAGGGGTAGCTGGATAGTCTTGATTAGGCTTTTAAAAATTGCTTTTAAAAGCTAGTATCAGTATTAACGTGTTGGATATCCTACCTAAAATATCTGTCTGGCAAAACATGACTGTGATATAATTTAATGTAATATCTTGCACATGGGTGTCTCATGTTCTGGACAAATAAATCTTTTCATACCTTTATCTTTAGGTACACAAAGCGGTGCTCAACATGCTGCTATACATGGACCTGCAACTTCTACCAATGAAGAACTCTGACCGCGCCTGGACGTGGGCGGGACGCAACTTCGCGGAGAACTCCGCCGGCGAGCAGGAGACTCTTGCGGTCAGATTCAAGAACGTGGACCAGGCAACTGCGTTCCATGATAAGATTGTTGAATGTGTTAGGGTAAGGAATTTCATTATTTATTTGCATTAAGTATTTTTAAGTATAATCAAAGTCAGTGATCTTATCTGATCTATGACTTAATACGAGGCCTCTGTCTCTACAGTAGTGAATCTGATGTGTACGAGAGAGTTTCCCCGTACTCCTTTTCGGTTGTGTTTCATATAAAAAAAAAAACCATGTCCGCTCTAAACATGACGACGTCAACGACAACGACGACGTCAACGTCATGTTTAGAGCGGACATGGATTTTTACTGAGCAAAAGAATATAAGTATTACAATTATACATATAACATAGATTAACTCCATTTCAATAGAAATTACAAGCATCTGCTGCCCAAGCCGTAAGAGAAGAGAAAGAAGCAGAACCCTTCGTCGAAAACACCGTCTCAAAGTTGAGGTTACCAAAACACTTGCAAGAGAGTGCGCGCGCAGACAACGCGATGACCGCAGAAGTGTTCCAAAGAACGTCGATGATCGCGTCGGGACATGAAGCGGCCGGTAATACGGGCGACGACATAGGCTCGTCGGTCAACGAAGTGTTCAAACAAGTACACTTCCAGGAGTCCGAGGAAGACCACGAGGATGAAGAGGAGGATTACGATTATGACAGTTATTATAATGAGGTTAGTATGGCTGTTAAATGGTAAAATATCTGATTCGTCATAAAACCGTGAATTAATCACAGTACGCGGCTGTAAGTATGGCACATCGTGTTTTAAAATCATAAAGAAAAGGATCTGTAGAATTCCCTAAAATTCTCTAAAATTCCCCGCAAGGCAACCATCTCATTCTTCTAAGACACTTTTTCAAACTCAAATTCAATCAGTCAATATTTCAAAACTTTTCCTATCTGCGCCGGCTTTTCCTATCTGGCTGATCCCTGAAAAGAAATGCCGAAACAAACTCAGAGGTCATGGTCTCTTTTAAAGTCTAAACATTATTTTATTATGATTTTATGTCAGTTTAACAATGCAGGGCCATGTTTGGAAAGTTTTTACACCAAGAAATAAGATCATACTAACTTGTTATAAAATTTAGGATGAAGAAGAATCAGCAGCATACTACACGTGTGACGGCGAGGCGATAGTGCGCCAGGGCAACAACGAGACCACCTGTACAAACGCACACATACAAGTTCTGTTCGACCAGGAGATCTACTCGCCCAAGATACTCGTCACAGATGCCAGCACTGGAGAAATACTTGCAGATATGCTCATATACACTGATACTGAATTCCAAGTATGGTTCTATTACATTTTTGAAAATTTTACTTCAGTTATAGTGACCTCATTCAATGGCTCTCGAGTCAATATATTGTGGTTGACATGAAGTTACAATACAATTTAGGAGAGCTCTTCAATCTTCATGCGCTCGCATGAAGCTCGGCAATATTCCTACAGTATCACATGCGAAAGTTTTTGAGTGTGTTTGTATGTGTGTTACTTCTTCACGCAAAAACTACTGAACGGATTTGGATGAAATTTGGCACACATAATTTATAACCAGGATTAACACATAGGATACTTTTTATCCCGATATTCCCACGGGATCGACAATTACGCGGATGAAACCGCTAGTTATTATATAAACGATACACATGAAAGTCGACCCCCTAAACTCTTCCTAGTTGCACTATTATAGTCTTCTAGGTACAATTTAAAAGGGGTAAATAAACTAGACATTACCAGTACCAATACCAGTAGTGTGTCGGTCGACTCGTGGAATACATTAACTTTACTGCATCATAATTTTCTGGCCGCATTAAACTGCATTCTAACCGAAAGCTAATGTCACGCAATTACGCTTTTAGCTGAATAATGATCTACATACGCGAATAGATTGATCGCTCAACTATTTAATATCCATATAGATAAATGAGCGCGACGATGGCGTATTCGCTTTCGGTTTGGACACGGCCTTAGGGACACATCTCCCATAAAAGACAAGTTAATCTTATGTAAACATTATCATACACTCGAGCTTTAAAGCCTGTCAAACGTAATAGAAACCAGTGACTCAAAATTAACGTTTGTATCAGATGAGCGGCGATTCGTGCATATGGTCGGGCACAGACTACACCAGCAACGACCCCGTGGACAAGACGGTCACCGTCAACTTCTACGACAGCGAGACCGCCATGCAGTTCTATGACAGTTGTGAGGTAAGAACTTACTTTTATACCAATGAAAACAAGTCTTTTTCGATTTTTACAACCGATTTTTTGATATGTGTCGTTAAACTGTCATGGCAACTGCTATTTTCCTATATTTCGCTGCATTCCGTTTTATATGCTTATCATAGTTTTACAACGCCGGTGATCATATGCTATAGTTGTTGTAATATCGTCTTCAGGCTGCTACACACTATGCCGGCGGCCCGGCCGCCGGGTGTGCCACTGACCAAGCGGGCGGGTAGTAACAGGCCGCAGGCACATTATGCAGAAGCCACGGAGCATCATTTATATTTCTCGGTCGTTACGTAACTCGGTATGTGTTGTTTCAGACGAGTAAAGCCGCCACGTACGCGTCCACGGATCCAGAGTCGTAGGAATATTATTATTCAAACGCCTAAATAAGTATTTTAACTTCAACTGTAGATTAAACTGCATATTTGATTTAGTTAATAAGTGTGTAAACCGGTTTTTACGTTATCCTTATTACGAAGTTATAAAGTCTAGGCGACTATAAATTGACCCTTTTTGTTTGTTGAGAGTCCAATTTTGTTACCTGTTTTATTTTTATTATTGCTATTTAGATCTCATGAAACTTAAAAGCGTTTTTAACATTTTGTTATCATAGGAACGATCATTCAGTGAAAACAATTATGACATTAACATTAAAATAATCAATACCTGAAATAAATAATGGTACTACATCTATAAGTGCTTGCTCGTATAGAACTTTGGCACATTAAAATCATATAAATCTCTTGAATTACATAGTGCAGTGCATGCGTAGGTTCATAAAATATTCTGACATAAGCCAACCGAGTTATATAAATAAGTGCTTGTTAAATAAATTAATGCTACATTTTGAAAATTATAAAAGTGTATTGTGTGTAATATAGCGACAACAAAAAGAGATCTAACCAACACTTGTTGACATTTTTATTGTAAATGATCACTTTGTTTGACGACGTATATTTATTATGTAATGATATTGATGCAAATGTTCCTAATTGGTTAGGTCTTTTTAGACGTCAGTATGGAGCTACGACTGATTACGACTGGTTGTTTTAATGAATATTATCACTCGTAGCTTCATGTTCGTTAACAGGGCATACTTGATTCATGTAGTTCTCACATCATATAATATTATAATTTATTCGAAAATTATGAAAATGTGTATGGGGGGGCTGTTCATTTATTACGCAAGACAAGTTTGACCACTTTCTGACCCCCCTTCCCCCTACTTAAGAAAAAATAAGAATTGGATGAACCCCCTCCCCCCTTTTTAGTCTTACGTAAGATCAGTATCTACCAAAATTGCAAACAAAAAATAGCAAAAAATTAAAAACTTATAATTTTTGTGTACTTTTGTGATCTTACGTAAGAACAGTCTAAAGTCTAGACTGTTCTTACGTGGAGGTGGGAAGGGTCTAGACTCTAGACCCTTCCCATCTCCACGTAAGAAAAAATAAGACTTGTTTGGACCCCCTCCATCAAATCTTCTTACGTAATAAATGAACAGCCCTATCTTACTTTTTGTAAAACAAACAAATTTAAAGTGATCCAGCCATTGTGAAGATATTATAGATGTTTGTGAATTTCTTGAATTACGATTATTGATTTTTAAATATAGTTTTTTAAATGAGCAAAGGATCATTTTGCTGTGGTAATTTTGTTATTTAAATAGAAAGTTATGGATACCTTGAAAGGGTAATAATTATTTCCTTTTCTCATTTAAACTGTGATCTTATTATTAAACTATTATCTGATGAATCAAGTGTAATAAATGAAAAGTGATAAAATTCAAGTCTTTCTTTTTATAAATGAACACATAGGTATACCTAAATCGGAAGTAAACTCAATACTTATACAGCATCATATTGTAGTCTTTGTTCAATACCTCTGCTGTAATATGTTTGTTAGATTTTTTATATCTCCACTTGTTTTTTGAAACAACCTTTTTCACTTCTAAAGAGAAACTTCACTGCGTCATTTCCATAGACTACTATTATAAACCATTTCTATTTTTTATTCTTTTTGAAAATGGCATCGTTCTATCATCAATTGACATGTTTTAACAATGATTTCTGATTGATTCTAAAGTTTACTTGATTTACAATTGTCAAAATAATATGGAGAATAATAAATGGTACAAATACATTATACTGCACAACATCATCAATAAGCAGAGCTCCAAATTGAATCACAGTTTCTGTCCTCAGGATAGGACTACTTTACTTCATAATTTTAAGGCAACTGAACACATCGACAGCATTCGATGAAACTGAGGAGAATTTGCATGCGAGGTCTACAGAGAGTCCACTTGTGGAAGTAAGGGCTGTGTTCATAAATTGTGAAATTGTAAGTGCTTTTCACAGTAAGTAATATTTATTAATTGTACCAAGAAAAGGCAGTGAATGATAGATTGACAGGAGAGAATGGAAGAAGAAAACGTGTTGTGCCGACCCCAAGTAATATTGGGACAAGGGCAGGGAGATGATAAGTTAGAACCAGTGTGCTCAAATGGATGTCCAATATTCTCGATGCATGTCAAGTTTGTCACCGGCAAGGAGCGATGGTTACAGAGAAGACAAACATTATTTCTTATAATGTTTTAGTAAACTATTTCAGAAAGGAAGCGCGCAGGAAGAAAGCTTTGCGCCTGACAGTGACTTGATACGGTTCGAACGAGAGGAACTGTTCAAGCACAGTGTACTACGTGACTGCAACAAAAAACTGGCTGTGACTGTGAAAATAGCCTGCGAGCCTGACGTGAGTAGCTCCTCGGCTCAGCCGTAAGTGACAATGACTAATGAAGGATCGCCAAAATAGTTATTTTTAACCGACTTCAGAAAAGGAGGAGGTTCTCAATTCGACGGTATGTTTTTTTTTTTGTGTGTTACGCGATTACTCCGCCAATTGTGGACCGGTTTTCAAAATTCTTTTTTTGTTCGAAAGGAGATACTTCCGGAGTGGTCCCATAGTCACCAAGACAGTATCTAATGATTGGATCCTGGAGAAATCGAGGACAACCCTCAAATTTTATGGGCCCACACGTTTTTCGCAAATCTTATGAAGTAATTTTAGTACCTGCGTATGGTGATCATCATCTCATGCAGCTGAGCTGATGATGGAAGGTAAAACTCCTTAACAGTAAGGAGTAGGCATCGACTGATTTAGTCAGTTAAATTGACACGACGACGACAAACCCTTTCGTCGTCGTCGTCGTTGTCACGACGTGTTGGTTGAACGTGACGTTGTCGTTTGTCAATTGATTGTTAATTCATTTTGACTGATGAAGATGACCACAGATGGCCAACGGAACTACTTAATAATAAGTATTTCACGGGTTGCGATTCGATTACTTTAATATAGTTGCTAAGTAATTTATGCTCGTCAAAATGCGAATGGTGAAATGGAACTGATGGTGGAATACTAGGAGAACTCCTCAACAATTAACGTCCCTGCATCGGGAAAAGCAATATTTTGTAAAAGGCGTTGGGCAAGTTGACTTAGGCTATTGTAACAAATAAATTACAAACTGAACCACTAAAAAGTGAAAAACTTTTTTACAAAAAAAAAACCGACTTCCAAAGTGAAAAATAACTTTAATTTCGGAAGTCGGTGTCTTTGGATTTGTATTTAAGTTTTTTTGTTAGTTGTTTTTTTTTGTAAAGTTTTTATTTAATATGTGATTTATGGGAGAATTGTAGTAGCTGATCATTATTGACGCACACCGGGACATAGACGTACAGTCACGAGCAAAAGTATGTACACACTTGGCTTTATTCAAAGGCGATTTTCTCCTTTATTTTTGAATGAAATTTTATGTTATTACGAACATAGTATTTCCGAACCTATAGGTTTATGTAAAGTGTCGTATTTCAACTTTGCATTCGTTATTTCGCGAAAAAATCGCAATTAAAAGTTGCCAAGTGTTGACATATTAGTGCTCGTGACTGTGATAAATATGTGAGCACCATGTATCTATCACTTATTTGATTTACCTGTCATTGCTTAATTTTTAATTCTTTTTACCTTTTGTGGTAGACTAATTTTATTATGGGTGCATCGTGTTCACATATAAATTTTATTATGTATACAAGACCTTGTAAAACATTTTTAAAAGAGTAACGGTGGAGTTTCTTGCCCATTCTTCTCCATACGAAAACTACCTTTTCGAATGGGCGACTAGAATCATTTCTATTTAGTTTTTTTTTGACGTTCAAAAGTGCCTTTAATGTGCCTATTTGAAATAAATGATTTGACTTTGACTTTGACTTTGACTTTGACTTTGACTTTGTACACCATGCTTGAAATTGTTGGCTTGTTTTCTTTGTTTTGATTGTAGGGCGACGCTCCATCTAGACATTATTCAAAGCAGCATTGATGACTTGGTCCACCCACAGCTAAACTTACTTATAGGCCTCATTGCGCGCTGCATGCATTCTTGATCTGTACGAGACTCATCTAGGTCTTACTATAAATTCTATAGTAGGTACCTAAGTAATTCTTATTAATTCAACGATGATTCCGGCTGTGGAGTGAGTGGACTATAAATGAGTGACTGACGTTCCTAATCCTCCTAATGAATCAATTAATTCTTAAGTAAGTACCTACCGACATAGACAATACGTTGGGTGAGCAAATTTTGATGTTATAAACATCCGAAAGACTATGCTACCCATCTTCTTATACGTACCATTTTTTCCGAATATTCCCGATCAGTCACACCACCTTGTCGTCCACAGTGTCGACGAACGGAACTTTTTTCCCTGATTGACATCGGGAATAATCGATTTTTTCATACAAAGGTAGGTAGGTACTTATAATATAGATCGTCGTCGTTCATGTATTAATGTGCATCACCTATTCATTGCTGACATTTAATAATAAGCATGTAGTCTTCAACAGAGTTCAGGTGATGAATACCTACCCATAGAGCACGTGTTTGAGGGCCCGGAGAAGAAGCGAGTGCGTCTCCTCGACCCGTACATACTACGTCTAATCAGAGAAGCACCACTCCAGGCTTACAAGCTACGCAGAGTTGATGTATGGGACCTTCAATTTATTCACTACTAAGGCCCGCTTGCACCACCAATCTATACTCTTAAACTAATCTGAACAGTTTGTTTGTTTAAACGCGCTAATCTCTGGAATTACCAGCATTAGGATTTGAAAAAATATTTACACAAAGTAAAGTGCCTGACTGCGTTCGAACCCACGAGCTACAACTCGGTAAGTCGGGGCCGTTAAAACTGGGCCACCACTGTTCTTCCCTGTATTACCTAATCATATTTAATTAAATGGGCTTGACTGCGGACACCAACAGCTTGAACTCTACCCAATAGGGTATAGTTGTCAAGCTATCGTAACGAAGAAAGAAGAAGTAGAAGCTGATGAAGCTGCTGGCTGATTGCTCTAACCCAAACTATTTTGGACAAGTGACCCCTTTTCCAAAATGAACTGTTACCTCAGACCCCCATGGCCAAATTACCTACGCTCGAACTCATTATCTTGCACAAACTTGTCCACACTGACTTGCCGAGTTTTTCATCTTGTACGAACTTGAGACTTTACATTACTACAACAATGCTATTTCCTACAAAAATATTAATTATTCTTAGTAGACGTAACACAACATAAACAATACAGTACCTACCTACCTATCTTAAAAGTTTTAAATAAGAACTTGTATTCATTTAATAGGGGTCGATTTTTAGACCTCGTCGACCCCCAAAATCAGTTTTCGTTTATGTCGACCCCTAGGAAACCGATATCGACCACTTTGGGAATCCCTGCTCTAACGTCTGCTAGTCTTCTATGTCGCTTGTAATTGCGTTGTAAGTAGGTATATTGACGCGTTTTTGCAATATCAGCCATTGGCCTTTCCCAAATATGGCTCTCCGTAGGAACCCAAACACTTACACATTGATCAGTAGGTCGTGGGTTCGAACCCAGACAAGCGCTATACTTCGTCTCGGCATGTCCTAGAACCAAAAAATCGAAGACATGTGACATCTACCAACCCGCACGGGCCACGGGGGTCTCGTATTATGGTATGGCCCACTCCCTCGAAGAGAGGCGACCTGTGTCCCAGCTGTGGAAACATTGTAGGCTACTTTAGTACTTATTAGGCTGCCATTAGACGGACTGCATCGCAGCAACCGCGTGCAGTCGATATATTCAACTGCATGCAGTTGTACTACGTTCGACTTCGTTCAGTCATGATATCAACTTCACGCGGTCGGCTGCAGTCGTGTGAAGTCAATATTAAGTGCATACAGTCGTGACTTCAACTTTACGCGGTCGGCTACAGTCGTGTAGTGCCCACAGAGCACTGAGCATGTATTGTAGTGTCGACGCACGCTGTCCATCCATCGCTAACCGCATACAGTTAGTGTGTGTAACGTCTGTGCTTCCATTTCAACGTCAAATCTTAGGGTCTATACAGAGGGACTGCATTTCAGCTGTAACATCGCAGTTTGGATGCAGTTGACTTAACTGCTTCGAAACCTAGTTATAACAACTGCATCCAAATTGCGAAGTTGCAGCTGGCATGCAGTTCAAATGCAGTCAGTCTGTTTAGACCAGGGTTGATATGATTTAAATCAGTGATTTAAATTGCGATTAAAATCTAGTGATTTTTTTATAAAAATCAATGATTTAAATCAATACTTTTTCACTGCGATCAAATCAGCCAAAATGTGTCAAGGGACTTCCCCCGACATAACCTACGGCGCGCACATACGTGTCCAATGCTGTATATACAGGGTTATTGGTAAAACATTAACAACCTCTGAGGTCATTGTGCATTGTAGGTACCTTATACTCATCACTATGAACAACCAAACCAAACCTGCAATCGCGAAAAAAAAATCAGCTGTTCCCTACATTTTGACGAGTTATACGAACATAAATGTAGGGAACAGCTGTTTTTTTTTTCGCGATTTCAGATTTGGTCCCATAGTAAAAGTTGTTCATAATGATGAGTACAATTACCTCTTCTTAAGAGGTAGTTAATTTTTTACCAATAACCCTGTTTACGTAGTGTTATTATTTAATTAATAACCGACTTCCAAATTAAGAAAGATCAGAATGGAAAAAAAATCAATAAAATCCGATTTAAATCAAATAAATCCGATTTTTTTCATTTTTTTTTTAAAATCGTGATTTTTATCAACCCTGGTTTAGACCCTTAGGGTCAGTTCACACCGAGACGCGACGCGACGCGCAGTTTTCAAGATAGAAATACAATTACAGACCTTATCTACTACACAAAAAGGTACACAATTCAATGAGCTAAGCCGCGCGGCGGCGGCGCCGCGCTGCGTATCTCGACGTAGTAGGTAGACACTGAATTGTGTACCTTTTAGTGTAGTAGATAAGGTCTGTAATTGTATTTCTATCTTGAAAACTGCGCGTCGCGTCGCGTCTCGGTGTGAACTGACCCTTACACTGAGCTCCTGGGCTCGTATGCGTGGCGCCAACTGCGCAAAGTCAGATCCGACTGCAAAAAATTGCATGCAGTTGAATATATTGATTGCGCGCGGTTGCTGCGATGCAGTCCGTTTGATTGCAGCCTTATACTATAGGTAAGTACATTTTCGTAATTCCAGACTATAAGTGGTATATTGCTAGACACTGCGGATAAAAGTTATTCCATCGGTTATAACCAACAAAAAGTGAGTATCTGCCAACTTTATTAATATTAAATTATGGTATGACAGCAGGCTTGAATTACCTAGGTACATGTCTAAAAAAAAATCTTCTCACTGGTGAACAGTTAGTCTTATTTATTTATTAAATAAATTAATAGTTTAGAAAACACTAGAAAAACACGCTTTTATAAATGCACGTAAAAACAAAAATTCCATCATGGAGTTCCAGTTCATATCTTCCGGCTCCATCATCAGATCAGCGGTGCTATTCTGTAAAAATCTCACCGTGAAAACTTAGGTGAAGTGAGCGTGGAGTGAGCTGTCAATAGTGTCAATTCCTAGCAAAAACAAACTCACTTCACCTAAGTTTTCACGGTGAGATTTTTACAGAATCGACCGGCAGTTCGACAGTACCTTATTATTGTATTGTCATCTGAACTATATACAGCCAATTTTCATTACGCTACGACCCTTGGAAGATGGTTAAATTAGTTACCTACCTTAGATTCCATTACATAGTTAGTTACATACAGGTCGACCTAATAAAAGCGTGTTAATAAATACTTTAAGCGTATCGGGCGGCACATAGGACGCTCGAAGGCTTTGACCCCTGAGAGTGAGGTTTATCTACAAACCAACCCAATGACTCCACAAGCGGTATATCCACTCCAACTTGCTACAACATCCATTCTAAAAGCTGCTTCACATCCATCCAGACGTTACGGTAAGTCTGAATGAACTTCTTTTAAATATTAATTATTAGCACAAATAATAATTATGAGTACCTAGATAAGTAGGTATAACATAGGGTTTTTAATTTTCGATACCTACTTAAATCTAAATGATCACAATATATGTAAAAAATAAATTTAATTCAGTCATTTTTAAACACACAATCCGAGTTTGGTTTGCACGTTCTCACTGTACCTATCTATCACTTTATTTACTCATTCCTATATTTAATAACTCCGCAGGGCACGCTTCATGTCTAGGTGTTTTCAAAATATTCTGTCTTGATTTTATTTTCAATGACAAAATGATTTCCGTACTCTTCAGGTGGTGCATTTTGCGCTTGAGATTGAGACGACAAACTCTCTTCCGCATCAATAATAACTGCAAACATTTTTTTCTTCACTTGTGTTTGCATCCATTGTGGCATATCTCTGGTGCTTTTTAAGATGCAGTTAAAGAAAGATTCGAGTGCATCTACCTCTTTTTCATGACGTGGTATAGTGGCTATGTCTTCGGCGTGCTCGACGCAGCGTCGTTTATGCGGTGGAACATCAGATTTTGCAGACTCCACAGCATTTGTCGTAGAAACATCATGTTCGGAGTTCTTTGAACGTATAATCACTGGTGGATCCATTTCTATATTTTCTGTTATGCGATATTTCATATGTGGTTCCAAAAATTGCATAGCTTTTGCATATTTCCAAGTTGTGACTTGAGCTGGTAACAATTTGTTCTGTCCTAACTTGGCTCTCTTTAAAGCTTCCCGATGATTGTCGCGAAGTTTTCTCCACTCCGTTCGTGCAACTTTGACTGAAAAGTAAAAACATGATCCCTTAAGTCAAGTTAGGTAGACAAATACAATCGACGTTTTTTATAGAACTGTCTGGTATGTACATTAAAAGCGACTTAAGTCGGTGAACAACAGTACAAGAGATTTTTGAATGAAAACTGGCTTTGTATTACGGGTTTGTAACAATTTATTGAAGAGTAGAGAATACCTTATTATACAACCACTAATATTTAAAATAATAATCCCTCTTTAAAAAGATACTAGCAGCGCCCCGCGGTTTCACCCGCATACATAAGGGTCGATCCCGTAGGAATATCGGGATAAAAACTATCCTATGTCCTTTCCCGATACTCAAACTGTATCTATACCAAATTTCATCTAAATCGGTTCAGCGTGAAAAGGTAGCATACAGACAGACAAACCGAGTTACTTTCGAATTTATAATATTAGTATGGATAGGTATGTACAATAATGAATATTCCAAAATTTTCATTGAGTTATGTCGCTGACCGTACCTACTTAAAATTAAAAGCAAAACTGGCGTAATGTGGGTGTACCTACTTACTATTATAGAGTATCTAGACCTCTACCTTCCTCTTTGGGTATCTACAGTCGTAATGTTATGCATTGCATTGCATATAACATTACGACATGCATTTATGAGTGAGCTCTAATCTCTCTTCGAAGAACGGTTAATTAAAACGCACAGAAATGACATCTATAAGTGGCATGTTCTTTTCCTAAATAGATAGCTAATAACAGCAGAAAAGGACAACAAAAACCTATTGTCATTTTGCCTTTTCACACCCGCATCCAATACCTCATTTACTATATAGCGGATACGTCATCATTTGGCTAAGAAGGTGCAAAGTCTAAGTAAACAAAATAAGTCGGCCGGCCCGACCGCCCGCGCCATACAGAAACGGGTTTTTGTCCGGTATCACATAAATCGTCTTCGACGCACTCGGTCTACGTGACAGGCATGTCGCTAGCAATATACGAAAAATATACACTTTATACATATAAAGGTACGTACTATTTGGTATGGAACTGTCGTCAACTTCCTTGATGACACTCTGCCAGGCTTGACCTCTCGCATGCACTTCGGGATAGTTGGGATGCTGTGGGTTCCACAGACAGGGGTGTGCTCGTACTGTTTCTATGAACTTCTCCATTATTTTTATTCGCCCGGAGTCGTATCACTGTCTAATATTTAATACGGAGCGCTGCAGGGCGAGCGACCGAGCGTCGTGCCTGGCGTGCGGACTGGCTCTCCATGTCGTGCCGAGCCCTCCCTTTACAATCAAACCGGTTTTTGTGTTGAACGCCGGCCAATAGTATTTTAAAACCAGTTAGTATGCTTTCACACCGACGTTACATTACCAGCCCAGCTTTACCTACGTACCATCTGTTTGTACCTACCTGTTTTATTCTGCAAATCTCATTCAAAGTAACCAAGGGTACCTACAGCTATTCATTTGAGCACAAAGAAAATACGTTCAACGTGTATAAAAGAGAATACAGGCACTTTATTATCATGCGTCCTCTTAGTTTTAATATTCGTATAGCCACATTCATTTTATGAATTCGAAAGTAACTATCTGCAGAATACCTTTTCACGTCTAAAGCATTGAACGGATTTCGATAAAATTTGGCAAGGAGATATATGGGGTATATCATCCCGGGGACATGGCTACTTTTTTACCCGGTAGCTAGCACGTTCCCGTGGGATACTTTCTGACATACACGTTGGCCACTGGCCTGTTGGTTTCCTAGCACCTCAGGGTCCTCTGAGGTGCTAGGAAACCAGCAGGTCTGTAGGCCCTTCTAACGTACAATAACTTCACAGAAAAAAACAAGTTCTGGTTTCCGATCAATCACTTTGTACCTACCTTCTAGGGCTCAATAGCACAAAACTTTCGAAGCCGAGAGTCACGTGTACCTACTCCCCGCCATTGTAATGTTTTTTGTACTGGACCATACTGGGAACCTTCTGGTTACGGAGATATCTATTGGAGGTCAAAATTCCAATGTTGACTGACATTTTTGATAGGAAAACATGTTTTTAATGTTATAAGTAATTATACACAATTTTAAACACCCCAACGATCCCTGTACCGTTGCATGTACAGTCACGAGCATAAGTATGTATACACTTGGCTTTATTCAAAGATGATTTTCTCCTTCAGTTTTGAATGAAATTTTATGTTATTACGAACAAAGTATTTTCGAACCCACAGGTTTGTGTAAAGTGTCGTATTTCAACGTTGCATTCGTTATTTCACGAAAACATCACAATTGAAAGTTGCCAAGTGTTGACATATTAGTGCTCGTGACTGTACCCATAAGCACAATGTTTTACATGCGTTACATTGCGCACTACCGCAAACAGCAGATTTTCACACCAAAAATAAAGGTCGTTTTCCAGCAATTATTTTTCTGCACTGTTACTTAGTTTGATGTACAGACTGCGTAGTTGACGGCTATCTATGTGATGTGAATTTTTACACCCTTTAAAGGTACTTACTGTATGAGTTACAATATTGTAGACTTGTCACATATTTGTAATGGTTTTCCGTTACAAACTCTAAGCCTGGAAATTGTATTGTAAAATTGTATTGTATTGTAAATCTTACACTTGTAAGATTTACAAATTCATAAATTGTAGGTAGGTACTTAATTGTAAAGTTTTGTGGTATCTTTAGGGCGCTGGATTACGTGGCCTACGTCCTATCGCACTGAATATTATGTGAAAAAACTTAAATAACGTTATTTCAGACAGGTAGGTACCGAATTGGGTATATATGCCTACTTAGGCATATGCCATACTAGCTTCTGCCCGCGACTTCGTTCGCGTGAAGTTTCTCGTTTTAACATAAAACATAGCCTATGAAATTCAAGGATAATGTAGCTTCTCATTAGTGAACGAATTTTCGGGATCGAATCAGTAGTTCCAAAGGTTACCCACTACAACCTCACAAACTTTACCTCTTTATAATATTAGTATAGATGTTAGGTATATACTTCAGTTATAATTAAAAATAATTATGAAACAATATCATTATGTTCTAGTTGAAAATGTTATGTGCACCAACTCAACATTAAGTAAACGCAGAAGAAAGCGCAGTGAACATAATATTGTGGTCGAAGAAGTCGTCGATGACGGCAAGCCATGGGATTCAAAAGAACAGTACTACCGAGTATCGGAACCAGTCGAAAAATCTGGTATGAATCCTGATGTTTTTGACGAAACAGAGATGAGTGTTAATAGCCATCATACTCATCATAGAGCAGCGAACGTTAATCATAAAAAAGAAAGTACGGAATTGTTTGATACTAAACCACTGACTAATGAAGTAACTAAACCCGATGAAAGAAATCGTTTGTCGTTAAAAAAACAACGCCCTTTTAGAATTGCTCATTCCAAAGAAAAAGAGTCTAGAAGAAAAAAGAATACGGATAAAATTAAAACGAACTCTTCTTCTTTGAAAACGAAAGAACATAAAAGTCATATCTCTGCGAATAACAAGCGTTTAGATAACTATGATAACAAAGATGACAATGATGATATTGGTGATAGTGAAGATAATAACAACTTTCAAGGATCCACAGAAACAGTAGAAGACGTTGAAAATGTTGAATCGCCCGAGAGAGAATTTGCCGTTTATGAAATTGGGATTCCGGAGTTGTGGTACACTGTCCACGTTCAATTGTTTGAAAAATTAAGCACCCCTGATGGGAAAACTGTATGGAATGACCTAACTAGAGGTGAACAAGCCAGGTACTTGTGTTATGATGAGTAACTTCTATTTTTTTAGCAGTAGGTACTTATGCTCTTTTGTAATACACCAATCGAGCGACCCTGCATATTTTTGTTATCATCTTTTTAAATAGTGGTAGGTAGTACAAAGAAAAAAAAACCGGACAACTCACCAGGGGGCGCTGCAGTAAACATTTGTTTGTGCAAAACCAAAACTACTAGTCCGATTTGGATGCGGTTTTCATCATCATTAATGGGTTTGTGGTTGATTAGTCATCATCATCATCATTTCAGCCGAAAGACGTCCACTGCTGGACATAGGCCTCCCCCAAGCACCTCCACTTCGACCGGTTCTGTGCTTCTCGCATCCAACGGGTTCCTGCGGCCTTCACAAGGTCGTCGGACCACCTTGTGGGAGGCTTTCCAACGCTACGTCTTCCGGTACGCGGTCGCCACTCCAGAACCTTTCGGCCACATCGGCCATCTGTTCAGCGAGCAAATGGGCCCTGCCCACTGCCACTTAGGTAAGTTTGGGCAATTCTTCGGGCTATGTCGGTTACCTTGGTTCTCCTGCGGATCTTCTCATTCCTGATTCGATCACGCAGGGAATCTCTAAGCATAGCCCTCTCCATTGCCCTTTGGGTGACTTTTAGCGTTCTTATAAGGCCCATTGTGAGCGACCACGTTTCAGTGCCATAAGTCATCACTGGCAACACTACGTAAGTGCTCTATTGGACTCATATTAGGGCTTCTTGCTGGCTATTCCATTAAGCTGCGATACTAACGCCATGAACGTATTCTCGAAAACATCTTGCAGTGAGCGCTCGTTATCATGCATTAAAATTAAATCCTGATCCACAAACTCAGCACGGCATCACATGAATCTTTAGCCATTGATGAACGTAGGTATTGTTTACTAAGTATTTAGTGGGCTGGCGGCAACCGTGGCCCCGTCACAAACTCAAGGCCAGTTTTTCTTTCCGTGAATGTTCCGCCCCAGACTGTCCATGACCCACCGCCATAACTGTACTCTTCAATGCAACATTGCTGAAAACATTCACAGTCTTCGGTAGACTTTCCTACTTCCATCATTGACAAACAGCATAATCTTGGTTTCATTCGTAAAAAGAACCTAGCTCCGTTGACGTTGAGTCCAATGAAAATGTTCTCGTGCAAACTGAAGGCGCGCCATTCTGTGAGTTCGTATCAGTTTGGGACCATTGGCTGGCTTATGATGTTTCAGGCCACGTTCTTCTAGTGTCCGTCAGGCAGTCATTCCATGAAAGTCTCGAAGCTGTTCTTGGACCTGTACTGAGTTCTGGAGCCTAAGTCTGCTATTTTTATAAATTCGTCATTCCAACACGATCCCATTGTCATTTTGCTAAAAGTTCGTATTAATCTGCTAAATTCATAATGATCGATCATTGGCGGTCAATGCACAGAACATATATACGATAGGTACCTACTCGTAACGAATTAAATGCAATGACTGCACAATGACGTTCTAATGGTAGGTTACTGATCAAAGGAACTGTCGAAATTTTAGCAGATTCCCCCGTAAGACAGTAACTTAATTCATTTGTCATTATGTACGAGATTACCATTCTGTGCCATTTCTTTCAATGGAGTGTCAGTGGTTGACCATTGGAAAGTCATAATGACGCCATTATAGGTATTAGTGATTACCAAACTTGTCAAAATGAACAATTATGAAATCAATGATAGACCAGGACCATTCTGACACTATTGTAATAGCAGACTTGAGGCCCAGGTGACGATTACGCAGGCTGATGGCAAAGATAATCTGATCTTGTTTTACTATGTGACCCGGTTTCGTGTTTCTCCTGAACGGCGCACGAAGCCGTCAGTCTCCAGGTATCGATAGGCATTGAGTATATATTACTAGCGTAAGGACTTAGGGCCAACGCGACTCAGTTGACAGTGGTGCCCGCGAACTTCGAACTTCGAACGAAGAACTTCTATGCAAAATGTTCAGACGGGCATATCCTTACTTTTGAAATCATTGTCGATAGGTAAATTCTTTGAACGACTTGCATCAAGTTGTGCACTTATGTTTCGCTGACTGACCTACGCTCAGGCTGAAGAAGTGCCACAGCTTGTGCGGCTACTTCAGGTGAAGTATTCATATTTGAACGACATAATGGATTCAAAAATAAGGTAAAACAATTTCGATCGCCACTCTTGCAAAATTAAATAAATAACTAGGTACCTATTAACTTAGAGATTCGACGAACTTATAAGAGCGACAAAATTCCGTTTTTTTTTTTCAAATTCCTTAATTCAAATTTGGAACAAATGAACAATAGTGATACCGAAATGATGGCCAGTATTTCAACTTCAAAACTGCATAAAAACTTTTTCTCTGACTTATCATTATTTTAATGGTTTTTAAACATAAAAAAAGGCCTTATAAAAATGCACGGTGGCTCGCTTTAGGAGTGCGGGAGTATACTCATTAGCTAATGGTAAATGAAGCACTGCTTACAGCAACATTAACATTTCAGTGTAAGTTCAAAGGAACCCGAATGGATGGGCCAGGATATGAACGTTCGATATAGTCCCGGTGAATGGATTTCCAGAGACGAGTTCTCCTTACCTACGAGTAGCCTGTGCCTTCTGGCGCCAATACGTGATGCGGACAGCTCTAGTTACAACGAGAACAACAAAAACTTTAGTGGTAAGGCGAAAGAAAGACATGAATGAGTGAAACTCACTATCCTAATTCTAACTAATACCTATATATAAATGCGAAAGTGTGGTTGTTTGTTTGTTACGCTCTCACAATAAAGCGGCTAAACGGATTTGAATGAAATTTGGCACATGGGTAGACCGGGTTAGGAAATATGATACTTACTTACTTTTTTTAACCCGGAAGTACGTTTCCGTGGTATAGGGGAGAACAGGGCAATGAGAGCCAACGGGTAGTGGGAGCCATGGTGATTGAACGGAAACTAGGTACATTTACGCGATCGTACACACTCGGCCGCTTTTGTCAACCATCGAAAAACTTCGCCTGACGAACACGAGCCGTTAGTGCCATGCATTAAGTCACGAGAGACGATTATGTGTTTTTCGCTCCACGCTTATAAAAAATTGCTGATTGCCAGTTGAAGTTATGTTCTTATTTTATTATGTTTATGCTTATTATATCCCCAGATTCATGCACTAACAAGCCCAATTGGTTAAATTGAGATTGAAAGTAGAATTACATATTTATGTTATTACTTTTCAAAATGGTAGTCGGCTGGTAATGGTAGCCAAGCATAATTTATACTTAATCTTTTTTCTTTACTAAGTTGATTTTTTTATTTGTCTTATAAATAGTTCTTTGTATTAATTACTAATATCACATATTTTAAAGTATGTCTAGTTAAATTTTCGGGAAAGAGTAAATTATGGCTCCCATTTCTTTCCCATATGGGCGTTAAGCGGGCTCTCATTACCCGCATGTGTCGGGTAATGGGAGCGACTTTTTTTTTTTTTGTAAAATCGTTATTGTACCTTAATACAAGACTGTAATTGATTATAACTGTGTTTAAAATATACTCTAATAATGAATGTAAGAGTTCCTAAATAAACATCATAAGAATGTTAACAAATGTGGTTGGGCGGATCTCCTCAAAACAATATTGTTGACAAAAATAATTAAGATTTTATAAACCTCGCGGCAGAGCTTCTATTTAAGGCCAGATGTATAGATATATCAAATATAAAGTATGTGGTAATGAAGGCACCCCAAGCAGTCCATTAATTTTGGATATTTTTCAAAATCATTAAAAAACGTTGTTGCTGATAATGTCACATTGTGAGAATAATGACGTTATTGTAAAAAATAATGACGCAATGTTGCCGACAATGAGTTGAATAAGTATTATAAATATGGAGATGAATTTACATGTGACTTAAATACTATTTTGGGTAAGTATTATTTTGTTATGATATGGACAAGGAAAATAAAATGCAATATTATAATAAAATAATATTTTTTGACAAAACATTTAAATTAACATTTGGCAAAAACAGCTTCTTTTAGCCTTCTTATAAGGCCCATTGTGAGCGACCACGTTTCAGTGCCATAAGTCATCACTGGCAACACGCACTGGTCAAAGACTTTCGTCTTGAGACACTGCGGTGAGACGAAGATATTGCGTAGCTTCCCGAACGCTGCCCAGCCGAGTCGGACTCGACGATTGACCTCTTTCTCGAAGTTAGACCTACCTAACTAGACAGTTTGTCCCAGGTAAACATACACTTACGACTTCAAGTGTAGCGTCTCCGATCTTTATGAGAGTGGGTGTTACATGGGCATTTGACATGACCTTCGTTTTGTCCATGTTCATTTTAAGACACACTCTTTCGGAGACTCTACTGAGGTCATCGAGCATTGTACTGACTCTGAGGTCCTCCATAGTCTCAGCAATGACTACGATATCGTCGGCAAACCGAAGGTGCGTTATGTACTCGCCATTGATGTTAATGCCAGCCCCTTTTCAGTCTAGAACCTTAAAGACGTCCTCCAGTGCAGCGGTGAACAGTTTCGGAGAAATAACGTCTCCCTGTCTCACACCTCGCTGCAGTGGGATAGGTTTCGAGGACTGATCCTGGAGTCAGACTGACATAGTGGCGTTTTCGTACAGACACTTCAGCACCTCGATGTACCGATAGTCGATCTTGCACCGTTGAAGAGACTGCAGTACAGCCCATGTCTCGATCGAATCAAAGGCTTTCTCGTAGTTCACAAACGCTAAGCAGAGAGGCAGGTTATACTTTTCGGTCTTCTGTATAACCTGTCGTAGCGTATGTTTGTGGTCTACGGTGCTAAAGCCTTTGCGGAATCCGGCTTGTTCGCGACGCTGGAAGTTGTCAAACCTGCGCGCGAGACGGTTCGTGATGACTCTCGAAAACAGCTTGTAGACATGGCTCAGAAGTAAGATGGGCTTATTATTCTTAAGAAGGGCATTGTTGCCCTTCTTAAAGAAAAGTATCACCACACCTCTGTTCCATGCCTGTGCAGGTGTTCTACCCTCGAGTATGACCAAACCAAACAGCTTCTGAAGGGCCTTCAGAACGGGTTTTCCGCCGGCCTTCAGCAGCTCGGCCGTAATTCCGTCATCACCCGGCGCCTTGTTGTTTTTGAGCTGCTTCAGAGCGATCCTAATCTCGTACAGGCTGACGTCCGGGATGTCTTCGCTATAGTGTCGGGTCAATCTAGCTCTTGGGTCGTTCGTAACTGGGTTACTTGTTGACGTCTATAACTGTCCATAGAATCTCTCGATCTCTCTCAACAGCTCAGGTTTGGAGGATACGATCCTGCCATCATCGGTCTTCAGTTTAGTAAGCTGGCTCTGTCCAATAGACGGATCTATAGATAGCAAAGACCTTGGAGCCTTTATTTCGCTCTATCGCGTCCTTAATACGGTCTGTATTATAGCGGCGAAGATCGCTTTTCAAGGACTTAGAGATCCGTCTATTGAGTTGCCGGTAATTTAGCGTATCATCTGAAGACTGCAGGATCATCTCGCGCCTCTCCTTCATGAGCCGTAAACTCGGATCAGAGAGCTTCTTTTCTAAATTCGTACGACGGGTCTTGAAGATCTTAGACCCGACCGTATGGACAGTTTCCACGAACCCATCGTTATAATCGTCCACGGAGCTCCCTAGGCATTCGAAACGATTCTGAAGTTCGAGCTGAAAGCTCTCGGGGTTTTGGACCTGAATAGGTGCTGGGCGGAGCGTAGACTTCATCAGTCGAGATCTTTCCAGCTTGATATTTAAGTTCAATGTGCCTCTTACCATGCGGTGATCGCGTCCGGTTTTCACCGCGTTGATCACAGAGACATCATTGAAAATTTTCTTCTTCGTCGACATAAGGAAGTCAATCTCATTTTTAGTTGCACCATCCGGGCTCTGCCAGGTCCACTTTCTGTGCTCACGTTTTCTGAAGAAGGAAAACTCCAAATTGCCCCACTCGCAGCTCATCATCGTTTCGTTTACCCAGTTTCACGTTAAAGTCCCCCATGACAACGGTAAAGTGAGTTTTAGAGCCATGCATGGCTCTGAAAATATCCTCATACATGGTCTCTACCTCATCGTCGGGGTGTGACGACGTCGGGGCGTAAACCTGTACGACCTTCAACGAATACCTTTCGGATATTCTGAGTATGAGGTACGCCACCCTGGTCAACACACTCTCGATCACCACGTCGCTCACAAGGGACTTATGGACGATAAACCCGACACCACCTTGGGACTGCTGGTTACCCTCCCGGAAATAGAGCAAGTTTCCGGATTTGAGACTTATCAAGTCTTCCCCTCTCTTCGGGCTTCAGATAACCCCACTATACTCCACTGTAACCTGCTCAATTCTTCCTCAAGTTCGGTGATCTTCTCGTCGGTCCGGAGTGAACGCGTGTTATAAGTTGCCAGGTCCAGTTTTCGGTGATTGTGGTAGCCGGATCTCTTCCGGGGATTCTTAGCACCCCTTGCCTCACCGTGGCCTTGGCCGCTACCGTAGGCAAGGGTAGGCGGGCCGCCGGGTACTAGGGGCCTAGAGTTTTTTGTTCTTGTCATTCTTGCGGGGGGGGGGGGTTTGCCATAATCGCCACGCTTGGCAGGTGGAATGTATAGAGAACGCTGCTGCCCATTCTCCGGTACGACCCTTAGTTTTTTTAGGGTAGCACATGTGAAGTGGGGATGAATATTTTTTTCGTCGTCTACCCCATCGTGTGGGGTATCGTTGAATAGGTCTTCTAAAATGACTTGTGGGTTGCTAAAATTATTTTTCGATTTAATGATCCATTATACAAATCTGGAAAAATTCACGATGACAGTGCATTTCATGAACTTTAAAGGAAAATTATAGCGGTTAAGATTACTTTATTAGTTTAGCAGTAATAGTCGTTTAACTTGGGTGTTGGATAATTTTGTACCAAATACAAAATCCTTGGCATTAATCCTGTAAAGTGACTAAGGTGTAGTAGTTGCTTGTTTATAACGGGTAAAGACTTGCATTGAAAAACAAAATATGAACATTTTTATTTTTATTTATCAGTTTATAGAACAACAGAATCGTACTACCTACATTGTGATAGCGGGCTACTACGGAACCCTACACTGTACGTGGCTCGACACGCACTTGGCCAGTTTTTATACCTACGCTCGGCGGTCGCGCTATGGTTGTCAACTTTGGCTTATGCACAAAAAACTATCGCGGTAGTGGCACTCATATCTAGTTGTTTGATTTATTGTTGAGCTTATTCTACAATACTAAAACAAAACTGACTGGCCTGTTGGTCTAGTGGTCAGTGACTATGACTGCTATGCCGGAGGTCGTGGGTTCGATTCCCACCCAGGACAAATGTTTGTGTGATGAGCATGATCATTTGTTCTGTGTCTGGGTGTAATTTATCTATATATGTATGTATTTAGAAATATATAAGTATGTTTATCAGTTGTCTAGTACTCATAACACAAGCTCTGCTTAGCTTGAGACTAGACGGCGTTGTGTGATAGTTGTGGAATATTATTATTATTAAAACAATAAACATAGTATTACAATAAACGCTCGCACTACTCCCAACCCGTCTGAGATAACGTGTCCATGAGCGGTGCCATGTGTGCGTTTGTCGAGCGCACTTTGTATGTAGATTGCCTTCTGTACTGTGTTTTGTGCCTTTATGTACCTACTAGCTTTGAACAGTACGCGTAGGTAAAGATATGTTTGCTCACCACAATGGCATGGCATAATGAATCTAACTGAATATTTCCTAATAAGTACGGTAAGTAGTAATAAATGGTAATGATGTTGTGTGTGATAGGTCACATAGATAGGGGTGAATCAGAATTCGCCGGTTTTCAAGCCATATCATCGTTCTGACAATCCATAAGCCATGGTCATAGGGGTAAATCAGAATTCGCCGGTTTTCCAACCATATCATCGTTTTGACAATCCATAAGCCATGGTCATAGGGGTGAATCAGAATTCGCCGGTTTTCCAACCATATCATCGTTTTGACAATCCATAAGCCATGGTCATAGGGGTGAATCAGAATTCGCCGGTTTTCCAACCATATCATCGTTTTGACAATCCATAAGCCATGGTCATAGGGGTGAATCAGAATTCGCCGGTTTTCCAGCCATATCATCGTTCTGACAATCCATAAGCCATGGTCATAGGGGTGAATCAGAATTCGCCGGTTTTCCAGCCATATCATCGTTCTGACAATCCATAAGCCATCGCTTCCTTGGTCTTCTCCAATTCTGAATGCTAGAATATTTTTCAAGGCGCGGCGACAACTAAACTTTTTATGATAATATCCAATACAATATTGAATTGTTGAAAGGTATTTCTGAAGATGGAGGCTACATTGTTCTCCCTGAAGAGGATGTGATGGGGGTGAAATATGAAGAGAGAATCATAAACAAACGGAACGATAATAATACTGACTCTGAATCTAGTCCAAAGTCTGAAGAACGTAATGAGCAGGTGCATCCTTTATTCATAAACGTTGCCTAAAATTATGTACCTAAGTAGTGATTAGCTATACCTACATTTTAGACGTTTAAACGACACTTAAAACAATCATCGAAATCCCTGAATGTAAAGTTTTTATGTAGTGTAGGTAGGCGTGTGTGAAGATGAAACCTGTGCTGTGCAATAAACTTTCATCCTTCTTATTGTGTACTTCGGACTTTTCTTTATTCCTTCATACATTCATCTTCACATTCACACACGCCTACCTACACTACATTAGTGACCCCGACGTGATCGCAGTCTTCGGGACGTCATCTGGATTTACAGGAATCTGGTTATACGCTTTCACCAGGTCGATCTGAGAGAAGACGGTACAGCCAGACAGACTATGAGCAAAGTCCTGGATGTGTCGGATAGGGTACTGGTCCGGGATGGTACGTGCGTTCAGCGTCCTGTAGTCGCCGCAGGGGCGCCATCCGTTGTCTTTCTTCTGCGCTAGGTGGAGAGGCGACGACCACGGTGACTCGGACTGGTGACAGGTTCCGCATTGCAACATGGCCTCGAATTCAGCCTTAGCAATTTGCAGTTTGTCCGGGGCCAATCTGCGAGGTGTACAGGATACTGATGGCCCTGGTGTAGTACGGATGTGGTGCGCTGTATTGTGTTTGGGAGTGCGGTGTATACCATGTGGGCGAGTGATGTCGGGGAATTCCCGTAGTATGTGTGTATACGCGGCATCACCCAAACTTACCCTCACCGAGGAGACATCATCAGAACGACGGACAGGCGACGCCGGGGTGAAGAGTGTTGTATGGTTATCGATGAGGCGTTAATTCCTGCAATCAACAACCAAATTGTAAAAAGATAGAAAATCCACGCCTATTATCGCCCTTGTAACATCGGCAACGATAAATCGCCAAGCAAAGTCACGGCGCAATCGTAGGTTCAAAGTGACGTCTATGTACCCGTACGTATTTATCGGTGTTCCGTTGGCCGCGCACAATTGGTAGTTGGTCTTCTCTCGTCGATTCGATAATGCCGATCGGGGGTAGACACAGAGGTCGCTGCCGCTGTCGACCAAAAACTGCATCTTCGACCTTTGATCGGTGATGAATAAGCGACCAGCACTCGGACAATCATCGGCCGCCATTATTGATTGCCCGAGTGCTGGTAGCTTATTCGTCACCGATCAAAGGTCGAAGATGCAGTTTAGTCTATGCCTTCGTTTTGGCAGTTCAGCATCTTGTACAAATAGATTTTTCGGTAAAATTTTACAGGGACGTCGAAGAGTAGTTGTCCGTACATCAAGAGCTCTACTGAGCGGGACTGAGGATAAAGTTAATATTGCCTACAAAGGTGCCGATAAATTTCTAACACTGCCACATCGAAAAATGCACCACGCACAGATTGATTTAGAAGTCCGAGCCGATGAGAACGAGCTCGTTCGTGTTGGGTATACCTGCATACAATTACTTACAACTTTATCGCTATCGCAGAAGCTCGTAATTGGATTTAAACGGGTTGTTATTACATAAATTATATCTGTCCATCTATTCGCAGCGCATCTGGACGAATCGCTATCGCTGTAGCAGATAGCACGCGAAGAATGCGCACCATTTTAACGCTACAGGTCGGAAATACGGGATTAGCTGCTGCACGATTCAGGTTCGTAAAATACGATTTTATTTTTATGTTTTACTTATAAAGAGCCCGGATCTCCGTAAAAATTCGAATCCTTCACATGTCCATCTATCTCATTCCTGTTCTACTTCTACCGACCATCGACGTAGACTTCCTATCCTACCAACGCACTATGGGACAGAACCGTGCGAACCTGAAATTCGGCACCCAATAATGACACATTTATTGGCAAATGTTTAATTTATAATATTAAAAAACATAAAACAAAAATAAAACTATGTAGTTTGTTTAACTTATTGAATTATAATTTTACAGTTTTATGATATTAAACCGATTTTATGCAATGATTTCAAAAGTAAGGATACGCCCGTCTGAACATTTTACTTAAAATTAGAAGTTCTTCGTTCGAAGTTCGCGCGCACCACTGTCAACTGAGTCGCCTGTGCTAAAACCAGGGTTGGATTTTGTACTATAATTATAGTATTTATACTATAATTTCGCCCTTTGTACTATATACTATCCACATCTAAGGATAGTACGTTAAAATACTATAATTTCAAGTATGCTCCCGAATGCTTAGTTTTACGTCATATCAATATTTCGACCGTGCTTGTGTATACCTATCTGACCGAATTCTGATCTTGCGATGTTTTCTGCCGATGGCCAGAGATTCCCCGATTATCTTCCGCAGTATTGTTCACTTCTCTCTTTCCACTAATCTCGTTCATTCCATTCTATTCGAAATGCAATCAAAGTGACAACACTAGCTTGTGAATTTTTGTGTAAAATAATACGTTTTTAGGAAAAGTGGCAGTGATGGTCATGAAAATTACGATAGACCGGAAGTATCCACCCCAAAAAAAGAAACTTCTTGAGTGCTGGTGTTGATTTTAATGACTATTAAGTTAAATTTTAAAAAATAATGAAAGTGTACTATAATTTTTTTATAAATACTATCCTTTTCATTTTTTTGTGCTACCTATCTTTTTCAACCTACCTAAATCCAACCCTGGCTAAAACCATAATTTTAGGGCCAGCGCGTTGGTGCCATTTAGTCGCGCCGTTAGCCCGGTCCTTACGCTAGTAATATTTATATGTCAATGATTTTATGTTATTTTATATGACCTATAATCTTACATTTAAATAAATGACAAATCTATATCTATACTAATATTATAAAGCTGCAGAGTTTGTTTGTTTGTTTGTTTGTTTGTTTGTTTGAACGCGCTAATCTCTGGAACTACTGGTCCGATTTGAATGATTATTTTAGTGTTGGGTAGTCCATTTATCGAGGAAGGCTATAGGCTATATTTTTTTTCTTAAAAATTAGGGATCCGTAATAAAATTGCTATTTTGTAACACAAGGTGTAAAATCGAAAACCTATTTTTGCGTGCGCTGCAAAAACTATTGACAATAGAACAAAATAATGTACTACGGGTTTGTAGAGCCCATTAAGACCTACAAAAAAGTCCGCGAGAACATATATCTAGCTATCATGGTTTAATCACAATAACCGATTTTGTGTTCAAAATAATTATTAAATCGTCTGAAGAAAAAAAAACTACGTTAAATATGTATCGTAATATTAATCTTTATCGAAATTAAGCATTATGTTATCAAGAATATTTATGAAGAAGTAAAATACTTTTTGTTTCATCTCAATCGGATATTTCGTTTAAAAGTTATCACGTGTGTAAGATGTTAAGAGTTGGTACAGACGCCAGCACATCAAGTTACTATAATCTGTCAGATTTCTTTAATAGATTTTCAACTTTATTGCTAAAACATAAGGTTCAAGGTTGATTGGGAAAATCTGACAGTTTCGGGTAGGTTGACCTGCTGGCGTCCGTACCTATTAAGGAGTTATGGGCCATAGAGTTTTTACACTAATAATAAAGCTGAAGAGTTTGTTTGTTTGAACGCGATAATCTCTTTAACTACCGGTCAGATTTGAATTCTTTTTGCATGTGATAGCCCAATTCTTGAGGAAGGCTATAGGCTATTTAACATCACGCTATGACCCTTAGGAGCCGAGCAAAAAGAAAAAAAACTCAGAGTGAACGGTAAGCGAATACGAAGTGTTGCGACGCGACGGGGTGGGGGTACAAGAAATTTCACGCGGACGAAGTCGCGGGCAGAAGCTAGTACTATAATAATATTATAAAGCTGCAGAGTTTGTTTGTTTGAACGCGCTAATCTCTGGAACTACTGGTCCGAATTGAATGATTCTTTTAGTGTTGGGTAGTCCATTTATCGAGGAAGGCTATAGGCTATATTTTTTTTTTTTCAAAATTAGGGATCCGTAATAAAATTGCTATTTTGTAACACAAGGTGTAAAATCGAAAACCTATTTTTGCGTGCGCTGCAAAAACTATTGACAATAGAACAAAATGATGTACTACGGGTTTGTAGAGCCCATTAAGACCTACAAAAAAGTCCGCGAGAACATATATCTAGCTATCATGGTTTAATCACAATAACCGATTTTGTGTTCAAAATAATTATTAAATCGTCTGAAGAAAAAAAAACTACGTTAAATATGTATCGTAATATTAATCTTTATCGAAATTAAGCATTATGTTATCAAGAGTATTTATGAAGAAGTAAAATACTTTTTGTTTCATCTCAATCGGATATTTCGTTTAAAAGTTATCACGTAAGATGTTAAGAGTTGGTACCTATTAAGGAGTTATGGGCCATAGAGTTTTTTATCTACTTAAAGAACATTACGAAAACCTATTTTTGAGACGGTACGCACGGTTTTGGCCCATAGGACGACGCATTCAAAGCTTAGCTTGGGAAGTATTAAATATGATCTATTTTATTCGTAAAACCTTCATCAATCTGCCTACCCTTGTCCCAACTTTAGATGGAGCGACTGTCTATCTGACCTCTACAACCATAGTAACTGGGTAACACGATTTACTTTAAACGATACCCCTTTATAAGACTGGTTGTCAGACTTTTGGGCTTCTGACTCCCCAGTCGGGACCAATGCATTGGTCCCGACTGGGTAGTCAGAAGCACAAGAAGAAGAATGGTTTAACGTGCTTTCCAAAGCACGGAGGGGTCTCTATGGGAACCCATCTACGAACCGGCCGCAGCGGATCTGGGACATTTGCGCGAAAGACATTGATACTTGCGCGAGCCCACTTGCGCAAAAAGACATTTCCGCGAATGGACTTTTGCGCGAAGGGACACTTGCGCGAATGGATGTTTGCGCGAAAGACTCGCAAAAGAAACTTGCGCGAATCCACTTGCAGCGCGTAGAGACAGTGGCGCGACAAAGTTGAGGAAATGAGGTTTCTTCATAACATCACACATGTATTCTCTCAAAGGGTTGAGCACGGGTATACAGGGTTATTGGTAAAACATTAACAACCTCTTAAGAGATTTTTTTTTTCGCGATTTCAGGTTTGGTCTCATAGTAAAAGTCGTTTATAATGATGAGTACAATGACCTCTTAAGAGGTTGTTAATGTTTTACCAATAGCCCTGTATAGTACGGCTACAATTCACCAGTTATGTTCAAGATATAGATAGTCTGGAAGTAAACAGTCCAATTATGCGTCAATAGTGATAATCGTAGTATTTTTCTTGCGTCCTTTTTTAATTAATTTATTTCTTATTTAACTATACACAGCAAAATACATAGGGATACGATATAATTTGGGGTCGAAATGAAAATCCAAGATGGCGGCTGCGAAAATTTTCAAATTTTTCATCATGGGCGTCGTTTTCATGGTTTTCGAGGGCCCTGACAAGGATAATGGTGTCAAAAGCATCATAAATTTTTGCAGCATGACGACACATTTCTTTCACATCCGCCAATCTTGGATTTTCATTTTGACCTCACTAGCGGCTTTAGTACCCTCAAAAACCACAAAATCGACACCCATGATACAAATTTAAAAGTTTTTCGCGTCTACCATCTTGGATTTTCGTTTTGACTTCACTATCGGCTTCAGCACCCTCGAAAACCATGAAAACGACACCCATGATGAAAAATTTTAACATTTTCGCGTCCATCATCATGGATTTAAATGATAAATGATTTTATTTCTGTAAGTAGGTTCGTACAAACACTTTTACACGTCAACCATTTTTTTTTTTACACTAGATGAGTTCGTCGTTTCCTATCTGACTATTCTGAGAAGAAAGGCCGAAACAAACTCAGAAGTCACAGTCTCTTTGAAAGTCCAGACAAAATCTTGGTCAGATCATGTGAAGACCATATAGATTGGTGTCTGAAATGGCCTTTTGAGGAAAGAACCACACAGATTGAGCGGACCTGTCCAATCAGTGCACGCATTTGTCAAAAATCGCGCAGCTCAACTCAGAACTTGAGGAGCTCAACAGGACATTTGGGTAGGCCGCATAAACTACTCAAACTGCCAGATCATGATTAAAACTAAGAAGGAAAAATAAATGACCCACATAGTCCTCACATTTTCATTTTGACCTCACCATCGGCTTCAGCATCCTCGAGAACCATGAAAACGACATCCATGATGTAACATTGGTGAATTGTGGGTGTACACCGCTGCCCAACCCTTTGAAAGGATACATGCGTGATGTTATGAAGAAATCTCATTTCCTCAACTTTGTCGAGCAACTGTCTCGTCGCGCAAGTGGATTCACGCAAGTGTCTTTTGCGCAAACGACCATTCTTGCAAAAGTCCGTTCGCGCAAAAATCCATTCGCGGAAATGTCTTTTCGCGCAAGTGTCTTTCGCGGAAATGTCTTTCGCGCACGTGTCCTGCTACCGGCTGCAACAAGCATAGCTTAACCTTCGATCGACTCATTTGGCTGTTATCTAAACGATATGCCAGGAGCCCGAATCGCTAGCTCTGTAGATAGATACATAGAATTAAATAAATACTAATTTTTAATAACTGTAATTGTCAAGAGTCAAGGCGCGGGACTGTGGGCCAGCTTTGTCCGAAGTGGTGAACGAAAAGAACAAACACTTGACGACGGCCGGGCCTGTGCTGATCCCGCCGCGGCACACAAGGTCCCTTCGGCTAGAACTGCCACTCGAGATTCCTGTTGATGTCGCTCGTTGCTCCGGTATTATACGACTTTATTTTACTAAAGTCTTAGTACTTATGTTTTAACCTTGGAATAATATTGACGTCTGACAGTTCTAGTATGGAAAAACTGACAAAAAAAAACAAAATTTGTTCTTAGGATAACACCATTATTCTAGGTATTGAGCCTGTTGCCTTAATATTTAATTTGTGTGTGGATCAAGGAATCATCCCGGATCTAATGAATTTACAGTAAGGTAATACCACTTTTCAAATAGGGGGACAGTAAATATACCAATAATTATGACCCGCATCCGTGTTACCGGTTTTCAGCAAGATGTTCGAAAAGGATGCTGAACCAAATGCTCAATCATTTTAACACCAATAAAATATTACACGACCATAATTCACAGCTACTGCCGACCAGCAAGAGACGCTTTATTTGTCCAACACCCCGTGTAAAATCTTTTTTTGCAAAACGACATTATAACTCAATCGCACCGCGTATTTATAACAAACTCACAGCAAAGGATTGTCATAACTTAAATAACCACGATTTCGGAAAAAGTATTCTCGATTGGCTAACCAAGCTAGATTATGAGCAAGTGGAAAGCCTACTCTTAACCAATATCTAAACTGACTGTATAATCGCAAACCTACGCATATTTTAAATACATACCAAATACATACATACATATATACACATACACACTACATACATACATACACTACAACATCACTAACCCGATACACAAGCACCCTTTCACACTCCCTCACACACACCTACCTACATCATTTATCACAATGAATACCTACCACACTACGTGCGCAATCAATTAAATTAAAATTAACCTTACTGTATAATTTACTTTTAATGTACTTTTAATTTACATACTTTTATTTAAATTCACTTTTTTTTTTTTTGTGTTTAGCTTCATCTACTTGAGAACGCTGTAAGAATCTAGTAATTATGTAAACTGGAAGGGAACTGTCTCCTGAGATACAGGCTAACAACCTAGTTCAGGAGGCAGTGCGCTTATGTAACTGTGTACTTACTTTGTTTTCAATAAAGCATTATTATTATTATTATTATTATTATAATTATATGGTTTCACCAAGGGACGTTGTACGACTGATGCGCCGGTGTCAAACACATTTACGGCGTGGGAAGAGTCCCAAGACGCCATAGGATTTTTTTGTGATCTCTCCACAAGGCTTTTGATTGCGTCGACCACGAAACCTTAACTCTTAAAACTTGAGCATTGCGGACTTGGAAAACTTGCGAAAATTTTAACACTGCCGTCTTTGTATAATATATTATATATGAAACTGCCTTATTTGTTAAGCTGAATTCACACCTGTTTCCCAACTTATCAGATACAGTTAAACGTAACAGGCGGAATGATATGTTACGCGGACGTAGAGCTAAAACAGCATTAATGTGGAAGAGCATATTCTGTATAGCCCCGCAAGTTTTTAATAAAGTCCCAAAGCAAATGAAACAGTTAAATTTAAATGGGTTTAAAAAGGAACCTAGAGAGTTGCTTTGTAAAAAAAATTATTATACCTTAAACGGATTTTTGAACGATACGACTTTGCCATCCTAATTTAATTGTAATCTTTTATATTCTGAAATCTCTCTTTGATAGTTAATAGTTTGACATTGAATAATACTCTGACATTAACCTAGATACCTAATATTTTAACTGACATATATGCCTCTTAATGTAATATTAATTCGTAATTATTTATTCAATAGTATCAATATTAACTAAATATCTTGATTTTTGTGTTTGTAAAATTTTATTTGTGTACCTTCCTGATATTTGCGCGCCCCACGTGGCAGAATGTGATGATACCATTTATTAATTTAAGACCATGTAATGTGTACCATGTTCGGACAAATAAATGAATTTGAATTTGAAAGATTTTAATCTTATTTAAATGATAGACAACAGCAAGTTCAAATAAATGGTGTCAATTAAATCGGTATATAAGTAAAAATTTTAAGTATATATTAATGATCAACCCCATTTGTTAAAAACCCAACCACAAATATTTGCTGACGATACTTCCTTGATTTAAAAAAATAATAGACGTGCATCAAATCTTGACGACATAAATAACGCGCTACTGCAGATCTAAAATTGGTTCACTGCTAATAATTTAGTATTAAATGGCAAGAAGGGCTTATGATTTTCTTTACCAAATGTCAAAAGTACCTAGTAATAAAATGTCAAAAGTAGTAATTGTGAGATAGTATTGAATCAAGAGAAACTAGAATTCATCGATATTTATCTCAAATTGATATAGGTACCTAATTACAATAGAAACGATGAGTGTAATTATTGTACCCATTTCAAGTACAATAAAATTATAACACCTTACACCCAAATTCTCAAAATTTCTCAGTTGCGCCTTGCACCAGTCATCAAAATGTGTTTGGTCTCTTTTGCGATTAACATACAATAAGCTACTGCCTACTCCATACAACCCATGATCCCTTGCAAAAGATCTCTGTGTCAATAACGTCATGTTTCTGAAGTAACCCTTACATGTGCCGCAGTTGCGTTGGTGAATGATGATGAGAAGGCGATAGCAGTTAGAGAAGTGGCTATAAAGAAGGGCGACCGTTGCTTTTGTGTCTGGCACTGTGACTGTGTTTGTTTGTGTAAGTTCACTTTGCTCCCTATTAACCGAACAACCCCACTTTACTTAGGTATGTAGATAATACAACGAGTGGCCGTGTTCACAAATCATACGAAATGTCGCTTGTCCCGGATAAAATTTGCATCAGAGAGGGCGCAGTGCGTTTTAAGTTGTGGCGGCATCTACACCGCCATATGCGAATTACCCATCAAAGGCCTGACGTCACATAACCTGGATCGCGCAAGCATATACACAACATCCCGACATCAACCGTCGGGCTCGTCTGGCTCCCACAAGACTGGTGTTGGCCCACCAGATACAATACCCACCGATCGGACGATCCTTCCTTTTCTATGAAGTATGAGGAAATTGTCATCGTAGACTCATACCCCTATAACGTAATGTAGATATTTGTAGTTTGCCAATGAAAACTGCGCTGCACTTCGCCAAGTCTGCACCGGCCTTTCGTTCGTAATCGTTGTAGGTAGATATTCTTCGCATCAACCGAATGCGTTTGGAGTGGATTGCATGTGGCTGGCAGAAGTACCTTTAGCGGTGTGTTTTTAAACCGAAAGACATACTTAATTAAAATCAAGTTGGAACGGAACCTGAACCGACTCCAACCCAGATGCCAATCAAGTAAGTCAGTCGAAAGCCGGCACTGTGTGTATACTATATCTATTTGGTTATAGCTGACGATCCCCGGCTGCTGTGCCACGAGATGGCGGCGTCCCGTCAGTCCGCCGCAGGGCTCTCGAACCGCGACCGCACGCGCCACGCTCGCTCCGCTTGCTACAAAAATGTCGTCTACCTCAATCTATGCATCATTATGTCAGGCGTTATTTTCGCGCTGTTGGTGCTCGGTTAGTACAATTTAAAATTATCTACGTTTTCCTACCTACATTGGCGAAACCAGCTTCTGGCCTGAGGGGGAGGAGGGGGAATAAGAATTTTCTCACCATACTAGGTACGTAACTACGTAATTTATCCACAGATTAATCTGTGATTTGGCAGCTAAATGTATAGTATACCTAAGAAGCAGGAAGTTCAGCTCCAGGGGGGCAGCTGCCGCCACCTGTTCAGTACGCCTTCCTACAAGTTCCTATAAATACTTCTATTGACGATTTTATTATAATTTATGCTCTAACACAGTAGGTTCTCCTAGCGATTGTATGTACCTAAATATTGCTTTTTGTCTAGGTTGCATGAAGGCGATTGTGGGCCAATTATGGTTTTTTGTTGGCACCTGGGGCTTAGATCAGTTGGTTCAGGTACCGCGTAAAATGGACCATTACTTCGAGAACGATCTCCGAAATCGTCAGATTGAGTACGACTGCGACGGCTGGCCTGTCCACCCGGATACCAGGGAGAGGACCGTTCGTATGTACAGCAGGTAATATAGGCATGTGTCATCTGTAAAGAATGCGCTTGAATTTGATGAAACCATTTTTTTCTCAAAGCTTGTGTAAATTTTGCTACCTACATAGCAAAGTTTACACAAGCTTTGAGAATTGGCCTATACCAAACTTAGTTTAGTCCAAAACTACTTTACTTACGGCTGGCGGACGTTCCGCTTATGGCGAGCCGGTCGCCTCTCTTACGTAGGGCTGGTCGTCGCCACATATAAGATAATTTAAACGTTGACAATCATTAGACATTTTGCAGTAAATCAGTCCTAATTAGGTAATTTTCCTTACTTTAATTTTCAGACCCATGGAATTTGTCCTCAATGTAATATTCTTTGTGAGCGTCCCTTGCATGATGGCATATGATGTGGGCAAGCAGTTGATAACACGTTTTCAAAACTCGAAAGCGGGTGCTGACTGTAACCCGGTGTCTACCAAGCACAACACTAAGAAGTGTTTTAGCTCACAGGACATGCAGGTACAAAGTGTTTGACTTGTAGGTACTTTTTCGTTCTTGTAAATAGTAAGGAATTGCACTTGTAAGTACTTATGCGTTGTATCTCTGTCCGCTTTTGTGCAAAATTCTGATTCGTCTATTGTTATTGTAGATCCTTGTCTCTTCTTGTGGTTCTTGCTACACTTTTTGAGTAAAAGTAAAGTGCAATTCCTGACTGTTTGTAGGCGATGGCGATGCGGTGGCGACGGCGCCACGGAGGGCTCCGTAAGTGGATGACACCTGAGGCACAGGAACTCTCCAAAGAGCTTTGGAACAAGGGCCTCTTGCCGGCGAGCAAATGCGAATTTGTGAGATCTGATTTTATGATATGCGGTAAATATGGGATAGGTGTAGTACCTACCTATAGATTGTGTAATTTTTCAATATGTCGATGTTATGAATGCGTAGATTTCGGCTTGGTGATGGAACTTTTTTTACAACCTGTCTATACAGTTTATTACTATTTTAAATAATACGATCTATATACCTATCTAAGTAGGGTATTGAAACAAGATAATTATAAGAAGTTTTATGTTATCGAAATTAAATAAAAATGTTATCAGTAAGTAGGTACAGGTAGTGGTAAATTTCGAAAAAAAAAATTATTCTAAGTGGGTATCGAATTAAAAAGGCCGACAAAGTCCGGGCGGGGAACCAAAAAGCCAGATAATTAAGTCGGGACAAATCCAGACGGTTGGTAGGTAAACTCAGCTGAGCAATGCATTGCAATATACTTGCATCGTCATCGTCAGGCGATGTATCAACGTCACTAGGAGGCCCATCAACCAGAATTTTCCCGCTTTTGGCTGGTTACATAATACGGAGTTTTTGAAATATAATGCACAAAATTAAAAACTTAGATGATCAGACGTGTTTTTTCAAATGTCTTTGTTTTTTGACTTTTCAAAGAAAATGTTGACAATAGACGCGACCCGTGCCGGCCGCCTAGCTGGGTAGGACGAAGGGGACAACACCGCGCCGCCGCACTTCGCGCGTCGCGTAGCATCGCGATGCGTGGCGCTATTGACGTATACGCGTGCGTCAAGTGGACGTGAAACAAACCCACCCTCTAAGGGCGGGTTGTTTCACGTTTTCTACGTAGCTACATAGGTACTCCTATGTAGCTATGTCGAAACCGTAACGAGCACACCAAAAATACATTAGATATACTTATTTGTTTGTTAACCATTTGATGAAGCTGTTAACAACAGATGCGGCCACTTCTTCGTGAGGTTCGGAAGCCAGAGCCTCAGCCTGACCCTGTCGAGCCCGACGATCACGACTCCTGCCCAGACTCTGAGCAAGACGACACCGAATACGTCATCACTCAGATGCAGAAGAGTCGAGAATCGCTCTCGGTAAGATTCTTTCACCAATGTAAAATTCTTAATTATAAATATTTAATTTCTCATAAACCTACATGGGCTGGGCACTTACGAAATATCAGAAGCTAGCTGCATGATTACAATTGGTCGTTTCCTATTAATTCCTATGGACAAGAGCCGACAAGAAACTACACAAAGCGTCTGAGCATATGGGGCGGCTATATAGGGCTCCCAATCGTTCGGTTTTGGCAACACAAAACATTTTGACAGACGGTACGTCCTTTTTTGAAAATGGCCGGAAATCAAAAATACTTCAAATTTTGAAATGGTAACATTGGTAACCCTTTGTAGCATTTAGCAAAATGGTAGGTTCTTCGTGAGCATTTTCAGTTCACTCTGTGTGATTTAACAAAATAGCCAGCACAAATACCCTATTCCGACATCTACGGTCCAAAATGCGAACTTCTTTTGCAGATTTTGAAGCAAAAGTTGAAACCCTGACGGTTGTGAAAATGTTCACAACAAAATTACCTATACGAAGTCTCTACATATGAATATTTTACTAACACTAATCACTCTAGTATAATAATTTGATTTTACTCAAAACGTACTTGAAAATCTTTTCTACTAGTAGGTAGTTGCAAGTATTTCGTAGCATATAGCAATTTTTAACGATACCTACTGCATATTTTTTTATTTGAATAAAATAATACTTACTATATTTCCGAGTTTTATTTGCTCACTAGCTGTTACCCGCGACTTCGTCCGCATGGAATTTAACAAAACAGTTATTTTTTAGTTCTCAGAGTTTACGATAACTTATTAATTCTGTATTCCGCGTAAAGAAATACCTATGCTAATTTTAATGAAATTCTTCTATTTTATGAATCGATATTTTTATTTTGTACATATTTCTCCATTTAGTTCTTTTTACTCGTTTCTGCATTTTTAGTTCAAGTAATTATTATTTATTTTTAGTTTTTCGTATTAGGTTTATTGAAAAATGTCTTTATTTATATACAATATTTGGTGTACGATTTTCTTGGGCTACAACAACACTACTCGCATTCCTCGCACGAGTCGCACGTGCTCCGCTAGGAGTAATACCACAGGTAATACTTAGTGTTCTGTGCGCACAATGATTTCAAAAGTATATGTCAATGTGTGCGCACGTGAACATGCCACGTATAGTTGCCCATGGGTAAAGCAACCCATAGGGTCAGTTCACACCGAGACGCGACGCCACGTGACGATACTAGAAGAGGCCAGTGAAGTCGCGCTGCGCCGCGCGCCGCCGCGAGACGCATCCCAACGTCACGAGGTGCATCGTAAAATCGTTGGCAACCTTCGATCAATTGATCGAAGTTGGCAACACGACGCCGCGCGGCGTCTGAGGCCGCCGTGGCGACTTGTCTCTACTATTATAGGGCGCTTTCCGAATTAGCTATAATCGCTCACAGCGCTCACATCATCTCACATGGCGTTCCGATTTAGATATCACGATTATGACAGCTGAGAGCTGTCAACAATTCGGAACGCCCGTGAGCGCGCTCACAGTGCTTACTCAATGTAAAAACGATATTATTACAGTATTACTTTGTATAAACACCACATTTCTTCTTCTTTGGTTAGGTGGCGACTATCAGCCAGAAGCACAATTTCGAAAATGCCACGTTAGTTTAATTTTATAAGATGCAAAATCAAAACAAAACACACACTGACACATCCTCACACACACACTGTCATTTTTGACAGTGCTCACGGTGATATTATTCAAGGGCATGGTCGGCGTTATCGCAAGATGGCGCATGTCATGACGTCATCTATGACGATTCACGGAACGTCGTTATCGCGCTCACGCTAATTCGGTACGGGTTTAAGCACGCTCACATCGATTATTTCCCATCTCGGAACGCAGGGATAGTAGAGACAAGTCGCCACGGCGCGGGCGGCCTCGGCTGCGCCGCGCGGCTTCGCGCTGCGCAACGCCGCTCTCGCACGCCGCGCGCTGCCGCTGCGTCGCGATGCGTCGCTCTACGCCGCGCAGCGCAACGTATTCTGAACTCTCACAATGCAATGTGTACCTTTTCGTGTAGAAAATAAAGTATATTTTGAGTCACTCTTTTAAAAGTGTGCGTGCAGCGTCGCGTCGCGTCGCGTCTCGGTGTGTACTGACCCTTAGTTAAATCTATGCCAGCTTGGCTTAACGTTTGTCCTTGTGACTTGTTGATTGTCATAGCCATAGAGTAAGTAAACATGTAAACATATATAAGAGACGGAACTCCCATAGAAAAAGTTGAAAAACGTCGCTTGTATGAAACGTGCACTAAAACTGAATACCAACAAAACAAAAATAACATAGACTGCAGACTGGTTGCGTCACACTGGTCATAGCCAAACTGACATTGATAGGGAATTGCAATCTTTTGAATTCAAATGGAAAATTCGACGGTATTTAGGAATCCGTGGTATAAATACTATCTCACCTTTTCCGCATCCGGATATTATACGACCTATAACGTTTCTTTGCAACGACACTACTCGCAACCTATTTATAGTTAGGTAGGTACAGTCAACAGCAAAAGTAGATGATCAAAATCAGAAATTCAATACTAATGAACGGAGTTCGCGTCAGAACTGTGTGGCGTCGAAGTGATTCAAAAGTATGTGATTGTAAATTATACCAAACATTTACTACTAGTACAACTGCCATATATTCGTGATCAGTTTTGACTCCTATTGAATTTCTGATTTTGAAACTTGGTCATCTACTTTTGCTGTTGACTGTACCATTGCAAAGTTTCGGCACTATTATATTATACCGTTTAAAAATTCTGTTGGGTAATTAACCACTTCATTCGGATTGTAAACTGTATTGATGGAAACGTATGTTTGTGATTCACCAGATAGCTTATCTAAAATGCGCTGATTAAGCGCAGTAATCTGCAGGGTAATTGCATAATAGCAATGGGTTTCATTTTGACAGCTCAACAACATTCATTGCGTTATTTGCGTTGTTAGGCAGACACATTTTTAGGGTTCCGTTGCCAAATGGCAAAAAACGGAACCCTTATGGATTCGTCATGTCTGTCTGTCTGTCCGTCCGTATATCACAGCCACTTTTTTCCGAAGCTGTAAGAGCTACACTGTTGAAACTTGGTAAGTAGATGAATTCTCTGAACCGCATTAAGATTTTCACAAAAAAATAGAAAAAAAACAATAAATTTTGGGGGTTCCCCATATTTAGAACTGAAACTCAAAAATTTGTTTTTTATCAAACCCATGGATAGGTCTTCAAAAATGATTTATTGATGGTTGCAAAATTTATCTTCTTAAATAGTTTCGGAAAAAAGCGAAGCTCGACATCAAGACTTTAACCACTGCATGAACGCTGGCAGGAATCAGTGCATGGATGTATAATATCAGCAATTTGAGAACTGATTACCAGGAATATTCAAATTAATTCAGGTGAAACCAGGTAGGTAATCTATTAACCAGGTCAACAACCGTCAAGTCACTAAGGGCTGATTTTTCCAACGCCAGATAATTTTATCCGAGGAAATCGAGGAATAAGTTTGAATTTATGACAGTTCTTTCTTAAAAAATCTATCGGACGTCAATTTTATTCCACGAATAAAAATTATCTGTCCATTGAAAAATCAGCCCGTAGTAGTCCTCACCTTCTTTAATACAGGTATACAGCAGTGCCGTAGTCAAAGAAAATTGTCCTATCAAATATTCTTGTTGTCATGCCAAATATACCTAAGAATTCCGTCATTATTTAGAAAAAAAGGTTTTAACTGCAGAGGTAACGCTGCACTACGAACAATCGTATATAATAGAAAGAGACGTGAAGAGAAAAAAAAGTCGCATGGAGGGGGCATTAACGCTTTTTCCTTACGTGACGATTTTTACCAGTCAACTCCTACCGCAAGCCGCGTTCTGTGGCCGCGTTAATTAAGGAACTTCGTTACAGTAACTACGGACTGCCATGAACTTTACTGTATCATGCCGCGTCCTAATAGAAAGCGATCGTGCGAATATGCGATCGTCGCGTTCATATGTCACTTTTTGTCCGGTGAACCGCAACGCGTGGTTGCGCCAACAGAATGCGCCTGCCCATTTTCCGGTGATCTTGTTCTGAACTTTTTAGTGGCAGTCGGGTTTTTGATTTTTAAAAATTTGCATTTAGTTGTTTTTGGTCAAATGCAAAGATGGGTGCTTTCCGAATTAGCCATAATCGCTCACAGCGCTCACATCATCTCACATGGCGTTCCGATTTACCCTGCGTTCCGAGTTGGGAAATAATCGATGTGAGCGTGCTTAAGCCTGTACCGAATTGGCGTGAGCGCGATAACGATGTCCCGTGAATCGTCATAGATGACGTCATGACATGCGCCATCTTGCGATAACGCCGACCATGCCCTAGAATAATATCACCGTGAGCGCTGTCAAAAATGACAGTGTGTGTCTGAGGATGTGTCAGCGTGTGTTTTGTTTTGATTTGCATCTTATCATAAAATTAAACTAACGTGGCATTTTCGAAATTGTGATTCTGGCTGATACTCGCCACCTAACCAAAGAAGAAGAAATGTGGTGTTTATACAAAGAAATACTCTAATAATATCGTTTTTACATTGAATAAGCACTGTGAGCGCGTTCACGGGCTTTCCGAATTGTTGACAGCTCTCAGTTGTCATAATCGTAATATCTAAATCGGAACGCATGTGAGATGATGTGAGCGCTGTGAGCTAGACATGGGTAGCTCGTGAGCTAGTGATAGAAAAGAGCTAGCTCTTTTCGATTGACGTCGCTCTCGCTCACTCAGTCGCGCGCTACGTAGCTCACTAGCTCAGTTAGCTCACTCAGACTCACTAGCTCAGTACTTCAGCAGCGATGCACGCGACCGGCCGAACGGCTCATTCGGCTCGCTTCGGAATACTTCGTCGCATCGTTCGTTCTTGCAACAAAAGCTCTCCGACACAATCTTATCAGTTATCATACGACGTAAATCACTGTAAATCTATCTTTATAGTCATTGACTTAAAGTAGAAAATACTTTGGCACATTATAAATAAAAAGGAACCGCATTGTTTCTTGCGTTTCGTTTACGTAAATTCTAAATAACTCATAAGTGCCTACTAATACCATAATATAAACAAACAGATTAGAAAAACTTATTTAAAATTATTTAACTTAGTACTTTTTCGGTTGTTTTGACGAAATGACATGCATACCGCTGCGTGACACGTGCAACGAAGTACAAATACTAATACAACCGTTCTTACTATCAAAAACCGCCACAAAATAAAACAAGATTTATTTATCGATATCCGTAATTCCTTAGTAATTCGCGTGGCACGAATCAAATGAGCTAACAGTCGGCGTCTGAGCTACTGAGCTATAGAAGAGCTAGTGAGTAACAAAGAAGAATCCAAACTTCCAAAGAGCTATTGACTATTGAGCGAGCGAGCCGAAGCGCGTGCGGCGTGAGTCAGATGAGCTAACAGTCGGCGTCTGAGTCACTGAGCTAAGTGAGCTATAGAAGAGCTAGTGAGCTAGAAGAGTGATATAGCTCTTTAGAGTGAAAGAGCTACTCGCTCTTTATCTTTTCAGTGAGCTATTTCGCCCATGTCTACTGTGAGCGATTATAGCTAATTCGGAAAGCGGCCTTTTAGATATCACGATTATGACAGCTGAGAGCTGTCAACCGGTGTCAACAATTCGGAACGCCCGTGAGCGCGCTCACAGTGCTTACAAACGATATTATTACAGTATTTCTTTGTATAAACACCACATTTCTTTTTCTTTGATTCTGTGGCGAGTATCAGCCAGAAGCACAATTTCGAAAATGCCACGTTAGTTTAATTTTATGATAAGATGCAAATCAAAACAAAACACACGCTGACACATCCTCACACACACACTGTCATTTTTGACAGCGCTCACGGTGATATTATTCTAGGGCATGGCCGGCGTTATCGCAAGATGGCGCATGTCATGACGTCATCTATGACGATTCACGGAACGTCGTTATCGCGCTCACGCTAATTCGGTACGGGTTTAAGGGGGAAGCTCTAAGGTGGCCCGCGAAATTCAAATTTTCTTACGTTTTTTGCAATTTGCTCGTCAGTATTAAGTTGTACGTTGATTAAAATATGATTCGCGGTCGTAACAAATATGTATTTACAGAATTATAATCATTAAAGTCATCAACACAACTCTCTAAGACCATGTAATCCCCAAATGTCAAGATTTCATGAAATAGTCATTCTTGGGGATTACATGGTTTTAGAGAGTTGTGTTGATGACTTTAATGATTATAATTCTGTAAATACATATTTGTTACGACCGCGAATCATATTTTAATTAACGTACAACTTAATACTGACCAGCAAATTGCAAAAAATCTAAAAAAAAATGAATTTCGCGGGCTACCCTGGCGCTTTCGTCTTAAGCACGCTCACATCGATTATTTTCCATCTCGGAACGCAGGGGATGTCATTAATGTCAAAAAATGACGTAAACATTTGGAATGTCAAAGTCAAAAAGCAGCTGAGCGAGCGAGCGTGGTTGGTGTGGCGCATCGATTTCGTTCCATGACGGCGCTATATAACTTATCATTACATTATTATTATTAGAAAGCCATATCTTCCAGTTACGCAACGTATTAGGCTATGTAAGTAATGCGTTTATTACTGAGGCCGATAGTTATAGCTAGGAAGGCGCTGCTCGCGAACAGGAGCGTCGGCGTGCAGTTGAAGCATCCATTCACAACAGGTACGACGCTCGTAGCGCGCGTGTATATAATAATAGTATATAAATACGGAAGGACCTCGTTCACGGTCTATTTTGGAAACGTGCCAGTTAGATACGAAGAGTTAACTAAACATACAAACTTGATTCGTGTTTTTAGCGTTAGTGTGGCGAGCCATGGAGGATAAAGAGAGTTTGAAGAAGAGATTAACGCAGCTGCAGTATCATGTTACTCAAGAAGCTGGAACTGAAAGACCATATACAGGTTGGACTATCAGTAGACATTTATTTAATTTATTTCCCTTAGCAGCAGAAACCTTCCTATTTGAAGTGTTTACATAAAAATAGCAGAACCTTGTTCATAAAATATTCTAATGCATATATCTCATTTATTTATTTCTAGTTTCAATTTAAGTGTCTTAAAAAAGTATTTCTTTGATTTTCAGGATGTTACAACAAATTCTATGAGGAAGGCATGTATTGTTGTGTAGTCTGTAGACAAGATCTATTTACCTCTAAGACAAAGTATGACTCAGGATGTGGTTGGCCTGCATTCAATGATGTTATCGCCAAAGAAAAAGTTACCTTGCACAAGGACACAAGCGCAGGTATGTGACAACATGCTACTCTGTGTCTAGTGAGTGTAAATATTTGACTAAAAGCATGGAAAATAATGGTTTTAAGTTACATTCTAGCTGATTTAGCTAAATTGTTTCTTGAATATAAAATCATTTAAAAATGGGTAGAAAATATAAGTGATTTACATAGACCTACTACTATTTATAATAAGTCAAATGTAAAAATCACTTTAACTTTTGTCCATGCTTGTATAACCTTAGCATTCATTGAAATGAACAATATGGAACCAATTTTCAATGCCATTCGGTAGCACACAGAGCATTCAACATAAAAGACTGGCAATAATAGTTTTTCCAAAGCAAGCCTCCATTCAAGGTTGCTGTCTAACTAATTCCTTCCTCTGTTGATATCCTTCAATCCAATTTTAGAAGTAAATGACAGATAAAGTAAAATTCTTTAAACAAAACTATAAATGCTGAAATAATAACAAATAATGTTGATTTTTTTAAATGTATAATTAATATCCTTTATTTCTTGCACATTGATTACCAAAGTCATAACTACACTGTCATTTATTAATAGAATTTGGAGACTTACCCATTTCTATGACAAATCATCGCTTTTGCAGCAATGTCACAGGTGCAATTTATGTATTATTATTTTGGGCTATCTTTAGATGCATCATTTCTCTATTTTCATTTAGAAAAGTAGAAGTACCTAAATTTTAAAAACTTTAACACATTTATTTTATGTTCTTATATTTTTGGCATAATTAAACAGTAGTAAATAATTCAACAGATATGCTCATAAAGTTTACCAGTTTTTGCTTATTCATTCAAACTTTGTACTTAATCAAATTACAAGTCATTTGTAGATATAAAACAAAGTCGGGTTAGTTACACCATTTGTAACTCAAGAACGGCTGGACGGATTTTTAGGATCTTTGATTTGTTCGATTTGTCTCCGAATAACTAATAAAACAGAAAAAATTCAAGAAAAAAATAAAAATTAAGATAATTCATTTTCTCATATCATTCTTATTGATTCTGAGGCGGTGTGAAGTTCGCCGAGTCAGCTAGTTGCCAATAATAATGTCTTTTTAAATCCTTATCAAATACCTGATAACTAATTACACATACAATTTCATAACATGATATGCTGCAGACTATATTGTGAGATTGTGACATCTACCCTCCTGCTATTAAGTTACCTTGAGCAACATACTATATAGACATACAATGCCATTTCCTTGTCTTGATACATTGCCTTATACGCACTTTGTGTTGTGATCATGACCATGGCCTTCAACTTGAACAATTACATTATGTTTATCACATTACAATAGTTTACGTTTCACACAAAATAAAAAGCAAGCAGTTTTTATTGGTCCTCTTTTTATAATTCTCTTGCTTGGAAAGGTAAAAAATCGGTAGGAAAAATGTAAAAAAAAAAACGAATTCACTATGAGTCAGCCAATTAGGTAGTAGACAGTGTGACGCAACTGTCTAATAAAAAGTCGGTTAAAAAAGAAACTATGAAACGTGCACTAAACATAATGGCGGCTATCGCTGTCTCGCTTTAACATCTATTCGACTCTATCATGTTTAGTACATTCCTATCTTGTTATTATGTTGGCAGCTTTACGTCATGTCCGCAGTCTGTGTTATTTTTACCCGACTGCGCAACGCAAAGGAGTGGTAATGTGTTCATCAGCCTATATATGTATGTATGTTTGTATGTTCCTTTGAAGCACTATACAGACCAAAGGCCTGGGCCGATTTTTATGATTCACACGTCAATCGATTCCTCTTAGTCCGGCGAGTGTCACTAAAGACATGACGTTAGTGAAAATTCAATATGGCGACTACTATGTATGTATGTATGTCTTCAAAAAAAATTTTTTTTAAACCTATCGAGTGGGGTTTCAAAATAAAGGGCTTTAAAAGACGATTACAAAAATATAAACAACTTATATGGTTAAAAGTAATTCGAAGTGACAAATCGTAAAAATCACGTACCAAGAACTAAATCGTCAGCGAAATATTTCACATTTAATTTTGTAAACTAAAAAGCTGGAAATAAAAAAAGTTATTAAAAAAAATAAAAAACCCGACTGCGGTAAAAAACTTAAATAAAAGTTGGAAGCAGGCGGGACCCATACCATTTTTATTATATTTTCAAATTCAAATGGGTCCCGCCTGCTTCCAACTTTTATTTAATTTAAAATGGGCTTGTTTTTAGCTCTTCAGTTCTTTTAATAACTTAAGTTTTTTTACCGCAGTCGGGTTTTTTATTTTTTTTAATAACTTTTTATTTGTTTTGTTGGTATTCAGTGCACGTTTCATACAAGCGACGTTTTTCAACTTTTTCTATGGGAGTTCCGTCTCTTATATATGTTTAGGATGTTTACTTACTCTATGGTAGTGGTCGCGCTATGATTACGTGAGAAGCACACTATATTTATTCTATTAGCCGAAAAGCCAGCAAAATAAAAAAAAAAAAATCGTAAGTGTACTAATGATATAGACTTTAGGTACCTACTCTTCTATAAAGCAACGCGTGTAGGTGTGTCACTTTTCAGAAAGTATGTACCTAGTTATAATGCCCAAGTGTTAAACATAGACAACACGTACCTATGTGCATCTTAGTACCTATTTTACTGCATCATCAAAATATGTATATTATTAGAAAGCGAAAGTTTGATATCCTGCTATGTAGGTACCTAAATATCATTATGAAAATTGCTCTCCCTGAAACAATAGGGCTTGTAAAGCATTGGTATTTTATAATATTTCGATCATAATCTGAAATGGCTATTATATTAAACAAGTAGGTATCTAAACCTGAGAGGTTGACTCTCGACTCGAGTCGCTTTCAGGGTTACGCAGGCGTTTAACAGACTTGACAACCATAGAATTATTTACGTCGCGCGTCGTAACGAGTAGTTGAAGATAACAATCTGCTTAACACGTGGCATGGCTTTTCCAAGGCATTCGCGCACGTTACTCCCGTAGTCCCGTTTCAATGATACGGGATTCCCCATGACACTTTCACTCACTATTAGGAGCTATGTTGGCTCTCACTACAGTTAAACCGTAGCGGACCAAGTATTATTAGGTACTTATTGTATTTGTATCCTAAATGTCAGAAATAGGAATAACATCCAGTTTAATTCCATACAATTAATTGAATTTGATACCATTTCAAACTACCTATTATTTTAGTTTTACTTACTTAATTCGAGACCATAATTCACATGCGAATAGATTAACATACATAACAGCATGTGCTTTGGTTTTTACTGTTTGAAAAGCATGAATTACAAAATTATATTATGTTTTCTTAAAACTTGTTCTTTGTGTTTGACGTAGCTACAGTCAACAAAAGAGATAAGTATGCAGGATCGTCGGATATAAGTAGTTGAAGTTTAGTAAGAAACCGACGGATGTTCTCGAATAAAATTTTATTTTATTAATAGAAAACAAACAGCTCAAATTAAATTTCAGTCGACATCATCCATCGGTTTCTTAAACTTCAACTATATCCGAACTACGCACAGTGGATCGACTCCATACAAACTGGCGGACATAGGACTATAAAAATATAATTTCAAGAATTTTGAAAAACAATGATGCCAATGTGCTCTCCTCAATAATTTAAATTGAAAGTAGTCTCATGGATTTTTCGATTAAACCCTAATTTTAGGAGTAATGTGAGTAAAACTGATTGCAATGTATGGAAAAATATAGTAAAAAAATGTTTTCATGCGATTCCCGCACATTTTCTGGTTTTGACGCTTATAATATATTTTCGCATACTATTTAGGATATTTCGTCCGAACATACTTATGTCCCCTAGCGTCCCCCCTTAGAGATATACGACAAATATCCCAAGCAGCACACATAGCTGTATAGTCACTGGACAACAGAATTTTTGAAAACTCGAGGCTGTTTTGCTTTCTGTACAAGGGCTGTATATCCAGCTACACAGCTCTTATAATTCTAAATTTGGCCCCAAATTAACCAGCCCTGAGCATTATAGTAGCTTGTTAACAGCTGTCCAAGAGCATTGTAAGAGCTGTACATGGGCTGTACAATGGCTTAGACAGCTGTCAATAGGCCACTATCCAGCTCCTTTAATTCTCTTAGACAGCCAAAATATGGTTTATGGCTTAATAATAGCTAGTGCTAAATCTACAAAGAAATATGGCAACACAAAACTTTAATTTTTGTGCAGTGCAAGTGTTATACGTCAACGCTGTCAATTCTTTCTGTGGACAAATAATAATTTCTAATTTAAGGTAAGTGTTTTTCACGTTTGTTTTGTATCTGTATTGGTAAATTGTACTGCGGGTGCCACTTTACTGTTAATATTATAGGTAATATTATCAAATATTACACGCGCCATCAAAATAATATAGTTTTACAAAAATTGTATACAAAATAAATACGGTTTACGAATAATTTATGGATTTTTACTATTTTTTTCCATTTAAAGAGCATTCATATCTATTTGTAACAGTAAAATAATGTGTTTTTACTTTAATAGCTCTCAAATATCATGAACATTTAACAGATATCAGTGTTTTTTTTCATATGTAGGTAATCAGCTTGTTTACATTAAAATGGCGTTCATTCGTTATCCAGCAATAATTCTAACTAAATTCCCTTGAACCTCTCTTTTCTGTTCAATGGCCATAACTAAGTCTATTTATCAGCTGAAAACTGTACGCTAGCTGTACAATGCTTTTCAATTATTCTAACGACTGGTTGAAGGAGTAAAGTGAGAGTATACAACAGCGTCTTAGGGATCTCTAATCTTGATAGAAAACCATTTCGGGCATTTCGTACTTAAGTAGCTTAGTTAATTCACTTGATTGTGTAATCCTATTTATTCTCGTCTGTTATGCCCAACTAGTGAGCCAACCAACCGTCATGTAGCTTAGAAATGCAGAATATGAAGTAAAAAGGTATTCCGACATTGAAAAACTAAAACATCAGCAAACTTAGCTAAATATTCTCCTCCACTTCTTTTTCTCATTAATTTACATCACTTTACTTAATTTAATGCTTTTAATTTTAGACACTCCAAGAGCAGTAAAACGTGTGGAAGAAGACGTCTTAACAGAGAATCCTGTTGTTGAAAATAATGTATGTAAATAAATTGACACATACTTGAGTTTTTTGTCCGTATATGACTAACAATTGCAACGGCAATAATAACCGAAAAGGGGGAAACACCAGTAAAGTAACGGAAACTGAAAAATAAATGGATGGAATTGAAAAATAAATTGGTGAAGAATTTACCTAGTGCTAAGTACAGATTTTGAAAAAGACAAAAAAAAACAATCAAGAAGTAGAACATTTTGACGAAGAAGAAATATGTACTGTTTAAATAACCAAATAATGGTTTAGCACATAGAATTACCAAAGCCAAATCTTGTATCTGTGATTAATAAAATAAAGTATACCTACTTAATGACTTTTATTTTTATTGACAATTCCATACCCAGCAGTAATAATATATAATCTCATAACAGTATAATATTCATTATTTACACTGTATCCGCGCTGGGTAGTTTCGCTTTCGATATATACATATATATTATGTATATCGAAAATTGATGACATCACAGTGTGATTTCACTTAAGAAGTTTTTGACTACCCTGTGATTCACAGAGTAGTTAAAAACATTGTGAAGTCGATTATTTTGACTGTACTTCAATTATTTCACGGTTATTTGTCATAAAATATTTATCTTTACATATTTTGAGCAATATATCTCTTTATTGCCCATTCTTTTATATTTTCTTTTAATAAAATGTTTTTCGTATAAATATTTTCTCCCTCATCTTCATATGTCTGGTTTGATTCAAAAGTTTCACTATTTCTACTTTCAATCATTGCTTTAGAAAAGTCACTGACCGAATTCGTTAATTGTACGGAACTATGATCATTGGTAACAAAATCATAATTTTGAGTTAATTTCTTTTTGAAGTCGGTTTAATTTTTTTAAATTACTTTTTATTTCGTAATTTTTAGTTTTTGCACTAGAATTTGACCAAGGTTTTGAGATGTTTTCCCTTTGACACTACACCCGTAGCTCTTATCAATAAGCCAGGCCGTCACACTTACACGTATTAGTCCATATCTTGAAAATTACTGAATCGATCTTGATGAAACTTGCACTGTTCCCTAAGTTGAAGAAAATGTAAGCCAATAAAAAAAAAATGGTCACGATCCGATTAATAGTTCCGGAGATATGCGTGGACAAACATACATACGTCTATGAAATTTTGTATATTTGTTTGGAAGCCGCCCTAATAGATCATCATATGTGAATATAATGCAATTCCAATAATATTACATACATACGTATCGAATTGATAACCTCCTTTTTTTGAAATCGGTAAAAAAATCATGAAAACATATCCTTTTATTTCATCTGAATTTCTCCATTAAATGTCATATTAAAATATTTCCTGTGTATCTCCAAGGGGGGACACTAGGAGACATAGGTATGTTCGGACGAAATCTCCTAAATATTATGCCAAAATATATTGTAAGCGTCAAAACCGGAAAATATGCGGGAATCGCAGGAAAACATTTTTTTACTATAATTTTCCATACATTGCAATCACTTTTACTCTTATTACTTCTAAAATTAGGGTATAATCGAAAAAACCATAAGAGTACTTTCAATTTAGATTACTGAGGAGAGCACATTGGCATCATTTGTTTTTAAAAAATCTTGAAAATATATATCCGCCAGTTTGTATAAAGTCGATCCACTGTGCGACGATCCTGCATACTTATCTCTTTTGTTGGATGTACATACCTACTTGAATTTTATTAGACATGCCCAATAAAATCTAACACAAACTAAAAATATCTTATTTGCATATCTATTTGATATTTTAGACTAGAGAATAATAATAATATAGACAGTAATACGTACCTATGCAGATTGTAAATATTATGTACTTAAGTATTTTATGTATGCCCGCCATAATACCTGGTGATGGGAAAATGGATTCTGGTGCTAATACAATTTTATCTTTTTTTCTGTCTTCCCTGTATCCTTGACCATCCTCCGACACAATCCTGACTCCACAACAAACGTAAGTCGGCCTTGATTGGTAATCACTGGTTAACTACAATTTGATGCTTCGTCTATTTACGTTTAACAATTTGAAAATGCACTGTGTGTCAAATCGTTGCTCACCCCACAAATTCACCTCACTCGCAAATAATATCGCAATGTATTCATGCTGTTTTACATAATTTTAATCTCGTTCACCGCTCTGGGTGGGCGATCACAAACAATACACAAATGATCACACAATTCAATTTGGATGCGGCCGTAACATTGGGTTACTGCATCATTCACTAAACTGTTACACGCCTTTTTCTGACATCACCTTAACCGTTCTGGAATGCGCATGATAAATAATATGCATTTGTCCACGCAACCTGAACTGCCCCGTCTTGTCCCGTCCCGCCTGTGCTCCTCCTGGATGGCTGCCAACCGGACTGCGCCGCGCCCGCTGACGACGCGCGCCTCCAACACATCCTCACGACACGAACTCTGTGAACCTCATACTCGGATATTCATGTCATTCATTGATCAATGTGAAATGTACATAAATGGCTTTTTGGTGAATGGACCTGGTGTGTGAAATAAAGTTGGAGCAAATATATTACTGGTTTTAACACGGCCAGGTTTGGTGCGAACTGAGGTGCGATGCTCCAAGTGCTCCGCTCACCTGGGACACGTGTTCGATGACGGGCCCACGCCCACACGAAAACGTTTTTGCATTAATTCTGCCTCCTTGGACTTCATACCTGCTGAAGAGAGGAAAGACTAACGTGTCACCATGTGAATAGTCATAACTAATAAACATTTGCCTTGTTTGTAGTTGTAAGAAAATGCTTTGATCAAATAATTCTTTTCAATATTTAATTTGCTTCTAATCAGATTTTGAATATTTGATTGTAAAATAGAATCTGAAGATTGTATTTTTGTACGAAGTGCCACTAGAGAAACCCTGTGCCTAACCACGTGTTACAGACGGTTTGTCTTTTATTTTTGTAAAGTCGTACCTACCAGATTGTACTATGTATATTGTATATCGCTACTACGAGGCAGCTTTTTATCTAAGAACTCTGTAATAATTTAGTTACCATATCGAGTCATTGTTATTATTTTAATTTTACGTCCACACCATCAAGAAATCTCCTACGACAGGACCCAAAGTGTCTAATATTACGACGGCCTAGTATAGTTAAAATGATAAAGTGGTCTGGGAGATTATTTTTGGTGAGGACCTTGATTTGTTATTAATTTATTCTCTACCATTAAACATAGGGGTACTTTTGAACTCTAGTACAAAACTTTGTTCATAGTAGCTGCTGATTATTTATTAGTCACGTAGGTATTATTATTATATACTACAGTCAATATATTTTGTAACTCTCAAACTTGCCTTTTATTATCCCAAACATGGAATCAAGTAGGTCTTCACGCCCTTCCCACTGTTTCAGTAATCAACCTTCCTAATCGGTAGGAACCTTGTTCAGCGACCATTGCGTTAACCTCCGTGTCGTAAGTGGCCAATAAAACGATTAAGTAATCATGGTGAGTCTTTTATTATAGTATGGTAGTAGGTAATTTATATGCACAAGTTGCTCATACATGGCACTGGTGTTTTACAACTGTCAAAAAACATGAAAAATGTTGTAACCACATTAAATGTCTTGTTCAGTTACCTATTACAATAATTAATACATTTTTAACTTATACTACGTACATAATTACAGTAATTACTTTCTCAACATAACATTCTATGCATACTCAAATTCATCTTCATGATCACATTATGTAGTTAATACACTTCTTACAATATTTTAGTAATATAGATACTGAATAACTTTGTTCAAGCTCTCTTGAAGTTTTGGCTACAATTTTTACATTTCTACATTATTGCACAATTTGGTATGGGTTGGTGCAGTCGGTACTGAATTACTGATTGTTATGAACTTGTTGAAACACAATCACTTTGCAACATTAATCACGAATAAAACATGTAGTTTTAGGCCGTATTTTAGTGACTGATAACCTTATCATACGAATTTGAATACTATCTACAACATTTAACGAGTCTATTGTGCGAATTACATATAACTGCATTATAATGGTCAGTGGACGACATAGTTTACCCTTTGAAATTAAAAAAAAAACTAAAATGTATTAATAATATTATTTTACAATCATGAAAATTACCAAACGATCACCTCAATCGACGATAAACCCGAGTTTTATTATCAAACAATAAAGCAGTGGTGGCCCAGTGGTCACGGACACGACTTACGAGTTGTAGGTCGTAGGTTCGAACCCAGACAGGCGCTTTACTTTGTGTAAATTATTTCATCACCACTGCTCTCAAAACGGTGAAGGAAAACATCGTGAGGAAACCGGCATGTCCTAGAACCAAAAATTCGAAGACATGTGACATCCACCAACCCGCACTGGGCCCGCGTGGTGGATTACGGCCCACTCCCTCTCATTGAGAGGAGGCCTGTGTCCCAGCAGTGGGAACATTATAGGCTGATTACGGATTACGGAATAAAAATGTATTACCTATACAGTCAGAATGTAAATAAATACCAATAGACTCTTTGACATTGTTTAATCAGGATACTCCATAAACTGATGTATTGATAAATGCTCCAGGTATTGTGTAAAATATATAAAAATAATATAAGTCTGAAATGAAAGCAAGTCATACATATTGCACCAACCTGGACTGCACAGATTCTACATAGCGTAAATTGGTCACGTTCATATTGTCAATGAGTAGTTCTACTCGTCTCTAACTTGTGTCTGTACAATTTACATGAGGCTTGCCTGTGCCGCAGCCTCGTCACGTCACATATGCGTATTATACACGTCTCCATACACTCACGCTACTCTCACACACTTAAAATAGTGAATACATATTAAAATAAAACAAAATTTAACAGCGTCTTTCGGCACAACCTAAACAGTAAAAGCAGAGAGACATCTTGCAAGTCTTACAAATAAATGTAAATAAAATACTTCAATGATTTAATACAAATAAATGGATCCTATATTTCCTACTATTGTCGTAACAATAATGCGTAATGACGTTACTCTATCGGTAAATGAATTATCTAAGTCTATTATTTATTAAAATCTATTGTTCTGCACACATATAATTATTTATTCCTTGCTCTATAAATACTTACTGTTTGTGCCATAAAGGAGACGATCACCGATATATTTTCTCTTTCTCTTTGCTAATATCAATCAGCTGAATAGACTTTGTAAACTTAATACTATGTAAATGCTTCACCTCATGACTAACAATAAAATGCTCTTCAAAATGACAATGTAAAATAATCATTACGTCACGCGTCAAATGTCTAATGAGAATATTTTTGGCGTATTTCTTTAACAGTATACCAAGTAAAATAATCAATTTAGAAGAATATCGAATTAACTGCTTTACCAATAATAATAATATAATCTCAAAAACGTAAATTAGAAGCCATAAGCGATTTTAAATAAATTAACAATTATCATACATAAAACTATCACTAACTAGTAACTATCGAAAGCAAATAAGCAGCAGAAGCCATCCATGTCTCGTTAGATTTAATACGTGATACAAATTATACGAACCACACTGAGGTCACGATCGCACGTTCAGTATGTACAGACGCCAGCAGGTCAACCTACCCGAAACTGTCAGATTTTCCCAATCAACCTTGAACCTTATGCTTCAGCAATAAAGTCGAAAATCTATTAAAGAAATCTGACAGATTGTAGTAACTTGATGTGCTGGCGTCTGTACCAATCAATGCTCTAACAAAATATTAAAATTTAAAAAAAAAAACGAAATAGGAATACACATTAAATAGAATGAAATGAAAGTTCCACTCAGTCGTCACCAGTCACTCTGCGCGCGACGTCGCCGGCGAGCCGCCGCGCGCCGCCGCCGCGTGCTCCGCTCTGTATTGAAGTGTTTCCGACTACTGCCTCAACAACTATCATCACAGTGAACAAGCTGAACCAATACTAATGTACGCCTCTACTGTACTCTACTATTTATACTTTACAAGGTCGCCTAAACATCTGCCAGTCTTCGTTTGCAGCTATAATATTTCGTATTATTTCAAAATTCGTATCTAAACTTCTAATATCTATCTACACTATCCGATCTTACCGTACAACAGTCAAAAGAAACACGTCAATAAGAGATCACCTCGCTAAAAGAACAGTTAATATCGCTACTACACAACACTACGATGATTTATAGTTAGTGGACTGCACTTTATTATCGATCTCTTTCTTGTAAAAATATTACCTCTATTATATTCAACGGGCAGCAGTTTTACATTTAAAATAGGTATTGCTCTAATAAGGTTTTCGTCACAGACGTCCACTCGGTTCACACTCGAGCGGGTCCGTGCGTGTAGTCCACAGAGGCACTGAGGGCGCTATTGTGTCGCGGGCGCGTGGGGCGGCGCCGCCGGCCTGCGCTAATGTCCCTTGGCCGCCTCCTTCGCCGCCATGATCAGCGGCGTCAGCGACGCCAGCGGCCGCGCCATTTTTAGAAAGGGGTGCTGAAACAACACATGTTTAAGTTATATTCATGTTTATTTATTTATCACATGACATGTTTCATGACGTGTTCTAAAGTTCTAAACACTAATTAGGACTAGGGAGTCCAGTGATCACAGCTGCTGCAACCATTTGTTACAATTGCAGTTGCCAAACTGATAATTAAATTATCCATAAGAATAAATGCTGCTAATAATATATAACCCTGGAACATACCTCCTTGCCTCATAGCTTCCATTTGTAAAAAGTTATTTAAACCAATGCTAGAGAAGAAAAAATACCATACCTTTAGTAAGTCGAGTGCGGTGGCGCGCCTCTCGACGTCCACTTCGAGGCACTGGTCGAGGAAGTCTTGGAACACTGTGCTTAGTTTCTCCTTGTCCTTGATGTCCGGCTTGCCGTTCGTCGCTATTAGGTACAGCGCGCGCAACGGGTTCTCGTTCAAGTATGGCGGCTCACCTTCTATCATTTCAATCGCCATTATACCCAATGACCATACGTCCACCTGTAAATTAGTTTGTTAGTATCTAGAATACTAGATCAATAAAAAAAAACCCACAAGCAAGAAAGCTCAACTCTTAGTGAGTGACACAGGATATATTTCATTGTGGTAGTTGTGCTGTTTTCCGGCTTCCACACGGGCGAAGTCGCGGGTCAAAGTTAGTCCCCTAACGCTATGTGATAAATACTGATAACACATGGTGCCAAAGTGTAAATGGAATACACGCGGCTTGAGATGCTAATAAAGTCATACATTACTACAAATTAACACCTCTATAATGCTAATGACACATAAATCGCTGCAATCAACACAATATAAAAGTACGATTTGCGTGCCCATGTGACGATGTGTAGAGTATGGAAGACTTTATTAAAAAAAAAAAGCAGCTACCCATGTTTGCAAAGAATTTTTTTTTTTTTTTTTGTATAATTATAATGAAAATCATAAGAGCAGAGGCCACTTATTTTCGCATACATCTATCCCTTACTATAAATCAGCAACATGCTTTACTAGAGCGAGAAAGATTGCTTGCAAGTACCTGCAATCTTCGATATCATCGGGCAGATTCTTTCTTTTTCCGGGCAGAAAGCTTTGGTTAAGCCCTAAGTAAACATTATGTGGGTGTAGTAATGTAACGAACCTTAGGACCATACTGCTTCCGCGTGACGACCTCTGGCGCCATCCAATAAGGCGTGCCGACCATCGTCGTCCGTTTGTTTTGTTCAGGGGATATTTGAGCGCAGAAACCAAAGTCAGCTGTAACAGTCATATTGTTGGTTATTTATTTTGGTATCACAGATCAAGACTGCCTTGTTGGTGTAGTGGTCACAAGGACGAATGCTGAGCATGGGCTCGATGCCTAGTTTGGGAAAGCGATATCCTGTTTCATTACTCCATCAGGAATTTCTAAGTAGCAACCCGGAGTCTGGTTTGTGACAATAGGCTCGTGCATATTTAAGACAAAGTCATAACTGGGGTAATGTGGGAGTACTAAACATAGACACAAGCCTCGGCGAATACAGGCGTTACTTTATGCTATAAGATAGGTTCTATAAAGCTTAAAAACTGACCATGAACCATCGCATACTACGGCCAACACTTTTGGTTTGACATGCGCTGCGGTCCAATACGGCGGTAACGTGCGCTTAGCTTAATAGATAGGTCTATTACTTTATTCAACTTAATCTGTTATGGTCCAGAATGATCGTATAATACTCACATTACACGCTAGCGCTAGTAAGTTAAAACGAGTCGCCGTTATCAAAATCGATGAGGACTGTAAAGCCCGGTTTCCACCGCGAGCGGAACGGACCCATTAATGACTTCGTTAAACTCGCAAACGCAAACTACATACTTGTATTTCCACCAACGGTGCAAATACAAGTATGCGCAAGTGGAAATACATGTAACGCAAACTGCATACTTGTACTTCCACCGTTGGTGGAAATACAAGTATGTAGTTTGCGTTTGCGAGTTTAACGAAGTCATTAATGGGTCCGTTCCGCTCGCGGTGGAAACCGGGCTTAAGATACTCACTCAGTTTCACTTGTCCATCTAACCCGAGCAGTATGTTATCTGACTTAATGTCTCTATGTATGACGTGGTTGGTGTGCAGAAAGTGCAGCGCTTGCAGCACCTCCCGGCACACAGCGGCGATCTGACCCTCGTCCATACATGTCTCCGTCACCACGTCCGTTAGAGAACCACCCGCTAAGTATTCCATTACCACCCACAATTCCTAGAAAAGTGAAATGGAAAATGTTAATTAAAAAAAATCTGGCCAAGTGCGTGTCGGGCCACGCACTGTGTAGGGTTCCGTAGTAGCCCGCTATCACAATGTAGTACGATTCTGTTGTTCTTTATTCTGAAATATGAAAAAAAAATTGTTCATGTTTTGTTTTTCAATGCAAGTCTTTACCCATTATAAACAAGCAACTACTTCATCTTAGTCACTTTACAGGATTAATGCTAAGGATTTTGTATTTGGTACAAAATTATCCAACACCCAAGTTCAACGACTATTACTGCTAAACTAATAAAGTTATCTTAACCGCTATAATTTGCCTTTAAAGTTCATGAAATGCACTGTCATCGTGAATTTTTCCAGATTTTTCAAGCCAGCAGTTTAGGTTTTAGAGGGGGGGGCTACTGGAACAAAAATTTGCACTTTAAAGTTTAATATTGCGTAAATGGAGCATTAAATCGAAAAATAATTTTAGCAACCCCCAAGTCATTTTAGAAGACCTATTCAACGATACCCCACACGGTGGGGTAGACGACAAAAAAAAATATTCATCCCCACTTCACATGTAGGGGAGCTACCGTAAAAAAAATATTTTCCAAAATTTTATTTTACCACTTTGTCGGCGTAATTAATATACACACGCCTACAAAATTACAGCTTTCTAGTACTAACGGTCTCTTAGCAAAACCTCCGACAGACAGACGGACGGACATGATGAAACTATAAGGGTTCCTTGTAGGTACTATGGAACCCTAAAAAGAGCGTAATCATTCATTTCTGAAAACAACCTTTTAAAGGAGGTGGAGCGGGCCTGCATCCTAATTGCGTAACACACTATCAATCGCAATTTGAATCATTTTGAAGGATATTGCTAATCCATTGCTTCATAAGTTCGATAAAATTATCTTCTCAACAACGCCAACGTAAATAATGAATAAATAAAAAAACGAATGTTGTCCACGATCTGAACAAGATTTTGTCTGGACTTTAAAAGAGACTGTGACTTCTGAGTTTGTTTCGGCCTTTCTTCTCAGAATAGTCAGGGAACGCCGACCTCATCTAGTTAAAAAAAAATATGATTGACATGTAAGTGTTTATTTATTTATCATTCATTGCTACTGATAGTGTGTTAAACAATTACCCTGCTGAATATTGTAACCGAAAACACGAAATAGACGCGGACGAAGTGCTACTTATTATAAATCTTGAATTCATTCAGACAGACAACGCACAGCCTAAGCTGCTGGGTCTAAAAGCATGAAATTTTGCACAAAAGTTCTAATTGATTAAGATTTTTTGAAAATTAACCCCCTAAAGGGGTTAAACAGAAAGTTTGGAAGTTCTTCATTTTTGGAGTTAGGAACGTGGAAGTTATAAGTAAAAGTTATTTGTATCATAATAAAACCGAAAGTTTTCTATACTCAAAAACTTAGCTCCAAAATCTCCTGATAAGTTGCCGATGGAAAATTTCTTTGGGCACATGGCTTGTATCCAAATAAAGCCAAATTATCATTTTTACCGACTTCAAAAAAAGGAGGTTATCAATTCGATACGTATGTATGTAATATTATTGGAATTGCATTATATTCACATATGACAATCTATTTGGGCTTCCAAACAAATATACAAAATTTTATAGACGTATGTATGTATGTATGTATGTAGGTATGTATGTATGTATGTGTTTATGTGTTTAAGGTTCACTTTCTTGTATTATGGAACGGTGTTTAGAAAAATAACATACGTCTTTACTCACAGATGATTTATTTGCGACTAACTTCTACCTTCTACTGCATGCATTAATAAAGGAACTGGACATACCGCCCACCAAAACATTAGTTTTTATTTTTTATTTTACAATGGACTGTAAACATTTTAACTTCAATCAATTATTATGCCATAGATTTTAATTATATTATTTCACTTCAACAACACTTCTAACTAATCTGAATTAAACCGCCCACCATAGCTCACTGACTTATTGGTTCTTTGGGAAGCGGTATCAATTTGTACAGAGGCCTTTTTAACTCCTTGTTCCCCGCAGTCTGGACTGTTACCACTCTTACCAGATTGTCCTTTCCAGGGTGTATTTGTTTCACCCGTCCCAATAACCATTTCGTAGGGGGCAGATTATCTTCCTTAATAATAACAACATCTCCAATAGCAGGCTCTGGAACCTTCACTTGCCATTTGTATCTTTGTTGGAGAGTGTTAAGATACTCTGTTCGCCATCTTTGCCAGAAGTCTTGAGTCATTTTCTGAATAATTTGCCACCTAGTTAAAAGACTGACAGACTGGTACTCGTAGCATGTATCAGGAACCGAAATCAAGGGCTCGCCAACTAAAAAATGCCCTGGAGTAAGCGGCGTCATAGTATTGTCCATTTGATAAAGGGGGCGAGAGTTGAGGCACGCCTCGATTTGTGCTAAGAGCGTAGACATCTCCTCGTAAGTCAGTTTTGTATCTTTATTTATCCTGTAGAGGTGTCTTTTAGCTGACTGAACTCCAGCCTCCCATAGGCCTCCACATGTGGGCATCCTTGGTGGTATGAAGTGCCATGTTGTGTTATCATTAGCTAGAAGTTCAGCCGCTTCCTTCGCGATATTATTCTTTCCCTTCTGGAACATGTCCTTCAATTCTTTGGCAGCGCCAACAAAATTTGTGCCATTGTCGCTCCATAAGTTAGAACAGTGGCCTCGGCGCGCTACAAACCTCCGAAATGCGGCTATAAAAGCTTGTGTTGTTAGGTCTGTAACCGCTTCTAGATGGATGGCGCGAGTGGCCATACATATAAATAAACAGATATATCCTTTTGTTGCATGGTGTCCGCGACCTTTCGATGTTCTTATGAATACCGGTCCAGCGTAATCAACCCCACTATTCATAAATGGCCGATGTTGATTGACTCTAACGGCAGGTAACTGACCCATGAACTGGGTTTTTACCTTCGCTTTATCCAAAATACAGGTCTTACAGTTGTGAATACATTTTCTTACGGCAGACTTCAAACCTATGACCCAGTATCTAGTTCTCACAAAAGCCATCATCGCTTGTATCCCACCATGTAGTGTTCTAAGATGAGCTTCTTGAACCAATAACTTAGTTATGTGCTGATTACATGGTATTACAATCGGGTGTTTTGTAATATCAGCTATGGAGGCATTTTCTAATCTTCCTCCCACTCTTATTATCCCGTTTTTATCTAAAAAAGGGGCGAGTGTGATAAGAGAACTTCTTTTCTTCACGCTTCCATCCTTCTGTAAATCTTCAATATCCTTCTGATAAACTAAGTCTTGATAATACTTTATGCATAATTCTAATACTTTGTCTAGCTCATTAACTGTTAAATATATTTCCTTTTTTTCCTTTTCTCTCTTTGTAAATCTTCTGCAGTAAGCTAATATTCTTTTCATTCTCGAAATTGAGGAAAAATGTTCCCAGATTGGTTTGACTTCTAAATTTGTATGAAATGATGAACTCTTCAATTCTAATTTAGTTTGAGGAATTTCATATGTTTGTATATCGATATTTTTATGTTTTAACCACACAGGCCCAGTCCACCATAAATCTAAACAAGCCAGGTCGCATGCTTTTACGCCTCTTGTAGCGATATCGGCTGGGTTATCGGTAGACTGAACGTGTCTCCATCGGTCATTGTCTAGTACCCGTGTTATGTCTGCCACTCGGTTCGCAACAAATGTACGCCAACGACTTGGTTGAGATTGCAGCCATGACATCACGACCATTGAATCAGTCCACGCAAAGATTTTGTTTTTAGGTATTTTCAACAGGTCTACCAGATCATTAATTAAGTCTGTTAGTAATGCTGCGGCGCATAATTCCAATTTAGGTATTGAAATTTGCTTCAACGGTGCAACCTTGGTTCGAGATGCGATGATTGTGATATGTACTGTGTCCTCTTCAATAATTTTAAGGTAAGTAACAGCAGCATATGCGTGCGTAGATGCGTCTGCAAAACCATGTAATTCTATGTTTGTACAATTAATCGGTGTAGTCTTCAACCAGCGTGGTATTGTGATGTTTTGCAGGTGTATTAATTCTTCTCTATATCTCATCCATTCATCTATCAACTCTGACGTCAGCTCGTCATCCCATCCCATGTTGCATAGCCACAATTTTTGTATCAAAACTTTAGCGTTGATGATCACCGGTGACAACCATCCAAATGGATCAAACAGCCTTGCTACATCAGACAGAATAGATCTCTTCGTTACGGGACATCGAACTTCAGGTAAGTTAATTGTGAATTTAAATGTATCATCTTTCCTATCCCATGTCAATCCCAGAATTTTTATAACTTTATCTATTTTTATCTCTATTCCATCCTTCATACTGTTTGTACTATCTCCCTCTTGTAAATACTTTAATACTTCTTCCGAATTACTAGACCACTTTTGCATTTTAAAATTTCCTTTACCTAATATCAGTTTTATTTCCTCACACATTTTCTTTGTTTTTTCTTCAGTTTCATTTCCACACATCAAATCGTCAACGTAAAATGAATGTTTAATTACAGGTGCTGTATTAGGATACTCAAGTGCTTCATCATCGGCGAGTTGTTGTAACGTCCGTACAGCTAAATAGGGTGCTGCAGCTGTACCAAATGTTACAGTCATCAAGTTGAAGCTTTCTAGTTTTTCTTCAGGGTTATCTCGCCAGACAATGCGTTGTAAATTTGTATGCTCTGGTGTCATATTAATCATTCTATACATCTTAACTATGTCTCCTACTACACATATTCTATGTGTTCGCCATGTGATAATTAAGCTTCGTAGATCAGGTTGCAATACAGGTCCAATCATCATGGTGTCGTTCAAAGAATGACCGTTAGAACCCTTCGCAGACGCATCGTAAACTACTCGAACCCTCGTTGTATCCTTGTCTTCACGTATTACAGCGTGGTGAGGAAGATATACTGCTCTATCGTCATCGATTGGGTCAGATTTTTTCAAATGACCCATTTCCATATACTCATGAACTACTTTACAATAATCTGACTTTAAACTCTGAGAATTTTGTAATTTCTTCTCCAATTGTTTGAATCTATAAACAGCTTGTTGTTTTGTATCTCCGCATAAATTCAGTGTCTCTTCTATTCCTTGTCGCAAAGGTAAGTGCACTGTGTATTTTCCATTCAATCTTTTAGTTGTATTTTTGTAAATCTCTTCACACATCTCTTCTTCTTTTGTTAGCAGTACTCTTTTCTTGTATAAAGCTGTTTCGATTTCCCAGAATTTTCTTAATAAATCATTGTCTTCTGATACCATACTTGTCACATGTAGTGTTGTTATTTTGTGTTCGTCGTTAATTGATTTGTCTTCCCTTTGACCTGAAAGTATCCATCCCAAACGTGTTTTCTGAGCCACTATGCCATCAGAACATCTTACTAAACCAACTTCTATAATTTTGCAAAAGATGTCTGCACCGAGTAATATATCAATTTTACCCGGTGTGTTATAAGTAGGGTCAGCCAATAGTAGTTTTTGGATTTCTGACCAGTTCATCGTAATGTGTTTTGAAGGTAATCTCGCAGACAGTGATTTCAAAACATAAGCCTTCACTGGAATAGCTTCCTTTCTATTATATTGCGATGCAACTGATAGGTCAACTACATGTTTTATAGGAACCAGGTTTCCTTCTCCAACCCCTGAGACTACACCTTTGATGCTTGTCTTCTTCAATCTCAAGAGTTCGACTACTCTTGAAGATACAAATGAAGCCTCTGAGCCTTGGTCAATCAGTGCCCGGAGTACATGTGTTTCGCCGTCGCTTGATGTGACATGTACTTGAGCTGTTGCCAATAACACTTGACGACCAGGTTGTTCTTTGGAGAAATGTGCGCTTGTGACTTTCTGTTCTGTTTGTTCCTCTTGTTTGTTACTCTCTTGTGTGTCACTCTCTTGTGTTGTTTCTTTTGCTTCATGTAAAAGAGAATGATGTTTTCTTCCGCAGACTCGGCATTTCCTCTTTTGTTTACATTTGTAGACTATGTGATTCGGTACTAGGCAGTTGAAGCAGAGGTTTTTGTTTTTCACAAATTCACGTCGTTGTTGCACAGTTTGTTTTGCAAATTCTTTACAACTGAAGATGTAATGGTCACCCTTGCAATATACACAAGAAGGTGATGAACTGCTATTGGTGCGCGTAGAGTCACCTTTATCGTTCTCAGTATCCTTTGTTACGACATGATACGTTTTGTGACCTTGTGTCTTCTCTTTCGTTGCTGAAGTAGTGATGGGAGCTATTAACTCGAGCGTACGAAACTTAGACTCGAGGAACTTTTTCAAATCCTCCCACGTAGACAACTCATCGCTATTCTTCTTGTAAGCTTCCTCTTCCCAACACTTTAACGTCTCTGAATCCAATTTCTGCGTCACTAGAAATACTAGGATAGGATCCCAAGTGGCGGTGTTTATGTTCATGTTATTCAGACTGTTGATACATTCCACAGTATTATCGAGCAAAGCTTTAATTTGTGTAGCTGATGGGTTGCTTATCTTTTTCTGACAGCAAAATTTCTTTAAAACTGACGACACAATCATCTTTTTGCTACCGAAACGTCCTTGAAGTAGTTCCCATGCTGTTGCATAATTACTTTCCGTAATTTGAATATATCGTAATAACATCTCTGCCTCTCCGGCAACACTAGTCTTTAAATAATGCAACTTACGTACATCGCTAATAGAAGTGTTATGGACGAGTGCTGTAAATATATCCTTATAGGTAGGCCATTCTTCATATTTGCCCGAAAAGGTAGGTAACTGTATTCTCGGTAGCTTAGCAAATGGTAGCTGGCCATCGTGTACTGAAGTAGACATGTTGGACGCTTCTAATGATTTCTGTTGTGACTCCAAGTCTGTTAGAAGATCGGTTAAATCCGCTTGTAAACAGAGATACATTTCTTCATACACGTAATATTCTTCATTAAGAAAGTAAGGCATCACGCCCCGCTGTTCTCGTGGTGTACACTTCATAAGGCTGCTATGCGTTTGTTTGAACGAATCCCAATATTCCTCAATAGCTTTTATTCTCGCTTTAACATAACCTGCTGTTAATCGCTGTTTCGGACACTTTTTTATGTTAATTTGCGCTTTCTTAATCATACTAGCCACATCTTCTAACGTAGATAAATACTTAGACTGTTCTGGCGTTGGCGCCGTCATTTTGCAAAATTAAAATAAATAGTCCACGTAGGTTCACTAGGTATATGTACACCTCTGCCTATCCGTCGCGGAAAACAGGCGCAATGATACGTTATGTTAGTCCACTTAGTTTATTCGCACAAACACGCTTTATACAGCTGCAATGTCTCATAACCACTCTTTTGTAAAAGTTTTTATAATAGTCTTCACATTCACTAATTACTTGTAAACAACTTCAATCCTTATCTAAGGAATGCGGTCCTCTATTGTATTCGCGCGCCGAGTTCGCAAGCCGTTCCATTCACTAATTAATCCGGCTCGATTTCGACCATATGTTTATGTGTTTAAGGTTCACTTTCTTGTATTATGGAACGGTGTTTAGAAAAATAACATACGTCTTTACTCACAGATGATTTATTTGCGACTAACTTCTACCTTCTACTGCATGCATTAATAAAGGAACTGGACAGTATGTATGTATGTTTGTCCACGCATATCTCCGTAACTATTAATCGGATCGTGACCATTCTTTTTTTATTGGCTTACATTTACTTCAACTTAGGGAACAGTGCAAGTTTCATCAAAATCGATTCAGTAATTTTCAAGATATGGACTAAGACGTGAAAGTGTGACGGCCTGGCTTATTGATACGAGCTACGGGTGTAGTGTCAAAGCGAAAACATCTCAAAACCTTGGTCAAATTCTAGTGCAACCACTAAAAAATTACCAAATAAAAAGTAATTTAAAAAAATTAAACCGACTTCAAAAAGAAATGAACTCAAAATTATGAAATAACTTTAATTTCGGAAGTCGGTGGCAAAAAACTAAAATACAGATCCCAAGACACCGACTTCCGAAATTAAAGTTATTTCATAATTTTGAGTTCATTTCTTTTTGAAGTCGGTTTAATTTTTTTAAATTACTTTTTATATTGATGATATGTCGTGATGCGTTACTCATTCTGATGGTTATCAAATTAATGCATTAGCCGTTAGTAGGTTCACACAATTCTCGTGGTTTTGTGACGTCAGCGTCTTGTTATGGGTTGATTTCACGCATCATCATCATCTGCCTAGCCTTTTCCCAACTATGTTGGGGTTGGCTTCCAGTCTAACCGGATGCAGCTGAATACCAGTATTTTACATGGAGCGACTGCCTATCTGATTCATTTTTTTTTATCTGTACCTGATTTCACGCATTATACATAGTCATTTTATATCTGACATCAAATCATATGGTGAAGTGCATTGGAGTCGTGACTAGAATTAATGATATTCGACCGTACCTATACACCACCGTGATGACCACCACTCCAAATTATTCCTCACGACGCGACGGTGGTAAAGGAACTTATTATATGGCTGTAGTTTGTCTGGTATGTCATATTTATGTATTAAAACCTTAAACTCTATATAGAAAGTTATGGGGAGACCTTTGCCCAGCAGTGGGACAATAAAGGTTGATGAAAAAAAAACCGGCCTAGTGTGTGTCAGACCACGCACAATGAAGGGTTAAAAAAACCGGGCAGAGCGAGTCGGACTCGCGCACCGAGGGTTCCGTACCATCATGTTTTTAAATTTTCACCAGCGAGCTACTTACTAGATCTCGTTCAAACCAATTTTCGGTGGAAGTTTACATGGTAATGTACAGTCAACAAAGGAGATAAGTATACAGGAGCGTCGGATATAGTTGAAGTTTACTAAGAAACCGATGGATGTTTTCGAATAAAATTTAATTTTATTATTACAAAACAAACAGCTCATATATTAAATTAAATTTCAGTCCAGAACATCCATCGGTTTCTTAGTAAACTTCAACTATATCCGACGCTCCTGTATACTTATCTCCTTTGTTGACTGTACATCTCATATTTTTTTAGTTTTATCATTCTCTTATTTTAGAAGTTACAGGGACACACACACACACACATTTTACCACTTTGGAAGTGTCTCTCGCGCAAACTATTCAGTTTAGAAAAAAAATATATTAGAAACCTCAATATCATTTTTGAAGACCTATCCATAGATACCCCACACGTATGGGTTTGATGAAAAAAAAGTTTTTGAGTTTCAGTTCCAAGTATGGGGAACCCCCAAAATTTATTGTTTTTTTTTTCTATTTTTGAGTGAAAATCTTACTGCGGTTCACAGAATACATCTACTTACCAAGTTTCAACAGTATAGTTCTTATAGTTTCGGAAAAAAGTGGCTGTGACATACGGACAGACAGACAGACAGACATGACGAATCCATGAGGGTTCCGTTTTTTGCCATTTGGCTACGGAACCCTAAAAAACCGGCTTATAAAAAAACTATAATATGCAAGTAAAAATAACCGTTCAAAGGCGGACTATCTATCATATTGCAAATTCACTTTGGACCACAAAAATATAGTAGCAATAATAATAAGTCATACTCACTTCATTAACTAAATAACTGTCAAGATAGTTGACTACATTGTTATGTTTGTTCTCTCGCATGACGAGGATCTCATTGATGATTAGCTCCTTCTTCGGCTGCTGACTAAGGTTCATTTGTTTGATCGCTACCTCCATACCTGTCGACGTTTCTATTGCCGTATACACTGTACCTGATGCACTGGAAGGGCAAAGTAAATCATGATTATATAAAAGTGATAGAGTCTATATTTCACAAACATGTTTTTGATCTCTTCGCAGTCCTTCAAGGACTATAGGGAGAGAAGTTAATGGATGTATGGAATTTATGTTGAGTCTCTTTTTAACCAACTTCAAAAAAAGGAATAGGTTATACATTCAGAGGATTTTTATAAAACTTGTACTTACCCTTGGCCAATTTTTTCCATTTTGGTGTATTTTCTATTGGGGTCACCAACACTAACAATAGTTCTTAATTTCTCTAATATTTCTTCATCAGTCATTTTCTTTTTCCTTTGTTGCTGGGCTGTTGCTCTTCTGTAAAATGGAAGAAGTTTCATTCAACCGAAGTTATTTTTTGTAAATTCGAGGATAAAGGCTCTCGAATAGCTGGTGCCGAAACGAGAAAAGAAGGAAGTACATTATAAACTGGTAAATTCCATACCCGGTATCGGTATTGGTCTGCGCGCCGTTAGGCGGCGGCGGCGCATGAGGGGCGTGCGGCACGTGCGGCGCGTGCGGCGGCGGCGTGTGCGGCGGCGCGCCTGCCGGGTTCTTGTTGCGGTCCAGTACCGCACCAGATCCCACCTCCGCTCTACTGCAGATCTGTTGCAACAACAGTATGTTAATATGTATAGCTTTAGCCTTAGAGATCTTATCAACTTGGACTTTTTATCGTATTCAGTAACTTGACAGTTGGATAACCACTGTCAAAATTGATGAATGAACATTACAATGTATGCACGGCTACACATCAAGCTATGGTATAAGCTGACTTACGATTGTACGAAAAACCTATACAATGCGAGGTCAGCTCAAACTGGAAATGTATAGCTTGATGTGTAGCTGTGTGTACCTACATACATTTATAGTTTTAATTAAATTTCATAATGTAAACTATAAAACACATTATATTCGTTTATATTATAACTTAAACAATGAGTAATGAATGACCTATAAAGTCAATGAACTGTAAATAATTTTACCGTTGACCATGTTTTTAAAAATAAAAGCGTTATTTTGTCGTGTTACAAAGTTAAATAAAAGACTGACAACGCATTTTTGAGATTTATTCATATAAAAAATACCATTCATTTTTTTCGCAAATTCGTTCACTATCCCAACACTATTAGTTATGGCATAGTAACATTATTTTGCATAGTTACTGAATATGATAAAAAGTATAGTCTGAAATCCCCAATTCAAATTGAGCAAGCATAGTGATCAATGCTCATTATTGACTCTGCCTTCTCTGTGTCAGAAAAGGCATTCGTCTTGCTGTGGTCAGTCCCATTTTATTATAGCTTCAGATGCCAAACATTCTGATTACTTTGTTGACCTTATTGCATAACAATTTGAAGAGTTATAACTTATAATTATAAACCAGAGACTTGAAAACGAAATTGATTTCGTTCCGTTACCACTAACATTATCGTATAACATTACAAAATTTGTAACGATACTAAAACCTGATTAGGTATATCAATAATGTTACAAAAAAAATGGTTGCCTGTAAAGTCGGTTTTACGGGCGAAGATTTTACGTGACAACGACCGATCATCCGATCATAGTTGAGTGGGAGAGAGACGCAAGGCATTCGGCGGGCCTCTCTCTCGTTCGGTGACTCATCGTAACGTTACCGAGCGTTACACTTTTTCATAAGTGACTCCCAGTCGCAACCTAATTTAAGACGTTGTCACGTCAAAAAAAATACGTTATAGAATATTCTTTTCTTAGAACAATATTATAAGTAACGTTATACATAGGTATCACTGTATCAGTATCATTAAGCTTATCCGCTTGTAATAACCTTACATTTGTAATGTTATTCTTCATACTTTTTAGTCATCTTTTATGTGATGAAGCTGGCAAAGTTGAGTATCGAAATGAATAACGTTATTATATCGATAGACTAATAACGATACATTGATAATTTGTTAGTGAACGGTTTAAGATTTCGTTCCGTTTGTCAGTACCGTTATAGCCAAGGAATTAATTTTGTTACGATCCTGGTGGAACGGAAACGGAACGGAACTACGCGTTAAGTTATTTTGAGTAACGTTTCAAGTCCCTGTTATAAACTGTAATTTGTATATTGTTGTCACTAAATGACTTATTAATGAGTTGTTGGCTTAATGATTAATTAGGTACCAACAAGGTATCTTTTGAAAACTTGTTTCCTTCTTGATAATTCAATACCATTTACAAATCACGAATTTGTTTGACATCAACTGCTTTGAGCTTGCATACTAAACTCGATGTTGTATAATAATGGTAGCAGGAAGGTACAGTCAACAAAGGAGTTAAGTATACAGGAGCGTCGGATATTGTTGAAGTTTACTAAGAAACCGATGGATATTCTCGAATAAAATTTTAGTTTATTAATAGAAAACAAACAGCTCATTTATTAAATTAAAATTCAGTCCAGAACATCCATCGGTTTATTAGTAAACTTCAACTATATCCGACGCTCCTGTATACTTAACTCCTTTGTTGACTGTACATAGGAAGTATGAATATACTGAATTAAAATACTATAGGAGGGAAGGAAACCCACACTGCCTAAATATAAAAAAATTAGACACATTAGTCAGCACAGACCACAGTAGCATCACAACTAATTCGATAACAACTGAAACTCGACTGTATGTACTTTCACACGCAGCTGTAATTGGTATATCAAATTCAACATAATCCAGAATCTATTTATCTAGCCGGTACTGGTTGGTCACTTACCGAATGCGTGGTGAGAGCAGGATGCGGTACATGCGGGGGAGACGCGGGCGCGGGGGCAGGCCGCGGGGGCGGGACCTCTTCCTCCTCGATCGGTTTTGTGTACTGGAATCACACTTACACTTGAATACATTGCTAAATGAAACGTATTGTAATAAAAACTCGATCGATCGGAAGAGCCGATACCGCGTCACCGCGTCACGCCACAGAACTAGTCCCTAATTAGGTACTTATAATTATTTGATGTACATAATTATATTGTTCATCTCAAACTTCTACAAAAACAAAAGTCCGTAGCGTAGCAGTACATTTGTTTTCAATAGAGGTACTAAATAGCACAATTCGGGTATTATCCTCGTGAAATTGCAACAAAATCGGAGACTAGGGCCATCAGTGGCGTGTGACGCCCTATCCCGACGAGAATCAAGAGATTGGATGCGCTCGCAAGTGATACTTACAATACTCTTGGTGCGGTCGGGTCGAGAGGGAGGTGGCGGTGGAGGCTCGGGGTGTTCCGTGTCCGTTGGGGTTGAAGACGAAGGACTGCTAGAGGAAACTCGGGACACTGACGATCCTGTAGACAAGATTATCGTAAGTAAATACTGGCGCTGAGATGACATACCTTCAGGCAAAAAATGCTAAACAATATAGTGTTCGAAATGTGTTTAAAACAAAAGTTAAACCTGTTTTTACCGACTTCAAAAAAAAGGAGGTTATCAATTCGATACGTATGTATGTAATATTATTGGAATTGCATTATATATGACAATCTATTAGGGCTTCCAAACAAATATACAAAATTTTGTAGACGTATGTATGTATGTTTGTCCACGCATATCTCCGGAACTATTGATCGGATCGTGACGATTTTTTTTTATTGGCTTACGTTTACTTCAACTTAGGGAACAGTGCAAGTTTCATCAAGATCGATTCAGTAATTTTCAAGATATGGACTAATACGTGTAAGTGTGACGGCCTGGCTTATTGATACGAGCTACGGGTGTAGTGTCAAAGGGAAAACATCTCAAAACCTTGGTCAAATTCTAGTGCAAAAACTAAAAATTACGAAATAAAAATAATTTAACTCTTAAAATAACTTTAATTTCGGAAGTCGGTGTCTTGGGATCTGTATTCTAGTTTAAGTTTTATGCCACCGACTTCCGAAATTAAAGTTTTTTCATAATTTTGAGTAATTTCTTTTTGAAGTCGGTTTAATTTTTTTAAATTATTTTTTATTTGTAGTATCATATTTCTTTTTGTTTTGAAATGGAGGTAATTTGGTTGACAACATGTACCTGAGTGTGTAGTATGCATTTGCGCAGACGTCATATATTTGGAAGGCGGAGGCTGCGTGGCGGACGCGTCGTACCACTTGAGCACGTCTAGCACTGCCTGAGGGTTGTTCTTCTGCTCTTGTTTGCTGATGTTTGCAGCCATGAGCAACCGTGCCCACGCCTCCGGCATGCCCTTAGAACAATCACCACAACGTCAAAACTGGGCATAGTAAAGTTAAAACAAACATGCAGAGCTCAATCAAAACTTCTATGGTTTGTAGCCATTTTTAAAGCGTAAGTGCGCTTGTACATAGAGCTAGTTTGAACCTCGATTCTTGTGTAGTTTCTACACATGGCCATTGGCCCCACCAATCGACAATTAGTGAACACGTAAAACTACCCTGTGATTTGACATACTTAAATGTATGCTCTTGCTTTTACAAGCGCAATAAAATGTACACATTTGTTGAACTGTAAATTGTAGTAAGAATATAGAACAACAAGTTTTATTTGAAGTAATAGATAAGTCATGCAAAATGCTTGTCTCAATACTCTTAAATGTTATAGTAATAGATCCACTACTGCCTGCAATATTAAATTATCAAGTAAATAGGTATAAAGTTTTTATGTACACAACATAAATGACTAAAGTTTATAGTAAACAGCTAGGAATAATGAATGGTTTCCAAGCAATTTATCTGTGAAATATTCTACACTAAAAAAACTATTTTACTTTACCTACATAATTATACGATCATAAACAAATGTTTATTCTGTGGAAGAATGAGACTAAAGCAGGAACTAGAGAAGATGAATGTTATTAGTATTACATCCTAGAGCTACATGTATTATACGGAGACTAGACTTTGCATGCTACACATAGATTTTGCATTTAACACAAAAATGGAGTAAACATGAAAACTAAAAACAAATAAATTAATTAAATAAGGAGGGGGTGAACAAAATATTAATAAAAGACGTACATTATCACATTCTGTATCTGAACAGGGTATAATGTGACAATGTACCAAACATATAACAATATAAGCTATTACTTACTGTCATAGGCAGCTTGAAACAAAAGCAGTAATACATGGAACTCAATTACATGATATAATTACTTGTTCCTTAAGGACTGTTTCAGTTTTAAATACATTTTATTACAAACAGACAGCTAAGTCACCATCACACAGTTTTAAACAAAGATGGTCTATAAACATTCCAAGGTGTTAACCCATAAGTCATTAATTCTAAATATAGGTTCATTCTCTAATATAAACATGCTTGCATTTCACTTTTTAACTAATTATCAATTGAATATTTAACTAACAGGAAGTTAGTTTTAATTAATTACAATAATCTTTTGATTAGAATGCAACTAAAATTATTTTTTATAAGGAGTTTGATCTCAAGTTACAATGCTCCAAGTTTGCTACGAATTACTTGTTAACAACTAAGAATAATTAAAATGAAATGTCAAAAAATAATATTTGTTAAATGCCACTTTTATAAGAAAGCAAAGCATCAAAGCTGTGAGGCATTGTGTTTAGGCAGGAAGCTCACTCTTTTATATTATTTAAAGAGGAAGCCGGCAGGGTAGCCCGCAAAATTCGAATTTTCTTAATTTTTTTTAGAATTTGCAGTTCAATGTCAAGTTATATGATTCGCAACATATAACTTAACAAGTACTTAGGTATTTACAGAATTTATAATAATTAAATTCATCAATACAACCCTCTAAGTTCATATAACCCTATTGATTGATATTTCATTAAATAGTCATTTAATATGATTATATGAACTTTACAGGGTTGTATTGATTGACAGTGATCTGCAAATTGGAAAAACATAAGAAAATTTGAATTTAGCAGGCTATTCTGGCACTTCCGCCTTATGGTAATAGTTATAACATGGGGGTCTAGGTTCAATATTTGTTTTCAAAGGGGCTTCAGTTATGATTTAGTAGAAACCAAAAGAATTTGACAATTACAATGTTGCATTGAAGGTGCATTAGTGCAGACTGGTAATAATTTTTATTGCATGGGTTTTCTATGAAAATCTTTATGATCTATGCATTCTCATTTTAAATTATAATAAGATACTCATAGTACCAAAACTCCAGGACTGTAATTAACAAATTAGTTTCCAATTACAGCCAGTCAATGCCTAAAAATGTCCACATCACAATAATAGTGCAATTAATTTTTGTATGTGGGGTATGGTAAGGTACACTGATGTGTCATGGGTTTTCCCCGGAGACCCAATATGGATGGAAGTATATTTTTTTCAGGGTGACTATTATCAAAACATACTACAAAGATAAATACTTTAATGATACTTACAGTAAACTCTCCTGTGACTGCATCAAAACCCACATGAACCGTATGTTCAAAATTAGTTGGGTAGCTAATGTTAGGTTTGTTGTCATTATGAGCAGTACTTTTAGAGCCTTTGATTTTAGCTTTCAATGTTTTCTTCTTCCTATCACCAGCATCATCAGGTTCTGAAACAACAACAATAACTAAAGAGCCACAGTAAATGGTTTATTTGATTTTGAAATCATGTAATAAACATTTGGAGTAGTGAATAGATTAGTACAAGCCAGTGAACCACTGGGTCAGTCCATAAAGACACTGTGATCCTAATTGTTGTTGATGCATCTTTTGGTCTGTCTATTGTTTACAAACTCATTAACACTATTAATTGGTGGATACAATTCATATTATTTAAATTACACATGAATTAACTGGATAGCTGCCAAGATTTGTTACCTTTTGGAAGAGGCCTCATGTCCACTGAAGCTACAGAGTCGCCACGGTCCGTGGCGCGGTTGCTAGTGAGCCGGACCGGTGGCGCAGGTGGTTTATCCTCGTCACTCGACATTTCGTCTTCTTTTGCCCGTTCTAAATGCGTAAAAAAAAGATTCGACTACTACAACAAGAACTTAACAAGACCCTGTTATGTACGTTCATACAGAAGTTATCAACACTAGAGAATATTTCAATAAACGTAACAATATCCCACGATCGTATATCGTACCAAGAATGTATCATCAAAGTATCACGCTACACTTTACATCCAAAGCTAGGTACATTTTCATTATGATTTATGGAAACAACAAGCGGGACTTTTGAAAAGACTTGACATTGTGATAAAATAAAAGTAAAGTAAGCCACAATATTACTCATGGACGCGCCCCGCAAAGGTTTGCGAATGCGACAAAAAGATATTGCTTGAATATCAAACACACATTTTTCGCTTACCTGGAAAATTATAGAATTATAAGGGTCGATGAAATAATAGTATACGAGCTTTTATCACATTTCAATTAATCACAACACTTAAAAACACATATTTTCTACAACTTATTAATTTAATCATTCACACACATGAAACGATAGCAGTGATGACTAGAGACGCCATTACACTATAAATTAGAGTAGTACTACGTAATGGAATTTTATGACATTAGCGACACAATCGACTAACCAAATAGATATACGGCCTTCCAAGCATTACTGGGCCAGATAAATTACTCAAGTGAAAAATAAAGCAAAACGGTTTAAGAGTGCAAATCATAAAGCAATCACGAAACTTTTCACGTTACCATGGCATATGATGATTTTCTATCTACAATGTTGGTCATTACCCACACAGCACATAAAATCTAGTAGATATCCAATATTAGTCTACTGATATCTAAGATCATAATGGAACGTTTAGTAGATATCTACAACTGGTCTTGAAATCATCTCTTAGTTAAGATATTACATAATATCTAGAAGACATCTACAGCTGATCATCTCTTAGAGAAGATATTGCATAACGTCTAGTAGATATCTACTGTTGGACTTAAAAATGACTCTGAAAGTTCAGAAGAAACAAAGAAAATCAGCAATTTTTTTCGCTGTACTGAACATTGCAATGCAAATTTATACTTACAAAATAATGAGTTGGACCCAGTTTTTCTATTTTTATTATTTAAAATAGACATACAATTTAACGAAATGATTATAGACGTGGACGTTACATTTTACAATTCAACTCAGCAGATCGTAATAATCATCGCTTACGGCAAAAACACTTTGTACTTACAATAAATCGAGTTTATTGATTGGTAATTATTATTTATTTTATGAAACATTTTATTACAAAAAACATTTTAGTGTTTTTTGTAATGTTTGAAAGCTTTGTTTTCGAATTTTGCAACGCAGCGAGACGACGTGTTATGATTACTTGTATAGGAACGCAACGGAGTAATAGTGTTCTGTGGCCCCTATAAACAATATAACCTAAAAAAAGGCACGCCGTTCGGCTCTGTAATTCTTTTAAAAACGTGTTTTCTTTGTATAAATACCTAATTGGTGAAATCACGATGTGGTAATTTGATTTATAAGTGCAAAAAAAAAAGAAGAAGAAAGTGTAAAAGTGCTCCAATCCTCTGGAGAGAACAAAGTCGATTTTTGACGCTTGCTTGCTATTTCATTGACTTATATTATATGATGTAAATTAAAGGATGTGATGTGTAAAGAACTTGTTGTTTTCAGATCAGTTATTTGAAGAAATACGGTGGAAGCAATGTATAGGCAGCAACATTTACTCTTTTGCGGATGATGACTCTTGGGTTGGGGCTAAAAAGAAAAAAGTTTTCTCGTGTAGATAATCTAGAAGATATCTTCTAAAGTTTACTAGTAGACATGTCTAGTAGATGTGTAGTAGATGTGCATTTAAAATGTCTAGAAGACATTTAGGAGGCGGACATAGAGTCATCTTCTAGATATCTACTATAGTACTTGTAAATATCAGCAGATGTCTCCTAGATGTTTGTATGAATATTTAAAAGATATTTACTAGATATTCTTTAGACATTGTGTGCTGTGTGGGTACATATTTAGGCCATATTCCGAATTCGCTATAATCGCTCACAGCACTCACAAGTCACAACACAAGATACATAAATAACACCTCCGATCATCTCATCATCTCACATGCGTTCCGATTTAGATATTACGATTATATGACAGCTGAAAGCTGTCAACGCGCTCACAGTTTGTACACACAAACACCTTTACACGTCAATCATATTATTTTAAAACTAGATGAGGTCGGCGTTTCCTATCTGACTACTCTGAGAAGAAAGGCCGAAACAAACTCAGAGGTCACAGCCTCTTTTAAAGTCTAGACATAATCTTGGTCAGGTTATATGAAGACCATGTAGATCTATGTCTTTTGAGGAAAAAACCACACAGATTGAGAGGACCTGTCCAGTCAGTGTACGCATTTGTCAGAAATCGTGCAGCTCAACTCAAGACTTAAGGAGCTCAACGATTCGACAAACAATACCAAAAAAAGGACATTTGGGTAGGCCACAAAAATTACTCAAACTGCCAGACCATGAAAAAAAAAAGTAACAGAAAGAGAGAATAATAAAAAAATATATAAAATGACTAGAATGACCCACATCGTCTTCACATTCACAATAAATAAAATAATACAATACTTTACAAAGTAAGCAAATATCATTGTTTATAAAAAAAAATCATTAAGGGGAAGCGCTAAGGTAGCCCGCGAAATTCAAATTTTCTTAGGTTTTTTGCAATTTTCTGGTCAGTATTATGTTGCACGTTGATTAAAATATGATTCGCGGTGGTCCTATCAAATACGTATTTACTGAATTATAATCATTACAATCAGTAATACAACTTGTTAAGTTAATATAATCCCCAAATGTCAAGATTTCATGAAATAGTCATTCTTGGGGATTACTTGGTCTTAGAGAGTTGTGTTGATGACTTTAATGATTATAATTCTGTAAATACATATTTGTTACGGCCGCGAATCATATTTTAATCAACGTACAACTTAATACTGACCAGCAAATTGCAAAAAACGTAAAAAAATTGAATTTCGCGGGCTACCCTGGCGCTTTCGCCTTAATTTAGAAATTATTAGGTTAGAAGAGTTCTAATTTCATTCACAATCTGTCAAAAAAACAAATTTATCTAGATTCTGGACCAGGTTTTGACATTAATTGTCTTTGTGATGCGATAGGAACTTGAACATCGTCTAAGGTCCCCCTTAGACACTTATCAGGGCCGGGTTATCTTCAATTCAGTTGGTTATCAGAGTTATTTAGTCGATTCAAGTAATTGCTACCCTAAAAGTTTTGTTTTTTGGCACTTTTGGCAGTGACGTTAAAATGTTACATGCTCTGTGACAATCGTGATGAACTGATGACTTTGACATTTGACATAACATACGTGCTTGTTTGTTGGAGTGGGTAATGGGTTGTGATTGTAAAGTAAAAAAATACAGCAAGCCATATTATTTTCTTGAATGTACCAGTGTTATACTATTCAGCCCTTCGTTTTCATTTCAAGAATGAGATACAATTTCTAACCATCCATTCCGCCATGGATAATCCAGAGTCATCGGTTTGCTATCAGACAAATTTATATTATTATAAAATAGTTACTCTGTAGCATCGTACACGTAAACTCGCGTTTCAAGTACACTACTATACTACATTACAGATTTAATGCCTGGAATTATTTTTCTGCTATAAACAATTTTGTATACATACATAAGTTCCATTACTGCTTACGTATACGATGACAACATCCTGTCCTTGACTAATAAACATTTATTTACTACCGAGTATGTACACTTCTTGTGCTATTTCTTTCATTTTTACCTAATAAACTATTTACATCTACTTAAATACAAGTCACATTGTAACAACCAAACATTCAAACTAATATTCATGCCCTTGTGACATGTGTTTGAGTTATTAAAGTCTATTTACTTTTCTAGCCCCAAGACAGTGGTCTTAAAAAGACCCCATTTGATGATTTGGGCAGGGATGAACTAATAAACAAGTGCAAAGGCTTACTGGTGATAGCTCAAAAAGCTAAAGTAGCCAAATCAGGTATTTATATTGTTCTAAATTGATTACTCTTCTACTTATTTGCTTTCAAATATGCTTCAAAACTAAGACAAAGGTACACAAATTGAATCATGTATTTACCTATAGATCATAAATGAAATACTTAAATTTTTTTACAGAGTTGCACACTGAGCTTGAAAAATGTGTCAAGGAAAAAAATGCAAGTATAGAGAATTTAAAAACTCTGCAAGAACTTGTTGATTCATTGACTGAACAAAAACTCAACTTCATAACTGAAGTGGATTCCGCTCAAAGCAAGATAAAGGCACTTAATACTAAGTGTATTAACTATGAGGAAACCATTAATACTTACAAATCTGATTTGATTATCAAGGATAACAAAATAGCAGATATAAATCTGAAGTTATCTGATCTTGATAGCGAAGTAACTTCACTTAGAAGACAAAACAATCGCCTGTTAGAAGAAAATGAGCAGTTGTTGAGTCAACTCACTGAGTTTGAAGCTAGTGCAGCTGAGTTTAATAATATTGGAATGCAACAGAGAGAACAACTTAAAAAATTAGAAGAAAGTGTCAATACAGGTATTACTTTTAATTATTTAACTAGTAGCGCCCCGCAATTTTACCCGCATAAGTGTCGATCCTGTGGGAATATTGGGATACAATCTATCCTATGTCCTTTTCCGGGACTCAAACTATCTCTATACAAATTTCATCTAAATCGGTTCAGCGGTTTAAGTGTGAAGAGTTAAGAGACAGACAGACACACTTTCGCATTTATAATATTAGTATGGATTTGTTTTTCTTTAAAAAAAAATGTCCACCTGATTTCACAAAAGAAGGCTGAGCTGTATTTATTTAAGTTGTATTTAATACTTGTTTTTCAGAAGACCATTATAAAAAACAAATTGAAGAATTACAGACCCAAATCCAACAGTTAGAAAGCAAAGTTCAAAGCAATGTAGACTATGAAGCTAAATTTAATGAGGTAAATGAATGGTATGAGGCAGAAAAAGCTAAAAAAGAAAAAGCAAATGTGAAATTGAGGAGCTACAAAGACAAAATTTTGAAGTGTGCTGCTTGCATAACTCAGTTGAAAAATTCTAGATTTATTCTAGCCAAAACAGTCAAAGAATATTCAGAAAATATTCCTAAATGGCAAAATGATATAATCAAGGCATCAAAAGTTCTGGATAATCAAATAAATGAACTAAACACTGAGAACCTGACATTAAAAGCAAATCTCTCAGAATTAGAAAAACAACTTAATGAAGGAACAGTGTCAAAAATGGATAATAGTAGCACTGATTTCCAAATAACTGTCTTAAATGAAGAAAACTTGGTATTAAAAGACCAAGTGTCTAATTTAGAACAACAACTAAGAAAGAGTACAACTGAAAATACCAAACTCTTTGCTGAGTTGGATGAAAAGAGACACCAACTAGACAAAAATAAATTAATAAAAGAAAACCTAAATGATGTTACTCATCAATTCAATGAAGTTGAGAAATCCATGCAAACTTTGAAAGAAGAAAATAAAAATTTAAATGACAGGCTGCATAATCAAACACAAAATAATGATGAGCTTGATAAGTTGAATTTGCAAGTTAGAGCTTTAGAGAGTGAGAAATCAATTTTAGTCAAAGAAAAACTAAATGCAAGAGATAATGTTGTTGAGCTTGAGAGTCAGAATAAGGTTTTATTGGACAAACTATCTAAAACAAAAACAGAATTACAATCTCAATTGGATTTGCTAACACAAGAAAAATCTGCATTTGAGATCAATTTCAAAGCAGAAAAAGAGAGTGAGATTAACATGTTGAAGTGTAATTGGATGGCTCAGCAAGAGCAGTTCAACTTGCTGAAGAAGGAGCATGAAGGACTACAAGATTTGAATGGACTATTGAAAGAGGAGGTGGAAACTCTAAAACTTTCGTTGGAGCAGCCAAAAGACGACAATTTATCTGACTTGAATGTATCTTTACAAACTGACATTGTGAAATTAGAGACCAAGCTGGCTGCCTATAAACAGGAAAATGCTTCACTTTTGTCAGAAATAAAAGATGCACGAAACAAATCTAAGGAATTCGATAGCCTTGTTGCTGAATATGACGATGCTAAATCCAAATTGGGAAGCTATAAGTCGGAAAATACAGAATTGTTGAATGAAATGAAAGAAATCAATCAAGTATTAAAGGAGCGTGGTGAGGCCATATCTAAACTGCAGAAAGCTGTTTCTGAAATGGAGAAGCTGGTAGAGACTTTGGAAAAAGATAGAGAAAATATGAACCAAGAGAAAGTAGAACTAATCAAAAAGAATGAAGGTCTAGAAAGTGATTTAAAGAATGCCGAGCAGAAGACTAACGAGAAGACTGAAACTGCCAATCAATTGAATGTTGATGTGGATAATGCCATGAAAAACTTGTCACAAAAAGATGAGATTATATCCACCTTGAAAGAAGAAATTGAAAAGCTTAAACAACAACAAATTACTTCAGGTAATTACCCTTACGATTGATTATAAAACAAGTAAATCTTATAAAAGAAGTACTAGGACTACAAAATCAAATTTTTTCCTTTCGTAACTAAACAGTTTTTAAGCTTTATTTATATTACAGCAGAATTACCGAATGAAGACATGTCCACATCTACCATATCTAAAGCAGAAGAACATTCTCGAATGAAAGACCTAGATGAAACGTTTGAGGAAAAGTATGAGACAAATACCTATTTTCAATGATGGAGTTTAGCCTGTATTTTGTAACTCATAATAATCATTCGTTTTTACAGATACACAAAGTTGAGGATATTTGCACTAAAACTGAAGAAGAAATTAAATGAGACCATAACTCAGATGCAACAAACAGAGAAAGATAAAGCTAAGCTTGAGAAGTTGTTAAGTGAGAGAAAATCTGGTAATACAGATGAAGTTGATAGCTCTAAAACAGAAATTACATTCGTAAATGTAACTGAAAATAATGATCTTGAAGAGAAAGTGAAAACATTAACTGTTGCTCTTGAAGCTACGACAAATGTTACAACTGAACTAGACAAGTTGAAAGGTAATTAATAGTGTTCATTTAATTATTTCTGATTTAAAACATGTATGAATAAATATAAATACCTAAACTTACAAACTTTGTTATTTTAATAATTCAGCGGAATTAGCTTTGAAAACTCAACAGTTAGCTACTGAAATGGAAGCTCATAAAGTAACAAAAGATAATTTGGAGAAAGCTCGTCGCGACGTCAAGAAGAAAAATGTATTGAGTCTTGAAATGGAGGACTATGAAAGGTCCATGAAAGAACTTTCGACAAAGATGGAGGAAAGTAAGAAGAAAATGATGCAGGTAAGTTTAACAATATATTTATCGAAATAGACTTTATTCTGGACAATAAAAATTAATAACCAGGAATTTAAAAAAACAATTTTGTAATGATTTACAGATGGAATCAACAATAGACACACAAGAAGGAACAATTACAGCAATGAGGACACAAATAAAACTGCTGGAGGAACAAATAAAGACTGAGGAGAGACAAAACAGGCTGGTCAAGGAAGAGCTACAGCACGCCATCGAAGATGGGAGAGAAAAGGACAACCTGATACAAATGAAGAACACAATCGTATCCAAACTAGAACAAGACCTGGAAGATGAAAAGAGAAAGAACGAAGAGTCAGACTTAGAAATGACGTCATTGCTAACCGACAAAGAAAAGGTTATAATGGCGCTGGGCGAAGATAAGGCTGAGCTCAACAACAAAGTAAAAAAACTAGAGTTCAAGTGCTCGGAACTGAACGAAAAATTGAGAATTACTAACATAGAATTGGCGGATTTGAAAACTGAGTATACTAGTTACAAGGTACGCTGTCGATTACCATTAACATCATCCTAAACAAACTATTTATTGTTAAAGAAAGACTTCATTCTTCTGCTGATTTCCATAACAGGTAAAAAAAATAAAAAGATACTCGATTTGTTTTTAGGTGCGTGCTCAAGCCGTATTACGTCAAAACCAAACCGTGGACCATAGTCAAGAAGAGCAATTGAAAGAAGAAGCTGCGGCTCTTAGAGCACAGATTGAAATATTAACAGTGAAACTAGCATCAGCACAGTATGTACATTTATATTATTTATTAAAAAATATTTTTTTGAAGTGAAAACTTCTTTAGGCATGTTGGGCATTTTTTGAGATGGGAAAAACTATTGAACTCGTGCCAATGTTACCGTAACCGACACCGCTTCGGATGTGGTCGACTGTCCTCGGGATGTACTCGGTTTTAATGTATTTCCGATGTCAGTGAGTGATGGCAAAGTATTGTTTGTGTTTTGTTTTTTTCACTTCTGAAGTGCCACTTTTTTTTTTGCGGTATTTCATTTCATAGAACATCATTTTAAATCATCACTTCATCATTTCAGCCGAAAGACGTCCACGCTGGACATAGGCCTCCCCCAAGCACCTCCACTTCGACCGACTGGTGGTTAAATATTAGTACTCAATAGGTAACCCACGCAAAAATGTAGAAAACAGAGATCCTTGTTTCCAGTTGATGTTATTTCCACTGAAACAAATATTAAAGAATGATGGGCATTTTTGTATGAAGCCTGGCCTGATGACCAATAGAGATTTTTTTTTATTGCTAAATGGGCCCGCTCTTGACCCCTATCACGCCTGATGGAAAGCGATAGATGAGGTCTATAATGGAACGAGCGTGCCCAGAAGATGCCTGTTTCCTCTTGCTTTGAAGGCAAACGGGTTAAATGTGGGAGCCCACACAGATCGGCATCTGTGTTTCCTCCCACATTTAACCCGTCAAAATATTTGTTCAAAACCCGACAAGATATTGGTTCAAAATCGCTGCAGAAGGACAATGCAATTTTGAACAAATATTTTGCTCAATAACTGAGTTTAAAAAAACTGAAGTGTTAATCGACTTTTGTTGCTGACTGTACAATCATTCTGTTTTTTTGTCAGATTATTCTACAAGCAACATACTAAAGCACTAGTGTTTTAATTGTTTAGACTAAACAATAGATTTTGTAAATAGATAATTTCTTCATAATTTGCAATAAATTACCAGCCAGTGTCATCGCGCTTCTTTTTCTTTCTATGCAGTCCGACAGTGACCGCGCTTTAGGTCATGTAAACCCCTTAACCCTGACAGTATTTCTTTCCAAAACTATTGAACGAAATAATGTAGTTTGAAAAAAAAAATATGGCGCGACAGTAGGTATCCATATAAAAATCTTCAATCCCCTTTAGTTGTACCATAAACTGTACTTTATATTTTGTAGGTTTTATAGTTATTTTTCCAAAAAAACGTTCGTTTTCATGTTTGGCAACTAAAATGCGAACTTAGGGCAGGAAATTAGGAAATATGTTGCTTTATGTACTTTTCGTATCAATGTGCCTATACTGATAAACAACTCCTATCTGTACAAATTCTCATAAAAAATAAAATCCTTTTTATGTTATGTATGTTTTATTCATTGTGGGATTCATAAAACTCATAATGAATACTATTATTTGTAGTAAAAACAGAAATTAAAATATTACTTAGCGGCAAATAAAAGATTCGTGGAATCAATTATAATTGATTCCACGAATCTTTTATTTGCCGCCACAAAGTTCGTAAAAAAAACCGGCCAAGTGCGTGTCGGACCACGCACAATGAAGCGTTCCGTAGTTGGAACGAATTTATCTCAAGAACAAACTTAACACTGTAATTGAAACATGTTCTCCCATACATTCCAGCTGAAAATGTAAGTTTGTATGCACAATATTAAGAGATTTACCACGTTGTTTTAAGACCACAGAACTATTTTCTGTATTTAAAAAAAAAAATAAGCTCAGTAGTTTCGGAGATAAGGTGGGGGGGTGGTCAATTTTCGTCTATTTTCTTATTTAACTTTAATACAGTTTACTTTAAATTATGAACAAAAAAATATTTGATATCCTCACAGTAAGCCCTTTCATTTGATTTGTCACACGGTACAGATTGCGAAACATTTTTTTTAAATTTTCTATTTGCCCCCAAAAATGACCCCCATATTCAAAATTCATTTATTTACGTTACACGTCTGTGTTTGGGTCACAGATATTCATATTATGTGTACCAAATTTCAACTTAATCGGTCCATTAGATTCGGAGCAAATTGACTGTGACAGACGGACGGACAGAGACACGAGTGAAAACGAGGACCACGAGGAAAAAACGAAACCCTATAGGACAGGGGTGGCCAACTTGGTTAAACCAAAGATCTACCAATTACATACTTCCTGAAATCTTAAATGAAACAGCATAGTTCAGTACACAATAATTATGCAGTAGGTATTTTTTATTTTATTAAGAGGGAAAATATAAAACTGAAAATTATTCTTAGTAACTACATAATTATATTAATGTTAGCATTGCGTTTGAGCATCTTTCGCTAGATTAGCAAAATCAGGTTTGTAGTTGGAAATATTTTTTGGCTTGCCACGATCGACGGGACTAATAGTCGCGATCGACCGGTTGGCCACCCCTGCTCTATAGCAGGGGTGGCCTCCGTACCTCAAAAGGAAAAAACGGAATCCTTATCCTATGATAAGGATTCCCTTTTTTCCTTTTGAGGTACGGAACCCAAAAATTGGCAGACAGAAAAGAACAATTGTTTCAGTCGTTTTATTAGTTGTCTTGATACAATTTGTATAGCTTACTCTTTTATGTTGTCCTTCAATAGGTGCACTATTCGCATATAGGGCTATTATATCCGGCCGGCTTCATAACACCAGTCAGCGAAACACGACGCAGACACTTCGTGTGCGTTAGTTTTTACCGACTTCATTAGTAGTTAGTTTTTAGTGTAAATATAATGTTGTATGTTTTTTTTATGTATTTATAGTATATTTAAGTTATATTAATATAGTTATATTAGTATTGTATGTGTTTATATGGGTCTTGATGCCTGAAATAAATGGATAAATAAATAAAAATATCAATGACTTACAATATACACAAATATTTGTGCTCTTTGCTTGTTTACTGTATTCTTATTGAAAGACAAGTTGCCGAGGGACTGCATGTTAATAATAACAATTTAATAATATTTTACAATTACCGATAAATAAGTAGACGAATACGTACGTACGTTCGTATGCTACACACATGAACAGACAGCCTTGATCTCCGTATACAAGGTTAATATAAAATTCTGGCGAAACTTCACAGACTTGACTTGGTCATTAGACCTTGTATACACATGTTCTGCTATCACCGCGACAAGAAAATGATGATAACATCCGATGCAAAAATCTTCGTCTCTGCAATACATTTCCATCCTATGCAAGACTTGTGCAAGACTACTAGTACAAATGTAACCCGTCTCTTAAGACCCTTACCTCCTTACTAATAAAGGTTATAGCATACATATCAACTCGGAAAGGGATGGTGAGGTCACCGTATCGCCTTTTGCCTCCCCGTCAAATAGGCGTCAACCTAACGTAAGCACGTAACCAAAACGGATCAGCAGCTTCTATACTTCGACACGGCTACGGCTAGGCGACGCCGCACTTATGGCTCGCCGACCGCTGGTTGATGGTGCTGCAGGCAGGCTGCGGGAGGGGTGAGAGGGGTAACGGTGGACGAAGAGACGTAAGCTCGGGTACGGAGAGACATAAGCACGGGGACGACGAGCCGTAAGCGCGGGAACTGCAAGTTGACGACCTGCACCTCGGTTCGTCAGCTTATCCGATTCAGATTAGTGTGCGTTGCAGTAGGGAGTTTCATACAAAGAATACTGAAGGGCTCGAGTTGATACGGTGATGATCCCTTTCCGAGTTGATGTGTGCTATGGACCTTAAACGTTGTATAGCGTCTGTATAGTTACACAACGCTTTGTCTTCTTCTTTCGAAAGTCAAATTACTGACGACTGAAAGAGAGAAATCGGTGTGTAACTATTCATCTGATATAATACGTTTATTAGTAAAAGGGGGCTAGTTAATAAGCACTTCTACATAACATAATGTCACGCTTGTTTTCCCCGTAGGATTAGGCAGAGGTGTATACCTTGACACTTCACACCCAGATTTCACGAGTTATGTTTTGTTGTTTTAAATCCCATGTAATAGGGAGCGAGCCTATTGCCCATCAACCGGGCACAAATCCCGGCAAAGCTGTACTGAGAAATTCCTGATGGAAAAATCCAATAACACTTTGTGCGACCCGTAGAATTGAACCCAGGAACTCAATCCCAGAAGTAGCGCTTGATACCACTAGACAGTGGCCAAATTAATTGTATATAGGATGTTTGGAAGCTGGATGCAAAGCCTTAAGGGGGTGATAGTTGGCACCATTTAGAGCATTTTGAGCCATAATGTTTTAGACGAAGTATGTTTTTTTTTAACAACCAATACTAACTTTAACTGGGAAAAAAAAAAACATACTTCGTCTTAGACATGTATGGCTCAAAATGATGTAAATGGTGTCCACTATAACTCCCTTAAAGCTTTTCACTCAGCTTCCAAACACTCTGTATAACCGTAATACAAAATGGTTTCTCTATTGGTCTTTGAGCATAAGTTACGTTGAGTATAGGTTACAGGCTTACATACAATACAGCTTAATTTATACTTTTTAGGGAGCAGATTGCAGAAAGAACAGCGGAAGCAGAGAGCATTCGAAGGCGTATGACGGAGGCCACGAGTGAGGCTGCCCGGGCGCAACAGAGAACTACTCGCCTACATGCCGACCTCACCCGACTGTCGCAGCAGATTGAATCGGAGAGGACACAGAATAAGTTGCAGGTGCGGTGGAATTTATGTAGGCCGATCGACGACATGTCCTTGATTTATCGTCTTTTCGCAAACAAATAAAATTGTTAATAAAATTGATTACAGAATAACTAGTTCTATTGAAAATTACATAAAAATTGCGGAAACTAAACTTTATAATATTATGTTAAGTTTTTTTTTCAAAATCACTCAAGTCTTTATAGGGGGGTGTAATCAGACATATCACATAGCCATCAACTATGCATCAAACTAAGTAACATTGGGCAAAAATAATTGCTGGGAAACGACTTTTATTTTTGGTGTGATGTTTGCGGTAGTGCGCAATGTAACGCACGCAAAACATTGTGCTTATAGGAGCATGCAACAGAACAGGGGACTTGGGGGTATTTAACATTGTGTTATAACATTAAAAACTTGTTTTCGTAAAAAAAACGTCAGTAAAAATTGGAATTTTGACCTTCAATATCTCCGTAACCAGACGGTTCCCGGATATGGTCCAGTACAAAAAAATTATAACAATGACGGGGACTGCACGTGACTCTCGGCTTCGTTAAGTGTCTTTTTACACCCGTTATAAATATAAATCAATTGCCGTGCGTTAGTCTCGCATAACCTCATAAATGGCTCGACCGATTATGTTGAAACTTTGGTAAGTTGTTGTGTGGGCGCCGGAAAAGGTTCCTAACAAAAATAAGGCATTGCAACGCATTAGATAATTAGGAATTAAATTTTAAACTCGGCTTAGGTTGTATGCCTGTGTTTCTTTTCTAATGATACTTTCACCAAATTGTATCCTTTATCACCTTTACAAATGGAGTATTTTTTCCCGTAGGTACTTTATTCCTGGTGAAAGTATCAAAAACTTTGTACTCTTTCGATCGTATTTTCAGTTCATATAAATTAATTTTCTAAAATGTTTAAAGTACGCTTTCTAATTTTACAGGTCTCAACTCTGACACAATGTTACAAAACTCAAATAAGTGAAATGGAGGCAAAGCTCCAGAAGGAGACGGAAGTATTGAAGAAGCAGCTGGCCGCTGCTCAAGAGATGAGGAAGTCCGGCAACGTCGCAGTTTCCTCTCTCGATGACGCTAATCGAAACCAGTACATGTTGCCAGTTATACCGAAAGATGAGAACAGTGATGGCGAGATGGATATCAACGTTTCTATGATTCCGAGGGAGGAGGGAGAGGTAAAAATGATAATAATATTAGAAACATTGCTTCGGTTTTTTGGCATTTTGCTATTGCCTGCAATGGTAGCAGTTACTTGTTGAAAAATGGGCCTTATAATGTTACTCGCAAGGTTGCTAATGTATAAAAGCAGCGTTTTCTGTGGATATATCTGGGTATAATAAAATTAATACTGCTAGACTTTTCATGGACTAATGTTGCGTTGTGACGTCACGAATACGATACGACACGATGACTTAACGATCAGAGCTAGAAATGTCCTTCTAAACTTACACCACGCAAATGAAACGTAAATCCTATTTGGAGGTTACGTAGGTTATTACGCAAGTACGTTATCTAAACATGTGCCGATGTAATAAAATGTACGTAAAATGGTTGAATAATAATTATTGTGCTGTATGGCCGTGTATAATAGATGTAATTAAATGCTGTGACAAATCTATACGTTTGATACAGTTGTAATTATTATAGTACGGAGTGTTTGTCGTGTGTTTAAATATAACGTCATGCGCCCGGTAAGCTCCCGGAGTACTTTACTTGAGGACTTCAGTATCAAATCATCATCACACTACTCATTCGCATTTAGGTATATCAGATAATCAGAGTATTCTAGAACCAGAAACTCAAAGAAGTACACTGTTACAAGGAAGTTTTGGTGCTCGAATGACGTTGACGGGGGGGGGCCCAGTTGATGAACTTTTGTGCAATTGTTTTATCAAATGTATTGAAAAAACAAGATGGCGGCGTTAGTTCCGATTTTAGCCACGTGGCAAAAGAACCTTAGCGCTATAAAAGTCATTTATTCAAATTAGGCTGAGAATCAGCACTTTTCGAACGTCAAAGTGAAGGCAAATCTATGTTCCAGGGATCTGAATCTGCTCCTTCGCCGCCCCCTTCGAAGCAGTTCCTCGCGAGCGGTGGTAGCGGACGGTCGCCTGTACCGTTGGACCGACTGCTGGAAGAAGGAGTGCCTGATGACGAGGCCATGGACACGTCCTCGTTCGCACTCACACCCGACCAGGAGATCGCCGAACTTAAGCGTAGGCTTCAAGCTCAGCAACAGAGGTAATTGTTGATAATTGATATTTATTTACGTAAATTGGTCCAAAAAGATGTTTTTTTTTAATAAACGCTAGTATTATAAAAACACAATGTACCAATTACCCATGTTTGCAGAGAAATAAATGATTTGATATTTATTTAAATGAAAACTTCTTTAGGCGCGTTGGGCATTTTTTGAGATGGGAAAAAAACTTTTGAACTCGCGCCACTGTTACCGTAACCGACACCGCTTCGAATGTGTTCGACTGTCCTCGGGTTGTCCTCGGTTTTAATGTATATCCGATATGTCAGTGAGTGATGGCAAAGTATTCTATTTGTGTTTTTCACTCCTGGAGTGCCACTTTTTGTTCTTTAAAATGTTCTGTGTTATAGGGTGAAACACGTTACGGTGCTGTTGGCAGAATCAGAGCGCGAGTGCGCGCGCATGGCTCAGCTGAGTGAACTGTTGAAGGCTGAACTAAGGCGAGTCCGAGGAGCCACGCAGAACGCACATAACACAGAGTACATGAAGAACGTCACGCTCAAGGTAAATATCATCATCATCATCATTTCAGCCAAAAGACGTCCACTGCTGGACATAGGCCTCCCCCAAGCACTTCCACTTCGACCGGTTCTGTGCTTCTCGCAACCAACGGGTTCCTGCGGCCTTCACAAGGTCGTCGGTCCACCTTGTGGGAGGTAAATATGGTGAAAGGAAAAGATAGAAAGGGGGGAGGGGAGAGCAGCAACAAACATCTTTTGTCGTTCTTCGGGGTCTAGTCGAGGGAAGGATTCGGACTGGTCCATGGCTCTAAAGCAAGGATGCTGAGTACGAAGTGTGTGGATTTTTGAGATGTAGCTATAGTAAATCTGTTTTTACATTCACAGATTTTGAAAAAAATGGAACATTTTCACAAAAACTTTTTTTTAAGCCAAACGATTGGACCAACTGAAATTTGAGTACTAGAAAAGTCAGAAAATGCAAAAAACTTTTTCATACGTAGGAAATGAGAGTCCTACTTACTTACCTTAGACTGGCAGCTAGATTTAAGATATGGGTAGGGGGGCGCGGGGTAATCGACGCAGTTAGTGTAGTTACTCAAAATATCAGTTTATGAAAAGTTTTTTTATCACATCTATTCAAAAAGAGCTAGTGTATTCTTCGTAAACAGGGACTAAAATAGCTCTTTAATCCCTAGGGTCTAGGGATTATAAGTAATTTGAATTTGGAATGTGGTGTACTAACAATAGTAAAATTTCCAATCACCAAAGAGATCAATCACGAACATATCAACATGTAACAGGCTGTATGATAAAGTAAAAGGCGCGAGTCAAATTAAAAATTTTGAGAAAAAATTTAAAACGCGCGAAAACCATCTTGCCTTCGTTCGTAATTATTTACTCAAATTAGTATTTTACTTAGTTTTATAAAAAAATTGTACGTCTTCCTCAAGTAATTGTATGTAAATAAATAATCGTACTGTTCTTATTCGTAAGTTGCACTTACTTATTTTTTCATAGAGGGTGATAAAAAGTAGAGTGTCCACGTCGGGAGCAATACTATTTTAAGCTCGAGTTGCGCTCAGGATTCTGAGAAACACTCGCCTTCATAATAGTTGTTTGCTCCCTTGGCAAACAATCTACTATTTTAATATACTTGACAAATGTGATTTGTATTGATATCTATATATGTATGTATTTAGAAATATATAAGTATGTTTATCAGTTGTCTAGTACTCATAACACAAGCTCTGCTTAGCTTGAGACTAGACGGCGTTGTGTGATAGTTGTGGAATATTAATATTATATTATTATCTAAACAAAATGAGACAAAAGAACAGATTTTTCGATATTGTGGCCCCCACACGTTTGTAGTTTCCCTATAGGGTCCCGGAGTCGATTCCCAGCGCAGACTCGATTTGCGCCCGCGTGTAATGGCAATAGACTTGCCTTGAAATATGGGTGTTCTATACTGTATAGAACACCCATATTTTGAGGCAAGTATAGTAGAGAGATTTAAATTCAACGGCAGAGGCCAATGCCGTTGCCGCGTGCCGCTCGTGTATATGCACACTGCACAGTTATTCTTGTATCTGCTAACACGTTATTCTGAACAACGGCCTTACTACCCCGATCAAGTCTTCTTTTGTTTAACCACAGAGAACCCTTAAACCCTCAAGGGTTCTTTTAGGCACGATGAAAAAAATGCTTTATATGTACTTAGATAAAAATAAAAACGTTTCTTCTAGTTCCTGACACTGCCGCCCGGTGACGAGCGTAGCCGGCTGGTGCCAGTGCTGCAGAAGATACTCACACTTACACACGAAGAGACGCAGAAAATTAACGCAGTCGCCAGGGGTAAGGCCAACATTATCAATATTTCCAGAATACGAGACCTCAATCAAGGCTACCAATGCCCAATACATGATCAGCTCTACCTTCAGTTCCTACTGTCCTGACCAAAATCCGTACCGTGAAGGCCGGAACGATAGGTAACTATATCCAAAATAAGCACAGGCTACCGAGGCTACTGATACATACCAAACAAAAATTTTAACTACCTTTACTGCTTATGTGTTACTTAGATGGATTGTGCAAGGTTGTTATGATTATTTGGGTAAATAAAGATGCTTTTTTTTTTGTTTTTAACTGTATGATTTGCCAGATAAATTGATCATAACTTATCAGTATGGGATCGTCCATTAATCACGTGGAGCTCGAAAGGGGGACGGAAGGGGGGTCGGAAAAGGTCACGAAAATACGGTTCCTTCCCCAATTATAAAAACGCACTTAAAAATTACCACGAAGTTTTTCAAACTTTTTAGGGCGACTAGGTTTGTTTTTAAAAAAGGTTTGCAGTCTTTTACATTAGTTTAGTTTTATGATTCTTCTGAATCGAAATCTGACGGACGACTTTATTCGGACCAGAATGTTACATTACCCTGTTATGTTTTACAGGTTGGGATCCAAACCCTAGCAAAGGATGGGGCAGCTACCTGCCCTGGCCAGGAGGAAAATAAACATTAACAAAACTATGAGAGTAAAAATGCGATAACCGTAATGTAAGCAATAGTAAAATGTAAATTATCTGTGATTCCACTATTGACGGATGCCTTTTCAATGATTTCAGAACTTTTATTGCATTTTAGGCTATATTTTTAATACAATTTTTGTTCGTAAATTTTTAATGATTATTTGCAATTATTTATTTTTGATTTTAATGAAGTAACCATGAGTAATTAGGTTGGAAAGAGAAAAATATAGAAGATTATTAAATGGATACTATTGTTACTATTATTATACATACTAGCCGAGGATGGGATCTAGCGGGTATTGTTACTGTATTAGAAAGAAAGAAAAAGTATTTATTGTAGCACAAGGAGATCACAAACTCAGCTGTCCCGTTATCCTGTACAAGGCCCAAAGGCTCCTATCTCAGCGTGATGCTGCGACATGCTGTGTATATCATGTTATGAATTATAGTAAAACTTGCAATAGCTGTAACAGACTTGTCACATTTTTTACTAGTATTGGTGTTTTGTAAGGCAAAATATCAAAATTTTTGTTGAGTTTGTAATTATTTCCGTTTCATCTTTCACGTATTTCATTTGACGTAATTAACAACGCCACCTTCTAAAAGAATTTTCAAGAAAGTGTGATGAATGGTTACACTGGTAACAATTGTTATTGTGTGCTAACTTTACGAAATTTATTGCAAGCGTATAATAGGCTATTTGACAATGTAAAAAATAAGGTCATAATTATTGACACTCGTATAGATTATCGCTTTTAAAATCGATTTGCATTAATTTTACTACAAAACAATGTATTATTTATAAAAAAAATCCCGAAAAAACTTCATCTTTTTAAATCTGGCGTCACGTAATCGAAAACGGTCTGGATTGGCTGAACTTAAGATGACGTCATGATTTAGTAAATTTCTGTCTATCGTTGACAGAGATGACTTTTGTCTAGTATCTCGACCGTTTCAACGTTTGTTTACGTGAATCGTGACGTCACGACGCCATATTGTTAAAGATAGCGTTTTAGCGGCTTATTTAAACAGTACATTTTTATTTACTATTTTTTAAAAGAAATACATTATGCAATTTGAAGTAATAGGTTTTTGTGGGCTCGTTAGACACCATTAAATAATCTGAGATGTTTATCAGAAACCAGTCAAATAGCCTATTTCCACACAGAACAAACGATTTTTGTTATGACCTGTTTATAATTATATGCGATTAGTAAACTATACGTTGTTTTGAAATAAATCTCTCATTGAAAACACGAATTTGACGTTTGAATTCTAATTACAGCACATTATATAGCTAGTTTTTTTTTATGTTTATTTAATTTTTTTATATTACGTACATTCCGTAATAATTTAATTAACTCTACGTAAACTCGTCTAGACATCGAGATCGAATTTCTTTCCAATCTTTGTCTGTCAAAAAATATCTATTTCTATTATTACACCTTTACTTTATGGCTAATTGTAGTGTAAATAAGAAGTTTGTATTTTACGATTTAATTAATGATTATGTATACACACAATACAATATTTACATTCACGATTTCAATATTTTAAACTTTATAATTTAACTAAGTATTTTCAAATTTAATTATAAGAACTGTTTATAGGGTACTTACGTTTAAACAATTAAAAATAGTACAATTATTTATTCTGTTTTATTATCCACTCATCTTTGAATTTATATTGTTTTCACGACAAACGCGATGCCGATAGCTAGTGGTATAAAACAAAATTAAATGTACAGTCAACAAAAGAGATAAGTATGCAGGATCGTCGGATATAGCATAAATCTTTTTGACTGGGATATAATAAAATTATCCCTTTGCATCAGTAAAACCAGATCATTATGAGACAACTATTAACTCATTAATTATTGTTAATTATCTAGAATGATAGAACATTTTAGAGCTGACACTACTATAGTAACTACCTTCCTGTAAACTTCTACTTTTCAGACAATTTAGTGTTGGTCTCAAAGTGAAAATTGTTTAAATTTATGAGTACTTTCAGCCCCTGAAAGATTAGCAAATGTTTGAAAGCAAGCCTGAATTTACCCTTTTTAAGAATTTCATTAGAGGGCAATATTCTAAAGACATTTTTTTAGGTTCCGTGGGTACTCAAAAGGTGCCTGCGGGAATCTGATCTTTTAGATTTAAGCCTATGCGGTTACGCTGCACTACGCTGTGTGTCTATCTCAGGGCGGTACCCAATACCTTACCTTAGATAATAAATATAGAGGTTCAAAGTCAAAGAAAAAGCATTTTATTGCTAAGGAACTCCAACAAACTTATTGGTAATTTCTAACATGTTGTTTAATATCTCGAATAGATGATGAACATTGTCCTTAACCTTCTTCTATACATATAATAATACATATAATAAAATTGTAGAAGAGTGGTGTCTGTACAATGGAAATATATAAAAAAAAGTAGCAGGGGTTGTTATTATATCGATGCCGAACCCGAAATTGTATTTTTTTTTTGTCTGTTTGTCTGTGTGTTTGTGCACGCTAATATCAGAAACGGCTTATTCGATTTAGATGCGGTTTTCACTAATATATTGTAGTAAGCTAAAGTAGTCACTTAACATTTAGTATTTATTTCATGTCAATCGGTTCATAAATAAAAAAGTTATGTCAATTTAAAGAATCACGGCGAGCATTTGTTAAGGTATTCTATCAGAGTACGTACAGTCACGAGCATAAGTCTGTATACACTTGGCTTTATTCAAAGGCAATTTTCCCCTTTATTTTTGTTATTACGAATATAGTATTTTCGAACCCATATGTTTATGTAAAGTGTCGTATTTCAACGTTGCATTCGGCATTTCACGAAAAAATCGCAATTGAAACTTGCCAAGTGTTGACATATTAGTGCTCGTGACTGTACACGCCTCGCGCCTGCGCATCCGATCTTCGGAAATACTGGACGGATTTGAATGATTTTTTTTTTGTTGTATAGGTATTATATCTGGGCAACATATAGGCTATAATTTATCTTGGAAACTTGAACACCTGATGCAGAACCGAAACAGACCAGCTTAACTATAAGAGATACAAAAATGGTACCATAGCAAAAATTGTTCCACGTGATGAGCATTTTCTGCTGAGAGAATAAATTTGAAGATCTGGAACACCTGATGGGGAACTCCAAGAGCCCAGCTACACCATAACACATATAGGAATGACGTCTTAGTAAAAGTTATTCGATCTGATGGGCATTTCCTGTTGACTTATAAAAATCGAAGATCAGAAACATCTGATGTGGAAATCAAAGCTATCACTAATTTCACCTCCACGCGGAAGGCAGTAACAGTTTAGGAAGTGACTAATTTTCGATGACGATGGTATATCATTGAAAATTTGACCTACTGGCCAAAACTCCCATTTTTTTTTTAACGTGAAGAAATGCTCATGCATTCTGCACTACCACGGGAAGATAGTGCAGTTATGTAGGACTCTAACCCACTAAAACTCCACGGTGTCCTCCTCTGCCGCTTACGGCGGGAACATGGGCACGCGTTAGCACTCATCCGTGAACCCGCCGCGGCTGTCCGTCACCGGACCCTCCTCTGGGGAATACTCCCCATCACCGGCGCACCAGAACACATAGCACGCCGTGACCACCCCAGGGACCAAACCAGCACATGGGCGCCAGACGACCCCGTATCTGGGCACCTTTGGTAGGGGAGCAGTCACTTAGATTTTAATTGATCAGGTATCTTCACAATAAAACTATAACCATGCCTAGAAAGAGGTCAAATCTTTCCCAATGTTCCAAAGGAGCTAAAAGATTGCGGATCATAAGATCCCAAGAATCTACCGAAGAGCGTCAGGAGAGACTTGATGCTGTTCGAGAACATCAGGCTGCAACTCGCTCCGTGGAAACCTCTTCGGATCGCGAAGCACGCCTGCGTTCTCAGCGTATTTTCTCAGTGAAGAATATGATGCGTGACTGACCGCTGATCGTGAACGTCATGCATTGTCTCGCGAGTCGGAGACGTTCACAGATAGAGAATTGCGCTTGAGTTCCAAGCGTATCTACGCATCGACTTTTAGGTCTCCAGAGACAAGTGGGGAACGTGATGCGCGACTGACCGCTGATCGTGAACGTCACGCATTATCTCGCGAGTCGGAGACGTTCACGGATAGAGAGTTCTCAGCGTATCTACGCATCTGCTTCTAGGTCTATATAGACAAGTGCGGAGTGCAGTTCACCCACGACTAACCAAAAAACTTCTTAGCCTAAGTAGAAATAACCTTAGAATAATAATAGGTTCAATTACGGGCCACAACCTCCTTAACAAACATCTTTTCAACATAGGCGCCACAAACAGCCCCCTTTGCAGGGGCTGCCTTGACGCCGAGGAATCAGCCGCCCACGTCATCCTGGAATGCGAGGCCGTGGCTTCTCAACGTGCAGAAATCCTCGGAACAATGAGGTCGCTCCGCGAAGCCTGCGAAGATCCCAGGAAGCTTCTGTGCTTTTGGGCGGAGCTTGGCTGGCTCTGTTAGCCAGAATCCCCACGCACAATGGACCGAATGGGAGTCTAAGTGCGGAAAAGGGAGCCCCATCATCATCATCATCATAGACAAGTGCGGAACGTGATGTGCGACTGTCCGCTAATTGTGAGCGACATGCATTGTCTCGCGAATCGGAAACGTTTACCGATACAGAATCACGCTTGAGTTCTCAGCGTATTCGCACATCTACTAACAGGTCTTTTGAAATGAGTGATGAACGTGAGATTATCATACATTGTCCCGAACACGCACACAACAAAATATTCATAATCAGTTAGAAAGTGAGAAAGAAAGAATTGCTGGAGTACGGCATGAAGAGACAGATTAAGAAGAGCGCAACGAACGTTTGAATTCTGATCGACTTCGACATTCTCTGAACAGAATGTCGATATCATCTGAAGAATCGGATGTGTCTCAAGATATAGCCGTAGGGCATGGCGAGGGTTGATAAGGAACGGAGTGCATTTACGTATAGGTACTCATGATTGACTACGCCACATATTCCGCCATCGGAGGTATGGTTAAAAATTGTACCTACTTTTTGTGAAACTGTTAAATGGCAAAAAGAAACAAACGGTAGGTATGTGTTGCTCAGGTGGGAAAGTACATATTGAAATATTACAAAATCCTCCAGAAATATTAAGATCACTGCCGGATATCTTGATCACTGCTAATCGGTGACTATCCACAGTCCAAAGACTACAATATGATGCTGTATCCACAGTCAAAACATTTCTTGGACAACATACGTTCATACAATAATACCTTTCAAATGACATCTTTTGTTGCGAAACAGATTTCAGAAGGCCTATTTATGCCAACATTCAAAGTGCAAGGCCAAGTTTACCACCTTATTGGTTCATTATTGCCTGAAAATGACGTCTCGAATCGTCTCGCGCATCCCGTTGTTTTCCAGTCCCCGAGCTCTTAGAATTCGACATCAGACGTTTCAGATCTTCGATTTTGACGACCCCGTTGTCGCTGGCATAAGCAACAAGATCCGCGTACGAAGTCGCGGGCAGAAGCTAGTAATTTAATATTTTCGCCTAGGTACTAAGTTCATTATAAAATGTTACGTTGTACGTAATTGATAGAATAGGAAGGAAGGTATTTGTGATCATAATTTATCTATACTAATATTATAAAGCTGCAGAGTTTGTTTGTTTGTTTGTTTGTTTGTTTGTTTGAACGCGCTAATCTCTGGAACTACTGGTCCGATTTGAATGATTATTTTAGTGTTGGGTAGTCCATTTATCGAGGAAGGCTATAGGCTATATTTTTTTTCTTCAAAATTAGGGATCCGTAATAAAATTGCTATTTTGTAACACAAGGTGTAAAATCGAAAACCTATTTTTGCGTGCGCTGCAAAAACTATTGACAATAGAACAAAATAATGTACTACGGGTTTGTAGAGCCCATTAAGACCTACAAAAAAGTCCGCGAGAACATATATCTAGCTATCATGGTTTAATCACAATAACCGATTTTGTGTTCAAAATAATTATTAAATCGTCTGAAGAAAAAAAAACTACGTTAAATATGTATCGTAATATTAATCTTTATCGAAATTAAGCATTATGTTATCAAGAGTATTTATGAAGAAGTAAAATACTTTTTGTTTCATCTCAATCGGATATTTCGTTTAAAAGTTATCACGTGTGTAAGATGTTAAGAGTTGGTACTAAGGAGTTATGGGCCATAGAGTTTTTTATCATACTAATAATAAAGCTGAAGAGTTTGTTTGTTTGAACGCGATAATCTCTTTAACTACCGGTCAGATTTGAATTCTTTTTGCATTTGATAGCCCAATTCTTGAGGAAGGCTATAGGCTATTTAACATCACGCTATGACCCTTAGGAGCCGAGCAAAAAGAAAAAAACTCACGAGTGAACGGTAAGCGAATACGAAGTGTTGTGACACGACGGGGTGGGGGTACAAGAAATTTCACGCGGACGAAGTCGCGGGCAGAAGCTAGTTAAATATAAAAAGGATTGATTCAACAGTAAAATACCATAATCAAAAACGCTCTATATCTATTAAAAAAGGTTCAATACTGCGAAGATAGATGCTTGGCTCGAAGAAAGCACGAAGAAAAAGAAAGTTCTGTGCTTCCGGTTTTTCCGACGGATTTTGAAAAACTAATTAGCTAACAGGTGAATATTGCATCAGTTTAAATGTCCCAATAATTATAAGCTGAATTAAGATAACATAATCCATTACAAAAATTATATTTCGCGCAAATATAGTAAATAGGTACGGTTTTGATTTTATTGATTGCATTTCCCGGGCGAATTGTCTACGGCGCATGCTCGAAAATTGCTCGGAAAATTCGTGACTGCGGCTGCAAAGGTGAGCTTTTCTTGTGTTTTATTGTAAAATATATACCATTTCAGTTATTTCATGGCGTGTGTGTGATTCTGTTAAGAGTTTACAATCAAATTCTAAAACATAGTGATTTTCCTGAAAATATTTTTCGACTTCACCTGGACACAGGTATTCTGCCGGTTTAAGATTTTAAAATTACGCAATTATTATGTTTTTGTAATAAAAATCTTTCAGTGAACAACATTATATTATCAAAATATGATCTGGCTTTTTCAAAATCATGCTCCTAAACGTTTGTAACGTTTTGCGACGAATTTACCTACTCTTGTAATAGCAACTTTAGACTTTATTTCTCAGAGCTATAAGGTTTTCTTTAATGTTTTATTTCAGAAAGTTTTTTTGTTTCAATAATTCCTGGGTCATTTGTGCATGAAGTGAAAAATATGATTTTTCCAATTTCAAAGTTATGTCATGTTAATGTCACCGTGATTAATTTTCTAAAAAAATACCGGGTACATGGCGATTGACCGTAATTTATCTAATGCAGACAAACATGCTCAAGATGGACGCATTGCGAAGCCCATGTGCGTCGCCGGTACACATGCCTACCTACTACGTAGTGCGACATGCGATTATTCTAATTCTGAATCATACTGTTGCAATACATCTGCTTTAGTAGTTGTATAGATCACGCCTACTAAAATTAGATTGAATGCTCTCTCTCCTTGTGATAATAAATATACCGTCACTGCGTCGAAATCTTTGTGCAATTTCTGTCAAGTCACCGGTACCTATAGGTAGGTACATCTTATTAGAGTCTCAATACTACCTTGGATAGAACCTATATTTTGACACTAGGTACCTACAAGTACCTACACACTCACTTAGCGATGCAGATGCCAATCACTAAAATGAACCCTAAACGCTCTAACATCAATAACATAGTAACTAGAATACCTACCAACAGCTATGAAAGGTCGAAGACGGAAAATTCTCGTGATATCTCTTCTTTGCTGCAAGAGTTCGGTTATTCGGTGAAATGTTTTGAATTGAATTAGGAGTAAATTTTCGTTTTTTACTTGACTGGCGAGAACTACAATTAATTTGTGTAGGTTTAGTCTATATTTGGCAGAAAATCTCTGCTGTATCGATGTCCCGGATGTCCTATGCGCACGCTCGGAGGAGAGACACCCTCGGGAATGTTGCGATGCGACTAATTCAATCGCGCACTTATTGTTAGTGCGCTTTAAGTGCAGCTACAACGTAGGTAGTAGCTATACCTGCTTGATATAGAAATTAAATTATTCCATAAGTGTTAAAATCAGCAGCCGTTTAAGATAGGTTTTGCAGTAAAAGATTAGGTACCTATGAAATGTTAATGATGCATCATAAAACAAACAACCTGCAAGGCGACATTTGTATTTCGGGATAAATTTAATTCAAATTAAACGTAGGTAACTTTGTTTGCAAGGCGACATTTATTTGTATTTCGGGATAAATATAGTTTAATTAATGTTGTTTAGATTCTAACATTTACGTAACCTTACCTAATGCGTAAAAAGGTTCTTCCGTTGTCCTTTACAAATTTTATTGAATAGATACAAACAGTGAATCCATTGTCATCTGCGGATCTGTGAAAGCTTATCAACAGTTTTTCAAGTATGAGAGGGGATTTCTCACATGTTATTAAGAACTATCGATCCACTATCAAAATAGGTTCTGTAGGGACTTTCAGATTAGAGGAAATTTTCCGCTCTCTTAAACTAGGTATGTACTCTACAGAATGTATAGACTTTATGACAGTTCACCTTATGTTGTCCAGGTTAAAAGTTGATTCTCTAACGTTTCGCCTAAAGACACAAGGATGGGTAAGGAGAAGACTCACATCAACATCGTGGTTATCGGCCACGTAGACTCGGGCAAGTCCACCACCACTGGCCATCTTATCTACAAATGCGGCGGCATCGACAAGAGGACTATCGAGAAGTTCGAAAAGGAAGCCCAAGAAATGGGCAAGGGTTCATTCAAGTATGCTTGGGTACGTATCTATTTTGCCGAGTTCTATTTGGTGTTTCTTTAGTTTTACAGAGATTTATTTCGCATCTGACCTTGTTTCATAGGTTACTTACCTTCTTAGTTTTTTTTTTTCAATTGGATTATCTGTTCCTCTTCAAGGGTCCGATCAGGCTGGTAAAATTGGAAAATGGTTTTGTGTGGTGTGGTTATTATGGTTTTTCTTCAAAATTCTTTATAGATCTACACTCTACACTCTAAAGGATTTTTTTTTAAATTATCTGAAAACTTTGTAACGTTACGGAACAAATTAACAGTAAGAAGTCCTACTTAGTTTTTGTTTTCAATCTCAGCGATACACTTCGTGTTGTTGTAAACAAATATTGGAGACTGCTGCTTTACCGCATTTTCCTCCTTTTATGACGGAAAGAGCTGTAGATACGGGTATTTAAGTTGTATTGCTTGTAATCGTAGGTGTTGGACAAGTTAAAAGCAGAGCGTGAGCGCGGTATCACGATCGACATAGCGCTGTGGAAGTTCGAGACGGGCAAGTATTACGTGACCATCATCGACGCGCCCGGACACAGGGACTTTATCAAGAACATGATCACCGGTACCTCCCAGGTAAGCAGGTTGTTGTGATCACATTTTTTTTACTGGACTGCTATTGACATTGGATACTACAACTCATCGGTCTGTCTTGGACAGCATCACCAACCTACTTACATTTCAAGTTTATGATTTTGGACAGATCACCGTCATAATAAAATTATGATAGAAGAGCGCTATTAGTGCTTCCGAGCGTCATTAAAATTTTCAGTTAACGTCTGGGATCCGGATGGCCAATTCATCTACGCCGACATTCTATTATCATCATCATCATTCAAACGAAAGGTGTCCACTATTGAACATGGGCTATATTATGTCCAATGGTGGGCAACTTTCGGTTGAATGAAAAACTTCTCCCATCCAGCGACATCCCGCGACCTCCACCAGTCCAACTGTTGACTGATGTTTCAATCATGCTGATAATATTGTACCTATATCAGGCTGACTGCGCGGTATTAATCGTGGCTGCGGGCACGGGTGAGTTTGAGGCGGGCATCAGCAAGAACGGACAGACGCGCGAGCACGCCCTGCTCGCCTTCACCCTGGGCGTCAAGCAACTGATCGTTGGCGTCAACAAGATGGATTCCACCGAGCCCCCGTACCACGAGGCACGTTACGAGGAGATTAAGAAGGAGGTGTCTTCCTATATCAAGAAGATTGGTAAGTTAATTAGCTTAGATCAGATCCCAAGTAACGAGGGTTAACGTATTTTTTTTTCTCTAGTTTTCATTACTGATTGCGTTAGATGAGTAAAGTCTCTTTCTGAAAGCAATAATTTCATTGATAATTTTGTCTTTCATCCTCAAATCCGATATTATGAAAAGGGGAATGGCTTTTCAATTGAAGCAGAGCTGGAATCATTCATAAAATATCTTTTGATATAAGTATCAATGGCTGGAATCGATAAATCTAAACACTACGACTTAGATTGATGTTACAAAAAAAAAACTGGTCGTAAAATTTTAATGGTAACACTATAATGTAAGTTACAATTACTAAATTTTATAATAAAAATAACTTTTTTTGAACAAAAGCTCCAATATAAATGGGTCGATCTTACTTCGTTCATACCTATTAAAAACGCTAGGTGACATTGAGGTCGAATACTTACATAATTTCGATGCGGCAGGGTACAACCCCGCCACGGTGGCCTTCGTGCCCATCTCGGGCTGGCACGGGGACAACATGCTGGAGCCCTCCGACAAAATGCCCTGGTTCAAGGGTTGGACCATCGACCGCAAGGAGGGCAAGGTTGAGGGCAAATGCCTTATTGAGGTACGCATTACAAACACAACAGCAGTAGTAAGTGTAGTATAATAGGGCTTTGCAACTTCACGCCTAAGCACGCACGCACAAACCCCTTAGACTATAGATACTACTTCTAATACCAGTCAGTAGTAACTATTGTATGGATCTTAGGGCGAAAATAGCCTTTCGTATCGGAAGGACATTTAAGTAAAACGTCCTATGCAGAATCCTGTAAAAAAAATTGGAATCCCATTTCCCTGTGAAATAATGGGCATGTGGTCGCAATCTGCCTTGGATTGACGTTTTTATCAAAAAAAATTGGCTGCAATCCAAGCATAAAAGTCACCTAGAAACGAATACGGTACCTAATAGTTATGGGTCGAGTAGAATCCTTATGCTTCAATCCTTTAGCGCATAAACTTTTCACCTCATTTTGTCAACACCATTGTTTACGCCATCTCTAGTCAACAATAAAGTTTGCCCTAATCAGAGGCAGCGACGCGCAGATTTTCGAATGGTTACTTTCATCTCGTTCCTTTCGATTAAGTCCTTAACCTTTTGGTCTTGTCTTTACGATTGCGAAGCCTCTCTCTTTGAAAGGGCAGACGAGCTGAAGCAACATCACAGATTATATTATTATCGGAAATATTTAGGAAAAAAACAAGCTGCATGACATTCTTACATTGCTCGATCGAATAGTCCTTGTCCTTGTACCTTTCAAATAATTATTTCCTACTAGAAGAAAAGGAAACTAATTTAAAATCATGATCGTTTCCTCATTTATAATAAGTATATCAACTCGCAACTCATAACTGCATATCTGCCGAAGACTTGATCGAGGTCGAAAGGAAAGTTCTAGGGGTTTCGTCGCAGCAGAACTTAGATTCTCTCACTGCCAACTATCTATAGCATAATGGCCTAGTACCAACTCTCCCATGTTGGGTGTATTGTATAAATGTGTGTTGAAACAGGCTCTGGACGCGATCCAACCCCCCTCTCGGCCCACGGAGAAGCCGCTGCGCTTGCCTCTTCAGGACGTGTACAAGATAGGAGGCATAGGCACCGTGCCTGTGGGACGAGTTGAGACCGGCATCCTCAAACCTGGTAAGAAATTATTCACGTTTATAGTGTCAGCAGAATTTCCAACGCCCGACAAGTCTTCATCTTTCGGATGTCCAAAATGAAAGGTTTTGGGCTGGGATGCTTGCATGTAGGGACTACTTTTGATCTCATTATCATAACATCACGCTTGTATTTCCCAAAGTGTTAGGCAGACATGTGGTACCTATTGCACACACATTTTGCCAGTAATTAGGTTTAATTTCTATTAAGTATAGGGAGATATTCTTAAGGTTTGTAAAATATGGAACAGTTTTCCTGAAACTTTTGTTGAAAAAGGACTATGTGTGTGGCCTGTGTGGGTGTGTTTACTTTTCCCTCTTACATTAATTGCATAGCTGAAATTTGGGTTCTGGCAACAAGGTTTGCAACGTGTACCATTGAAATAAGGAGCGCATTAATAATTTAATAATGATGATGATAATTTGTCAAGGTATGGTTGTGGTGTTCGCGCCGGCCGCCATCACCACTGAGGTGAAGTCTGTGGAAATGCACCACGAGGCCCTGCAGGAGGCCATGCCCGGAGACAACGTTGGATTCAATGTTAAGGTACGAATCACAGTAGGGTAGATATTGAGAGTAGGTTATAGATTTCATGGCATTTTACGGATCCAGTGATCCATTGCGTTTCAAGTAGTTTTTCTGGAGGTTGCGCAGTTGGCACATTCTCACAAATTATAAAAAAATATTATAATATAAAAGGGTGGGCTGAACGTAATTGTTGATCAATACTGTAAGCACTGCTGGCGCGAAAAAGTACGTACCACATAACGTTTTCCAGATTTCATGAGAAACGTATTGTCCCAATTAGAGAGAATATAGAAAATTACATTGATATTTATCGGTTTTGTTTGCAGAACGTGTCCGTTAAGGAACTGCGTCGTGGCTACGTGGCCGGCGACTCCAAGAACGCCCCGCCTAAAGGTGCTGCCGACTTCACGGCCCAGGTATAGCGACATTCTTTTAGTCATGTATATTTAGTAGCATCATCTTCGGCCTTTAGCGTTCATTATTCAAACAGAACTAAAAGGCAGGGGCCATCTCTTCAGGTGACTCGAAAACTGGGTACCTAAGTACGTAACTAAATCTATTTCCAAATGCTTACATTGTTCGAGGGAACATCACAAGTAGTCTCTTATTCACTGGTAAGCGTTTTGAGGAGGATAATATCATCTACTTACTATATTTAATTGTATCATCATACATCTAATAATGAACCAAGTTTTTTTTACTGAACAGACAGCTGTGCTGCTGGGGAGTTTGTTGCGCCACTTCTTCCCAGTGAAAGCACCAGGAAGTGGTGAAGGACGTGCGTTTTGGGGAACTGTCTTATATAATTTTGACGTTCGAAAAGAGCTGATTCTCAGCCTAATTTGAATAAATGACTTTTTATTTTAATCATCGATTTCCGTATTCGAAATCATAAATCGTATTCAAAATAATGAAAACGTTACTTGGGATTCCAGCAAAATACAACGAGCGATCTTCACTCGCGCCGTATTTAAACATCGGCCTCGAGAAACTTGTAATGAAGTTGAATGTCCTTAGTCAGACAATGGAAACTTTCAGGCGTTCTTTAATAAATTAATTCTGTCTACATGATATTGTTATGCTCACGCACGTTGTATTACAACAAGTTAGAAATTGTCTAAAATGCCGACACATTCTGCAACGTTGCAAAAACTTAACACCCCAGTTAGGTGTAAGTACTCAAACTCAAACTCAAACTCAAAGCATTTATTTCAATTAAACCATTTTACAGGCACTTTTGAATTGTCAAGAAGTAGGTCAGTCAGAAAAATGTGAAGCTAGTTGCCCATTCCAAAGCGTAGGTACCTATGGAGAAGAACGGACAAGAAACTCCATGGACACTCTTTTTAAATTATATTTTACAAAAATATTAGTTACATCATTACTTTTGAATTTATAATTAAATAATGTGAGAACGATGTAAAAAAAACAAGACGTATGCGTTAAAAGCGTCCAGAGTACAACAAATAGTACTAAAACAACAATCCAAAAATAAAAATAAAATAATTAAAAATAAGCCGAGGCAGCTAAGTGATGACCAGCCCCAACTGACGGCGCCCGTTCACGAACATGACGCATAGATACTTATTGCTAAATGTAATCATTAGTAAGTAGTTGTAATGTTATCGTGTCCCCTAATTTCCTGCCGCCTATAAGTTTTGTAATTAATGTTATTATCGGCTGACCTTGTGCCTACTAACACATAGGTCCCTGTTATAATTATTGCATGACTACTACACAATGCTGCGAAATTAGCTACTGGCTATTGTAGAACACTGAATTGTTTGTTGAGCATTAATAGTAGGTAATTGGGTTCTTATCGAATATCGACTATGAGCTCATTACGAAATAACTCCTTTAAATGATCGACTGGGGGTTCCTAAGCATGGAGTGGCCACATGACCATAGGAGATTCATTCGTACGTCGATTCGTACGGCGGCAGTCTTGTTTTTCAAGACACTTATTCATAAACTAAAAGGGAGAACCCCCAGATTTCTTACAACTATATTAATTAACCTTGAGAAGTCTTGGATTTCTTTGAGCGCCGGAAGTCAGATCAGATAGAATTTACCAACACACTTCACGTAAAAAAAGTATTGGTCCAGCGTAATTCGAACTTGACATTGACACAGCTCGAACATCCCTAAGCAAAAAATTAACAACGCAGTTTCAAGAGGGAAAATATTTTAATAGGCGATCGTAGACTAGACGATTACATTTTCCAAGTCAATATCTTCTCGACATAAGACTCTTATGTAAAACATTCTAATGGGTCGTTCTTAAATACCTACGTACCTAATGATAACCACTCTAGGTACCATCTCAGCAGAACAATGTAATTCCACTTAGCGTAGCGCGCTCACAGTAGGTTTCTCAAGAAATTTATAGCTGTAAATGAAAATAGTCCAGTCTATAAAGGAGTTGTAAGAGTGCGTGTGCAGGGACCTAAGCGATTTGTCAGAAACTTGATCAGAGTGCTTAGGGAGTGAACATACTAAAAGTTCTGACGTCTAGGAGGTGACCCGGAGCACACGGACAAAGTTCGCACTTTTGGGGTTTTCGCATATATCTTAAAACTTAAAACAGTGCTAGGGAAAAAAATCTAAAACACTTTATCTCTTGCGATCTCTTGGGATCTTGCGATTCCCAGGCCGCCAGGACCTCATGCTCAGCAGTAACGCTTGCGAGACCACTAGACCAACGAGGAAATGTAATTCCTTAAAAATATTCCTCGGCACCCGTGGTGACCAGCCTAGTGTAGTGGTCCTCAGATTCATTCATAGTTTATTCGGTCCGCAGGTGATCGTGCTCAACCACCCGGGACAGATCAGCAACGGCTACACTCCCGTGCTGGACTGCCACACCGCGCACATCGCCTGCAAGTTTGCAGAGATCAAGGAGAAGTGCGACCGCCGTACTGGTGCGTGTAAAACACACTACTGAAAGTTTGGTGATCTGTTGATCCATTCTGTCAAAAATCGCCGCGAAATATGTTTATTGAGCTCACTTCATCCTAGTTTTCACGAGCTTAGCGATGGAGACCTGAAGTTAAGGAAACTCGTTTGTTGGTTTCATGGTTAAACGATGGTCAACACCAAGAAGTAGTACCTAGTATGTGTCTAATGATCTATCTGATGCAAATAATAAACAAAATGTATAAATCTCCAAAATTGGTACAGGTAAGACAACGGAAGTGGATCCGAAGTCGATAAAGTCTGGCGACGCGGCCATCGTGACGCTGGTGCCGACCAAGGCTCTGTGCGTGGAGTCGTTCCAAGAGTTCCCGCCGCTCGGACGTTTCGCTGTGCGTGACATGCGCCAGACCGTCGCCGTAGGCGTCATCAAGGTATCAATTCATCATCCACAACCCGACTTCACTGACTTCTGGGCACATGCCTCTCTTTTCTTGTCCAATCCCAACGCTCCTGTGCCAGCCACATCCAGGTTTTGCCAGCGATGGCAACATCAAGGCATAACTTACTAAACCACAGCCGCCTAAATTCCCAAAAGATGTCTGATTGTCAACTATGAGGCAGACCCAGATTTCTTCCAATAGGTACATGTTTTGTTAGTCAGTAGCTCTGCTGCTGGAATCAGTAATCAGAATCAGTAAAATAAATCTTGGATTTCCCATTATCTGTCTCTTTTCAGAGCTTCGTCAATAAACAGCAGACCGTATAAAGCTCACACAGAACCAAATCCAGTTGGGCCTCTCACAAACAAAGACACCCAAAACATGCTGCTCATGCCGTGCCTTCAGACCTTTAGTTCAGTAATATTTTTGTTTCAGAGCGTAAACTTCAAGGAGGTCACAACGGGCAAAATTACCAAGGCTGCCGAGAAGGCCCAGAAGAAAAAATAACTATGGGGCATCCTAAACAATGTAGTGCAACCGACGAGCATCGTGCGCGTGACGTCAGAGCCGCGGCGCGGTGCCCGCGGCCGCTACTCGAGTCCTAGCCGCGTACCTAGCCCCCTAGTGTCTCCCCGCAATCGGAGCTTCTTCACTGGTGACATCACGCTCGCCCTCTACGTATGCATTTATCATAGCACGATATTCTTAAAGTTAGTTCGTTTTAGTTACGCTTACGTGTTAAGTTTATATCTTTGTGATTATTTTAGTCGTAAGTTACTCGCCAAGTTTGAGTTTCCGTATCTGAAAGCTCGTTACGTTTTATTTTTCCATCGCAAGGAGTTTAGGAGGAAAAGCAATGGAGTGGTCGTTGAATTTTTAAACCATTTCCGTTCACAGAACACACTGACTGCTTTGTGCGTGTCAACTGACTAATCCTGGTACTCTCGTCGATTTGTACTTGTTGATCATTTCTATGTTATTTTTATTTATTAATATTTTAACATAAATTCTGTCCATATTTCAATAATATTTTTTAAATTGGCTTTTAAAAATACACGTTTTCATATTAACTATTCTGGTTTATTGATGAATAAAATTCATTGTATCTCTAGTTTTATTATGCCTAGATACGTAGGTGTAAGTATTATCGTATCTACTTGTTTCACATATTATGGTCGGATGATTATTGTAAAGTTAACATCAGAGTAGTTTTTGAGAGAATTTGATTGTAAATCATTCCTCTGTAGTTAGCAGTATGACTAAAGCGTTATAAACGTAATGATAGAAATTTTTGAAAACTTTGTAAGGCGTAGGTAACGAATTTTGGTTCCTAGTATTTAAATAAAAATGAATTAATTTGTACTTCTGTGTGAGGGTTTAAATATTCAATATTAATCAACCCATTAATACTGTTTCCATAATCTTACTGTTTAGATATTCTTATGTACGGAAAACAAACACGAGACTCATTTTAAGCTAAATGTAACTTTGTAATTTTTTCAATAATTTTGTAAAGACCTTGATCCTGATAAAACCAATAAAGAAGCTACTGGTATGAACTAGTTTTATTTTGCACCGTGTGCCTACATCCAGCGGCCCCCAAGCCATAAAGCCAGCGCACATCAGCAGAAGCACGGGTAGTTCCAACCATTTGCGTTCCCATTGAGAAATCACATTTTAATTTTGAGCTTTTGAATGCCTTTAGTAAAAGCATAGGTAAAAGTTCTCAAACAATAACCTCTAGTTTGTAAAAGTAGCCACTCAAAAATTAATACAATCGGTTGAAGGTCAGACTCGTGACTAACAGGCATCCATATCTCAAAACCGGGTGATACCCGACCTGTACATGATACAAGTTGAGAGGTTAGGGTGATATCCCTTTGTACCTAAGACTATTGTATGATAGAGGTCAGGGTGATATCCCTTGGTAAGAGCGTTTGTGCACTACAAGGAATTTTACTGTCCGGCAGTCCGATTTTTTACGGTCCCATAAACGCATGCCATAATAATAATAATAATAAACTTTCAGTAGCGCCATCAGGATGGAATTTGGTGTGGACAAATGTGCAGTCATGCATGTAAAGCAAGGGGAGATTATGGAAGGAAACGCCCGGGTGTCACCATTGTGTGGATCGCCCGGAGGACATGGTGGAGCATACGGTGGAGATCTGCCCAGCTTGGGCAGAGCACCGCCGTGTCCTCACGGCGGCGATCGGCGGCGGCGATCTCTCGCGTCCGGCCCTAGTCCGGGCCATGGTACGGAGCGAGAGTGCATGGGAGGCTATCGCCTCCTTCTGCGAAGCAGTGATGCTCGCGAAGGAGGAGGCGGAGCGCGTGAGGGAGCGGCAATCCCTGCGCCCTTACGCCCCCAGCCGCCGCAGAAGACGCACCGGGCGTCGGGAGTCGATAGCCGATTCCCGGCCACCGTAGGCGCGGGCTTGCGGGCGGCGAGCAATGGGCAGCTCGCCGTCCGGTAAGGACCAGGCCCGGGTCGACGGCGCGTTGTGTTCCACGCGCGCCTCAAGGAGATGTCAGCACCAACTGACGGGGTCCGCTAGGGCCGATGCCCGCCGGGGTCGCGGGTTGTTCGAAAGAGATACCGTGGCCCCTGGCACAGGCAAGTGAAGGAACACGGGTGGGTTTTAGTCAGTAAGAGTCTGACACTCCCTTCCGCTCCGCCCAGAACGGGAGGGGTCATTTGATGATTTCCCACCCAAAAAAAAAAAAAAAAAAAAAAAGGGGAGATTATGGAATCCGAGGGAATTCAACTCTCCGATTCCATAAGCCTCAGATCCCTCTCCTCATCCGAAAGCTATAAGTATTTGGGTATGTCGGAAGCGTTAGGCATCAACGATGCTGACATGAAGCAATCGTTGAAGGAGCGCTTCTTTTGTCGCCTGAAGAAGGTTTTAAATAGTCTTCTGTCGGGCGGAAATAAGGTGCGCGCCTTCAATGGTTGGGTCATGCCGGTTTTGATGTACTCTTTCGGCATACTCAAATGGACTCAGACCGAACTCGACGCCCTGGATAGAAGAGTCCGTACATTACTGACCGCAAACCGGATGCATCACCCACGATCATCGGTGATGAGACTGTATATCCCGCGGAAGTGCGGGGGGCGAGGCTTTTTAAATGCGAAGACCCTCCACAACCGCGAGGTATGCAGTCTCAGGGAATTTTATTTAAAAGCCGAAGTGGGTATGCACCGTGATGTGGTCGCAGTGGACAAGGGGCTCACCCCGCTCTCCATGGCTAAAGAGAACTGGCGCAAACCTGTAGTACTTTCTACTGATGACCGCAAGAAGGTATGGCAAAGCAAGGAGCTTCACGGGCGCTTCTATCGGGCTCTTCATGAGCCCGGTGTAGACTTCTTAGCGTCCGTATCCTGGCTACGTTTTGGTGACCTTTTCGGGGAAACTGAAGGTTTTGTCTGTGCAATTATGGACGAAGTTATCTTAACGAATAACTACCGGAGACATATTATGAAGGACGGGACGGTTGACGTGTGTCGGGCATGCCACCGTCCGGGTGAGTCTATCAGACATATTATCTCTGGTTGTTCTCGTCTAGCTAACGGCGAGTACTTGCACAGGCATAACCAAGTAGCTAGGATTATTCACCAGCAACTTGCTTTGAAATATAAACTTGTGGATTCTGAGGTACCGTACTACAAGTATGTGCCCGACCCAGTTCTTGAAAATGACCATGTCACATTGTACTGGGATCGGTCTATCATTACTGACAGGACTATTGTTGCCAATAAGCCTGATATAGTAGTGATAGACCGATTAGCGCGCCGCACAATGATTGTCGATGTTACCATTCCACATGACGGGAACCTCGTGAAAGCTAAGAAAGAGAAGCAAATTAAATATCTCGACTTAGCACACGAGGTTGTTGACATGTGGAATGTGAGCTCGGCTATCATTGTGCCGATTGTCGTATCGGCCAATGGACTGATGGCCGAAAGCCTCGATCAACATCTATCGACGCTTTCGTTAGGCGGTTGGATCAAGGGCCTGATTCAGAAGGCAGTACTCCTCGATACGGCTCGCATTGTGAGGAGGTTCCTGTCTCTGGAGCCCTAACCACCGGTAGCTTGGACCCTGCTCCCGACACCGGCGGATCGCTATTTTTTTATATTTTTAAATGTTTTTTATACTTATTTTATATTTTAAGAAATATTTAAAAATGTAATTAGATGTGTAAATAGACAAATAAACGAAAATAATAATAATAATAATTTCATTTATTTCGGACAGTCCATAAAAAAATAAAATCGGACCGCCGGCCGGACAGTAAAATTCCTTGTAGTGCACAAACGCCCTAAGACTACTTTCGGGCTTCTGACTTCTGACGACCCGTAACGACTGTCAAGATCCACGAAATGACAGCCAGGTCAGGGGGCTTACTATCACCTTTTATAAAAACGTTCAATTTCCATTCAGTTCAAAAGCAGGCCTACTTCTGCTCTGCTAATAATCGTACTAGGAGAGTATTAAAAGTGAACGACTATTGCACGAATTTCACCGAAGTTGAATGGTAATGCTTGTCTGTGGCCTGCTGTAACGCCATTGTCTTTTTAATAGGCATCGTTCAAAAACTTAAATCTCCTATTACCGGTTTTTTGAAAATAATAGAAACATGATTTTCTTAGGTATATACATATTCTAACTATGATTATGTATAACAAATTACCTTGATACCATATCTAAAAGCACTATAGAGCTCAATTTCACGTTCAAAACAACTTTGTAACTTTGAAAGATTGAATGTGATTTTGAACGTGTGTGGTTACGTCGTGCAACAATTAAAAAAAAATATGTATTTTTGCGCGCCAAATAAATAATAATTATTTATTTGTATGTTTGTATTGTCTTCACAATGTCGTAAGTTTGTTTACATGATGAAAATATCATAATGGTGTACTTAATTTACGCATTTTTAATTGGATTGGAATGTCGCTCAGATTTTATAACAATTAATGTGGTGAATTTTATTTCTAGTAAAACACGAACAAGTCGTGTTATTATGACCCAACTGCTTCGCCGAGAGTTCTTCAATAATCCTAGAGAAATAAATGCAGTTAGGTATAACAAATCCTTCCAAGCATGGGAACATAGCAAAATAATGTGGAAAATGGTTGCAGAGAGAAGATAGTATTTTTGGGCCCGCTATAGTGTAACCTCTATTAATTAATACCTAAAAAAAATAACCTTAATATCATGTCGATTTTTGAAATAAAGTTTAACCTGGATCACGAAATCGCAATAAAAAGAAAATGTTTTGAAAAATGCACTCAATTGATTCAATTCCCGTTATGGTCGTCAGTGTAATAAATACGTGTATTGAAGCGTATATTTTAACTATTTTAAATAAAAATATATTATATTCCTATTATATTTATACAGATCGAGGTGGTAACCAAATCTATTTTTAGAAAAACCATTGCCGCTGCAGCAGATCCTCCTGTGTTTAATCCCATTTTTTTAAGTTTACACTCTCGAGTTTAGTAAAAACGACTTGAAACGGATTGCAGTTTTTGGTTTCTTGTCAGTTTGACTCTAGTGTTGTACTCACTCAGTTATTAACGGTTGCTACATATTAGTACCTACTTAATCTGTGATTAACGGTCAGGCACTCGATTGTCCCGATTATGTAGTTCGAAAACTCAATTCAAGTTGAATCTAAGGTAGGTACTAGAGGGAACCTCCCTCCAGTACCTACCTTAAAGCAAGATCCAGAAAAAAAGGTTACATGCTCTGTGATCCAGAATAAAGCAACCGTTCTTTATTGGTACATACATTTGATTTAAGTCAGTAACATTCAACTAAGATCGGCTTTGTAAAGAGTGTTTCTCCTACTCACATTCCACTGTCAATCAGAAAATCAATGACGATACGACGACGATTTTAATGACAAATTACACGTTATCAACTTCTCCCCAGCGAAAGCACTAGGAAGTGGTGAAGGGCGGGCGTTTTGGGCGACTTTCTTTTGTAATTTTGACATTCAAAAAGTGATGATTCTCAGCTTAGTTTGAATACTTTATCTAATCGCGACTACATCAAGTGGCACATCGAGAGAAAATGGACTCGATCCTTTATTTAGAGTAATGAGTTACATATTATAATCAAGCTGCAGCACTATCTATCTGACACTGTCAAAAAGACAAGTGTCAAGAAGTGTCCAAAAACATTTCATTCATTTATTATACAGCATCTTATTGTAGTCTTTGATTTAGTCAGTTTCTTTCGAATTGCATGAAATTGATATTTCTGTTTTCCTGTGTGTAATAATTGAAGGGTTATCTTCACGACGGTACAGCATTTACTCCAGAAGGATGTTGTGTTAATAATAATTGTTCAGTAAGATTTCAACGCAATGTGCGAAGACATTGTTGGCGTTGGCTGTTGTGCTTGTGCACATGTAGACATGGTATCAAGATGAGAAGTGGAGCGACCTGCATAATTTTAGATGAAATACTATTTACTTCTAAGTCGTCCGACGTTGAAATTGTTATCCTACATATTAGTAATAAAAATATTTTGTTAATTATGTGATTTTTGATTTCATGAACCGTACCATACACCTTTAAATTGTTTAATCCTACTATTTATTACTGAAAAGTGCACTATTTTACTAAATTATAAAACCGAGGCCAAACTACTCACTAAACAATAGCTGTTTTAGTGTGCTCTATGTTATGATCGTATTTCTCAGTAGGTATTCCCGTTCGACAAGTTGAACTATTCTTTATTACCACTCTAATGTAGACATCCTAGGGAACAAATAAACCTGCAGCTTGTGACACTGAAGTAAAATATTGTGCATTGAGTGGCGTGGGTCATCTTGCAGCTTCGCCCTCGATGCGGCTGGCTATAGTCCTGCGGAGGCGCGATGCCAGTCAGTGAATACAGCATTCGCAACAGGGTCGGTTTTAAGCAACCAGTAATAATCAATAATGTCTCATTTAGAGCTGTATCCACTAACTTAGCGTGGGCTGATCGGCTCCATACTGGACAGGCCTGCGGAAAAACAAAGCGCCATTCCAGTTGTTCGCACGACTTGAGCATATGCCTCCCATCTGGTGGATGTTAGGCGACAGAGTAAGTGATTTCTGGGATGCACTTTCTGTTTGACATTTTCGCAGTTTCTCCGGGAGGGACCTATCCAAAGTGATGCCAAGATACTTTGGGTGAGTACTGTAGCCAATGTAGGTGATTGGAACCCCTTGCCATGAGATATTTAATGTTCGTCCCGCTTTTCTGTTACGAACGTGGAATGCGCATGACTGCGTTTTAGAGGGATTTGGTTTCAGGTTTCAGGGCGTTGCTGAGATGGCGGTGGAAAGGTTGTTTTCAATCTCCTCAAAGTGAGTGGAGAGTTTGAGCTCACCGGTTGATCATTAGTGTAGATGTTAAACAGCAGAGGGGCCAGTAGGTACATTGATTACACTAGGCATTGCTACGTGTGGTCACTATTATTTTATTTTTAGTAGGTACTAGGTCAAATAAGAAAAATATTGATTCATAAATTCCCTTTATTCATTTCAAAAGGGTTATTTATTTTCCTAGTGCGACGCCGCGCCGTCGTCGGTCGGTTTCTTTTTTCTATTCGATATTCACTCTCCAAATATTTCGTGCTCGTCACACATCTACAAAAGAATTAGAGAAATAATAAAAGTAAGTGTTGTATGGGCACTGAATTACAAAACAAAGTTGAAAAAGCTCGTCTAATAGTAACTTATTCAAGATGGTTATAATTTGACGTTACAAACGTTCAGCAGTCGTTTTACTGTTGTCAATTAGCACGCCATAGTATAAAATTCTATACAAAAAACAAGGTGAACAGTTTTTGTAAACGTCAGCGTAGCAGGCCTGTTGCAGGCCTGCTAATAAGACCGCATAGTACAAAAAAGCAATGCAGTTCAACTTCTGCCCTGCTTTAAGAGGTGATAGTAAGCCCCCTGGACCTTTCCGAGGCACTGAGGGGTCTTGATATATGTAAAGATGGTCACCTATCCACGGACCAACTGCGTAGCTTAACCTGATCGATCGACTAAGACCCGTTATGATAATACCTATAACCTATTAATTCAAAAAGTACATTGTATTAGGGAAGAGCATTAATTGGCTATTGTTAGGCGATTGGCACACTGCACCGCATTACGCAGCGGGGAGCGTGAAGTGGAGTCAAATTCCCCGCACGGAAGCGCGTTTTTATTGAATTGTATGTAAAAAATCACGCGCGGGGGCACGTTATCACAGAACACATATACTCCTAGCGGAGCACGTTATCTGCGTCCCGCTGCGTGGTACGGTGCAGTGTGTGATGCGCCTTAAACTGACATGTTTCATAATGCATAATTCTGAACGGACTAAGATTTGGAACTTAGTGCCACAGTAAGTTTTGTTTACCTCAAACATACCTATCCACCATAGATATCCAATATCCGTGCTATCCACCCCGATGTATTACACGTAGCTATTGGAGGGTAACTTTAATTTCGGAAGTCGGTGGCAAAAAACTAAAACTATAAAATACAGATCCCAAAGATACCGACTTTCGAAATTAAAGTTATTTCATAATTTTGAGTTTATTTTTTTATAAGTTGGTTTAATTTTTTTTAATTAAGTTAAAGATATTTTATTAAAAACGCATTAATTCAAATAGTAGGCAAAATGTCGATCTTAAAAATCTCTAAAAACCAATCTCGACACCGATCGACTTAGCACGCAAGATCTACGATCGAGATTGCATATTGCATTCCCTAGCCTCACTCAGATGATGCGTAGTATCTGTAAGTACTAAGTAGTCTGTGCTCACATGTGTGAGTGATAAGCGTGTGATGGTGTTCTGTGTGCACAGAACACTATTACTCCTTGGTGTGATGCACCTGCAAGCTCCTCGCATCCCGCGTGCGTGTGGCAAGCGTGACAGGAATAGTACGTAAGAAACGATAGGATAGGAAGCAATCGGCGCGCTTACGGGGCAGACCCAAACATAGACGCGAATCCGCATACTAGGGAAAAGGCCCTTATGGGTAGGTACTCCCAGCCCAGCACCAGGCCCGCCGATATGACAGCGACCATGTTTGTTGGCAATGGCTGGCTGCCCCGCGCTACGTGACGGAGCGCGGTGTAAAGAATGATTGGAATATAGACTGCAACACTCTTGTAACACCCGACGCCATCCCACTTTTTATCTCATTGAGCTACTTTCGTCATTTTGGCAATAAGTAAGCGTGGGATGGCGTCGGGTATTACAAGTGTGTTGCGGCCTTAAATCCTTTACAACAACGCACACAGTGGGCAATACTAAAATTAAATAATGCTTACGCATGGAATTAATAAGTACTATACAATATATTTTAGTCTAAGACTTAGCTCTTAGCTTATCCTTATCTATGCTTAGACCATTAATTTATTTGTATAAATTAAATACTAAAGTGCAGTTATTTAAACTGTATCCATTGTTAAGGATGTGGAAGGGGTGTTGAAGTTCGTAGGGGAAAGTACGAAACCCGAACAGACGAAGTGGTTGCAAAGTACTAGTTACACAATTGCTATTTTTCTCTTTATTATTTAAAAGCGTTGTCATAACTCTCTACCTTAAAATGCTAATACTCAAAAAAAGTTGTCTACAGATTTGACAGTCACAATTTGACAACGTACTTATCTGACATTGACAGTGATTTTATTTATACGGCAGATTTGACAGTTCGTGTTATCAAGTTTCTGTGAGGTGGATGAGTTTTCGCCGCTTATATTTACTTACGATACCAGCGAGTTGTTGATAACGAAACACGATGATGACGTGTGCTTTGCCGTAAGTGAAAGTAACTTATTAGTGGTAGGAGCAATACGCGTAGGCCTTCAATATCTGTTGTGTGTTGTAGCAACTGCAGTCTGCCGCGAGCCGTGGTTTAGTGCGTTTGGATCCATTAAATCGTTCTGCTTCGTTTACGATGTGTGGAATTTTTGCATATATTAATCACCTAACGCCTAAAACTCGGCGAGAAATATTGGAACTGTTAGTTACCGGATTAAAACGCTTGGAATACCGTGGCTATGATTCGGCAGGCGTTGCTGTCGACGCCGCTGATCAGAAAGACATAGCTGTTCTTAAACGACGCGGCAAAGTAGCCGCTCTCGAGGAACTGCTTCAAGAGAGCAGTGCTGAACTGTCAGTGGAAGATAGTGTTGACTCACACTGCGGCATCGCTCACACGAGATGGGCCACCCACGGAGAGCCCAGCGCTGTCAACTCTCATCCGCAGCGATCTGGCGAAGACAACGCCTTCGTTGTCATCCACAATGGAATCATTACCAACTACAAAGAAGTTAAAACTTTCCTTGAAAACAAAGGCTACATCTTTGAATCCCAAACTGACACAGAAGCAATTGCCAAACTGATTCATCATTTATACAACCAGCACAAGGACTTCAGCTTCCAAGAGCTAGCAGAGCAGGTAATTCAACAGTTAGAAGGTGCTTTTGCTTTGTGCTTCAAGTCCCGTTATTTCCCAAATGAGTGTGTGGCAACCCGCCGTGGTAGCCCACTGCTTGTGGGTATCAAGACACGTCGCCGTCTCTCCAGTGATCATGTACCTATTATGTACACCAATAACAAAGCCACCCGCGGTGTTGTGCCATCTGTCCCGCGAGTGAACAGCCATGCTCACTTCCAGCCTGAAGAAGAAAGGGAAGTTGAATATTTCTTTGCCTCAGATGCTTCTGCAGTTATTGAACATACCAACAGAGTGCTTTACTTTGAAGATGATGATGTTGCTCATATCAAAGATGGTGTCCTCAGCATTCACCGTCTCTCTGGCAGTAGTACTGACCCTCACCAGAGAGAAATTTTCACTCTGAAACTGGAACTGCAACAAATAATGAAAGGCAATTATGACTACTTCATGCAAAAGGAAATTTTTGAACAGCCGGAGTCCATTGTAAACACTATGAGGGGCCGTCTCAACTTTGCTGACAGCACTGTTACTTTAGGAGGCATTAAAGATTATATTCCGGAGATCAAACGATGCAGAAGGTTGATGTTAATAGGCTGCGGTACCAGCTACCACAGTGCTGTAGCTACTCGTCAGCTTCTAGAAGAGTTAACAGAGCTGCCAGTCATGGTGGAGCTGGCTTCTGATTTCCTGGACAGGAACACACCTGTGTTCCGTGATGATGTGTGCTTCTTCATCTCGCAGTCTGGAGAAACTGCAGACACCCTAATGGCACTCCGCTACTGCAAACGCCACGGCGCTCTGATCGTCGGTATCACCAACACAGTGGGCAGTTCCATCTGTCGCGAGTCTCACTGTGGCGTGCACATCAACGCTGGCCCTGAAATTGGTGTGGCATCAACAAAAGCCTACACTTCGCAGTTTGTGTCGTTAGTGATGTTTGCTCTCGTCATCAGCGAGGATCGTATCTCTCTACAAAAAAGGCGCGCTGACATAATTGAAGGACTTCATGAGTTGGACACCAAGATCCGTCAAGTACTAGCTCTTGACAATGAAGTAAAAACGTTAGCTGAAGACCTGTTCCGTCAACGATCTCTACTTATCATGGGCCGCGGATACAACTTTGCCACTTGCCTTGAAGGAGCCTTGAAAGTAAAAGAATTAACTTACATGCACAGCGAGGGCATTATGGCCGGTGAACTGAAGCACGGCCCGCTGGCGCTGATCGACGACTCGATGCCGGTTGTAATGATCGTAATGCGCGACCCCGTTTACACAAAATGCATGAATGCACTACAGCAAGTTACTGCCCGTCAAGGTCGCCCCATCCTCATTTGTGAGGAAGGTGACAAAGAAACAATGACCTTTGCGTCGCGATGCCTTCAAATACCTAAAACTGTGGACTGTCTTCAGGGAGTCCTCACAGTTATCCCCATGCAGCTCCTCGCGTACCACATCGCCGTTTTGCGCGACTGCAACGTCGACTGCCCACGCAATCTCGCTAAATCGGTTACCGTTGAGTAGGTAACTTCATACTATTGTAAGTCTTCGCACAGCTATAGTTGATAGAACTGTAACGTTACGTCATCGATAATTAACTACCTAATGTTAATTATTGACAGAAAAAGATATTGTTATTCAGTAATGGACCAAAAAGTTATGGATTATTGTTGTGAAGTTAATTCGATAGTAGATACCTACTTTGATTATGCTGTAAGCGGTTTGAATATACTCATTGATGTACTATAAGGCTAAGCGCGCACTACGAATTTTAATCGTTGCGATAAATAATCGTCAATCTGTAGTCCATAGGTACTAATATACTAGAGTCCGCGCACTGCGGAAAAAAATCGCTTGAGAATTCGCTTGAAAAGTTTTTGTGTTTGCGATTTTATAACTAAATCGCAACGATTAAAATCGTAGTGCGCGCTAATCCTTAAACTACCGTTGCCAATATTCGGGAAATACTTTTGTACACATTGGGTGTGAACATTTTTTATCCTTGTGTTTCCTGTTAATTTCCATACATTCCGAAACTTTTTCTATTTTATAACTTAATAAAGTTCCATTGACATTCCATTACTTTGTCAATAGGTAAATGTTTTGGGTCTAGCATATTAATAGCTTTTATGACTTTACAAGACTTGAGTTGTCGTATCAAGGCCATGCCTCTCGCTTGCATACCGCCACTTGCACTGGCAGACAGGGCAATCATTAAGTTGTAAATACATTCAATTCGCCCAATTTTCTTGGTTTATTTATAATTGCAGTCTTCTGAGTCTTTGTGCAATGTTATAAGAGGACGCCCCAATGGCATCACTTGTCTGTTGACTTCTGTTTACTGCCATGTTGATAACAATTTTATTTGGCAGTTAGGTAATGTTATATTATAATGTAATTAAATTACTTACAGATAGTTCATCATTCTTATATCTTCTTCATAATTTAGCAGTAATATTATCGAAGCTTTTATATTTTGTGTTAGTTTTGCCATCCACATTCTAAGAACATTATTACTGCTTGTTTTCTTTTTAAAAACCGACTTCAAAAAGGGCAGCAGGTTAGGCATAACATGTAAGTACTTAATAACAAAAAACTTGTAGTTTTTTTGTTATTAAGTACTTACATGTTCATTGGTAAAAATGTAAGCTTGGTGACATGCTGTAGGTTCTAGCTACTTATTAATATTATGCGAAACGAAGAATTATTATCACAGTTGTGCAAGTTACCGTTAGCTTTGCAAATATAGTAGGTAGGTAGGTACTTGATGCAAATAATAATGTGGATCTAATTTTTTAACGAAGTCACGGTGAAATCACAAATACAGAGAGTATTTACAGAAGGCAATCTACATACAAAGTGCGCTCTAGCAACGCACACATAGACACCGGTCACGGACACGTTATCTCGGACGGGTTGGGAGTAGTGCGAGCGCGAGTGCCATCCGCTTGAGACACGCGTCTGTGAAGTGCAAAAATGGAGCAACAAAAAAATGGCTATCTAAGCTCGATTTATATAATAGTATAAACGAAGAAACTTTTTTGTAAGGCAAATTCACGTCACCAACTAGGTATTACGTAAGTTAAAAACATGATTGTTTTGTTCAAAAGATATAAGGGTTTATAGGTGGAAATATTTTTTCTTGGCAATTTTTCGTGAACTCTTCGATCTAGCTCTTGGAATATACCTTTCTAATTGAACTCATAATCTCCTAAACTAAGACCCGATTAAATCTGTGACTTGGCGACTGATTCCGACTAATTGGCGACAAAATATGAGAGAAAACAGATCTTTGCTCGGTGCCCTAGTTTTTGAGATATAAATGTGGCCCTCTTGGGGAGACTCCCCAAATCGGCCACCTATAAACCCTTATATCTTCTGAACCAGTGACCGACAAATTCTGATATTTAGCGACAAACTTCGACTAATTAGCGACTAGTTTTTTGTGTTATCAAAATTAAAATCCCTGATGGTGGCCCTGCCAGAGTCAGTGACACGTCTAAAACGAATAGGGCAAAATAAATTGTGTAAATAGAGTAATCCGTTTTGAAGTTATTAGGGATTTTCTATAGTGAAAATTTATAAATGTAAAATTTTATATGTTTTTGTTCTGTAAACTTTTTTTATTGTAATACTATGTTTATTGTTTTGTTTTAATATTGTAGAATAAGCTCAACAATAAATCAAACAACTAGATACGAGTGCCACTGCCACGATAGTTTTTTGTGCATAAGCCAAAGTTGACAACCCTAGCGCGACCGCCGAGCGTAGGTATGAAAAGTGAAGTCCGTACATGTGATTGTCTTCTGTACTCTCTGTATTTTGTGGTGAAATTGTTGTATTAGAATTTGCTACGATAAAGTGTTTGTTATCTCTACTTACATCAACAAAATTTATTTTTACAGATGTTATGGTTTGATGTGTTTTAATTATCAACATCAGATTGTCGAAAGTCTTAATGTTTTATTGCGATCAGATTGTTATCAGTTTATCACTTATTCTTTATTGATTTTTTTTATAATATATATTTTTTTAATGTAGAGGCACTCAAACTATGGCCTGCTGGGTTTGCCTGTGTTATGGCCGCAAGATTTTTCTATGTAAGCACATATGAAAGCGAATATGATTCGTCTAACAAGCCAGCACACACTCATATACAGGGTGGAAAGTTGAAGCGAGCTCTAGAGAGAAATAACCATAAATATTGATTACTACCAATTTTTACACAAACATTCGGTTTTTTTTTTTTCAAAAAAAAAAAAAGATTACCTACATAAGTACAGGAAAAATAAAAGTATAAATAGGTTACTTAAAGGATCAATATTTATGGGTCTTTTCCGGTTATAAAGGGTTGATCGTCATAAAAATGCATTACATTCGATTGAGATTCTTATTCTTAGTATGTACTTGTATGTAGGATTTGTATATACATAATTAGAGTTGATATGTCCTAGATGTAAAATATGCTATAAGTACATAATAATTACATTAAATTTTATGTAGGTATAACATGAATCTATCTGATTAGAATAGTATGTACTTAAATCATTTTAATGTATCAAATTATGTTTTCTAAGCCTTTGATTCGACAATGGCAGATAATTTTCCTTTTTTTTTGTAAGTCTATTAAAGCTGAATAGTCATTCTTTCAATTATCTACCTACTAATAATTTAATTTAACTGTGTAAACTTTGTCATTTTAAATCTGGTTGTCGAAAAGGTTTGAAAACAAGGAAATGTGAGATAAGTGCGCACTTAATGAATTTGATAACAGGCGATTACTCTAATTGACTTTCCATCGTCATAAATATTCCCCGAAGTAGGTACATACTTATCTAAGTAGTTGGAAATGTGAAATAATGTTCTTTACACAAGATATTTTTTTCCTATTGTAAAATATATTATTTTTATTGGTTCATAAAATAAAATATAATTAATTTAATGCTTACTCGGAATGTAGGTAGGTACTAAAGTGCTCTCATTATAAAACAAATCTAACTAGATACGAAAAATAACTGAGTAAAAAATTGTAAATATCGTTCATTAATTTGCTGTTGTTTATTTTTATATTCTAAATTAATCGCTAGTCAAAATCTTTAGCTTAGATATTTTTGATATTAAATATCTGATTTAAAAAAAAAATTGTATATTTATTTATTTACCAAATCATCATAAAACACATCTCATAGTAGGTAATATTTTATTTCATCTGTTTTATAAGAACCTTAAATACGGAATTGGACATGTCAACACTGTAACACAGTTTTGACTATACCTACCCGAGTATTTTTCCCAGCACAGTAGTACCTACTTCCATTTTAATGCTATACAAATACGTACTCGCAAAAGGTTAATTTGGTAGGTACCTAAAGTGATTACTGTGATTAGGCACTGTATCCGAATCCAAATTTAAGATCAGTGTTCGATTCGAATTGAAAATATGCAGCCCTTCATACTACGGCTACTTTGGACCGATTTTTTTTTTAGTTTGGTTTCGGATCAGAATAATATGCAATGCGCAAACGCTCCTTCGTAATTAATTTTATAATTTGACACCGCTAATATCTGAAATGCAGCTGTTCACTTGTTCAGGGCATGAACACGTTATAATTTTATTGATTTTCGGCAAGTAGGTATAACGTCATCCATGGAATTAAAATAAATACCTACGTATGAATAATAAATTGGTTTCTTATTCCATCAAATCTATCGAGAGAGATCTAATTACCCCTTTCCCTGTCTCGTGTACCTACCTATCACACTGCTGTGTCTGCCTCAGATACAGTGTTAAATTAACACATTTGATGTCCAGTAGGTTAGATTATACCTAGTCATTGCAGTTGGAGTCTATTCTATCGTACACGCTCTACACTCACGCCTGGCGTGAACTGCCGGTCGATTCTGTAAAAATCTAACCGTGAAAATTTAGGTAAAGTGAGTTTGTTTTTGCTAGGAATTGACACTATTGACAGCTCACTCCACACTCACTTCACCTAAGTTTTCAGTGTTAGTGACTCTGGCAGGACCACCATCAGGGATTTTAATTTTGATAACACAAAAAAAACCGGGCATGAACGAGTCGGACTCGCGCACCGAGGGTTCCGTAACATCATATGTTTTTTAATTTTCATCGGCGAGGCCTGTATTAGTCAGAGAATTTTAATACTTGTGCACTGCGGGGTAGAATATTGCAGTTTCATGTTAGCGCCATCTCTTGACCGATAGTGGAACTAATATAACTTTTATTGTTGACTAGCTGCGCCCCGCGGTTTCACCCGCATAAGTTTCGATCCCGTCGGAATATTGGGATAAAAAGTAGCCTATATGTTAATCCAGGGTGTCAGCTACCTCCGGATATCTATGGTGAAAAAGTAACAAACATATAAACACACTCACAAACTTTCGCCTTTATAATATTAGCACAGATATTAGTGTGATTTCTGATAATGTGTGCTGTTTAGAGACTTCGTTTTATTTTTCCTGTAATCTTTACATAAACTTCTATCACATAGAATAATTTCATATTTTTCCCTTTGCAAACTTCGGAGATAGGGGGGGAGAACGGTATTATTTTTTTTACACTTTTCATCAAAAGTCGAAAACTATGCGGCCTAAAAAAATGAAAAAATGTTTCAGAATGTCCAAACTGCGCGAATGCTAAATTGCTTTATTATTTAAGATCAACAGTGTCCTACGATAGTATTTTTTTAATTTTCCGTGATTTTCCTAATTTAACTTCACAAAAGTGCAGTGTAACGAGTGGTCAGAAGCCCAAAAGTCTGACAACCAGTCTATCAAGGGGTATCGTATTACCCAGTAATTGGGTTGTGGAAGTCAGATAGGCAGTCGCTCCATGTAAAATACTGGTATTCAGCTGCATCCGGTAGACTGGAAGCCGACCCCGACATACCTAGTTGGGAAAAGGCAGTGTAACGAGTTATGAACACGTACATTACACTATTGAAAATACCTAAATACATGTTTTAATAGTTCAGTAGGGATTGTAGGGAAGTTCATAGAAAAAACACTTTCAACTTCAATAGGTAGGTATATCTATCTATTTTTACATTCCTAACTTAATAACTTTTCATTAACATTATTGTTTATATTAGTAGTAATTTTTAATTAAAAAAAAAAAAATTACTACTAATATAAACAACAATAATGTTAATGAAAAGTTCAATAAACTTGATAGCAACTTGAATAACTTGAATTCACAAATAAAAGAGCAAGAGGAAAGACTTGATGAAATAGAGAAGAATATAAGACAAAGAAATGTTGTATTTTTTTGGAGTAGAAGAAGGAGAAACGTCATACTTTCAGCTGGCGGAAAAAAATCTAAACATAATACGGGAAAAATTAAACATTAGTATTCAGGAATTTGAGGTAGAATCAGTTAGGAGACTTGGAAAAAAGAACGATAACATTAGACCAATAGTTGTTGCGTTTACAACACTGGGTAGGAAAATAAAAGTATTAAAAAATAAAAAAGAACTGGCAGGGTCTAATATGTATATCAAACACGAATTTCCAACTAAAGTGCTAAAAATTAGAGAACAGCTAAAACACCAACTGAAACTTGAAAAAGAAAAAGGAAATGAAGCCTTCATACAGTACGACAAAATCATAGTTAAGCGAACCAATGAGAAGCCGAACAATAAAAGGGCACCCTCAGATTCCCCTCCGGAAACTTCCTATAGCACCAGCAACAAAAAGAAACTGAAAGCAAATAACCAAATTACTAGCTACATGAAAAATGTGATAAAATAACAGATCAAGTTAAAAACTACATGAATAACGCATGACATTCACAGGCACCCTCCATCCTAAAAACACAGCGTAGAAATAAAAATATAATAACAAGATCTCCCAGTACGGCTGGTCCCCGCGGGAGTGATCGACTAAAACCCTCCTTGCAAACACCACATCTTATAGACAGGAAACTATGGAAATGCATGGAGGAGGCCTTTGCCCAAAACTGGGTACCCCAAAACTAAAAATCTAATACCTAATAATACTTATTATTTTATTATTATATCAATTTAATTAAAATGCTATCTATCATGCCTATATTAATTTATTAATTCAATTGTTATTAATTACAATTTTTATTATTCATCTAACATAGTTTGAATATTTTATTAATTGTTTTGATGCAGTGTTATATTATACCATATTATTTAATAATATCAAGTGTTACTTAGCACGATTTGAATTTATAATGAGACTAGTTTAATTAAATCAATTGTCATTCGCCAACTTACATTAAAGTAGTTAAATAAATAATACCAATAAAATAAAATAATCTAAATAAAATGTAATACCTATTGGATAGAAAAAAAAAAATTAATGGTCAGAAATGCGAAATGTAAAACTTAAATTGAGTAACTCTATTGTAAATTTACTTTTTAAAATTCAGTTAATGCTTTGTTGCATGCTCTTCTTTCTTACTGCATGAAATAGATATTTAAGGAATGCTATAGAAATGTTATATGTTATATTTTGGGAATAAAGGGCTTTATTATTATTATTATAACTTAATAACTGGATATCAGCTCACTTGGTGAATAGAACTAACATAACATCCCGCTTGTATAACCCGAAGGGTCAAGCAGAGGTACTCCTATAGTAGTTTACACACACATTTCGCAAGATAGGTTTAAATCCCATGCAATATATTGCATGGGACCCCATGGGACTCACCCCCTATAGGGGGTGAGTCTTTAGCAGTGCCGTAACTAGGGCGGTGCCAGCAGTGCCCAGGCACAGGGCGCAGACCCTGGAGGGGCGCAGAAATGACCAGACCTGGGCCACTAACACTACCTATTATTTATTTATTTATACGTGTGGATTCGCGTCGTCCGCGTATATTCTTCTTACAAATAAATAATATTATCAATATTAAAGACGATGAGATCGTAATAATAATCGTAAAAGTTTGTGAAGAATGTGGTATCGAAGACGATTTTCCTGAAAAGCGTAAAAAGCAAGTAAAGAGACACGACTTGAGAGAAAGTTCAGACGCCAGCTGCGATCTTACCCCACAAGGCCACAACAAAATTTTAAAATTCATATAAATGAAGCAATTGATAAAATAGTTTCTGAATTCGAATTTTCGTATAAACTACCCCAGGATCCGACGGCTTGCCAGGTAAAGCCTGGGTCCTGGCCTCGAGGGCTCTCGGGCCTTGACTGGAGGCGCTCTTAAGCGCATGTTTGGAGCGAGGCCAGTTTCCACTCCGTTGGAAGACGGGGAAGCTGGTCCTCATTCGGAAGCCAGGGCGCCCTGCGGACTCTCCGTCCGCATACCAGCCCATCGTGCTGCTCGAAGAGGTCGGCAAGCTCTTTGAGAGAGTGATTGCGGGCCGCCTCGTCGGGCACCTGGTGAGGACAGGGCCGGTTCTTGCGGACAGACAGTCTGGCTTAACACCTTGCCCTGGAGCTGCATTGTGGAGGCACTCCACTATGACTGGGTGCCGACCTACCTCCGTCGAATAGTAGAGGCGTATTTGACGGACAGAGCCGTCATCTACATGAGCCCCGGAACGCGCCGCCATCGGGATCCCAACTAACGGTAGGAGGGGTTCACATCGACGTCGAGACGACGATGAAATACCTGGGTCTCGTCCTCGACAGCCGGTGGAACTTCGTCGAGCACTTCCGACGATTGGCCCCCAAACTGGAACGGGCCGGGGCGCCTTCAAGCGGCTCTTGCCCAACCTGAGGGGGCCAAACGCCTCCTGCCGGAGGCTTTACGCGGGAGTCGTGCGGTCCATGGCCCTATACGGGGCCCCGGTGTGGGCGCGTTCACTGTGGCGGCGAGCCGCCCACTATCTAAACGAGCCCCAGAAGGTGGTAGCCGTAAGGCTTATCCGGGGCTACCGCACGATCTCGGGCGAGGCGGCAAGCCTCCTTGCCGGACTGCCGCCATGGGATCTGGAGGCGATAGTCCTCGCGCGCTCATATGAGTGGCGCGCGGAGGCACTACGCCGGGGGGAAAATCCGCTTCCGCGGCAAATCGCGGCGGAGCGGACGGATCTCCGGCGTGATCTCATGGCGACATGGAAAGAGCGACTGTTGCAATTCAGCGCAGGACACGCCACGATAGCGGCGATAAGACCCCTCTTTGAGGAGTGGCTAGAGAGGCGCCACGGCGCCCTCACCTACTACCAGGTCCTCACCGGACACGGAAGTTTCGGGAGGTTCCTGCACATCATCAGGCGGGAGGAAACGCCCGGGTGTCACCATAGCCAGGATCGCCTAGAGGACACGGTGGAGGTTTGCCCCGCTTGAGCGGAGCACCACCGTGTCCTCGTAGAGGCGATCGGCAGCGGCGGCGACCTCTCGCGTCCGGCCCTGGTGCAAGTCATGGTCCGGGGCGAGAGGGAGTGGGAGGCAGTTACCTCCTTCTGCGAAGCAGTCATGCTAGCAAAAGAGGTGGCGAGACGGCTCAGGGAGAGAGCCTCCCGTCCCAGCCGCCGCGGGAGACGCTCCGGGCGTCGGGAGCCACGTGACGACTCCCGGCCTCCGTAGGCGCGGGCCTGCGGGTGGAGGGTAATGGGTAGCTCACCTTCCGATCAGGACCAGGCCCTTGCCGGACGGCGCGTACGTGTTCCACGCGCGCCTCATACAGATGTCAGCATCGAGGAAGGGGCCCCTTAGGACGGAAGCCTGCCGGGTCAGCGGGATTGTCCCAAAGGGTCACCGCTGGCCCGGAACATAGGAGGGCTAAGGAAGGAACACGGGTGGGTTTTAGTCAGTAAGAGCCTGACACTCCCTTTCGCTCCACCCAGAGCGGGAGGGTCATTTGATGATTTCCCATCCGCAAAAAAAAAAAAAAGGGCGCGTATATAGCAGCCCGCACCGGGCGCATAAAAGGCTAGTTACGGCACTGGTCTTTAGCACAGAACACATATAAGTACTCAAGAGGCCATAAACTGGGCACAAATCCAGACTCCGGGCTACTGAGAAATTCTAGATGGAAAAACTGCCCGACCCGGGAATCGAACCCAGGACCTCGTGCAGTAGCGTTAAAACTAGAACTGTACCTTAATTATTACAACATAGATAATTATGTCTATCGAATACTACCTTTTAAAATGACATTCTCTTTGTCACCGGATTTGACCTTCAGACTGGTAAACTTGCTAGAAGAGTTAAAATCTAAATCAATTTGAATATTTTATGTAAGTAGGTACAGTCAACGTCAAAAGTAGATGATCACAATCAGAAATTCAATACTAATGAACGGAGTTCGCGTCAGAACTGTGTGGCGTCGAAGCAATTCAAAAGTATTCTACGTAGCAAGTATTCTAAGTAGTAGTACTTCGACGCCACACAGTTCTGACGCGAACTCCGTTCATTAGTATTGAATTTCTGATTTTGATCATCTACTTTTGCTGTTGACTGTACCTATGTAGATCTTCTAATAGCGAGTAATAAAATCGTATCTTAGACAAAAATAAAAATACCAGTATGTACTTCGAGATGGTTCTATGCTTGGACTGTGGACATTTATTAATTTCAAAAATAGTCTGGTACAATTCGCAATCTCTTAGTTACAGAACCGCCGCGCTGGTCCGGGCCCAAATGGTTCAACTAGAAAGGGTAATTCTTCAGGGACAAAATTTTCGATGTCTGTGGGTATATTTCTGTAACCAACTAAAAAAACGGCATGTAATATTTTTTTTGTACAGTTTAGCTTTATCCCTTACTGGGACAAATGATTTTTTTTTAATAATTGCTGTCTAGGTACAAAATAAAAATATTTGAAGATCGTTCTTCTGATTCATATAGCGCGTCCGTCAGCCATTTTCCGGAACAAAATGGTCGATGTCGCATTTTCCCTTTGATACATCAATATAATTTATTATAATTATATCGAAAGGAAATGAATAATTGTCCTCTTACAAAAAAAATGTGTATTAGTTATAACTACGTTAGTCTGTTTATAAATAAGTAAAAAAGAAGTGTCCGGCGTATAATACTGTACCTATTGACCGCCACGGACGTCTATGGACGTCAAATCAAAAAGTGCTCACGACGCCACGGACGCGTCCGTGGCGTCGTGAGCACTTTTAAACGCACGGCACGTCTAAAATAACCCTTTTTACAGTTCAAAATAAACAATTATTGTGTAGGTATGAAAGATGGAATTTGTCGCTTGGCGTAGAGAACACGGATTTTCGTGATTGACGTGGCGGTCAAAAGGTTGTGGCGTAAGCTGCGCTTGACCGTACTTGGTCGGGTAATAATAATGAGAGTCTGGCTTCCAGCGCGGGGGGAAGCCAGTCGTGCAACGGACGACCTAAAAGGTGGACGTGCGGCTGGTTGGCTTAGATCCGGTGTTACGAAGGAAAATACCTGATTCATCTGTGTTTGGTTCAGGTGGCATCCTGATTACAATGCCTACTTTATAAAATTTATTTTATTGTTTTAAAACTTCAATCTGTGTTTCGTGTGATGCTTTTGGGTTATAGATTCGTGTAGAAAAATGAAAATAATGAAGTTTGTATGTACGATGAGTTATGCATGATTGTAGGCAAAATCCTGATTCATCTGTGCCTGATTCGTATGGTCAAAACCCCATATGAATAATAAAATAAATTAGTTTTTCCCCTCTCCAGCACGATAGGAGTGCTTTTGTTGCGTAATTCTCCTTGTCCAATTTTTGACCGTGTACAAGTCAGTAGTTTTAATCTTATTTATTATTATTTACTTAGCTATATCCTTTTGAATAATAAAAAAATGACAGGAGTATAATCTTGTTCTAAATATGATACTTTTGATATGTCTTTGTCCTATTTAAGAATTAATAATTATTGTTTAGAATTTACATTCATAACTAACGGTGTATTTATTACTTTTTATTTCTGTTTCTGATTAATATGTAACACATTCTGATTCATCTGGGCACAAAATTAATATCTTGAAAACTACTTTATAAAAACGAGTCCCTCATTCAAATATATGTTATTTGGTATACCTATTTTCATATGAACATGTGTTACAGAGCTGAAAGTGAAATTAAATTTTGGCCATATGGATCAGTCAAAGAATCAAATTTCGAAGAACTACCCATAACAACAAGTTATATTTAAAAACAATCTCACCGAGCCTATAGTAAGTTCTACTTACCTTGGTCGTTTCTTAATGATAGTTAGGCAACACCACATCATAATCAGACACAGAAACAGGAGAACTGCGCTTAATTAGGTAGGTATAAATAAAAAAATCTAGTAAGTAGGCCAGAAGGTGAATAACATTTCTTAGAATGAAGAAAAATGGATAGGTACATAACATGTTGAAAATCATCATCATCTGCTTATAGCCTATAGTCTTTTCCCAAGTATGTCGAGGTCGGCTTCCAGTCTAACCGGATATACCTACAGCTAAATACTAGTAATTTACAAGAAGCGACTGCCTATCTGTTAATCTGACCTTCACAGGCTTCACAACCCAGTTATTGGGCAATACGATACCTCTTGGTGAAACTGGTTGTCGGACTTGCGGGCTTCTGACTACCCGCAACGACTGTCAAAGATTTACAAATGGCAGCCGAGCCATGTTGACAATCTGACTTATTAAATTCGTGTAGATAATCGTGTTTTAACGGATGAAGATCATGCTGTGTCGTAAGAGCCAGCGCGCACTAGCGACTTTTTGTTGACCGATAGTTTGATCGTTCAGGGAATCGGTATAGAGCTACATATATTGAAGTGCACGCATTTGGCGATTAAAAATCGGCCGATCAAACGCGTGCACTTCAATATAGCTCCAACTAATTCCCTGAACGATCAAACTATTCGGTCAACAAAAAGTCGCTAGTGCGCGCTGACTCTTACTCTCACTGTTTTAACTAATAGAACACATCGGCACATCTCGAACTTCGATTCTATTTTGTACATGTAGTGAAACAAAGCAAAAGCAACCAACGATATTCGCAAGGCACGATTTCTCAGAAGCGCCACAGTATAAAGGCGCTCAATAGACGTATGTTGTGTGTGACACGCTGTTCATTCATACATTTTAATTGGTTTAATAACTAGAGTAGGTACCTACTTATAATAATTTATATAGGTACCTACTTACAGTGGCGTAACTAAACCTAGGGCCCGTGGCAAATTCAAGGGATGGGGTTCTCCCTCAGTGTAAAGAAGCTCAACCAACGTTATAGTTTTTTTTTACTAGCACTTTTCCGCGACTTCTTCCGCGTAGATTTCATATTTTCCCCTACAACATTTAACACCTGACTGCATCGTTGGTCTAGTGGTCGCAAACGGTACTGCTGAGCATGAGGTCCTGTCCAAAAAATTAGACGTAAACAATGACAAAAACAGTAATTTAACAAAATTATCCAACACCCAAGTTCAACGACTATTACTACTAAACTAATAAAGTTATCTTAACCGCTATAATTTTCCTTTAAAGTTCACGATATCATCGTGAATTTTTCCAGATTTTTCAAGCCAGCCGTTAAGCTTTTAGAGGGGGAGGGGGGGACGCCCTACTTTGCACTTTAAAGTTTAATATTTCGTAAATGGAGCATTAAATCCAAAAATAATTTTAGCAACCCCCAAGTCAGTTTTAGAAGACCTACTATTCAACGATACCTTATACGATAGAATTTTATTTTACCACTTTGTCGTCGGCGTAATTGATATAGGTAGGTACACACTCCTACAAAATTACAGCTTTCTAGTACCTACTAACGGTCTCTTAGCAAAACCTCGGACAGACAGACAGACGGACATGACGAAACTACAGTTCCTTGTCAGAACTACGGAAAAAGAAACTAACTCAAAATTATGAAATAACTTTAATTTCGGAAGTCGGTGTCTTGGAATCTGTATTTTAGTTTTCAACCCATCCATCTTTTCCTTGGTCTGCCTCGTATATAGCCACCACGTTTTCTGTCACGAGAGCAGTGCGTCACAACTGACAAAGGTAAGAAAAGTAAGGGTTAGGTACCCATACTTTTCTTGTCACGCACTCTGGTAGATATTGAATTAACTTCAGGGAATGGATTAATTATTTTTTAAAGTAGGTACATTATAAGGGGCTGTCTCCACGAGCGAGAGAATTGCGGCGATAATCTCGCCGTGCCATAAAATTTTAGCCGTGTGGAGACACGTTCTAAGAGAGTGCGTACCTATAGAAATACGTGTCACGACGATAATATCGCCGCGATTCTCTCGCTCGTGGAGACGGCCCCTTAGAGCTGCTCTCATGAATTACTTACCAACTTTTCCTGAGGGGTTAGGAACAGAACACCTAGGTAGGTTACTACAGAACGCCACGTGAAACTATCCTTAAAAATCCTGACTTAATTCATAATTCTTTATTACATTCCATATCCATATTGTTGGTAAAACAGTTCAAATTAACGAAACAAATTATGGACTCTGTCGGGCGGGTAGTTTGCTACGATTCTGTACTTAAAATTAAGTTTTTACAACAGAAAATTTTGGTAATATTGGTTTTATTACAAATAAATTTACCAATTTACGACCTTTAATTACGGCTTATCGTAGCATTCTTTGTTAGGTACTTACAACAAGTAATTGTTTATATGTTACTAATGGTAGATAAATATTTATTCAGCTGTTACCTACGCTATTTAGATGCATTCGTTTACGTATTATTGTTTCAGCATGTTTGCTGTATTTCATGACAACACGTCATGACACTACGTTAGTTGATAAAGGAGACGTTCAATAAATGTATGGGGCTTGGTACTAAAATAATTGAAAATTTAAACAGCTTTCTGAGCTCGGGCTGAAAAAGGGTAATTATTTGAATGTTTTTGTGCATTTAATTTTCTTTCACAGCCGCAGGTTTTTAGGGTTCCGTACCAAAATGGTAAAAACGGAACCCTTATGGTGAGACTAAGTCTGTCTGTCTGTCTGTCACAGCTGGATATCTCAAGAACTATACTAATGCTATCAACTTGAAATTTAGAATAGTTTTAGATGACGTCTGCCCAACTATTTTGCAATTATGAAAGAAATAAAAATATATGTATATTTTTTGCAACAGGGACTGAAAGGGGATCTGAAAAATTCGAAGAGGGGCTATAGTCTAATTATTAATTCACTGGAGTAAAGTGAAAAAAAAAAGTTACATTAGTTCCACTATCGGTCAAGAGATGGCGCTGACATAAAACTGCAATATTCTACACCGCAGTGCACAGTGTTAAAATTCTCTGACGAATATAGGCCTCGCCGATGAAAATTTAAAACATAATGATGGTAGGTACGGAAGGTGCGCGAGTCCGACTCGCTTTTGCCCGGTTTTATTTCAACGTCATTCTGACATTACAGATTTGACCTTTTTTCGACACGTTTTGGTATTGCATTGTCATGATAATCAATATTTTTTGTCTTAATTTCATGGAGCTGCAGCTAAAATTATAATAAAATCTCAAAGTATTTTTAATAGAAACGGAAACTTTAGCCACATTTAAAATAATTATATTGCATAGAAACTAATAAATAAAGGCTACCTATGTGCGTTTTGTTTGTACTGAGACATTTTTCACTTTTTTACAAAAACTGGCGCCTGAAAAAATCATATTTAACTATAATCGAGTAGCTAAATAATTATGCTTCCTAATAAAATAAGGTATGTACCTACATCACATTAACGTTTAAAAATCTTCGGAATATTTATTTATTTACTATGGATGACTTACAGCTAAAACCAACAGAATAAAAATAGCGTGTGATATTGTACCACTTTTGACCTCTCCTTTTAACTTAGGTATCTACTGCCCAAGGTCACTGGCATTTTCGCTAACTCTGACTGTTCCGTTCAAGTCCGTTGAACATCTTCCAGACTCCTAATATCGGATACATACTACGTACTTTTCTCATCCTTGCCTTTTCCCAACTATGTTGGGGTCGGCTTCCAGTCTAACCAGAACATACGCACCTTTCTATGCATACGGTATTCTCACAAAGAGGTGCGCTTTTTATTTGCCAGTTGCCACCCCGTGAAATTGCCAAAATTTCACGCGGGTAGTTGGATGCTATCTACTAATGTGTGCAGGAACTTTCAGTAGATCAAGTACCTAGGTACTTATAAAAATATCTAGATACAGAGTGGCAGGGACAGCGACGCACAACCTGCTACCTATCTAGATTCAGTAGGTGCATGATTGTGAACCCCCTTGCGTTGAAATTTTTCGTCGGTAATCATGTACCTACTGAATTTATGGTCACATTGCGCCATTTATAAGTATCTAGTATTCAACTCTAGGACCGAACTTTTGCTTAATCCGGACACAATTCTACATAGTTAGTAATATCGTCTCATAGCGATAAGGTTGGTATATTTTTCATCAACAGATATTCCACAGTCCGGTTATCCGGTATCATGAGTCAGCGCACATCGGCACTTCTGATAGGTAAATCCCCAGTGTTCACATTAAAATCCTCGTTTAGTAAATCAAGATTATTATAACACTTATCTAGCACCTATAGCTACCTACCTATCACTTCGATAATTTCTGATGATCAAAGCTGTTCCTCGTACTAGCGCCAATCTGGACGTTATCGTCATGTTATCTTACTTAGGTACGATTTATTAAATATTCATTTGATATCTACTATTATTATTTATGGTAAGACAGGAATGTAATGGACTAATCGTAAGCTATCTCCAGAAGTTGCATAACTAGAGTAAGACAGAATTACCTACTGGTTATTGCGTAGGTAATTAGTTAGGTTACTGTAGATGGCCAGACCAGAGGGGACCTCTAGAGTATGTCAAGGGCAGAACATGACATGGGACTTTGAACTGAAACTGCTTAGCTGTCTGCGGTCTGCCTATTATGTTTTTGGATGACAAATTAAAAACTCGTGCTACATTCAAACAATTGGGAATTTCAATTAGGTACGATCCTAGTTGCGTTGACTTGTGTGTGAGAGAAAAGCGCGGGCGGCGAACGTGAAACGGGGCGCGCACGCCGCTGCAGCTGTTGCGCAGACGACGTCGTCGTCACCAACCACCTCTCTCTGTTTCACAACACGACCCACTTGTCAGCCAGGCCGCCACACATAGCTGCACCCCCGCCACCGACACTAACACACGCCAGACAAGCGCATACCAGTTGAACACATTGAAACTTTGGCATTAAGCAACTCTTACAACAATTCTTCAATATGATAGACGCCGTCCTTGCGACATAATGACTTTCAAAATTATTACCAACTATGTATTACAAAACAATATATTATCATTGAATATTTAGGACTGCTAATTAAAACACTTGAACTACATTTTCAACTGCGGTACCTACGACGACGAGTGTACATAATATATCATGTATGTGGTAGGTACCTAGGTACTGATCGCACGATCTGAATGTGAAGGTGGTTGAGTTCATGGCTTTCTGTATGTTTTCAAGTTGGTAGGTACCTGAGTCGCCCAGGATTCGTTTACGAGATTCATAATTTTAGTCGATAACTACAGGCAAGTCTGACAAAGGCGACACACTTCATAACTCGATTGCTCTCTCATTATTAAACCCGATTCACTATAGATACCCCCAAAAGTCCTGAGTAGGTAACTCCAACCCTGGGATAAAGATTGATTCCAAGTCAGAGTTTTATTGAGAGATTTCCAAAAATGATATCTCAGAATAATATGAAAATATTGTACTTATACCGTTCCGTAAATAGCAATATCACAAAATACAGAGAGTACCTACAGAAGGCAATCTACTTATAAAGTGCGCTTGAGCAACGCACACGTAGACACCGCTCACGGACACGTTATCTCGGACTGGTTGGGACTAGTGCGAGCGCGAGTGCCATCAGGGTTGGATTTTGTACTATAATTATAGTATATTTATACTATAATTTCGACCTTTGTACTATATACTATCCACATCTAAGGATAGTACCTACGTTAAAATACTATAATTTAAAGTATGCTCCCGAATGCTTAGTTTTACGTCATATGAATATTTCGACCGTGCATCTGACCGAATTCTGATCTTGCGATGTTTTCTGTGTCGATGGCCGGAGATTCCCCGATTATCCTCCGCAGTATTGTACACTACTCTCTTTCCACTAATCTCGTTCCTTCCATTCCATTTGAAATTCAATCAAAGTGACAACAATCGCTTGCGAATTTTTGTGTAAAATAATACGTTTTTAGTGTTTTAATTAGGAAAAGTGGCAGTGATGGTCATGAAAATGACGATAGACCGGAAGTATCTACCCCAAAGAAAAAACGTCTGAGTACTGGTGTTGATTTTAATGACTATTATGTTAAATTTAAAAAAATAATGAAAGTGTACTATATTTTTTTTATAAATACTATCCTTTTAATTTTTTTGTGCTATCTTTTTGAACGTGCCTAAATCCAACCCTGAGTGCCATCCGCTTGAGACACGCGTCTGTGAAGTGCAAAAATGGAGCAACAAAAAATGGCTATCTAAGCTCGATTTATTATTTTGAATCAGTTATACGAAGTAACTTTTTTGTACGGGAAATTCACGCTACCACTATTACGTAGAAGTGATTTTTTGTTTGTGTAGATATTGTGTTGTTTCTAGTGTGAATTTGATAGGTTTAGGTCTAAAACGGATAGGGCAAAATAAATTGTGTAAATATGGTAATCCGTTTTGAAGTTATTAAGGATTTTCGATAGTGAAAATTGACAAATGTAAAATTTTATATGTTTTTGTTCTGTAAACTTTTTGTATTTGTAATACCTACTATGTTTATTGTTTTGTTTTAATATTGTGGAATAAGCTCAACAATAAATCAAACAACTAGATACGAGTGCCACTACCACGATAATTTTTTGTGCATAAGCCAAAGTTGACAACCATTGCGCGAGCGCGACCGACCGCCGAGCGTAGGTATGAAAAGTGAAGTACATACATGTGACTGCTTTCTGTACTCTCTATATTTTGTGGCAATATCGCAGAAAATATCTTTCGATAATAGGTGGCATTTTCCTTTTGAAACGGATATTGTTTAGCATTATCCGCCTCTAAAGATAACACGCTTCTTACAGCTAAAACTAGAGGATAACAGAGGATAACAGTTTGCAGAAAGGATGGAAGGGCCTACAATGGATAGATTTATCAAGCTGCATGTCAGACATGGGACTTGATTAATCTTATTCTAACCTTGGCTGTATTTTGATTTGAATGTGTATTTGTGTTGTATTTTTTATTTTTATTGTCGTACTCATGTGTGGCTAAGTGTTACATACTAACATAGTTTTTAAGTTTGTACTGATTACTAACACGCTATGGGCCGTTGACGCCTGAAAATAAACGATTTTTATTTATTTTTTTATAACGTGTAGCAGAAATAAGCGCAGGCACAAAATAAATACAATGGTTTCGTGGTAATTATGTAATTTAGTAAACATTGGGTCAAGCGCACGGAGGGCGCGGCCTTTGCTGGCTGCTGGGAAGGCCAGGGAGAGTGCGCGGGCGCTGCTCCGGTCACACGCGGTCACTGGCCCACACATTCGTACATTTGCACCTCACACTCAAAGTATGTACTTCTCTCACACTCAAAGTATGTACTTCTCGTTAGGTTTTTGAGGGGCCTGCCCAGGCTTGCCTTCTTGTTGGTTTTATTTTCCTGCAGTCTGCATTGACAAAACACTATCTAGGTAAGAACTTAGGTATATAATTATAATCTATAGACATAATTTATCTAGTAGTCGGGTTGTTTTATTGATAGCATTTCGGACAGATAGAATATCGCAAAAAAACTGTTTATGTATAGGATCCATGATTAGATGTAAGGATACGATAAATGATTAGGTTCTTATAATACCTTCTCACTTATTTGTTTAATACGCATATAATGTTACATAAGCGTAAAATTCGGTTGAATGCGTTTTTGAACAGGCATACCTACTTAGCAGATACCTATCTAATTGAAAAAAAAGTGAAAGTACTTAGATAGGTAATTAAAAATGTAGATTTTATTTTACCAAACCTATCCAAAACCTTACAAAACAGCCGCATTCCAGACGATCGTTTCTTGATTGCACACCCGATAATATGAAACCTAAAATTGTGCACTAATGACAAACTAAAGACCTAACCTGACCGCTGAATCTCATTTGCGCGCACCCTGTGCAAGCTGGTGGGATTGCAACACCCACTCAAATGTTAAATTGCGCATTCCTTGCGTCAGAGCGATAGGTTCGACTCGAAGGTGTTTTGTTTTCGTTTTCGAAGCGTTTACATAGTTTGTTTGTTGTTGCTGCATGCATTGAGCTAGCCTACAACAATACATACAATTCTCTATGGTGCGCTGAATTGTTTTATCACATGAGTAGTGATAGTGAGTAGGTACAGCTACTACTTGTGACGTGCATGTACCTCTAATCAATAAGGGTACCTACTTATTTGTTAAATTAAGTATAATGTAGGTAAAGTACTTACTAGTTTTCAGCTGTTATTTTTTAATACCTACCTAATACTCAAACTAGACAGACTACGTTTTGTAATAAAGACCCACTGACCTCTATAATACAAGTATTATAGAGGTCAGTGTAAAGACCGTATACTGGCGCTAACAGCCTGCAGGATGGCAAATCTGTAGTGTACTTAGAATACATAATATTATATATTGAGATATAGAGTAAACTGTTCTGCCTACACAATTCTACAGCTGGCTACATGGATGGCTGGGGATTTTCTCACCCAACATCATGCAGGGCCTCATCGACGTTAGATAACGGTAGCCATATATTATTAGAAGAGCTTGTTGCTCGACTCCAAGTGACATCTTGATTGTAGGAAAAGGAAAGTGCGAACTTCAAAATAAACTCGCAAAAAAAAATTCACGACTGCGCCTGCACATCGATCAGTGAATCTGTGTGCCTAATTGATAAACAAGTAAGCAGTTGTGTTGAAAGCTATGAAACAGGAAAATATAGAAAACCATGCCATTGTAGGTAGTTTACAGTGTTCACTCTAATTTATTTTCGTTGATGTACAGTCTACCTGTGATAACTTTTTATCTGCAAAAACATTGCTGTCAACAACACGATAAGAAACTAAAATCTGACCTGTGTAGTGCAATTCTAAAATCAGGTTTTGTTTTATTTGTATTCTTTGTTTAGCCTTTAGAACATTGTCACCATATCACGGCACTTCCTCCCGGGCCTGCTTCTGAGCATATCGGTGAGGTTGTGCGGCACCCAGCGTGAAACTATCCTCCTCACGCGAAGATGCACGTGTAGAATTTCGTGAAGGCTTCCCGATCCAACCTGCAGTATGTGCTGAATTGTAAATTGGCCTATTGTCTTGTATTAAATTTTTCACTGCTAGCACGTTTTCTTCCATCAGCCGTCAAAGGGCGACCACTTCTTTCTTCATCCTCCAAAGTTAGTCGACCACGCCTCAATTCGTTATACCAACGATACACGGTTGCCTTAGAAGGGCCTTCATCCATACGATTCGTCCGGTTTCAGGCGACGACGCTTGAAATCGTAAAGAATCATAGCGCGAACATGTTCCCGGCGCAGATCCATTTTTAGAGTTCCGTACCCAAAGGGTAAAAACGGGACCTTAATACTAAGACTGTCCGTCTATCACCAGGCTGTATCTCATGAACCGTGATAGCTAGACAGTTGAAATTTTCACAGATAATATTATATTTCTGTTGCTCCTATAACAACAAATACTAAAAACAGAATAAAATAAATATTTATATAAACAAACGTGTTTTTTTCGGCGATTTTGCCTTGTGGTACGGTACGGAACCCTTCGTGTGCGAGTCTGACTCGCACTTGACCAGTTTTTTAATGAGACACGATATGGACACGATAATTTAAATTAGCTCGCAAACAAAGTGGAGGGAAATTTTGAAATTGGAACGTAGTTATCTATTTTTCATACGCGGTCAGTGCTATTTTTTTTTACTTACAAATAGGAAATAGGTAATCATATTTTCAAAATATTATTACTGGCCAGTCAAACACATAAAACTAAAAAAAACATAAAACTTTTTTTCGCAATACTTTCTGAATCATGCCTACCAAGGTGGAAAAGGGTAATAAAGTTTAAGGGGTGGATTTTACTGCTTGCTTCCATTAACTCGAAAATGGCTTTGAGTCAAATTAAGAACACATCCCAAACCATTGATATACATATCTACCCTAGATTAGCAATTACCGCGCCCAGGGCGTTGCCACTGGGATCAAGGCCACAGCCTCAACCGTAGCTAATGTCAGTTCAGTGCTCTGTGTGACGCGTGACGCCAACCGAAGTTAGCCGAGTGAAAATTACCGCCAAAATGGGAAAATGCGTAGTGAAAGAGTGCGATTCGAGGTCACAAAAACACAATAAATTAACCGCAATTACTTTCCACGCGTAAGTTTATTATTTCTGTGTTTATATCAACGTAAAAACGCAATAAAAATAAATAAAATGTAGAATTTTGTAAATTAGGTTCAATGTTGCCACTAAAAACTTAGTTTTAGTTTCCCACATTATGTGGGAGTTTTTAATTTATAGAGTATGTGATTTAAAATATTTTATAAAACTAAATGTGTGACAATGTGTAACAAAAAAAGAACATTGTAACATAAAAATAATTGTTTTTAAATATTTAAAATACATAATTCAAAAATAACGTTCATAACGTTTAATGTTTTTTTTTTGCGTTTTTTATGGCTTAAAAAGTTGGGTAAAATTTCGCATGGCTAGGCAACACCCTCCCGCCATTGCATGTTTATATTGCGGTCTTTGTCTAATCTAAGCGACGGTATTATTCTTGCGACTTGTGTAAGTGAGACAGATATGTTTACTTTTAAATGTGTAGTGGTTTCAAAGCTACGTCGGTCGTCGCGTTTAAATAGTGGTTACATTTTTTTGACACATTTTAATGAGGTTTGCTTCTCTAGTTATTTAGCTCAATGTCCCAAACGATTTATCAAAATTCCTCCCCTGTGGGGGTGAAAATGGGGCAATGCAATACAATTTATTTGAAAAATCTGATCCCTTTTTGGTCTATAAACTGAAAAATTGGCCCGAATACAATATATTTATTTAAATAAATGATAAAGATCATAAACATACATTTTCGAATTTTTTAGAGGAAAGTACGAATTTCACGCAGACGAAGTTGCGGGCAGAAGCTAGTTTATAATAAGAAAGATTACAATATCCCCATTCGCATCTGGCTTCCTGTAAGAATATTTTTATAGCTCTGTCTCATTTTGAAGCGGTTCAAAAATCTCTAAGTGCGAGTGTTTTGTGAAAAAAAAAAGCAATGCAGCCGTGGTGTCAGTGGCCCCAAGCCCCAAGCCGACCGCAGTAGCGGCGAAATTCCACGCTCCATCTGACGCACACCGCATAGTAAGCAGTTGGAATATGTGACCTCGAAAAGGATTCTATCGCCCAGTTCCGATAACATCTATAAGTAACATAATTTCACAATTGTGAAAACTTTGTTTTTGTAGACCGTACCAAATTATCGCAGCTAACGACTAATTTTGAAATTGGTTAGTTACTGCAGGAACTCTCAGCCTGAGAGTTCCTGCTAGACAAACCGCATCCTGAGAGTCTCAGGATACGGAAGTCTAGCAATATCATTAACTAAAAAATTGGTCAATATTGACAGTTCAGTAGTTCAGGGGGCCTAAAAAGGCCACTTTGACAGAATCATAAGGGCCTGCGCACACCACGTTTTTTAAACGCGCCGTTGATGCGCGTTTTAGAAACGTGGATCGCGTCGGCACGCTTTTATCCTACAGAAGGTGTACAGCCGGTCGATTCTGTAAAAATCTCACCGTGAAAACTGAGGTGAAGTGAGTTTGATTTTGCTAGGAATTGACACTATTGACAGGTCATTCTACGCTCACTTCACCTAAGTTTTCACGGTGAGATTTTTACAGAATAGCACCGCAGGCTGCGTCTGATTCGCGTGCGTATCGCGTCTGTATCGCTAAAACGCGCGTCAACGGCGCGTTTAAAAAACGAGGTGTGCACAGGCCCTAAAAGGATAACATTGAACACACAAAGTTGAGCTGCACGATTTTTGACAAATGCGTGCACTGACTGGACAGGTCCTCTCAATCTGTGTGGTTCTTTCCTCAAAAGACCACCTCAGACATCGATCTACATGGTCTTCATATAACCTGACCAAGATTATGTCTGGACTTTAAAAGAGACTGTGACCTCTGAGTTTGTTTCGGCCTTTCTTCTCAGAGTAGTCAGATAGGAAACGCCGACTTCATCTAGTTATAAAAAACATGACTGACGTGTAAAAGTGTTTGTACAAACCTACTTACAAAAAAATAAAATCATTTCAATCATCAAATCATTTCAAATCATTGTGAATCCTAATATGGCGAAGACAGTCAGTGTTTTTTTTTATCGCTACACTACGTTAGGTATAATCAAAGAGATTGGGATTGGATTTGGATTGGATTGATTAGTATTTTAGCACCTTCGATCAATAATAGATCGAAGTTTAGCACAGACAAAAAAAATTACTGAAAAATCCTTCACCAATGGGATTTCATACGATTAACTTAACAGTTAACTGTCCATTATGATTCATAATATTATCCTTATAAGATTCTGCCAAAGTGACCTTTTTAGGCCCCCAGTACTTCGTGTGATATTAGTTAATTATAATATTACAACCATGGATTAACTCATAGTCATGAGAAGTGTCCCAGGAGGTAGGTATAGGTTCTAATCCAAACAAATTAAATAAGTACTACAGCATTAAAAAAGAAATGATCATAAAGTGTAAGACTGATCTTACTGGCCGCAGGACGCAATTTTCGGACAGCTGTGGTGTGGCCTAAAACCGGACTGAAGTTGAGTGGGCAGCTTAGAGCCTCAGTCAAATTTTATTCCTGTGACCTGTCTGAGTATATAGACACTGAAGCTTGTGAAGTGGACACGAAATATCATGAAACCGCATTTAAAATAGGTAAGTTCTACCTAATCAACATCAGGACTACCAAAAGAAAGAAAAACTAAAGCAAGGCCATCGCCGCTATCAAGGTAACGAAATCGGAAGTACTTGTGGAGGCTGTTGACAATAGCCAAGTATAGGAAGATATTGATTTCTTTAAAATAATTATTTAAGTATGCATTATGAATAAGGGAATGCTGTTCGAGCGTTCGCCTTGGACAGGCTTCCTGCAGATCGGTGCCACAAAATACAGAGAGTACAGAAGGCTGTGGTTGCCTTCTGTACTAGGTACCTACCTACGCTCGGCGGTCGCGCTAGGGTTGTCAACTTTGGCTTATGCCCAAAAAACTATCGTGGATTCGTGGTATAGTGGCACTCGTATCGTTGTTTGATTTATTGTTGAGCTTATTCTACAATATTAGAACAAAACAATAAACATAGTATTACAATAAAAAAATGGTTGCCTGTAAAGTCGGTTTTACGGGCGAAGATTTTACGTGACAACGACCGATCATCCGATCATAGTTGAGTGGGAGAGAGACGCAAGGCATTCGGCGGGCCTCTCTCTCGTTCGGTGACTCATCGTAACGTTACCGAGCGTTACACTTTTTCATAAGTGACTCCCAGTCGCAACCTAATTTAAGACGTTGTCACGTCAAAAAAGTTTACAGGACAAAAACATATAATATAACATATAAACATATTTAAGTACATACTTCCCTTCCCTTCCCTGCCAGCCTCCTCCTTTTTGTTGTTTTTTTTTTTTGACGTGACAACGTCTTAAATTAGGTTGCGGCTGGGAGTCACTTATGAAAAAGTGTAACGCTCGGTAACGTTACGTTCTTATTTTAAATTAGGTTGCGGCTGGGAGTCACTTATGAAAAAGTGTAACGCTCGGTAACGTTACGTTCTTATTTTCATTTAATTCCTTGTTCCTATTGTGCAATTTAATTATATTCATATCAATAAATATTCTACCGAGAAAAAGACGTTGTCACGTAAAATCTTCGCCCGTAAAACCGACTTTACAGGCAACCATTTTTTTTTAATTGTTTTTGTATTTTCGATCGTATTTGTGAACATTGCTCATTATAATTTTTAAATCTACTTTTACTATTACATTCGTTTATAACTTATATTGTGTAATTCAACTAACGCTATCTTGTACTTACTACTTATTTCTGTGCTAGTGCTGTTCACTTCTGTAAGTGACGAACTCACAATTCCTAAAACTGTATGTGATTTTTGTTTGTGTATGTCGTAGTAAGTCGTTGAAGTGCCATAATAAATAAATATAAAATTTTACATTTGTCAATTATCACTATCGAAAATCCCTAATAACTTCAAAACGGATTACCCTATAATTTACACAATTTATTTTGCCCTATTCGTTTTAGACCTAAACCTATCAAACGACACTAAAACAACACAATATCTACACAAACAAAAAATCATGTTTTCAACTTACGTAATAGGTGGCGTGAATTTACCTTACAAAAAAGTTACTCCGTTTACTGATTCAAAATAGGAAACTATTAGATAAATCGAGCTTAGATAGCCATTTTTTTACCGACTTCAAAAAAAGGAGGTTATCAATTCGACACGTATGTATGTAATATTATTGGAATTGCATTATAATCACATATGACAATCTATTTGGGCTTCCAAACAAATATACAAAATTTTATAGACGTATGTATGTATGTATGTATGTTTGTCCACGCATTTCTCCGCAACTATTAATCGGAACGTGACCATTTTTTTTTTCATTGGCTTACATTTACTTCAACGTAGCAACAGTGCAAGTTTCATCAAAATCGATCCAGTATTTTTCAAGATATGGACTAATATGTGTAAGTGTGACGGCCTGGCTTATTGATACGAGCTTATTGATACGGTGTAGTTTATTATTATTATTATTATGAGCCTGTTATGTCCCACTGCAGGGCAAAGGCCTCCCTTCCGTCTTTCCATTTTTTCCTGTCTCTAGCCAAATCCGGCCAATCCCTTAGGTAGGCGTCCAATTCGTCACGCCATCTCTTTCTGGGCCTACCGCGTCGCCGATTCCTGTTATTCGGAATCCAGTCAGTGGCTACTTTTGCCCAATTCTGTTGCGACATGCGGCAGAGGTGGCCTGCCCAATTCCACTTCAGTTTGGCGGCTGTGTTGCCCACGTCTGCAATTTGTGTTTTGGAACGAAGTATACTGTTCCGAATGCGGTCCGTGACTTTGACTCCAAGAATACTTCGTTCCATTGCTCGCTGGCAGACCCCGAGTACACCGATACGGTGTAGTGTCAAAGTGAAAACATCTCAAAACCTTGGTTGGTTGGTTTTGGTTTTGGTTTCGGTATTTTTAGTTTTTGCACTAGAAAATTCTAGTGCAAAAACTAAAAATTACGAAATAAAAAGTAATTTTAAAAAATTAAACAGACTTAAAAAAAAAAAGAAATTAACTCAAAATTATGAAATAACTTTAATTTCGGAAGTCGGTGGCAAAAAACTAAAACTAAAATACAGATCCCAAGACACCGACTTCCGAAATTAAAGTTATTTCATAATTTTGAGTTAATTTCTTTTTTTTTTGAAGTCGGTTTAATTTTTTTAAATTACTTTTTGTTGCTCCATTTTTGCACTTCACAGACGCGTGTCAAGCGGATGGCACTCGCGCTCGCACTACCATAGTAAAAACATATAAGTAGGCCGACTCGAGCCCCGAGCGAGCGATAATAGCCTAAACACGTAGGGCTGTCACTTATACATAGTACTAGCTGACCCAGCGAACTTCGTACCGCACCCCGGCCCGCCAGCCGCTCTGTCCCCGCTTTTTAAATCTCTGATATCTTCTAAATAAATTGGCCTTTACGGCATATCATTAAAATGAATATTTTAATGATATGCCATAAAGGCCAATTTTGATCTTCATGAAATGCACAACGTATTTAATGTATTTAATTGGATAAGGAATAATACTGTATTGTTTAAAATAGCTTGGTAAATAACCCATATTTTTTTGTAATATGTAAAAGATAAAAATGGTTACTGTGGGTTATCCTTAAGAGATTTAACATATACCATCGCGGACTTTTTTATTGATATTTTTAAGATATACAATTCCGTAGTACATTAATTTGATCTATCTCGTAAGGTTTGGCCAGCGTTTGCAATGCAAGCGCACAAAAATATGTTTGTTACGACGTCACATTACAAATCTTTGAATTTCTCGGCTTTTCTCTACTACAATTATGCATGTATTATACATAAAAACCTTCCTCTTGAATCACTGTATCTATTAATAAAAACAGCATCAAAATCCGTTTTGTAGTTTTAAAGACCTAAGCATAGATAGGGACAGACAGACAGCGGGAAGCGACTTTGTTATTATGTAGTGATTCAATCGTCAAAAATGCATAGTCAATCTCTATAAAAAAAAAATCCCCTGTAGGGTAAACATCAGGAATCTTTAATACTTACAAAGTTTTTTTAAATTATTTTTTCTACATAGACCTGACTACATTTTTTTTTATTACCTACGTCATGATAACTGTTTAGTTATTTGAAAAATTACGATCGAAATATGATTAATTATAACGCGGTTTTACTGAACCATGTACCTATTTATTCAAATAAATTATTATGAAATTGTTAAAAGAGGTAGTTAGGTTCACGTACAAATTATTACGAGCAGCAGGGCAGCGGCGGAGCGTGCGCGGGCGCAGGCGGTATTACGTACGGCGGCGGCGCGGGCGTAGTCACTAGTCAGTAGTCACCCACGACTGGTACACCTTTAGCAACGATAAATTTTGTCAGTGTGTGCGTGCGACGACGCATACGTACGAGCGCGCTCACATACAAACCGTGTTCGGTGCGTTTCTATGAAGATAACCTACTTATATGTTTTTACTATGGCACTACTTCCAACCTGAGATAACGTGTCCGTGGACGGTGTCTATGTGTGCGTTGCTTGACCGCACTTTGTATGTAGACTGCCTTCTGTACTCTCTGTATTTTGTGTCGGTGCGCCTGCGCCACGCCCGCAGTGAAGGGACTTGCAACTCTTTGTTCCTAACTAACAGAGAAATGTTGCGAAACTGGTCTTTGACCTTTTATTTATTATGCACGTATATTTTAAAAGTAAGGGGTTGTGGAATATTGTTTTGTAATTTTCTTTTGTTGTCTGTTAAGAATAGATTAAATAGACTAAAATTATGTTAGTGCGTCGGTAGGTAGGCTTTTTTTTTTTTTTTTTTTGCGGATGGGAAATCATCAAATGACCCCTCCCGCTCTGGGTGGAGCGGAAGGGAGTGTCAGACTCTTACTGACTAAAACCCACCCGTGTTCCTTCCTTAGCCCTTTATGTTCCGGGCCAGCGGTAACCCTTTCGGACAATCCCGCTGGCCCGGCAGGCGTCGGCCCTATGGGGCCCCTCCTCGATGCTGACATCTCTTTGAGGCGCGCGTGGAACACGTACGCGCCGTCCGGCACGGGCCTGGTCCTGATCGGACGGTGAGCTACCCATTACTCTCCGCCCGCAGGCCCGCGCCTACGGTGGCCGGGAGTCGTCGCGCGGCTCCCGACGCCCGGAGCATCTCCCGCGGCGGCTGGGACGGGAGGCTCTCTCCCTGAGCCGTCCCGCCACCTCCTTCGCTAGCATGACTGCTTCGCAGAAGGAGGTGACTGCCTCCCACTCCCTCTCGCCCCGGACCATGGCTTGCACCAGGGCCGGGCGCGAGAGGTCGCCGCCGCTGCCGATCGCCTCTACGAGGACACGGCGGTGCTCCGCCCAAGCGGGGCAGACCGCCACCGTATGCTCCACCGTGTCCTCTGGGCGATCCTGGCAATGGTGACACCCGGGCGTTTCCTCCCGCCTGATGATGTGCAGGAACCTCCCGAAACTTCCGTGTCCGGTGAGGACCTGCGTCAGGCGGTAGGTGAGGGCGCCGTGGCGCCTCTCTAGCCACTCCTTAAAGAGGGGTCTTATCGCCGCTATCGCGGCGTGCCCTGCGCTGGGTTGCGACAGTCGCTCCTTCCATGTCGCCATGAGATCGCGCCGGAATTCCGTCCGCTCCGCAGCAATTTGCCGCGGAAGCGGAACTTCCCCCCGGCGTAGTGCCTCCGCGCGCCACTCATACAGGCGCGCGAGGACTATCGCCTCCAGATCCCATGGCGGCAGTCCGGCAATGAGGCTTGCCGCCTCGCCAGAGATCGTGCGGTAGCCCCGGATAAGCCTTATGGCTACCACCTTCTGGGGCGCGTTCAGGTAGTGGGCGGCTCGCCGCCGCAGTGAACGCGCCCACACCGGGGCCCCGTATAGGGCCATGGACCGCACGACCCCCGCGTAAAGCCTCCGGCAGGAGGCGTTTGGCCCCCTCAGGTTGGGCAAGAGCCGCTTGAAGGCGGCCCTGGCCCGTTCCAGTTTGGGGGCCAAACGTCGGAAATGCTCGACGAAGTTCCACCGGCTGTCGAGGACGAGACCCAGGTACCTCATCGTTGTCTCGACGCCGATGTGAACCCCTCCTACCGTTAGTTGGGATCCCGATGGTGGCGCGTTCCGGGGCCCATGAAACGACATGGCCTCGGACTTGTGCAATGCCACCTCGAGACCCAACTGCCGGATCCTCTCCACGACTATCGCAACCCCGCGTGTCATCGCGTCGGCCGCCGCCTGATGCGACCTCCCCTGCGCCAGGACCAGCGTGTCGTCAGCGTAGCAAACCACGCTGACGCCATCAGGGAGGTCGGCCCGCAGCACCCAGTCGTAGCCGATGTCCCACAGGAACGGCCCCACGACCGATCCCTGCGGGACACCGCACGACATCTCTCGCCGGTTCCACTCCCCATCGCGACCGGGGTATCTGACAGCTCTGTCCGTCAGATACGCCTCGACTATTCGACGGAGGTAGGGCGGCACCCGGTGATACCGGAGTGCCTCCACAATGCAGCTCCAGGGCAGGGTGTTGAACGCGTTGGCGATGTCGAGTGACACCGCCACGACGACCCCACCCTGGGACACCGCGTCCCCCGTCGTGAGGGCTCTCACGCGCATGATGGCGTCCACCGTCGAGCGCCCCTTGCGGAAACCAAACTGGCTGTCCGCAAGATCCGGCCCCGTCCTCACCAGGTGCCCGACGAGGCGGCCCACAATCACTCTCTCAAAGAGCTTGCCGACCTCGTCGAGCAGCACGATGGGCCGGTATGCGGACGGAGAGTCCGCAGGGCGCCCTGGCTTCCGAATGAGGACCAGCTTCCCCGTCTTCCAACGGAGTGGAAACTGGCCTCTCTCCAAACATGCGCTTAAGAACGCCTCCAGTCGAGGCCCGAGAGCCCTCGAGGCCAGGACCCAGGCTTTACCCGGCAAGCCGTCGGGTCCTGGGGCGGTATTTTTGGCCTTCAGCCTTCCTACCGCCGCTCTCAGTTCTACCCCGGTCACTTCAGGGATGTCGTCGTCGTCGTCCGCGTGGTCCGCTTCGGGCACCGCAATTGGCGGAGCCATGGGCGGGGGGGTGTGCTCCCCCCGTGAAGGGAACAGAGCGCTCACCACCTCCTCTACCAGCTGGGGGCGGAGACTCTGCGTCAGCGGAGGGGCCCCCACGGATCTCTGTTCAGAGTCTCCAGCATCTCCTCGCGGGCCATATCTTTGGCCCGCTGGACAGCCTCTTGGAGGGCGGTCTTCGCTGCTCTGTACCCCTCGTACAGCTCCGCCTCCGTGGCTTCCGCATCCGGAGGACGTATGCGGAGCCTGCGGTGCCTGGTGTACCGGTGTCGCGCGTCGACGCACGCCTTGCGTAGCGCATCCAGCTCCTGCGACCACCAGTACACCTGACGTCGGGCGCGTCCTGGCCGGACTCGGGGCATTGCCACGTCACAAATCTCTGACATGGCCTCCCGGAACCACTCCGCCTCTTCGTCGATATCGGCAGGCCTGTCCGGTGATGACACCCAGGCCTGCACGATCGAGGCTTCCAGGAGGAGCTCCCGATCCAGCTGCTTCAGCGCCCACCGCGGACCACTCGGGGCCTGTTGGACCAGCGCGCTAGAGGTCTGGGCGGAGACGTCGAACCGGATATACCGGTGATCGGAGTAGGTCTCCACCTCCTCCATGACGCGCCAGTCAATGACACGCTGTGACAGAGCGGGGCTGGCGAACGAGATGTCCACCACGGACTCACCCCGCATCCGCACACACGTGGGAACAGAACCCCGATTTAGGACGACCAGGCCTGTTTCCAGGGCCCAGTCCTCCACCATCCTGCCCCGCACATCCGTGTAACGGGAACCCCAGGCCAAATTCTTGGCATTGAAGTCCCCGAGCACTAGCACGGGGAAGGGATGGCTTCCGGCGACGACGACACTCAACTCTGTTAAAGAGTTGTGGAACTCGGCGAGAGTTCGGCTCGGAGAGAAGTACACTCCCACGACTACAACCTCTCCGAACCGTGCTGCTACGCACCCCTGTCCCTTCGTGACGCATTCGAGGGACGGGGTGCCGGCGGCGACCGACGAAATTATGGCCACTGAGCCGCTCAGGTCCTCCACCCAGTCATCCCTGGGCGGGACAAAGTACGGCTCAGCGACCACGGCGATGTTGATCGACCACTGCGCCACGCTCTGGAGCAACAGGTCATGAGCGCAGGCGCAGTGGTTGATGTTCGCCTGGAGGAGGCGCAATGGAGCCATTACTCCTCCATTTCAGCCCCCTCCTGGGCCCCCTGCGAGGGCTCTACGACGGCAGCGGCGGCGGCGGCGGTGGCGGCGGTAGTGGCGGCGGTAACGGCGACGGCGGCGGTGGCGGCGGTTGTGGCGGCGGCAGCGGCGGCGGCGGTGGCGGCGGCAGCGGCGGCGGCGACGGTGGGAGTGGCGACGGCGGCGGAGGGCCTGCCTTTCCTCCTGGTTCCGGCGGGTGGGGCGCAGGACTTGCTCCCCGCCCGGTGATCGGCCGGCTTGCCAGCAGCCGCACATGTGATGCAGTGCGGCGCGGCGTTGCACGAGCCGGCCTTGTGTCCGGGCTGACCGCAGCGGAAGCACAGTGTGCTGCGGTCTACCTCGGAGGTGCACTGGATGCCAACGTGGTGCCCCACATGGCATCGGTAGCACCTCAGAGGCTTGGGTTCCAGGAGTTTGACCTGCGCTGAAACCCAGCCTACCAGGAGCCTTCGGCCCTCCACAATCGTTCTGGCCGCCGTCACGGGGCAGCTAACCGTAACGGTTCGCATCCCCGCGAAGTCAGGACGTAAGGTGCCCGCCTTGACCTGGTCGGCCAGACACCCGCCCGTCCTGACAACGGCGGCCACCACATCTCCCTCCGTCACGGAGTCATCCAGGCCCAGTATGCGCATGTCTGCGCACTTGACGGGCCTGGTGACCCGAGCTTCGTCCGCGAGGGACGCCCTTAGCTTCTCAGCTAGGGCGTCAGCGGTGGGGCCACTTGTAGCACCGGGGATCTCCAGCATGCGGGCGCCAGTGGCGGTCACCCTGTGCCGGAGGCCCCCGGTGATCCCCAGCTCCCGGAGGTCCACCTTCTCTCTCGCCTTCGAGAGCACGTCGCAGTATGTCACGCCCCTCTTAACCGCGTCCGGCTGTAGCGTTATCACTACAGCCGCGGTCTTCGGGGCGCGAAGCCTAGCCGCGACGACTCTCTCCTTGCGGCGCCGCCTCTGCGCCTTTTTTCTGGCCGCCTTGGCCGCCTTCTTCTTCTCCCCGGCCACCTGCCAGTCGGTGTCGGTCGCGGGAGAAGGGGGCGGGGCGTGGGCTCTGGGGCTTTCGTCTCCCGTGCCGACCTACCCTTGCCTTTTCGGGCCTGCGCCGGGGTGCTACCACTGGGCGCCAGGGCCCCGCCAGCCGGTGCCGGCGCCAGGGCTCCTCCAGCAGACGCCGGTTTGGCCGACGCCGGTTTGGCCGTCGCCGGTTTAGCCAACGCTGGATTGGCCGACGCCGGCTTGGCCGGCGCCTGGGCCCGGCCAGACGGCCCGGGTTTAGGGGCGGCAGCTGCCGCAGCGGCGGCGTACGAGGCCGCCTTCGGCCCCGGGGCCGTTCCGCCCGCCAAGGGGGGGCGCAGGACTATGCCCTCCAGGACGGAAAACCGCGCCTGGAAGGCCGCCAGCTCCTGCCGAACCAGGCTGAGGACCTGGTTCTCCACCGGGACGGGCTGGCTCGGTGGTTGCGCGCCCCCGGTGGCCCGCAGGCCGGCCAGATCTGCCCGGAGCCTCTCGTTCTCCTTTTGGAGAAGCTCCGTGGCGGCCGTCAGGCGGGCGACCTCCGCCCGCAATTCGGCCACTTCGCCGGCCGGAGAACCGGCGCAGTTGACCGCCTCCGCTGCCGCCATGATGGAGGCCGTCGCCGAGACTATGGCCTTGTCCTTTGAAGACTTGACTTTCTTCAAAGAAACGCCTCGGATGGCGGCCTCCACGACCGCCGCGAACCTGCGCATGCAGTCCGCCTCGGGGTCAGGGGCGTCAGCCGCACCCGCCTCGTCGCTCGAGGGCCCCGGAGCGACCGTGCGACCGGACCCCCCCTCCTTTGCGGACTCCTCCGCTCTCTCCGCCACTTCACGGGCAGTGAGCCCCCTCCCTATGCCACCCCGGACTCCGCCCCGCCGACTTGTGGGGATCTTGCGTGCCGAGGCCAACTCTCCGTCTGAGAGCGACCCTTGGCTGTCCTCTGACCTTGGCCGCTTGCTGAACTTCTTCGTCGCAGCGGCCACCTCCTGCGCACGACAGGGGCTCCCTGAGCCTCCCGTGCTCTCTCCTCCAGATGCAGCGTCGGACTCCGACCCCGCATCACTCCTCACCTCTTCTGTTTGTTTTTTTGTTTTATTGGTATCCATTTTTGTTCCCACGAGTATTAAACTTTGTGTACTTGCTCAAATAATAATGGTCCGCACTAGCGACTAAATCAAGCTACCCATTAGCCAAGCTTACAACCTCCCTCACGGTGCGCCGCCGCTTGGAGGTTTGGGGAATTTTTTATAGAGGTTAATCTTCCTCGCGGTCCGGGCGGTTAAGCCAAGACCCTCGACCCCCTTCAACAGCCAGAGACATGACCTTAACTGTCTCCGGGGCTACGAGATTAACGGTGGCAGGAGGGTTACCCCTCCTGCCTGCCCGGCGGCAGGGTAAGTGCACACCGGGCCCGCTCTGACCCCCCACAATTGTCGCTCTGCTAGTCAGAGCGACCTGTGTGGGGCGGTCCTCTTGGCAGAACATTGGCATGCGGACAGCGAAATCCCACTGGGAATAATCCCAATGGGAAATCGCTGCCCGCACCCCAGGGTGTACCGGCCCGAACACTGGTCTTCCCCCCGGACGTATCCAGAAAGGAACCCCAGTCCCCGGGCACACGTGGAGGTTTTCTGCCCTGACACCCCGTCGGTAGGTAGGCTTAGGCACAATTAAAAGAGAGAAGGAATTTCAGGGCAGTATACAAGATACGTAAGGTAGCGTTGAAAATTGAATTTAATGTGCTAATGTAGAAACAGGTGAGGTACAGTCAACAAAAGAGATAAGTATTCAGGATCGTCGCATACAGTTGAAGTTTAGTAAGAAACCGATGGATATTTTCGAATAAAATTTAATTTATTAATAGAAAACAAACAGCTCTTTTATCAAATTAAATTTCAGTCGACAACCTCCATCGGTTTCTTACTAAACTTCAACTATATCCGACGATCCTGCATACTTATCTCTTTTGTTGACTGTACAAGTGTGCATGTGCAGCATCTTTACCTACCCTCCAACTTGTTCTTAAAGATCTTTCCCGAAGTCCCTTCTGCACCCTAATTGCGTAAAGCCGGATTCACATTACTGTGTTGTGTCGTGTCGTGACGCCTTCTGACGCAGTGTTAGCCAATCAAAACTCGTTGTGATTTGACGAGAACAGATTACTTAGTATGATTGGTGTATCCCGAGTCACGACACAACACGACACAGTAATGTGCCGGTGGATTCACACACTTTCAATCACAATAATTTTATATTGCTAATCCATTGTCTCATTTATGTTCGAAAATTTCAGACAACATTTTTGTACCTAATGAAGCATTAAATCCATTTGTTACAACAAAGCGGCCAACGATTAACTACCTACCTAATCAATAATTACGTAAAAATATGTAAGATACCTACTTGTGTGGTTGTTTGATGACCCAACCCAACCGGTTTCGGTGTTGTCGACGAGATCGAAAGTTTATTCCATGACATTTTGGAATCAAGCAGATTTGTAGTTTTTACGGAATTTATAAAATGGCAATGATAATCGTGTATCCTTAAAAAGTTTATTAATAGGTAACTATTTCTCTGAATGTCAGGTGAACGCTTCGATCAACAAGTTGGTATTGTTGATCGAAGGGTGAACGTAAGCATTTTTGCAGACTCATTATGTAGGTACAGAAGCCATCATATCAAGCTACCCGAAACTGTCAAATTATCCCAATCAACTTTGAACCGCTCTATCCATAGACATATATATGACTTTTGAAATCATTGGCTTTAGCGATAAAGTTGAAAATCTATTGTTGTAGTAGCTTGATATGTGCTGGCGTCTGTACCTACATAATAGTAGGTACATTATGATACATGTGTGCTATGATCAATGCACACGCGTTTCATATCTTACATAACATCTTGCCTGTATTCTCCTAAGGAGTCCTAAGGGTTGGGCACAGCACAGCAGAGGTGAACCTAGTTATAGTAAACCCATTCGCCTGAACCTGATCGAAGTTCTTTCGATTTTGGCGGTAAAAAGTTCTGCCTAGGTAGGTACCGTCAACTGTGGCATCTTTACCTTCCATAGGTATCTTTACCTAAGCATACCCTATACTAGTTCAACTTATTTTTTGTTTTGTCTGTGGCAGTTTATGTTATTTCGCAGATATTGGTAGATTTTGTAATAAATTGTGGTAACCCAAAAAGTTTTTTAGGCTAGTAACTTCGTTAACTGTCAAAATAGAGTGCTTTTTCGTTATATGCGGTCAATTTTGTGCGTAGCGTCTTCGTGTAAAGATTGGTGTTTCCTACAGTGAATCAAAGTGCAGGTAAGTGGCGTATATTAAATAGTATTTGGTATATTGTCATGGAGGTATATCGCAGTGATAAAATCCTAAGAATCTTCTATTTCCTGAGTTATTCGAAAAGGTAATGTTGCTTGAGGTTAGGTAAAGTTACCAAACTTTACCTAACCTCAACCAACTTTACCTATAACTAGGGTTTACCGACTTTGACGGTACCAAGTAATACATAACCGGGTTTGACGCTAAGTAATACATAAATAAAAGTTTTGTTATTAAAATTAAGATTTAATGTGTATTATTTTTTGGCAACCCTGATGCTATGCGGCCATTTCTATGATAATTTTGAATTTCTGTTGGCAACTTTACCTATGTATTGGTAGTGGTTACTCAAACGAAGATGATAATTTCAAAATAAAATACATCGCTTTTTTAGCGCCTGGACCTTTGGCAACTTTACATTTCATGCACTTTGGAACACACATTCGATAAAAACTGTCCGCTAGGTAAAGTTGCCAAATTTATGTCAACTTTACCTCGCTCATATTTTTGGCTTTTTTAGCGATTCTATGTGAAATTTAGTAGAATTCATTGGTTCAACCAAAAGAGACACATATTTTTTACAAAATAAATCAATAAAAGTTTAAATATCTAGCTCTATGTTGTGGTAAATAGTAAAAATGTGAAAAAATACGGTAAAGTTGCCACAGTTGACGGTACTATTTTAATTTCCGCGCATTATTTGAGAAAAGTAGGTATTCTATATTATACAAGCCCTTACGTACGTTTTACGTTTACACGTTCGTCCATCAATGCCGCTTTTGCTGGCCGCTGCAATGTAGGTACTATTTCATCCAAGATATCTGTTAAAAAATAGATACCTACAAAATACACGCTTTAGAAAATAGTATAATAACTGCCATTACCAATAAAACCGGCCAAGTGCTTGTCGGGCCACGCACATTGTAGGGTTCCGTAGTAGCCCGTTATCGCAATATAGTACCTACGATTCTGTTGTTCTTTATTCTGAATATAAGTAGGTATAGGTAAAGATAATAATAACAAAAATCAACTTTTTTGAATTATCGTTTCTAAGACGTGCGGGGATGTCGATCAGAAAAAAAACCGGGCAAGAGCGAGTCGGACTCGCGCACCGAGGGTTCCGTACCATCATAATATGTTTTTAATTTTTCACCGGCGAGCTACTTACTAGATCTCTTTCAAACCAATTTTCGGTGGAAGTTTACATGATAATGTACATCATATATTTTTTTAGTTTTATCATTCTCTTATTTTAGAAGTTACAGAGGGAGGGACACACATTTTACTGCTTTGGAAGTGTCTCTCGCGCAAACTATTCAGTTTAGAAAAAAATTATCCAAGCTTAGACCTATCCATAAATACCCCACACGTATGGGTTTGATGAAAAAAATGTTTTTGAGTTTCAGTTCTAAGTATGGGGAACCCCCATAATTTATTGTTTTTTTTATATTTTTTTGTGAAAATCTTAATGCGGTTCACAGAATACATCTACTTACCAAGTTTCAACAGAGTAGTTCTTATAGTTTCGGAACTAAGTGGCTGTGACATACGGACGGACAGACAGACATGACGAATTCACGAATCCATAAGGGTTCCGTTTTTGCCATTTGGCTACGGAACCCAAAGACTACAATATAATGCTGTACGGAACCCTAAAAACGGCTCCACAAAGGACGATGGTAGCTAAAAAATTATGACAAGGGTAAAGATATTAGGAGTTAATGGTTATAATAACAATATTAATATTAAAACAAAACTACGGAGGTCATACCTTGCAAGAAAATCTTAACACCGCGATCTACAAAAGTGACGTCACGGCACAACGCCATCTGTTATCGAATAGCGATACTAAACTTTTTCGTAAATGGAGCATTAAATCCAAAAATAATTTTATAAATAATAAATAAAATAAAATATTTTTAATTCAGATATCAAAGATCCATAGGTAGGTACATTATAAATAACAATATTACATAAATGACAATACCTAACTATTAAAATGAGGATTAAAATGATTTTAGCCACCCCAAGCCATTTTAGAAGACCTATTCAACGATACCCCACACGATGGGGTAGACGACGAAAAAAATATTCATCTCCACTTTACATGTAGGGGGAGGTACTTACCCTAAAAAAAATATTTTCCAAAAAAATTGTTTACCAATTTGTCGGCGATTGATGTATACACTTCTACAAAATTACAGCTTTCTAGTACTAACGGTCTCTTAGCAAAACCTCGGACAGACAGACGGACATAACGAAACTATAAGGGTTCCTTGTCAGAACTACGGAACCCTAAACCGGTTGGCGCAATGGTTAAGCGATTGAGTGCTGCGTTGCGTGTTACGGGTTCGATTCCCGCACGGAATAAATATTTGTATGACCTACAAGTAGTTGTTCCGGGTCTGGCTGTCTGTGTATGTGAGTTTAAATGTTTGTAAACGCACCCACAATACATGAGAAATTCCTAGTGGGCAACGTTTTATTAAAAACAAACAATGTGAACTTAACCCTATCCTTGATAGCTTAGGTCCTTTCATAAGTAGCATTATGCTGCTTATTATGGCTGCTGCATAATGCCATACTAAGTAGGAATGTACAATCACGTCAACTTATTCTAGGTTCATAATAGTTGTTTATTTTAGGATGACCGACGATTTAAAAATACTTTCCTAAGCAAATATTGAACACGGATATAGGTAACGTACCAAATCAAATAATAAAGGAATTCAACATTTAAATTTAGCAAATGTAAAAGTCAAGATTCAAGGTGAACAGAACCATTACAGTTGACTCTACGGTTTTATCGCCATTTTATGTATATTTAGATTGGATAGTGAACACTACCTGCTGTGTGATTATGTAAAATTTGACATATCATTATCAAGTCTTAGAAAAAAGTCATAGTTCAAGAACAAAAAGCTATAAAACTTGGATTATTTTCGTACTGGTTGTCTTTTTAGAGCAACGACCATAATTATAGCCCTGTATGGGCTGTATGGTCGTTGTTTTAGGGTTACGTACCAAAATGGTAAAAACGGAACCCTTATGGTGAGACTAAGTCTGTCTCTGTCTGTCAACAGCTGGATATCTTAAGAACTAATAATGCTATCAACTTGAAATTTGGAACAGTTTTAGATGACGTTTGCCCAACTATTTTGCAAATAAGAAAGAAATAAAAAGATATGTATATTTTTTGGAACAGGGACTGAAAGGGGGTCTGAAAAATTCGAAGTGGGGCTACAGGGCATGTGGGGTATCATAATTATGAAAGAGCACAGTTTGCACATTCTCAAACATTTTTTCTTTTTTTTAGGCAGCATATAGTTTTCGACTTTTGATGAAAAATGTAAAAAAAATACCTCCACCCCCCCTTATCTCCGATGTTTGCAAAGACAAAAATCTGAAATTATTCTATGTGATAGAAGTTTATGTAAAGATTACAGGAAAAATAAAACGAAGTCTCTAAATAGCACACTTTTTCAGAAATCATCAACGAAAATTACATTAGTTCCGCTATCGGTCAAGAGATGGCGCTGACACAAATCTGCAATATTCTACACCGCAGTGTATATTAGTGTTAAAATTATCTGATGAATATAGGCATCGCCGATGAAAATTTAAAAACATATATGATGGTATGGAACCCTCGGTGCGCGAGGCCGACTCGCTCTTGCCCGGTTTTTTTTAATAAGTGAAGGTAAAATTTCAAGCTAGACCACACCCATTATGTCAAATACTAGCGATGCGTTGTGAATAGATATGGCTATTTATCTACCTACTTCAAGACATTTTTTCGGTTCTTTATAACTTTTCCAACAGATCGAATTTAGGACATACTCATCTTAAACGCAAGGGCGGATCCAGGGGGGGGGGTCATGGGGTCATGACCCCCCCTGGGCTAGGTCCAGGAGGACCCAGCCCAGAGGGATTTTATTAAGAACTTTCAATATTTAATCAATTTAATATAATACTTTTTTTGACGGCAAACTCATTATTCGGGAACGAACGCATCGAAAATTTGAATTTTATCGCGCCGCCACGCCACCTTTCATATGTCACATTTCGTGTGACACTTGCGCGCGCTTTGTTTCGACTAACGTCTAGCTAGACCTAACCTCTAACAAGCTGCTGCTGGTAATTTGGGATCTGCGACCCCTTCTCCTGATCCTTTTTCTTTTGTAAATTGTCTAGGATTTCAGACCTACAAATAAAAACATCTTAAACATGCAGTTGTTATTAATTTATGGTACGACTAAACTTTAATAAGTAATACCTAAAGTATAGAAAACTTTAAAAGTTTAAAACTTTAACTTTTCAACTTTGAAGTACTTAGATAAAGTGATAACGCGTTTCGGGAGAAGATGTAAAAGAAAAATTGTTTTCGTTATTTAATTATTGGTAGGTATTTTTAAGTACAGTACTTACATTTTATTAATAAAATACCTACTTTTTACTTGTATCTATTATTATCAAAATTTAATTAAAACTTCTTATGACTTGACCACGACTATGTGACCCCCCCTGGCGCGAAAGCTGGATCCGCCCTTGCTTAAACGAAGTCTAAAACCGTAGCAACTCCTGCTACGTTTGAGTAAAATACTACGGTATAACAGACCCTCCCTGACCCTCTCCCCCCTGTGCCTTGCACTGCGCTTATTTGCTCTAGCACACTTTCATAAGACATGGTTTATCAGTCGTGCATAAATTGATACCTTCACAGTCCGTCCCTTATGCGTATCGGCGTATAAAAGGGAGGGGGGGGTTCTCCGTGCCCACCCTGGAATGGTCTGGTAGGTGGGTCCCTTTGATGTTTGGGGACCTATTCGAAATTCTAAACTGGATACTTACCTATTAAACTTCACACAAAAGCAATCAATTACCTAAATAATCTACCTGCACCAAGACCTACACAAACTTAATAATACCTACATACATTCCATTTAATTACTTTTCAAATAACAAAAATAATTGAATCTACTAATAATACGCAACGTCGAGGTTCATCATTTAGTATTTTATCTATGATTTAAATTTCGTGCCACAGCCCGCAATCCGCAATGCAAAGTGACAGCAGGCCACAGAACCTATGAGTAATAGTGTTCTGTGCACAGAACACTATTACTCATAGCAGCAGGCGCACGTCGGCGTCGGAACACCGCGCCGCGCCGCCGCCGCCCGCCCCGTACCGCGTGCTGCCGCCACAGAGTACAGACGCCAGCACATCAAGTTACTACAATCTGTCAGATTTCTTTAATAGATTTTCGACTTTAATGCTAAAACATAAGGTTCAAGGTTGATTGGGAAAATCTGACAGTTTCGGGTAGGTTGACCTGCTGGCGTCCGTACATTGAATATGCTGCCGCTTCGATCGATGCGTTTTTTAATATAGATCTCGATAGTGGAAAGCATTTTATGGGGTGTAGGGGTATTGTCCAAATTGACGTAACTCTTTTAGGAGCAGAATCTATACTATATTATCTATACTAATATTATAAAGCTGCAGAGTTTGTTTGTTTGTTTGTTTGTTTGAACGCGCTAATCTCTGGAACTACTGGTCCGATTTGAATGATTATTTTAGTGTTGGGTAGTCCATTTATCGAGGAAGGCTATAGGCTATATTTTTTTTCTTCAAAATTAGGGATCCGTAATAAAATTGCTATTTTGTGACACAAGGTGTAAAATCGAAAACCTATTTTTGCGTGCGCTGCAAAAACTATTGACAATAGAACAAAATAATGTACTACGGGTTTGTAGACCCCATTAAGACCTACAAAAAAGTCCGCGAGAACATATATCTAGCTATCATGGTTTAATCACAATAACCGATTTTGTGTTCAAAATAATTATTAAATCGTCTGAAGAAAAAAAAACTACGTTAAATATGTATCGTAATATTAATCTTTATCGAAATTAAGCATTATGTTATCAAGAGTATTTATGAAGAAGTAAAATACTTTTTGTTTCATCTCAATCGGATATTTCGTTTAAAAGTTATCACGTGTGTAAGATGTTAAGAGTTGGTACCTATTAAGGAGTTATGGGCCATAGAGTTTTTTATCTATATCTATACTAATAATAAAGCTGAAGAGTTTGTTTGTTTGAACGCGTTAATCTCTTTAACTACCGGTCAGATTTGAATTCTTTTTGCATTTAATAGCCCAATTCTTGAGGAAGGCTATTTGATATCACGCTATGACCCTTAGGAGCCGAGCAAAAAGAAAAAAACTCAGAGTGAAAGGTAAGCGAATACGAAGTGTTGCGACGCGACGGGGTGGGGGTACAAGAAATTTCACGCGGACGAAGTCGCGGGCAGAAGCTAGTAATATTATAAAGCTGCAGAGTTTGTTTGTTTGTTTGTTTGTTTGAACGCGCCAATCTCTGGAACTACTGGTCCGATTTGAATGATTCTTTTCGTGTTGGGTAGTCCATTTATCGAGGAAGGCTATAGGCTATATATTTTTTTTTCAAAATTAGGGATCCGTAATAAAATTGCTATTTTGTAACACAAGGTGTAAAATCGAAAACCTATTTTTGCGTGCGCTGCAAAAACTATTGACAATAGAACAAAATGATGTACTACGGGTTTGTAGAGCCCATTAAGACCTACAAAAAAGTCCGCGAGAACATATATCTAGCTATCATGGTTTAATCACAATAACCGATTTTGTGTTCAAAATAATTATTAAAACGTCTGAAGAAAAAAAAACTACGTTAAATATGTATCGTAATATTAATCTTTATCGAAATTAAGCATTATGTTATCAAGAGTATTTACGAAGAAGTAAAATACTTTTTGTTTAATCTCAATCGGATATTTCGTTTAAAAGTTGTCACGTGTGTAAGATGTTAAGAGTTAGGGCCATAGAGTTTTTTATCAACATATAAAATCCTGTAATAATCTTTTTCGAAATATATTTGTTGATGATTGTAAGTATAAGATCTTTGAAGAGTATAATAAATACATTTCTAAAATAACTCTGCTAAGGAAATCCACGCGCGCTTGATGCAAGCAAGACATGACGCTGGCGGTGCGGCGGCGGGCGAGACGAGGAGGTATTTCCACGGAAACGAGAAAAACGCGGGTGAAACCGCGGGGCACGGCTATATATAAATAAAAAGAAAAGTCCTGACTGACTGATTGACTGACTCATCAACGCCCAGCTCAAACCCTTGGACCTAGAAAGCTGAAATTTTGCACAGAGTTTCCTTTTATAATGTACACAAGGAATAAGGAAGGATTTTTCGAAATTCAACCCCTAAGAAGGTGAACGCGGGGAAAATGAAATTTCACGCGGACGAAGTCGCGGGCAAAAGCTAGTGTTTAATAATGAAAAACGTGTTAAAAGAAAAGTATCTATAGTAGTTGTGAAATCGCCCGCAGTTGGGGATGGGGCCCGCTAGGTATGGCGGGCTGATATCAGTCGAGGGTGCGGCGAATGTACAAGTATCTCTCGGTTCTCTCGGGCCATAAGTCGGGGGCCCCCCGACTTATGGTAGTAGAAGGAAAGTCGGTAGGCCGTAGGAGTCCGACATAACCCTTCGTTCATCCCAGACGGAAGATTTCCCAACAAAAAGAAAAAAATAAAAGTTATGGGCTAGCCCCCCCCTGGAAAAAGCCCTAGATACGCTTATACGCTAATGGCCCTTCCATATCGTAATGGTACATATAGACCGCGTTTATATTCATCACCATTCACCAGCGAAGCAAGTTGCCACATGCACTATTTTAATTATTTCAACAGCGACATCTGTAATTCAAACCCGATTACTATAAGCCCTAAAAGGGCTAATAGTTAAATACACGCACGAAACAAAACCGACGCGACGACGAAAGCTTTCGTCGTCGCGTCGTCGTCTTTGGTTTTGTTTTTTTTTACTGTCAATTGATCAATTCTACTATTGTCTTTGTAGTTGACTATTTTCCGTCGTCATTACAAATAATTGATTGAATTTTGTGAAATAATTCTTCAGGTCATAAACCACCATGTCTTCCAAGGGTGGTAATTATAATGGTGACTTATTCGAATATATAAAAGTTAGTGAAGATGAAGATGACTCTAATGCAGTCGAAATTCCGTGTGAGTTAGATGGTACGCTGTTGCTAACGACCCTCGTGGCCCAATTTCCCGGAGCTTGTGGACTGAAATACCGGCACCCGGACACCAAGTCAATGCGAGGTATTCGCCTAAGCGATGGCAAATTGCATCCACCGAGTGAAGTAGGATGGGGTAAATACCTGTATAATTGTGTGTTTCCAAAAGAGAACAAACGTAAGATGGAAGATGTCTCTCCTGAAAATTCCGCCGCTAAAACCAAACGCTTGGAGAAGAAACTGACATGCTCAGATTTAATTTGTCTTGGGTTGCCCTGGAAGTCGACCGAAGAGTCCATAAAGCAGTACTTCGAGCAGTTTGGCGAAGTTGTAATGGTACAGTTAAAGAGAGATAAAAATGGATCATTCAAAGGTTTTGGTTTTATCCGTTTTGCTACTTATGCATCTCAGATGAGAGCTTTGGCTCAAAGACACAACATTGATGGGCGTTGGGTAGATGTTCGTATTCCTAATTCAAAGGAAGGTGTGGTTCCTCAGATGCCCTGCAAAGTATTTGTTGGAAGGTGCACTGAAGATATGACTGCTGATGATCTTCGTGAATATTTCTCTAAGTTTGGAGAAGTAACTGATGTTTTTGTTCCTCGTCCGTTTAGGGCATTTGGATTTGTTACTTTCTTAGACCCAGAAGTGGCACAAAGTCTTTGTGGAGAAGATCATGTCATCAAAGGAGCATCTGTTTCAGTATCAAGTGCTGCACCAAAAATTAAAACCAAGTCTCAAAACTGGAAAGAGGATTCTTATGGGCCAAATAATTGGGAGGGTAACCGCTCTGGTGGACCATCTGGGGGGTCAAGTAACAATGGAGGAAATAGCAACATTGATTCTCTCAATATGCAAAACTTAGGAATCAATCCCAATGGAGGACCACCTACCAACTTCAACCTGCCTATAAGTCTAGTGGCAGCAGCACTCAATCAAGCAGGTTGGGGTGGATTTTTAGGAGGACCTGGTAATTCTGGCCCAAATAATTGGCAGGGTGGCCCACCCCAGGGAGGTAACTCGGGCAAAAACTGGAATGGCAACCAAAACTGGGGTCAAAATGGCCCGCCGCAATCATGGAATCAAGGCGGTGGCAATCAAGGTTGGAATGGTAGTGGCAAAGGGGGCAATGGAAGTGGTAACTGGAATCAAGGAAGTTGGCCAAATGGCCAGGGCAACTGGAATGGTAATAGCAGTGGGGGTTCCAGTTCTGGGTCTGGTTCTGGTGGTTGGAATAACAACAAGCCCCAGACATGAGGTGAGCACTACAGCAAATGCTTGTATCAGAGATGTCTGTATGGTAAAATTAGTTTAAATTCTAGTCTCTAAGTAAATTTATATTTCTATGTAAAGATGTGTAACTGAAGTAAAACTTTGATGTGATAGGATCATCACAGGATGCTTTATGGATGCATTAAGATCCAGATGACGATGTATTAGATGTAAGGTGACATAGAGTATTGTGTGTAATAATGTGATGTGTGAGATGAGGACTTTTGTTCAATAAAGGTGTATGTCATTCTGAGATGGATGTTTAATTTCGATAAGTCTAGGTGGGGCTTACATTGTCATGAAGCCTAGATATAATAATTATGTACAATAAAATAAAATGACTGAAAGCAACTTTATAAAAATTATCTGAATTGGGTGCGAGTGGACATCTGACTGCATGGGTCATAATAAATAATAAGGTAGAAATGTTTAGGATGCAAAGTTGTCATTAGGTGTGCACAACTGTGTGTGTATCTTGCGTGATGTGTCTGCTGCTTTCAATCACCTTGGAATGAAGTGAACTGGTTCTACATCCTGTGGAGCTGCGGTAAGTGGAGGGTGTGCAATCAATGGTATGGTCTGATGTTCAATTATGTATGACATATGTATTTGTTCTTTCTGTGCAGTAGCTATGGATAAATGGCTTATCAAGAGTGCTAATTACCAGTGTGAGTTTGACTGATAAGTCTGGTAACTATTATTTTATTTTTTAATGAAAAGCTGGATTAGTGAAATAATTGGTTTGTAATTTTATTTCACCAAATGTGAATAAGTAATTATGTTTGTTATTATTATTACAGGTCTTAAATAAAAAATTTTGGTGTTTGGAAGATACCTGGCTAAGAAACTTTCTTGTGTTGGCTACATAGTTTGTTCTTCTGTAATGATGAGGAGGTATGTATGAAACCATGAAGTTAATTGAAGAACTAGTTTATTACAGAATATAGATGTAGGTACCTACATTCTGTAATAAATAAAGTCCTGCAACATAACATCTCTCACAAATTGATACAAATAATTATGCCAAAACTATAATTATTACTCATGGCTCTACCAGGTGAGGAGAAAGAGGGGAATAGACTATTAATGCCTGCAATGATAATATCGTAAAGAGGGCTACGCATGTTAGGCGCGAACTTCGCCAGCATTCAATCACGATTGCATAAGAACTATTCTTAGTACATAAAGTTTTCTAGACGTAATTGACCATTCTGCTAAATTCGCATAGTACAGCATTAGACAAAGTAGATCACTTTCTGAACTGTTACTGTTGTTTTGCACTGTTGTATAAATTGGTTTAAATCCTACATACATAACAGAGCTTGCAAAGTCGCTGATCAAACTGGCTAATAGTCATCTCCTGGTAGATAAACTACTTAATCGGTAGATAAGCTAGCTCGGGAAGGGATCCCAGAGCTAGCTTATTAACCGAATAATTAGTTTTTTTTTTTTTTTTTTTTTTTTTTTTTTTTACATTTTTACTAAAGCCTTGATTGCTCCCCAACGCTTAGTATCATCACCTTTTGGAGGGCTCGAAAGGGTGATGATACTAGGCGTTGGGCCGGTAACTGGCACTCAATTATGTTCAAAAAACTCTCTGACAGACTTATAGTTAACGTAGAAGCGGTGCAACGGCGCCTTGACGTCACACGCAACGCAAAAGCTGCAGGCGATTCCTTATGCCACAAAATCAAACGTTTATATGTTTAAAGACCATGAATAAAATTATTGATCTCAGAATCATTTTAAGAAAATAAAGCCTTGTAGACTAAGCGTACCAATGTACACGTAGTCGGTTACGCGTACACAGGAACGATTAGTCCGTACAAGGCTTAATAGAGGAGTAGAGGAGAGGTACGGACTATCGTTCCTGTGTACGCGTAAGTGTAACCGACTACGCGTACATTGCGCGCTGTTAGATTTCTTTCAACTTTCAACAAAATTTATGGGCAGATCCGATACTTGTTACCTAGCGTAACGAGTCTCTCAGTCTAGTATGGTACGCCTGCGCGTCAAGTCGCATTCGTGTCCACGAGTCTCCACCAAAAGAAAAATATTTTCTAAGGATTTCCTTAGAAAATATTTTTCTTTGTTACGCATTACGATTTTGCAAATATCGTTATGGACGACTGGACCTAACTACGGTTTATTTTCGTATGAATTATTTATATTTACTCAGTAATTACAATTAAATAATTTTCATAAAATATATCTAGAAAATTTGCTAATTTTGTAATAAACGCCCTCTATGGTTGAGTAGCTTTACTACTGCCGCGCAGAGATGTGCCTATTGTTTATCGATTTTGTTATCGATAATATTTATTACTAGCTGTGCCCCGCGGTTTCACCCGCGTTAATTTGAGGAAAAACCTACCAAAATAATTATATTCCATTACTGTAAGAGTATTACATATGAATATTACTTATACTCTCATGACCAGCTGCCTTGCGGAGTTATTATAAAACTATGATATCTCCTATGATATTCATCTTTCTCCTAACATAATCATTCATCGAATATACCAGTCAAAACGACAATAAACAAATAAGTTACGTTAAGTTTTTTGTTTTATTTCAAGGACAATAAATATGTTTAATTTACTACTTAACGATTTATATAACCATTTTACCTTTTATACTAATCGGACTTCGGTCCATTACATGATAAAAGATTTTAATTATTATATTGTACAAATATCGACATTAAATTATCGAAATCTTGTCCACATCTCTAGCTGGTAGAAAAATAAATAACAGGTGCATACGAATATGACATCTATTTCAATGACGTTAGCGTGCTAAATAGTAAATTGGTTACAGCGCCCTCTAGCGTTGAGTAGCTGAACTCGTTATGGATTGCTCGAATTTGATTGTTACATGGAAAAACGGTCTTCATTGATTTTGACATGTAAAATGAAAACAACATTCATGAATTGTAATAAGACTTAATTTTGAACAACAATAAATAAACTTTTCGCCGCATTTATAATTTGTAGATAATTTAAGCCGCTCTAATTTTACTATAATATGGCAGATCAGATGGCGTCACTGAGACATGGGATCACAGTTTTTCTAAGACATTTCTTTGCATAGCCCCTCTAGTGTACGTATCTTAAATCTCTTTGTGTGTAGCCAAGTTTTAGAGTAAAACCGCGCATTAGTTATCTTCAGACGTTTTTATTAATATTTTTGTTTTCAACAGGTGAATTCTGCGAGTTTCTATAAGCGAAGAAGATGAATAAAATCTGATGTTATGATGAATATCGTAGATGATTCTGTTATACATCGCTGAAGATTATCAAAGTTAATTTAAGCACACCCTAAAATCATGAGTTTTATGGCGGAAAAAGAATGATCGAGCAACATTCGTCCAACGATATATAAAAAAATCAGTACACAGCAGGAACGGTTTTTGAGGACATTACAAACGAGCCGCATATTGGTATCGCGTAATCTCGTCGCTATGTTTTATTTATAGCTATTGTTGACATTGTCGTCACGATAAAAAAAAATCCAATCCTAATATCAATTTACTTTTATAATACCCCATCCCTTTTAGTTATAAATCAAGAAAGGCACTGTAAGATAGCGAAAAGTTCCTCACGAGATGACGTACCGTACATGCTTGAAAATCTAGGCCACAAAATATAGAGAGTACAGAAGGCAATTACATAATTATGTACTTCACTTTTCATACCTACGCTCGGCGGTCGCGCAATAGTTGTCAAGTTTGGCTTATGCACAAAAAACTATCGTGTTAGTGGCACTCGTATCTAATTGTTTGATTTATTGTTGAGCTTATTCTACAATATTAAAACAATAAACATAGTATTACTGTACAAAAAGATATTACAGAACAAAAACATATAAGTAGGATAAAATTTTACATTTGTCAATTTTCACTATCGAAAATCCCAAATAACTTTAAAACGGATTACCCTATTTACACAATTTATTTTGCCCCTAAACCTATTAAATTACACTAAAAACAACACAATACCTACACAAACAAAAAAACATATTTTCAACTTACGTAATAGTTAGCGTTGCCATAACTCCTGGGAACCAATACTAATAGTTGGTGGCGTGAATTTACTTCAAGTACAAAAATGTAACTTGGTATAATATACAGATTCAAAATAGGAAACTGTTATATAAATCGAGTTAGATAGGCATTTTTTGTTGCTCCATTTTTGCACTTCAGAGACGCGTCTCGAGCGGATGGCACTCGCACTCGCACTAGTCCTAACCACTCCGAGATAACGTGTCTGTGTGCGTTGCTCGAGCGCACATTGCATGTAGATTGCCTTCTGTACTCTCTGTATTTTGTGTCTAGGCGTTCTACGTTATCGATCCTACTTTATTACCTACCTACGTAAAAAGATGAGAGAAATATTAAATCAGTAAAATATATATGTTTATCTAATAAAATAAAGTTATTTTAAAAGCAAACTATTTTTTATTAAGTATATTGAATCATCAATATGTACTTATGGGAAACACATAAAACTAGATTCGGTAATTCACCGACCGTTGAGGCCAACGCAGACCTGGCGAAGCGCAGCACTACGCGGTTTTCACTGTCAAATGAATATTAATTGCGTTCCTTATAATTATAAACGCGCACCTGGGGGCCTAAAAAGGCCACTTTGCCAGAATCATAATATGGCGAAGACAGCCCGTTTTTACAGACTTTAAAAAAAGGAGGTTATCAATTCGACACGTATGTATGTAATTATATTCACATATGACAATCTATTAGGGCTTCCAAAAAACAAATATACAAAGTTCAGTAATTTTCAAGATATGGACTAATACGTGTACCTACCTAAGTGTGACGGCCTGGCTTATTGATACGAGCTACGGGTGTAGTGACAAAGGAAAAACATCTCAAAACCTTTGTCATATTCTAGTGCAATATTTACAACAAAACTATTACCTACTTATTACAAACAAATATTCCAGTTTTTACTTAAAACTAAAAATTACGAAATAAAAAAGTAGGTAATTTAAAAAAATTCAACCGACATCAAAAAGAAATTAACTCAAAATTATGAAATAACTCTTTTAAATTTTTTTTTTTCGCTGCACTACGTAGGTAGGATGATAATATAATCAAAGCGATTGGGATTGGATGGGTATTTTAGCACAGACAAAAAAAATAACTGTAAAATCCTTTACCTACCAATGGGATTCTGCCAAAGTGGCCTTTTTAGGCCCCCTGTGTTGATTCACCGTCGCCCTCGGGCTAGTGAATACTTTATTTCAACTACAGCAAGGTCGATATTTGTTAGATTATGTTACTTATTTTTTTTTGTGGATGGGAAATCATCAAATGACTGCTCCCGCTCTGGGTGGAGCGGAAGGGAGTGTCAGACTCTTACTGACTAAAACCCACCCGTGTTCCTTCCTTATCCCTTTATGTTCCGGGCCAGCAGTAACCCTTTCAGACAATCCCGCTGACCCGGCAGATTATGTTACACTTACAGATAGACTTTTGCCCGGCAATGGGACAGGTAGTAGTGTCCGACTGAAACACGATTTTCAGCCGAAACGGAAACCGTAACCGAACCATCGGCTCCTCTTCTAGTTTCGGCCGAAAGAAATCGATACTTTAAATGTTGATATAAAGTTAGTTAATTAAATGACGTTTTTCGTAGATTTGTTACAAATATTTTGATTAAGGACTGATTATCAATTTTCTTGTATCCAAAGAAAAAAGTACATTTGCAAGATTTTGTACGGAAAACTCAAAATTTCAAAATGAGTGATGAAGATGGAATTATAAATTGAGCTCTAAATTAAATAAGGGTCTTACTTAACAGACATGCTTTACTGATATTCAGCTGCATCCGGTTAGACTGGAAGCCGACCCCAACATAGTTTATACGTGTTTTTTTATTTGTTATTAAATTAAATTATCAAAGTTTTTTTTTATTTGTTATTAAATTAAATTATCAAAAAGTTATGTGGTGTAAACACAACATAATTTTAGCATAATTAGAAAACCCAATTTTTAAACCGTCAACAAGTCTACGCTGTCTGTCTGTGTCAGTCATTCGTATTCTATCAAAACAGACCGCTTATTGGCTGGCCGAAACCGAAACTGAACCTTCGGTCGGACACTAGAAGGTAGATTGCAAAAAATAAAAACGTAAGAAAATTTTAATTCCGCGGGCTACCCTGGCGTTTTACTTGGGAATTAATTGCGTTTGTAATTTTAGTTTATAACATCATCGCTTCAGTGTAACAGAGTTAATGTTATACAGATGAATAGCGATATCCCTTTTTGTAATTGAGCATTGTCACTTCATAGTATGACCCAGCAGCTGTAGTTAATACTGTCTCTATAGCATTTCAAAAAAAACACTAGGGGCAATTCTCGTAATTAAAATGTTCACAGTCGGATCTGTCTCAATCTGTCAAAAATACCCATATTTCTCCACATTTAAGTTTTTGACATTTGTTTGTCGCCGAGATGAGAATACGACTCACTGACCTCTATAATACAAGTACGCCGATTGTGGGCCAATCATTTAAGGAGTCCAGCTCATCCCGCCACCTCTTTCTGGGCCTGTCAACTCTGGCAGAGCCACCATCAGGGATTTTAATTTTGATAGCACAAAAAATTAGTCGCTAATTAGTCGAAATTTGTCGCCAAATATCAGAATTTGTCGGTCACTGGTTCAAAAGTTATAAGGGTTTAAAGGTGGCCGATCTGGAGAGAGTTTCCCCAGCAGGGCCACATTTATATCTCAAAAACTAGGGTACCTAGCAAAGATCTGTTTTCTCCCATATTTAGTCGCCAATTAGTCGAAATAAGTCGCCAAATATCAGCATTTGTCGGTCACTGGTTCAAAAGATATTAGGGTTTATATGTGTAGGTATAGTCCAAGAGCTAGATCGAACAGTTCACGAAAAAACTTCGACTAGCTCTTGGACTATACTTTACTAATTGAACTCATTATATCTCCTAAACAAAGACCCGATTAAATCTGTGACTTGGCGACTGATCCCGACTAATTGGCGACTAAATATGGGAGAAAACAGATCTTCGCTAGGTGCCCTAGTTTTTGAGATATAAATGTGGCCCTGCTGGGGAAACTCTCTCCAGATCGGCCACCTATAAACCCATAGAACTTCTGAACCAGTAACCGACAAATTCTGATATTTGGCGACAAATTTCGACTAATTAGCGACAATTTTTTTGTGCTATGAAAATTAAAATCCCTGATGGTGGCTCTGCCAGAGTCAGTGACACGAGAGCTTCCCGTCTATTATACAGCATCATATTGTAGTCTTTGGGGCCTGTCGCCTTGTATATAAAGAGGTCAGTGCTGTGACTACACACTTTTTTAGAAACCAAACAAAAGTTACATTAATTCCACTATCGGTCAAGAGATGGCGCTGATCTAAAACTGCAATATTCTACATCGCAGCGTGCAGTGTTAAAATTCACTGACAAATATAGGCCTCGCCGATGGAAATTTAAAAATATATTATGATGGTACGGAACCCTCGGTGCGCGAGTCCGATACGCTCTAACCCGGTTTTTTTATTATTAAAAATCTTTTCAAGATGAGTTACGAGATTTCGCAAAATTCAGTTTATTGTGCATTATCAAATTATCGCACCATGTAACATACATTTCCTGGCACATTCAAAAGTACTTACTAATACTATAGGTAGGTATTACTTTGATTACAATATCGAATATTATTATTGTAGGTAATATTGGGTATTTTATTCAATTATTCGTGAGACTATACATAGTATTCAGCTTTTAATTCGTTGATTCCAGTTTCTTATAAGGCGAGGCGATTATTATGTCCGCTTATTTAGTATAAAGAGATCCGTGACGAACATAATATTATTATATAAATAAATCGACAATTTACTTTCCATAGTATATTGTTTGCCAAGTGTGGAAGCTTTCTATTACGATAATTGGATTCAAGAGCACCACATTATAAATACGTACACCTATACATTTTAAACTTAAAATTCTTACATCACAAGTTAATCACAAGTCATGAGATCCATGGCTAGTCGTTTACGAACGAACCATGAGGATTGTGTCAAATATGACACTTAAGCAATGTTTCCGATGGACTGTAGTAGTTAGTAGAAGCTGTATCTACATACTATTTTCATTATTTCTGTCGCTCTAACCGACTATCTGACTTTAATAAAGTTTATAACAGTACCTAATACCTATTGAAAAAATCGTTTTCTTATTGATGCTGCTGCACAAAATTAATAAAGTACACTTTAGTATACAAAAGAATTTTATATTTTAAAGCGTATTTCTTACAAAAAATACATGTTTTACAGTAATTGAACAGAACACTTACAATGCGAGTTTGACTCGGACTCGACCCGTTTTATGGACCATTATAAGATTAAAACAAAGCTTACAAATGTTTTCACATTTTTTCAATAGTTGCCAAGCGATAATGGACCTACTTGCTTTACAAATAGCCAAACAGCCGGTTGTCGACGAATAATCACATACTAATTACATATTATTTCGAATTTGAGAGCAAAGCTTAGATTAATACTTCAAAATTCAGCTAAAATTCGGGTTCAAGTGAACATTTACATTTCGTATCTTGTAGGTATTAGGGTACGGTTCACACTTACGAATGCGCTCGTTTCAGAAATCGTGTGGTAATGGTAAATGACGTAATATACTATACCATGAACGAACCAGCTCACGACTCAGTTAACCGAGTTCAGTTAAGTGAGTTCTGAGCCGAGTGACTCAGCTGACTGTTTAAACAAGGACCAGGGGTAATTGTGTAACACACTAGCAGTAGCAATGGTTTTAATTTTAAATTGCGTAATTTACGTTGTTGAGGAGACAAAATTTTCCAACATATAACGCAATGGATTAGCAATATCCTTCAAAAAGATCCAAAATGAGATTTATGGTGTGTTACGCTATTAGGGTGCTGGTGCTGAGCTGCATGTCGGGACTTTTATTGTTAAAGACACAATGCGTGTGCGCATTCGTACATGGTCAATTAGTCACACTTGTCCAGTTTCCTAGCATAAGCGATTATCCTACTGCACCACGCTCCGTCGCGTAACGGTAGCGCTGGCGGCCATACCAATCAGCGCGCAGGACCAAACTGATTCTGAGCGCGGTACAGTGTGATAATGGCCATAATTACAACATAATTATTTTATACGTATCTCGATTAAACTCATCATAAAGTACGTACAAAATAATAGTATCACTTTTAATGAGAAATTGATGACATTCATTCAGTAGTTTTCTATTGAGTGTGATCTTTCTTTAGAATGAATGTAACACGTATTGAATCGCATGCTTAAATTTTTCCGATACATTAAATTTCAATATTGCGTTTTTATTACTTATTTTGTTAGACATACAATATATATTTTTACAATATTAATTGGAGATTAGACATTTTGATGCACATGTCGTTATAATATAGTTTTAACGTGGCACAACTAAATACGTTTCATGGCTGATTTTTTCAATCATCTGATTATTGTATTCAAGAATGTTTCATTTTTGACTTGGTAAAAAAGTGAAAAGTCAATTTTTTTTGTCTAATTAAATATAACGTAATATGGAGAAATCAGTATTACTGCCCCATTTAACTAACTTGGGCTAACTTTTTGCCTAAAAATGCACGCTCGTCAGTATTTCACGCCAGTTGGCTGCATTGAACTTATCTAGCGCCGGACACAGTTGAAGTCAAGGGTTGCCCTTGACTTCCGGCTGTGTCTGTGAGTTGATCTGCAAAAACTAATTTGGCAAAAGTGCCTTTCCAACAAAATGTAAGTTATTTGTTGCTCTTCGCTGGATCTTTTTGAACCGAGCTAAAGAGAATTGATCTATTAAGGCGCTTGACTGTCTACCATCAGAATTCTGCATGGATTATCGTATTGCAGTATTACATTAATGAAATGAAATTAATACAATATCAGTAAAAGTACAGATAGTGAATTCAACATAAATGTCTAATCTCTGCATCAAATAGCAATTCAAAATGTTGATATCAAGTTCTACTAGTATGTAAGTGATTCATTGAGTGCTATATTGAAATCATATTTTTTTTTGTTTTTCTCTTTTAATACAATTACAATATTAGTAGGTAGTTTAACAGCTATCTACTTAAAAAATTACATACAATTTACTTACATAAAAAATAATCGGTGAGAAATACAAGCTGCGAAGTTTCGAGCAGTTTGGATAAAATAACGTATAAGTAACGAAAAAGCTTGAAGGTAAATATTGGGTATACGCTAGAACTTTGTTTTCCTCAAAATTTACGCCTCACTTCTCCAGTGTCTTAAAAAATTCAATTGACTCTGTAACATCTGAATCTGAGAGATTAATTACCTTCTAATAATAATGTTATCATAAAAGCTAATCAATCCTCCAGACATCTGGCGAGAACAAAATAACAAACAGAATGAAATTAACAACCACGGAAATTTTCTAAACTACAAAATGCTTTCGTAAGGCTACAGTTACTTTAGACCTTTAGTTTCTTGGCGGGCCTGAGAGCATTGTTAAGAGTCACTTGTCGCTTGATGGTTGCCCTTCGGGGATTTCTACGTCCGTTCCACTCCGCTTCCATCTTTCGAGCCAATTCAAAATCATTCTTTTCCTGTTCAATCAACTTTTCAATTCTTAACTGCTCTTGCAGTATTTTCTTAACATCACAATTCTTTAATGGACTAGACAAATTTTTTACAGCTAAATTGACCTTATTGTTATTTATTGTTTCTGAAATTAATGGTGGACTGTTTAATTCCTTTTTGGTACTTGACTTTTTGGAATCACTCCGTAAGTATGGCTTTCTCTCGGATGACACTTTCCTCTGTTTCATTTTGCCCTTTTTCGGTGTTGTTTCATTTTCATCTTTAGAAATACTTCCCATGGATCTTGTGCGTCTAAGATTTGTTCCATGATTTAATTTAGTAATACCATCAATATGTATAGTTTGTTTATTTCTATTGGCATTTCTCTTGTTTGGTAGAGGTGCAACACAAGGGTTAGTAGACGCAGTTTTCTTTACTTTCGACCGGCTTGTTTCACATTTCCTAGGGGTTGCCTGTAATAATGGGAAATAAACATCATCATAAACAGCCTATAATGTTCTCACTGCTGGGACACAGGCCTCCTCTCTGTGAGAGGGAGTGGGCCGTAATCCACTACGCGGGCCCAGTGCGGGTTGGTAGATGTCACATGTCTTAGAATTTTTGGTTCTAGGACATGCCGGTTTCCTCACGATGTTTTCCTTCACCGTTTTGAGAGCAGTGCTGATGAAATAATTTACACAAAGTAAAGCGCCTGTCTGGGTTCGAACCTACAACTCGTAAGTCGCGGCCATTACCACTTGGCCACCACTGCTCTACTTGGCCACCACTGCTCTGAAAATATACATAGTTAAATATAATTCTAACTTCTAACATAATACAATAAGTAAGGAAGCTGACGAGTAGCAAGTCTTACCTTTTTAACTTGAAGCATATTTAGTGCAATAACAAAAGCAGATGGTAAGTTTTTAGTTAAGGACAGGTTCCGGAGGCGGCAAAGTCCCTCTAAATACTGTGCACGGGTCGGCGTAGGGTGATCGCGGGTTGACGATGACTTCTTGTCAACACGAAGCCCTGGAACGCGGAGCGGAAGAGTCTTGCCTGTACTGAAACTGAAAAATATCAACAGATTTAAACATTTCTGAACTTTTTAGCTGAAAATCTTCTAAAAAAATAATTGCTGGAATACTGGAATATTACAGCACCCAAATAATGTTTTGGTCCACCACTGTTCATTAGTTTAACCAGTTACCACTGCATCCAATTCCAATTGCTAGTTTTTTATTACAAAGTTTCGACATAGTCAAGATTGCATATACAAAACTACCCATGGAATGTATACCTTGTTGGAGTAGTTGACTCAATAGGTTTAAAATAACACAACTCCTGTCGCATGGAGTCAACACTTCCAGTCTCAATGTTTCTATTTTCAGCTAAGTTGATTTTGTGTTGGAGTATTCCCGTGTATGGCAGCGGCAATGAGACAAGCAGGGAAGGAACCGAGCTTTTTACTTTGACCTTATCTTCTGAAGTACCTACTTCTTTATCACCGGGATCGTCTTTCTGTAAAAGTTTCGTAAATTTAATTAGAACAACTATCAATCAAGACAATATTGGGCTGGTGTCCACAACTCCACATTAAAGCTCATAGTTTGAGTATGGTAAAGCCACAATCAAAGGAACGAAAAATTTTTCTGTACATAATAATTATCAAACTAGATTATTTTGAACAATGTTACTTAAAACATAAAAACTTTTTAACAAAAAAAAAACCGTCTCCCAAAAAAACTACTAAGTGATAAATAACTTTAATTTCGGAAGTCGCTGTCTTTGAATCTGTATTTTAGTTTTTTGCCACCGACTTCCGAAATTAAAGTTATTTTTCACTTAGTAGTTTTTTTGGAAGTCGGTTTTTTTTGTTATAAAGTTTTTATTTCTCGCTATATAATGGGTCTGCTTATAATTTGTCTAAGTAAGGTACAGCATAGTGTCAACTTGCTCATCGCCTTTTACAAAATATTGCTTTTCCCGATGCAGGGATGTTAATTGTTGAGGAGTTCTCCTGGTATTTCACCATTTGCATTGAGACGAGCATAAATTGCTTAGCAACCATATTACAGTAATCGAATCCCAACCCGTGTAATATTTATCATTAAGTAGTTCCTATGGCCATCTGTGGTCTTCATCATCAGCTCCACTTTACCAAATGATGATTTCCGAGAGCAAATGCTCAAGTTACTTTAAAATTTGGGTATCAATCGCCAGTTTGCCTATAAAATTAGAGGGTTTCCCTCGATTTCCATGGGATCCCTTCATCAAATTCTGACTTTGTGACAATGGGACCACCTCGAGAGCATACCCTTTCAAACGAATTTTCAAAATCGGTTCAAAATTGACGGAGTAATTGGTGTACATACATAAAAAAATATGCAACAAATTGATAACCTCCTCCTTTTTTTGAAGTTGGTTAAAAATTGTTTGATAAAATTTAAATCTGATTATAATCACACCTGACACTTGAAGAACCCAATCAAGTTACACAGCCCACAACCACAAGACCAATTTAAAATGTTTAAAGTATAATAAACAATCTGGTTGTAAAATAAATAGTTACCTTTTCTTTAACACTCTCCCCATTTTCTTTATTCCATAAACCAGCAGGACCCAGTTTGTTTTTTTTATCTATAAAGCTTTTTATTAATTTTCCATAACTTGGCACCATTTCTGGAGAGGTTCCATTTATGGGCCTGACTGTTGGAGCTTTAGGTGTTGACCCATCAGTGCTTGTAATATTAGTAGTTGCATTATTTACTTGCCGACTACTGGAAGAAGATAGTGCTGTGGTTAAGATCCGGTTTCCACCAACATGTAGGGTAAATGTTGAAATGCTTTGACTTTGAGATGTATCAAATGAACAATAGGTTTGCGTTATTTTTTAGATATCTCTGTTTGGCTTCAACACAGTGTAACAACCCATTGGTTGTAACCGAATTATCACTTTTTTTTCCTTTTTGGCAACTGAGTCAATGTTGATATTCTGTCAGTGGCATGTAGTGACAGCAGCACAGCAAGATGAGCCATCAAATGTTGCACTTACTTCAGTGTGATGGTAACAGACCCTAATGATTGTCAGTTCGCAAATGAAGAAGGTAGAAGGTAAATTTTTGAATTCTCTGAATATGTGCCAAAAACATAAATTGCATACCTTCCATAATAGCATGTATTTGACTTCAACTCTTCTTTGGGTTTGGGTGCCAAAAACATTGTTTAGAAAGGTACATAATCTGAACAAATAATATGTAGGTAGGTATATGAGCTCAACTGTCACTGATGAGACACAATTACTTTTTCTATTGTTACTGAACTTAATTGCCTAATAAATGAGGGGATATGGTAGTTGGTATTCTCATACCTTGTCAACTACAAGGAAACACTAAATGATTTCCAAAAGACATGTTAACCAGGTTTCAATAATATCTGAATACCCAATAGTAATAGTTAGTTCGCCAATGTCGATTTTTGTGGTTCAGACAGACTCATTATAATATAGAATTAGATCACACATTATCAGTTCATAACAGACTCATTTGAAAAATTGTGTAATATTGAGAGAAGCAGAAGTAACTAACATTATATTATGTACGAAAATAACACATGGACACACAAAATAATGGCATACACTGAAGATTAGGTTTTAAAAATGTCACTTACTCATTAGTGGTGGGAACTTGTAATTTTGACAGATAATTATCAATCTTTGTAGCTTTAAGTCTAGGTTTAGCAGCTGGTGCTTTAACATTGAATTTCCTAGGAGTGTTAGGTGGTGGTACATCTTTAACATGATTTTGCTGCATTTGTTGTGCTAGAATTTCATCTTGTTTTAAGTTATCTAAATACTTCTTGTGTGCTTCTTCTTCTTCACATTGAATTTTCCTAAAACAAACATTTATTAATTCTGATTTAGAGCCAATTTTTTGTTTAGAATCACTGGCACTTAAAGTAATAACATTTTTAAAAACATTACTTACTTGATTAATAACTCAGTCTCCTGTATGTGCTTTTGCTCTAATCTAACTCTCTCAGCTCTTAAGCGTCTCAGTTCAGCCTCATATTCTGATCTAATTTCCCCAGGCTCACTTAGCCGGAGTAAGGGGGCCTCTGAAAATTTTAAAAGCTTGTGTGAGGAAAAATATAGGGTTCATAGTCACAGATGAGGGTGAGCAATTTCATTGATACTATATCAGGAAGGTAAGCATATTATGTTGTAGCTTCTCAGTTAAATGTATGGAAAGGGATTAAGTTGGCATTGGATCCTTATAATGAATGCAAATTGTAGGCTTTGGTAAGGTACTAGTATCACTCTTTACAAAATCTAATCTAAAGAAAAGGATTGACAGAAGATTATCTTTTATCCATACAGAAGTACACACAAAAAAATTACAGATGGTTGGAATTTACCAAAAACATATTTTACTTTACCAACAATTAACAAATATTGATTAATATCCTTCTTTTCTGTATCTTATCAGGTGTTTACCTTCTGGTAAATGGATGTCCTCTCCTCTAGTTTTAATTACAATTTCTTGTGGAAATTTTGATTGAATAAAATTCCAAAGTTCAAGATTCACCAAATTCTTTTGTTTTGTTGCTGTTCTTAGCCAGGATCCAATTCGCAATCGACACAGAGGACAACACAAAGCATTATTTTCTACGCTGCCATTAAAACAGCGTTGACAGAAATCATGAAAACACGGCAAGGTAACGGGTTCTATTAAAATAGATTGACAAATTGAACAAAATACGTCCTTTAATTCTAATTTTTCTAATTTTAATAACTTATTTTCAATTTTAGACAGCCGCTTCTTTGACTTGGCCGCCATTTTTCATTGTTGTTTTTTTCTTTTCTTAATTTTTTTTCCTTTTAGTTTGTGTTTCGTTCTTCAATATTCATATATTTAGCATTATTTCTCATTAAGGGTGACTTCACACGATCAATAAATGTGGGGTTTATTTTACCTTGCCTTACCAATCTGTGAATCTGTCCCAACCATGGACGTAATATAAAGGAGTTAATATATATATTACGTCCCTGGTCCCAACAGAGGGACAATGGACATCCACTGTGTTAGAAAAACACAGTTTTCTAACACAGTGGATGTCATTGTCCCTCACACACTAATTAATTTCGGTGAGGATGAGGAAAATTACATTCGCCTATACTCTGAGTTAACTTATCTCATTATGACAGGCATGTTGAATTTAATTATTTATAAGAAAACAAAAATATGTAGCATTCAAAAAATCAAATAGAAACTATTCGTCCTAAAAGTGATATTCAACATAATTTTCCAATCTTAATTTTACGACCCCTTTCTCGGGGCCTGGCTGGATCTGTCCAACTCAAATGTATTCGTACGTACATCTGTGGTCCGAGCATATTGTAGTCTTTGGGTCCGAGTGGGTAGGCCTAGGAGCTAGGAGTAATAGTGTTCTGTGGGGTAGGCAGGTTTCGGATAGCCTAAATCCCGCTTCGGGACCATCTATCAACGCAACGGTCGATCCCGTACCCGGAGCATCTCGAAAGCGATCCCGGACAAGAGAAGTTCCCAAAGCCCAATTCCCAGGCTTAGGCCCGGACTCCACTGAAGCGGAGCTGGATGGAGCGGAGCGGAGACGTGCAGGAATCGTCCAATCACAGACGAGACGAGTGCCGCGATGAGGATTTCAACCAATTGTGATTGGTCGATTCCTGCACGTCTCCGCTCCACTCCACCCAGCTCCGCTTCCCACACAGCATATAATATCTAGTAGATGTCCAATATTAGCCTACTGAGATCTAAGATATCTAAGATTATAATGGAACGTTTAGTAGATATCTACAACTGGTCTTGAAATCATCTCTTAGTTAAGATATTACATAATATCTAGAAGACATCTACAGCTGATCATCTCTTAGAGAAGATATTGCATAACGTCTAGTAGATATCTACTGTTGAACTTAAAAATGACTCTGAAAGTTCAGAAGAAACAAAAATTGCTGATTTTCTATCAGCAATTTTTTTCGCTGTACTGAACCTTGCAATCGGATCGACCGTTACGATCTGCTGAATTGAATTGTAAAATGTAACGTCCACGTCTATAATCATTTCGTTAAATTGTATGTCTATTTTAAATAATAAAAATAGAAAAACTGGGTCCAACTCATTATTTTGTAAGTATAAATTTGCATTGCAAGGTTCAGTACAGCGAAAAAAATTGCTGATTTTCTTTGTTTCTTCTGAACTTTCAGAGTCATTTTTAAGTTCAACAGTAGATATCTACTAGACGTTATGCAATATCTTCTCTAAGAGATGATCAGCTGTAGATGTCTTCTAGATATTATGTAATATCTTAACTAAGAGATGATTTCAAGACCAGTTGTAGACATCTACTAAACGTTCCATTATGATCTTAGATATCTTAGATCTCAGTAGACTAATATTGGACATCTACTAGATATTATGTGCTGTGTGGGGTGCAGTGCGATCGGTTGCCATAGAGGTAGTACGCGACCAGCCGCAAGTACGCGATGAGATAACCTAGCGTGAAAAGCGGCTCGACGCGAAATCACGTGACCAGCTGCAAGTACGCGAAGGGGCAACCCAGCGCAAAAAACGGCCGCACGCGGAACCACGCGGGCATGGGCAAGTACGCCACAGAGTACATTATAGTATACTGAAATAGAGACCAATCTTCGGCCTTAAAATGGGTAACCGCTTACGCCTAGCCTCCAACGCCATCTGTTATCGCTAGTAAGAATCTTTACTCATCCTATCTATAACTATAGCTATATTTGTGTATACAGGGGCCATACGTACGTACATATAGGTAGTATACTATACTATTCATGGATGGTTATACTGTAGGTTATTTAAGGAATTATAAATGAAACATTTTATTAATAATAATAATATATTTATTTGCAAAAAACACGGTATAAAAAGATGGTAAAAGTACAATGTAGAACAAAACATGTTTTGCCAATATAATAATAAGCATGCAAATTTTTCAGTATGTAACTGACATTAACATTGTTTCTCAATGAAATCCTTAACACTAAAAACTATTAACAGATAACCATTCGTAAATTTTATTTTTAAATAACTTAGTATTTTTTTGAAAGTCTACTTTTTTTAGACAGGTAAAAATAACAAAATTAAATTCTAACATAACTAAAACTTAGTATTTAAATTTTTGAGATCATTTGGTAACTTATTATATAGACGTACACACATTGCAAGGCAGCTTTTATTATATTTAGTTAACCTAGGAATCTCACTTAGTACGAGCCTGTTGGGGTCTCGTCAATTAATTATTTAATCTAATAATATTATTAATCAAAACATGTTTAATTGTGTCTTTTAAAGCACCTATTTAACTTCTTGGCTTTTATTTGCAGATTGTCCTCATCATCATCAACCTGTCTTCTCCCAGCTAATATTTTATTAATATTTTTACAGTAGTTAAAAACCATGCAACGAATGACAATGCTAATCAAATAATCAATTAATTTGTCTTTATGGATTTTACATTTTATAAATTCAAAATCAACAAATATAATTATCGCTGTTTTAATAATTTCTTTTAGATTGCATTTTTCAATGTTTTCTTTAATGATTTCATTTATTATGTCTTGCATATTCGAAATTAATTGTACTAATTCTTTGCTGGGAGTGCAAAGCCATCGTCGACCTGCATATTCCCTATACTTAATATATTCTATCTCATTTTGCGATGATAAATCTTTTAAGCAATAAGCGCAAGATTTAAAAATTTGGGATTTTGTTTTTTTTTAAGAAATATCCGCTCATATATTGAATTGGAGCAATAATGCGGGGATCCCTTTGTTTTACCTCTAGTGGGGTAAAATTAAAATCGAATATTTTTGTAAAATCGAATGTGGTGCAGGTCGACGTTGCTTTCGCATTTTCGTTAATGATGAGAGAGTGCAATGTATCGCAAAAGTCTCCTTCGCAGTTACCGCGGGTGTGGACATTGCTTAAATTATTTATTAAAAGTGTGGCGAAAGCAGATTCAAACTGATCACAGGTCGGGTTAGTGTTGCGACACCCTTGACTTCTCACTGCGTCAAAGAAATTTTCCAAGGGGTCCTGATTAAGGTGCCGCAACCATACTGACGACACGTTAAAATCATCTTTTAATTTTTTTAACAATGTTTGTATTCCATTCAATGTCCACACCCAATTAGTTACAGAGGGAACAGTTTCTTTTTTACCAGCCGAAGTTATAAATTTCATTGATTTAAATATTTTTATGCCCTCCACCCACGTTTTATAGTGGACAGAGTTCGGCGTTGCTGGGCCGAGTAGGGGTTTGGCGTTTTTATTTTTCATTTGGCTTCCATTCACCGAGTCAAATATATTGTCCATGAAGAGCAGCAGGTCCGCAGTTTCCTTGCACTCTGTAGGAAGTATGTTCTTATCTAAAAAAAACAGAAAAAAAAAACAATTAAATGACAATAACTACTCAATAAACAACAGAAATAATGAATGTTTTTCTCTGTTAAATAACCCAAACTGACTGAGCATAGTAGGGAAAATATAATTGAAAGTTACCAATTCAAATCTATTTATTTTAGGGCCGATTTTTCAATCTTCAGTTAACTTTTATCCGAGGAATAAAAATTGCGGTTTGACAGCTTTTGTATATAAAATATCTCATTTTGTTCTTCAGATAAAAAATATCTACTTAGGTTAACTGAAGATTGAAAAATCAGCCCCTAGGGATTTTTTTTAAATTCAGAATTAAAAATATGTAAGTTAATAAATTAATAAAAATAACAAAATGATATCCTAACTCAACTTAAACTATTCTCAAACTAAAATATGGCGTCGATAAATTCATCCGCATCGCTGTCGACTGGTAATGTACCCAAGAGACTGGCGGCATTCAAATCAAATCAAAATATTTTATTTCACATAAACCTACATGGGCACTTATGAAACGTCAGAAGCTAGGTGCACGGTTCCAATTGGTCGTTTCCTATGGAGAAGAACCGGCATTGCCACGTTGTATGGCAATGCTTAGCCTGTGGCCAAGGTAAAAGTCAGCCTTTTGGGTCACGGGAAGTGTCAACCAGCTAACATTTATTCTATTATATAATGTATAAATACAGTCCTAATATAAAATAAGCCAAACATTACCTGCTAGATATCCCATGTTAGATGCCACAGTACAGCTGAATATTTGTGAGGCGAATTTGACTTTCATTTTATTTAGTTTTTCAGGGTTGACGTGATTTTCCGTTAATTTTGGGATCAATCTAATGCCCTTGTAACCTGGGTTTTCATCATAGAGCAGCTTTAAATGAGACCATTTTGCAGTTTTTGTAACACCTTCGTTTGTGGTGTATTCTAAGTTTTTATTTAGGAGGTTATTTCTCATTCCTTTGACAAGGTGTGGGGGGTCATAGAGAGGTATGATTTCTTGGCCATTTAGTAGAATTATGTTTTCTTTCGGTTCCTCTCCTTTTCTTAGATAGATTCCTCTGGTCTCATTAGCCAACAGTTTGAGGGCCTGTCTATTGTTGGTTCCCTGGTCACATACTGAAGCAACTACTATCAACCCTGCTTCTTGCAAGCCTGTTATTACGTCTTTAATTTGTTTCGCCAGCTCGGGTCCCTTGGTTGCACTTGATGCAAATGTGTACAAAACTGCCTGTTTATAATTATAAATTAGACCACGCACCATAAAAACTTGGGCGTGATCTGCAAATTCACCCTTTCTTTCTTGTCCATTGTCAACAAGACCTGTTATTTTGTCTTTTCTCTCCTGGTATGTGACATTGGCCTTCAGTGAGACTTCGTCAAACATTAGTACACACAGCTTTTCTTCTATTTTCATAAGGCCAGCTTTGGTTTTTAACAGAGAGAAAATGTTTTTGTTAATCCCAGGCTTCAGATTACTCATTTGAACTAATTTAATAAGTGTTTGCTGAGCAGGCAAAATAAAAATCTTCCTGATAAATCTATACCCTTTGGGACTTTCCTTGAAGATCGATAAAGCGGCAATTTTTTCTTGCAATGTAAAACGTCGGCCTTTTTCTTTTTTTCGGTCCTCCCGGCATTGCATTCGCATTAATAATTTAGCAGTACTTGTGCAATTTTCAAGGGTATCTAAGACTGCAGGACTAGATGCAATTTTTTTTGCTGTTTTTATGTTGGCTGTCTGTTTTTTTATTTTGCTTATTTTTATTCTTGCAGCAACAAGTTTTTGATGCAATTCTTTTTCCACATTTGTAAGGAATACTTTTTTTGTAGTTTTCCTGATTACTCTCCTTTCTCCTGTAAAATAGAAACATAACATGTTATTAATTTCACATATTTTGAGTAACATTCTAAGTAAATACTGCGTGATCGAAATAGCTGCGTGTCGCGGGTTCGATTCCCGCACGGAACAAATATTTGTATGACCTACAAGTAGTTGTTCCGGGTCTGGTTGTGTGTGTATGTGAGTTTAAATGTTTGTAAACGCACCCACGATACAGGAGAAATTCCTAGTGTGGGGCAACGTATAAAAAAAAACCAAGTGACTATATGAATCAAACTTAAAAGATGTTAATTCAAAACAAAATAAACTCATTTATTTATGTAGTAGAAGGAAAACCAACAGCTATACATAAGGGAAGATAAATTGGATAGGCTAATATTCAAGTACCCACACCGCAGTTCACGCGACTCGCGGGCCTTGAACCCGTGATTACCGTTTATAAAATATATATTTTTCTATTTAGATAAGATACTAGCAGCGCCCCGCGGTATCACCCGCATAAGTTTCGATCCCGTGGGAATATTAGGATAAAAACTATCTATGTCCTTTCCCGGGACTCAAACTATCTCTATTACTTTCATCTAAATCTGATCAGCGGTTTAAGCGTCAAGAAGTTACAGACAGACAGACACACTTTCGCATTTGTAATATTAGTATGTAGATAAGATATTGGTCCCCAACACATCTGTAAAGCTTCGCCAACTAATTAAAGAAGACTTTGCATAATAGGCTGCACTTCAATGTACAATGAGGACAATCCATACTAATATTATAAATGCGAAAGTGTGTCTGTCTGTCTGTAACTTCTTGACGCTTAAACCGCTGATCAGATTTAGATGAAAGTAATAGAGATAGTTTGAGTCCCGGGAAAGGACATAGGATAGTTTATATCCCGATATTCCCACGGGATCGAAACTTACGTGTGTCTGTCTGTCTGTTATCTCTTCAAACTTAAACCGTTGAACCGATTTAAATGAAATTTGGTATATAGTTTGGAGTCCCGGGAAAGGACATAGGATAGTTTTTATCCGGATATTCCCACGAAATCGAAACTTACGCGGGTGAAACAGCGGGGCGCTGCTAGTATCATATAAATATCATAGTTTACATTTATCAAACTTACCTAGATTTGGCTGGTTCTTAATTTTTGGAGTACTTAAAAATGGAACTTGTTCATGCACCAAAGCTCCGGGATCTGCAATTAGTCATAATATGACTTTATAGCATGAATAAGGATGTTGCGCCAATGTTATATTATTATTCATAATAATTATTACTTTAACATATGAAGATATACACACTACACACGACGACCTAATTGTCAAGCTATACATTTCTTGTTTTAACTGACCTCGCATTGTATAGGCTTTTCGTAGTCACACACATGACAGCTAATACTGGAAATGTATAGCTTAATACGTCGTCGTGCCTACATATTGGAAGTTCTCAGAACTTTTGCTGGTTATCAGTGGATTTTAACCCAACTATGGTAAATAATTTCAAAAAGTATTTTGTGGTCTTTTTTTATTTATTTTTTTAAATGGATTTGCTTTCGACTTTAGTCTAGGTCACAGGTGACAGAGACAAAGTCGACGATGGAGTGAGCTTACCCAGAAGAAGCCCGTTCACTCTTACTTTGAAGAGATTCGGGTTGTATGAGTCATGGTCACAAAAAACTAGAAACTTACCAAGATTTTGTTTAATATTTTTCTTGGGTATTGTAGGATTTCCAAGTGGCATGTTATGCTCATGCACTGAAGTGTCCGGATCTGAAATATGAGTTTATTTCATTTTAACCATAAGCAAGCTAACAATGTTTTAATATCAAATACTACAAAAAATATTTAATATACAATATTATAATATATAATCTTGTAGTAAGGTGTAAGACCAACAAGTGGCCAGTTTTTTAACAATTTAAAATAGTTACAATTAACAAAGCAAGTTTATTATTTAAGTATAAAAAATATAACATAATATCACGCCTTTCTTTCCCCGGAGGGTTGGGCAGAGGCGTACTTATAGTAGGTACACCCACATTTAGCCATGTATGTTCAAGTCCCATGTAATAGGGGGCGAGCCTATTGCCATCAACCTGGCAGAAATCCCGATTCCGGGCTGCTACTGAGAAATTCCAGATAGAAAAACCTAATAACACCTCGTCCAACCTGGGAATCGAACTACTTGCTCTGCAGTAGCGCTAGCGACCACTAGACCAGCAAGGCAATCCATCAGTCAGTATTTATAAAAAAAATATATCAATTATATTATTTTCAGTTCTTTATGTTTCTTCTCATATAGACGAGGTTAAGAAACCTTACACACGAGTCGGGACAGAGTATGTAAGGCGAAATTTAGATAAAAACCGGGCAAAAGCGAGTCGGACTCGCACACCGAGGGATCCGCACCATCATAAATGTTTTTAAATTTTCATCGGCGAGGCCTAAAGTCACAACTCTCTAAAGACCAAGTAATCCCTCTTCATTCAGTGGGATTACTTGGTCTTCATGAAATCTTGACATTTGGGGATTTTACTAACTTAATTACTGATTCTAATGATTATAATGAACATATTTGTTATGGTCGCGAATTATATTTTATTCAACGTACAACTTAATACTGACCAGCAAATTGCAAAAAACGTAAGAAAATTTGAATTTCGCGGGCTACCTTAGCGCTTCCCCCTAATGTTTTCTTTGCTAAAAGTGGCAAGGTTTATGTATTTCCTTTCACTTTTTCGGGTTTCTTAAAAGATCAAATATCTTATGGCAGTAAAAGAAAACTTCATGATGAATGATGCTCTTTATGATTGAATAAATCAGCAAAAATCTAAATTATGATTAATTAAATCAGAAATAATAAAGACTTACCAATATTTTCTTTTTCTGATACGTCCTTTTCAATGTTCATTGATGTATGCGGCACATATTCAAAATTTAAAATGGGATCTGGAAGAATAATGCATCATGATTAATGATTAATTTATATAAATGCTTTTTACAAATTTAAGCAAAGAATGATGGGCGTTTTGGCCAGTATGTCCAATAAAAACCACATATACATCAAATGGAAGTTTATATCATAACCATTAATTTTAATTCTGAGCAGAAGGCTGTGACACCATTTTTGAGACATAACAAACATACAAACCATTTTTGAGATAAAATGTTTTGCTATGGTAATTGCTGGTAATAAGCAATAAGTTGACATACATTAGAACTCTATTTGTCATCAGGCCTGAGGCCAGGCTCCATACAAAAATGCCCATCATTCAAGAGTATAATAAGGTACCTGATGATGTTGATGGCAGCTCTAGAATTTGTTGTACTGGCTTTCTATTAACTGGTGATGTATGCGGCACATGTTCAAAATTTAAAGTGTGAGCTGGAAGAAAAATACATCATGATTATGATTAATTTAAGTAAATGCTTTTCACAAATTTAAGCATATTAGGAGTACAATTATAAATAGGTACCTGATGAGGTTGAGTGCAGATCCAAAATTTGTTTTAATGGCTTTCTAATAACAGATGTAAATCTTTTCAGTACCAATGGTGCTGAAAGAAAGAACCATAAATTACTAAAGCATCAACATAAATCCAACAGGAATACATATAGCACAGTGGAGTATATTCTTTTATGTACAGTGATGATTTATACTAACCTGGCATATTTAATGTTGGAACAGCAATTTTGCCGATTTTATTGTTACGACATAGATATTTATCTTCGAAGTGTGAGTGACACACACGGCGGTACTTAAATATGCGCTCGTTTTCCAAGCCCAAGATATCACTACCAATCGCATAAAGCCATGTGTTGAAGCGTTCTCTATCGCTTTCAGGATTTGGGAACCCATGCAGCACTTGACGCGTACCTAAAATAAATAATGTAGTCCTTAAAATTGGAAAATAATTAAGTCAAGTTCCTAAACACTAATTTTGTTATACTGTCAAGATATAAATATATGTACATCTAAGATATTAATGTACCATAAACTTAGAAATAAATAAATCAATCTAATCTAAGATCTCTAGCATTCATAAACAGATAGACTAACTATAATGTTGGTGAACTATGGGCCGATGGGTGCTAATGGTACAGTATCAGTATGACTTGATCAAAGATGACAATGGATGATCAAGGTTTTTTACATTGACCAAGTTCATTCGCAGTGTTTTCTTATGATAATACATAAGTTTGTACTGTGATGATGAAGATTCATAATAAATAGTGTCAAATTCATGGACAAGTTGTCCATGAATTTGACACTATTTATTATGATATGAATCTTAAAAAAAAATATAAGCAATGGATCACAGAGTACTTTCATAAATACGGAAATTAAGGATTGATCAACAGATTACTGTATGTTATGTTGACTGGTAGATAATGCATGGAAACAAAGAAGAAAGCAAAATTATTGTTTATTCTGCACAAACAAAAAACATGGCCGCCTTTGTACAACAGTACTTTCAACAAGCAAGTAAAATAACTAAAATTAAGTCTGACATACCTCCACTCTCCTTGCACTATGTCTGGAACACAGCACCAGCAGTGCTTGTCCGAAGACATGGTGCAATAACACAGATTCAATAAAAGAGTCCTATCTCAAACACTATACCAGAGTCCTGTCTCAGTTTTGATATAAAATCACACAATTCCTTTCTGGTCACAATTATGGATAAGCCGGAGGAACTTTAGCTCAACTCGACGACAAATGCAAAACGAAACACAGAAAGATCACAAAACAAATAGCAAAAATTACAGCATGAAACCGGCGCAAGCGTCAGCCATCAGCAGACATTTGCATTTGGGGTTACCAGTTTATTCATCAATAAATAGACCACTAATGAAATACTACCATCGCGTCGCTGCATTCTAGGAGTAAAGTTATGATTGATATTATTAATTTTTTTTTGAATATTTGATAGTATTTTCCAATAACAATGAAACGTCTTATTAACTAATTTATATTATTATAATCTTAGGAATTGATCAATAATATTGTCACAAATTATAATAAAATCTACTATTTTAGTAGCAATCAGCCTCACAAAATCGTCATTGTTTGATTTCTTGTAGTGCCATCTGTTGGAATTTTAGTGAACATTAGTGCAGAGCCGCCATCTGTTTTCCCTAGTTATTATCTTATCCATCTACGTCACGATATAATCCGACAAAATAAAAAAACACCTATCAACTTGTTCGCTTAAGGAATATTACATACGTCGTGATTTAGTATCATTGTACCCACTGCTGTCCCCAGTTTTTTGTACTAAGATTGAACCGCCTGAAGTACGCGAAGGGGTAACCCAGCGTGAAAAGCATCCGCACGCGATAGAGTCTGCTGGGGCCACCAGTCGATCAAAACTCCAATAGAACCCACGGCCGGGACGCCAAACATGTGAACCTTACTCCGCTCAGGGGAAGCAAAGAACGGCTGTGAAGGACATTTTTGCACGGCTGGCTGTAGCTAGTGGTGGTTAATATATCATATAGCAAAATAAAGCAACGTGCTTAATACACACAACATAAAGCAAATGCTATCGTGGCTCTCACAAGTTGCTATTTGCTTATTGCTTTTTTACATCGCACTCTGTCTCTGTGTAGCAATCTGCTTCCCTCAATCCCCCCCTTGTTGTGTTCGTGTGTCACGATGCGACGGTCGGTACAGATTGGAGGAAATCGAGTCACTGGCCGATGGATCCATCTCCGACTAACTGCACTCCACCGCCGTCATTGCCCTTCAACATCATACAGCTTTTTTATTTATTTTTTTTGAACATGGAGAAATGCTCATGCATTTTGCACTACCACGGGGAGATAGTGCAGTTATGTGGAACTCTAACCACGGTCTAAAACTCCACGGTGTCCTCCTCTGTCGCTTACGCCGGCTGTCCGTCACCGGACCCTCCTCTGGGGAGTATTCCCCATCACCGGCGCACCAAAACACATAGCATGCCGTGACCCCGTGTCTGGGCACCCTTGGTCCCCCTGCGACGGGTCAGGTCATTGGCCCCGCCGCCTGCCAATTTTCAGCCGCAGAGGATAGGGAGAGCGGCCAACGTCATACCAACACTCCTCCTCCCCAGCGGCCCCACCGCGTCCGCCATCACCCGCCGCGGACTACAACCCTCAGCCGCGATGCCTCCCATACGACATCGCGGCCCGCCTCAGTTGCGATGACGCCCAAGCGACACCGCAACCTACTTGTTGGCCGCTACGTCCTCGGCTTACCGGCAAAAGCCCTGACGAGCGGCCCCTCCTCGAGTTCCTCTTCGCTTCAACGTGGGTGACCAAGCCACGGCTACTGAGCCCCCGCCCCGCCTCGACAATGCGGGAACCCACCGGGGGGGAACATCATACAGCTAGACCAACCTCCAACATAACCAGAATGCCACGGCTAGCTTACGCAAGGCACTAAAGGTCAGTCTCCGAACCATAGCACTAATCTTAAAGCCGTGGATCAGAATGAACAGAATATGCGGCCTCAGTAGCTGATAACGTGTGATACTTCCTGGCCGCGCCACAGTGGAAAATTACAGAAACACGTTTCTAGATAAATTGTACCCTTAATGTACTTTAGGGTACATGTAGTGAAAAAAATTGTACCTCAACGAATAATGAAATATAATGAAGTTTTGGTGGCGCGGCCAGGAAGTATACTTCCCAGCCGCGCCACCAAGTTTTATTAGGCGTACCCGAACATAGTATACGCTAAAGAATTGTACCAAAATTGTTCTTATCCGTACGCTTTATAGAGATTGGAAAATTTTATTACTTTAGAAATTATAGCCTTGTGTTGGTGGCGCGGCCAGGAAGTATACTTCCCAGCCGCGCCACCAAGTTTTATTAGGCGTACCCGAACATAGTATACGCTAAAGAATTGTACCAAAATTGTTCTTATCCGTACGCTTTAGAGAGATTGGAAAATTTTATTACTTTAGAAATTATAGCCTTGTGTTGGTGGCGCGGCCAGGAAGTATACTTCCTGGCCGCGCCACCAAGTTTTATTAGGCGTACCCGGACTTAGTGTACGCTAAAGAATTGTACGCATTATGTACTACCTAAAAACATAATAATATTACGGAATACTGTAATATATTAAGAGAAAACATCAAAACAAACTTTAGCGCATCAGCAGGCTTGCTGATCTTTGTACCTACTAGATGTGGCCTCCAAATTAGAAGTAGCTACTGGAATTATCTCGGTGGGATGGTTGTATAACTTGCACAGAAGGACGAGAAATTAGCAAAACAATACGAATCGATATGCATAACAAGAAAAATAGACCATCAGGAACAAGATAAGAATTTGGTATGTAGGTACTTAGGTATTAGGGACGGTCAGCAACGAAAATCGTCAACACTGTTACTTTTACGTGTGTCAATAATTATGATTTCAAAAACTGAAACGTTGATTTGATTGATATAAATGATATTCCAAACAGTTGAACTTTACAGCAAAAAACATATGCTTTGGTATCAGTCATAGAGTATTTACCTAATATGCGCCACTACAGAGCACTGTGTAGGCGTAATGGCAGATGGGAATGCTACGATGACCTAAACAACACAGTAACAGTACTAAAACGTACACAAAATATAATGGTGCCTTGCACTAAGTAGGTACACAATAAATTAAAGACGTATGATGGCAGGCAGGACAAAAAAGGCCCTTTTCAGGGCCACCAAATGTTCATGTGATACATTCATGTTTCTTGAATTTGGTTAAAGTCAAAACTAGTATCATGCTGTTTCTATTAATTAGTTACCTAGTTGAAATTTTTCCACTTTAGCTGTGATGCCATGCCACACATTATGATTTAAAATACAAAATTAATCAGGTAATCCTGAGGGATTACTTGATTATTTTTTATGATAAGTCATAGGTTGAATTAGTAAACAAAAACGTTATAGTGTACAGCGGTGCTATTCTGTAAAAATCTCACCGTGAAAACTTAGGTGAAGTGACCGTGGAGTGAACTGTCAATTGTGTCGATTCCTAGCAAAAGCAAACTCACTTCACCTAAGTTTTCACGGCGAGATTTTTACAGAATCGACCAGCAGTTCAAACATTTGGAACTAGAATTTTAAATCATAATGTGGTGTGTCACAGCTGCAGTGTAAAAATGCCAACTAGCTTTTTGGAGGCCAATGTATATAAAACAAGTTCAGACTTTTATCTAGCGCCACAATTTTTAACCGACTTCCAAAAAGGAGGAGGTTATATGTTCGACTTTATGTTTTTTTTTTATGTTCACCGAAAAGCAATTTATGCTCACCACAATGCGTATGGTGAGTGGTTGTTGAGGAGTTCTCCTGGTTAAGAACCAGGAGAACTCCTCAACAATTAACGTCCCAGCATCGGGAAAAGCAATATTTTGTAACATGTGATGACCAGCTGACAATATGCTATTGTAACTTAGATAAATTACAAACTGACCCACTAAAAATTGAAAAATAAAAACTTTTTACAAAAAAAACCACCGACTTCCAAAAAAAACACTATAAATTAAAAAATAACTTTAATTTCGGAAGTCGGTGTCAATAAACGAAAATGCGGTACCAAAGACACCGACTTCCGAAATTAAAGTTATTTTTTAATTTATAGTGTTTTTTTTGGAAGTCGGTTGTTTTTTTTGTAAAAAGTTTTTATTTTTGATTAACTTTTTGTAATGTAGGTAGGTATAATTAACGACGAAGTAGATCAACGTTTCAGTTTTTGAAAGCATAATTATTGACACGTAAAAGTAACAGTGTTGACGATTTTCGTTGCTGACCGTCCCTAATACCTAAGTACCTACCTACCAAATTCTTATCTTGTTCCTGATGGTCTATTTTTCTTGTTATGCATATCGATTCGTATTGTTTTGCTTATTTCTCGCCCTTTTGTGCAAGTTATACAACCATCCCACTGAGATAATTCCAGTAGCTACTTCTAATTTGGAGGCCACATCTAGTAGGTACAAAGATCAGCAAGTCTGCTGATGCGCTTAAGTTTGTTTTGATGTTTTCTCTTAATATATTACAGTATTCCGTAATATTATTATGTTTTTAGGTAGTACATAATGCGTACAATTCTTTAGCGTACACTATGTCCGGGTACGCCTAATAAAACTTGGTGGCGCGGCCGGGAAGTATACTTCCTGGCCGCGCCACCAACACAAGGCTATAATTTCTAAAGTAATAAAATTTTCCAATCTCTATAAAGCGTACGGATAAGAACAATTTTGGTACAATTCTTTAGCGTATACTATGTTCGGGTACGCCTAATAAAACTTGGTGGCGCGGCTGGGAAGTATACTTCCTGGCCGCGCCACCAACACAAGGCTATAATTTCTAAAGTAATAAAATTTTCCAATCTCTATAAAGCGTACGGATAAGAACAATTTTGGTACAATTCTTTAGCGTATACTATGTTCGGGTACGCCTAATAAAACTTGGTGACGCGGCTGGGAAGTATACTTCCTGGCCGCGCCACCAACACAAGGCTATAACTTCTAAAGTAATAAATTTTTCCAATCTCTATAAAGCGTACGGATAAGAACAATTTTGGTACAATTCTTTAGCGTATACTATGTTCGGGTACGCCTCATAAAACTTGGTGGCGCGGCTGGGAAGTATACTTCCTGGCCGCGCCACCTACACAAGGCTATAATTTCTAAAGTAATAATTTTTTTGAATCTCTTTATAGCGTACGGAAAAGAACAATTTTGGTACAATTCTTTAGTGTACACTATGTCCGGGTACGCTTAATAGTTTACAAAAACCGTGGTGGCGCGGCCAGGAAGTATACTTCCCAGCCGCGCCACCAAAACTTCATTATATTTCATTATTCGTTGAGGTACAATTTTTTTCACTACATGTACCCTAAAGTACATTAAGGGTACAATTTATCTAGAAACGTGTTTCTGTAATTTTTCACTGTGGCGCGGCCAGGAAGTATCACACGCTGATAACTAGATATATATTCTTACTAGTTCTTACGTTAAGCGATCATCAAACTGCTATTCTTGTTTGTTTTATTGTTTAGGTAGGTGCCGAGATCCATGATATCGTGGGTACATTTTACGTAGAGTAGTGTTATTTTTTAAACTTACATATAGACCACACAGCTCAGACAAACCAATTAGAACCTTCGCCTTGCTTCTCCTACATACCCAAAAAAATTCTAGCTCAATTCATTCTGTTCCAACGAAGACACAGACAAAGACTACAACACAGAGTACATTATAGTATACTGAAATAGAGACCAATCTTCGGCCTTAAAATGGGTAACTGCTTACGCCTAGCCTCCAACGCCATCTGTTATCGCTAGTAAGAATCTTTACTCATCCTATCTATAACTATAGCTATATTTGTGTATACAGGGGCCATACGTACGTACATATAGGTAGTATACTATACTATTCATGGATGGTTATACTGTAGGTTATTTAAGGAATTATAAATGAAACATTTTATTAACCTTTTGAACGCCAATGTCGGCTATAGCCGACATGAGCAAGCGTGCCCTGTGCGCCAACGACGGCTATACTCGACAAAAAACAGGTCGCAGAAAAATAATAATAATGGGTATCGATATAATGTTGAAATCCCTATTTTTTTGTAGGTATTTAATTAAGATTTTCGGGCTTGGCGTACAGGGCATAGGAATACCGATATGGCGTGGCGGTGAAAAGGTTAATAATAATAATATATTTATTTACAAAAAACACGGTATAAAAAGATGGTAAAAGTACAATGTAGAACAAAACATGTTTTGCCAATATAATAATAAGCATGCAAATTTTTCAGTATGTAACTGACATTAACATTGTTTCTCAATGAAATCCTTAACACTAAAAACTATTAACAGATAACCATTCGTAAATTTTATTTTTAAATAACTTAGTATTTTTTTGAAAGTCTACTTTATTTAGACAGGTAAAAATAACAAAATTAAATTCTAACATAACTAAAACTTAGTATTTAAATTTTTGAGATCATTTGGTAACTTATTATATAGACGTACACACATTGCAAGGCAGCTTTTATTATATTTAGTTAACCTAGGAATCTCACTTAGTACGAGCCTGTTGGGGTCTCGTCAATTAATTATTTAATCTAATAATATTATTAATCAAAACATGTTTAATTGTGTCTTTTAAAGCACCTATTTAACTTCTTGGCTTTTATTTGCAGATTGTCCTCATCATCATCAACCTGTCTTCTCCCAGCTAATATTTTATTAATATTTTTACAGTAGTTAAAAACCATGCAACGAATGACAATGCTAATCAAATAATCATTAATTTGTCTTTATGGATTTTACATTTTATAAATTCAAAATCAACAAATACAATTATCGCTGTTTTAATAATTTCTTTTAGATTGCATTTTTCAATGTTTTCTTTAATGATTTCATTTATTATGTCTTGCATATTCGAAATTAATTGTACTAATTCTTTGCTGGGAGTGCAAAGCCATCGTCGACCTGCATATTCCCTATACTTAATATATTCTATCTCATTTTGCGATGATAAATCTTTTATGCAATAAGCGCAAGATTTAAAAATTTGGGATTTTGTTTTTTTTTAAGAAATATCCGCTCATATATTGAATTGGAGCAATAATGCGGGGATCCCTTTGTTTTACCTCTAGTGGGGTAAAATTAAAATCGAATATTTTTGTAAAATCGAATGTGGTGCAGGTCGACGTTGCTTTCGCATTTTCGTTAATGATGAGAGAGTGCAATGTATCGCAAAAGTCTCCTTCGCAGTTACCGCGGGTGTGGACATTGCTTAAATTATTTATTAAAAGTGTGGCGAAAGCAGATTCAAACTGATCACAGGTCGGGTTAGTGTTGCGACACCCTTGACTTCTCACTGCGCCAAAGAAATTTTCCAAGGGGTCCTGATTAAGGTGCCGCAACCATACTGACGACACGTTAAAATCATCTTTGAATTTTTTAACAATGTTTGTATTCCATCCAATGTCCACACCCAATTAGTTACAGAGGGAACAGTTTCTTTTTTACCAGCCAAAGTTATAAATTTCATTGATTTAAATATTTTTATGCCCTCCACCCACGTTTTATAGTGGACAGAGTTCGGCGTTGCTGGGCCAAGTAGGGGTTTGGCGTTTTTATTTTTCATTTGGCTTCCATTCACCGAGTCAAATATATTGTCCATGAAGAGCAGCAGGTCCGCAGTTTCCTTGCACTCTGTAGGAAGTATGTTCTTATCTAAAACAAACAGAAAAAAAAAACACAATTAAATGACAATAACTACTCAATAAACAACAGAAATAATGAATGTTTTTCTCTGTTAAATAACCCAAAGTGACTGAGCGTAGTAGGGAAAATATAATTGAAAGTTACCAATTCAAATCTATTTATTTTAGGGCCGATTTTTCAATCTAACTTTTATCCGAGGAATAAAAATTGCGGTTTGACAGCTTTTGTATATAAAATATGTCATTTTGTTCTTCAGATAAAAAATATCTACTTAGGTTAACTGAAGATTGAAAAATCAGCCCCTAGGGTTTTTTTTTTTAATTCACAATTAAAAATATGTATGTCGTGTAAATAACACTTAAAGTTAATAAATTAATAAAAATAACAAAATGATATCCTAACTCAACTTAAACTATTCTCAAACTAAAATATGGCGTTGATAAATTCATCCGCATCGCTGTCGACTGGTAATGTACCCAAGAGACTGGCGGCATTCAAATCAAATCAAAATATTTTATTTCACATAAACCTATATGGGCACTTATGAAACGTCAGAAGCTAGGTGCACGGTTCCAATTGGTCGTTTCCTATGGAGAAGAACCGGCATTGCCACGTTGTATGGCAATGCTTAGCCTGTGGCCAAGGTAAAAGCCAGCCTTTGGGTCACGGGAAGTGTCAACCAGCTAACATTTATTCTATTATAAATGTATAAATACAGTCCTAATATAAAATAAGCCAAACATTACCTGGTAGATATCCCATGTTAGATGCCACAGTACAGCTGAATATTTGTGAGGCGAATTTGACTTTCATTTTATTTAGTTTTTCAGGGTTGACGTGATTTTCCGTTAATTTTGGGATCGATCTAATGCCCTTGTAACCTGGGTTTTCATCATAGAGCAGCTTTAAATGAGACCATTTTGCAGTTTTTGTAACACCTTCGTTTGTGGTGTATTCTAAGTTTTTATTTAGGAGGTTATTTCTCATTCCTTTGAGAAGGTGTGGGGGGTCATAGAGAGGTATGATTTCTTGGCCATTTAGTAGAATTATGTTTTCTTTCGATTCCTCTCCTTTTCTTAGATAGATTCCTCTGGTCTCATTAGCCAACAGTTTGAGGGCCTATAGGGTCTATTGTTGGTTCCCTGGTCACATACTGAAGCAACTACTATCAACCCTGCTTCTTGCAAGCCTGTTATTACGTCTTTAATTTGTTTCGCCAGCTCGGGTCCCTTGGTTGCACTTGATGCAAATGTGTACAAAACTGCCTGTTTATAATTATAAATTAGACCATGCACCATAAAAACTTGGGCGTGATCTGCAAATTCACCCTTTCTTTCTTGTCCATTGTCAACAAGACCTGTTATTTTGTCTTTTCTCTCCTGGTATGTGACATTGGCGTTCAGTGAGACTTCGTCAAACATTAGTACACACAGCTTTTCTTCTATTTTCATAAGGCCAGCTTTGGTTTTTAACGGAGAGAAAATGTTTTTGTTAATCCCAGGCTTCAGATTACTCATTTGAACTAATTTAATTAGTGTTTGCTGAGCAGGCAAAATAAAAATCTTCCTGAAAAATCTATACCCTTTGGGACTTTGCTTGAAGATCGATAAAGCGGCAATTTTTTCTTGCAATGTAAAACGTCGGCCTTTTTCTTTTTTTCGGTTTTAATTGCATTCGCATTAATAATTTAGCAGTACTTGTGCAATTTTCAAGGGTATCTAAGACTGCAGGACTAGATGCAATTTTTTTTGCTGTTTTTATGTTGGCTGTCTGTTTTTTTATTTTGCTTATTTTTATTCTTGCAGCAACAAGTTTTTGATGCAATTCTTTTTCCACATTTGTAAGGAATACTTTTTTTGTAGTTTTCCTGACTACTCTCCTTTCTCCTGCAAAATAGAAACATAACATGTTAATCATTTCACATATTTTGAGTAACATTCTAAGTAAATACTGCGTGATCGAAATAGCTGCGTGTCGCGGGTTCGATTCCCGCACGGAACAAATATTTGTATGACCTACAAGTAGTTGTTCCGGGTCTGGTTGTGTGTGTATGTGAGTTTAAATGTTTGTAAACACACCCACGATACAGGATAAATTACTAGTGTGGGGTAACGTTTAAAAAAAAAAAATGGGATTCAGAAAAAAAAACCAAGTGACTAGCTATATGAATCAAACTTAAAAGATGTTAATTCAAAACAAAATAAACTCATTTATTTATGTAGTAGAAGGAAAACCAACAGCTATACATAAGGAAGATAAATTGGATAGGCTAATATTCAAGTACCCACACCGCAGTTCACGCGACTCGCGGGCCTTGAACCCGTGATTACCGTTTATAAAATATATATATTTTTCTATTTAGATAAGATACTAGCAGCGCCCCGCGGTATCACCCGCATAAGTTTCGATCCCGTGGGAATATCAGGATAAAAACTATCTATGTCCTTTCCCGGGACTCAAACTATCTCTATTACTTTCATCTAAATCAGTTCAGCGGTTTAAGCGTCAAGAGGTAACAGACAGACAGACACACTTTCGCATTTGTAATATTAGTATGTAGATAAGATATTGGTCCCCAACACATCTGTAAAGCTTCGCCAACTAATTAAAGAAGACTTTGCTTAATAGGCTGCACTTCAATGTACAATGAGGACAATCCATACTAATATTATAAATGCGAAAGTGTGTCTGTCTGTTACGAAATTTGGTATAGAGATAGTTTGAGTCCCGGGAAAGGACATAGGATAGTTTATATCCCGATATTCCCACAGGATCTAAACTTACGTGTGTCTGTCTGTCTGTTACCTCTTCAAACTTAAACCATTGAACCGATTTAAATGAAATTTGGTATATAGTTTGGAGTCCCGGGAAAGGACATAGGATAGTTTTTTATCCGGATATTCCCACGAAATCGAAACTTACGCGGGTGAAACAGCGGGGCGCTGCTAGTATCATATAAATATCAAACTTACCTAGATTTGGCTGGTTCTTAATTTTGCATGCACCAAAGCTCCGGGATCTGTAATTAATCATAATATGACTTTAAAGCATAAATAAGTATGTTGCGCCAATGTATCATAATAATTATTACTTTAACAAATGAAGATATACACACTACGACCTAATTGTCAAGCTATACATTTCTTGTTTTAACTGACCTCGCATTGTATAGGCTTTTCGTAGTCACACACATGACAGCTAATACTGGAAATGTATAGCTTAATACGTCGTCGTGCCTACATATTGGAAGTTCTCAGAACTTTTGCTGGTTATCAGTGGATTTTAACCCAACTATGGTAAATAATTTCAAAAAGTATTTTGTGGTCTTTTTTTATTTTTCTTTTTAAATGGATTTGCTTTCGACTTTAGTCTAGGTCAGAGGTGACAGAGACAAAGTCGACGATGGAGTGAGCTTACCCAGAAGAAGCCTGTTCACTCTTACTTTGAAGAGATTCGGGTTGTATGAGTCATGGTCACAAAAAACAGGAAACTTACCAAGATTTTGTTTTATATTTTTCTTGGGCATTGTAGGATTTCCAAGTGGCATGTTATGCTCATGCACTGAAGTGTCCGGATCTGAAATATGAGTTTATTTCATTTTAACCATAAGCAAGCTAACAATGTTTTAATATCAAATACTACAAAAAATATTTAATATACAATATTATAATATAATCTTGTAGTAAAGTGTAAGACCAACAAGTGGCCAGTTTTTTAACAATTCAAAATAGTTACAATTAACAAAGCAAGTTTATTTAAGTATAAAAAAATATAACATAATATCACGCCTTTCTTTCCCCGGAGGGTTGGGCAGAGGCGTACTTATAGTAGGTACACCCGCATTTAGCCATGTATGTTCAAGTCTCATGTAATAGGGGGCGAGCCTATTGCCATCAACCTGACAGAAATCCAGATTCCGGGCTGCTACTGAGAAATTCCAGATAGAAAAACCCAATAACACCTCGTCCAACCTGGGAATCGAACTACTTGCTCTGCAGTAGCGCTAGCGACCACTAGACCAGCGAGGCAATCCATCAGTCAGTATTTATAAAAAAAATATATCAATTATATTATTTTCAGTTCTTTATGTTTCTTCTCATATAGACGAGGTTAAGAAACCTTACACACGAGTCGGGACAGAGTATGTAAGGCGAAATTTAGATAAAAACCGGGAAAAAGCGAAGCGGACTCGCGCACCGAGGGATCCGCACCATCATAAATGTTTTTAAATTTTCATCACAACTCTCTAAGACCAAGTAATCCCACTGTTCATTCAGTGGGATTACTTGGTCTTCATGAAATCTTGACATTTGGGGATTTTACTAACTTAATAAGTTGTTTTACTGATTCTAATTCTGTAAATACATATTTGTTATGGTCGCGAATCAATTTTATTCAACATACAACTTAATACTGACCAGCAAATTGCAAAGAACGTAAGAAAATTTGAATTTCGCGGGCTACCTTAGCGCTTCCCCCTAATGTTTTCTTTGCTAAAAGTGGCAAGGTTTATGTATTTCCTTTCACTTTTTCGGGTTTCTTAAAAGATCAAATATCTTATGGCAGTAAAAGAAAGCTTCATGATGAATGATGCTCTTTATGATTGAATAAATCAGCAAAAATCTAAATTATGATTAATTAAATCAGAAATAATAAAGACTTACCAATATTTTCTTTTTCTAATACATCCTTTTCAATGTTCATTGATGTATGCGGCACATATTCAAAATTTAAAGCGGGATCTGGAAGAATAATTCATCATGATTAATTTATATAAATGCTTTTTACAAATTTAAGCAAAGAATGATGGGCGTTTTGGCCGGTATGTCCAATAAAAACCACATATACATCAAATGGAAGTTTATATCATAACCATTAATTTTAATTCTGAGCAGAAGGCTGTGACACCATTTTTGAGACATAACAAACATACAAACCATTTTGAGATAAAATGTTTTGTTATGGTAATTGCTGGTAATAAGCAATAAGTTGACATACATTAGAACTCTATTTGTCATCAGGCCTGAGGCCAGGCTCCATACAAAAATGCCCATCATTCAAGAGTATAATAAGGTACCTGATGATGTTGATGGCAGCTCTAGAATTTGTTGTACTGGCTTTCTATTAACTGGTGATGTATGTGGCACATGTTCAAAATTTAAAGTGTGAGCTGGAAGAAAAATACATCATGATTATGATTAATTTAAGTAAATGCTTTTCACAAATTTAAGAGTACAATTATAAATAGGTACCTGATGAGGTTGATGGCAGATCCAAAATTTGTTTTAATGGCTTTCTAATAACAGATGTAAATCTTTTCAGTGCCAATGGTGCTGAAAGAAAGAACCATAAATTACTAAAGCATCAACATAAATCCAACAGGAATACATATAGCACAGTGGAGTATATTCTTTTATGTACAGTGATGATTTATACTAACCTGGCATATTTAATGTTGGAACAGCAATTTTGCTGATTTTATTGTTACGACATAGATATTTAACTTCCAAGTGTGAGTGACACACGGCAGTACTTAAATATGCGCTCGTTTTCCAAGCCCAAGATATCACTACCAATCGCATAAAGCCACGTGTTGAAGCGTTCTCTATCACTTTCAGCGTTTGGGAACCCATGCAGCACTTGACGCGTACCTAAAATAAATAATATAGTCCTTAAAATTGGAAAATAATTAAGTAAGTTCCTAAACACTAATTTTGTTATACTGTCAAGATATAAATATACGTAGATCTAAGATATTAATGTACCATAAACTTAGAAATAAGTAAATCAATCTAATCTAAGATCTCTAGCATTCATAACCAAATAGACTAACTATAATGTTGGTGAACTTTGGGCCGATGGGTGCTAATGGTACAGTATCAGTATGACTTGATCAAAGATGACAATGGATGATCAAGGTTTTTTACATTGACCAAGTTCAGTCACAGTGTTTTCTTATGTTATTACATAAGTTTGTACTGTGATGATGAAGATTCATAATAAATAGTGTCACATTCATGGACAACTTTTATAAGCAATGGATCACAGAGTACTTTCATAAATACGGAAATTAAGGATTGATCAACAGATTACTGTATGTTATGTTGACTGGTAGATAATGCATGGAAAGAAAGAAGAAAGCAAAATTATTATTCTGAACAAACAAAAAACATGGCCGCCTTTGTACAACAGTACTTTCAACAAGCAAGTAAAATAACTAAAATTAAGTCTGACATACCTCCACTCTCCCTGCACTCTGGAACACAGCAGTGCTTGTCCGAAGACATGGTGCAATAACACAGATGCAATAAAAGAGTCCTATCTCAAACACTATACCAGAGTCCTGTCTGTTTTGATATAAAATCACACAATTCCTTTCTGGTCACAATTATGGATAAGCCGGAGGAACTTTAGCTCAACTCAACGACAAATGCAAAACGAAACAGAAAGATCACAAAAAAAATAGCAAAAATTACAGCATGAAACCGGCGCAAGCGTCAGGCATCAGCATCAGCAGACATTTGCATTTGGGGTTACCAGTTTATTCATCAATAAATAGACCACTAATGAAATACTACCATCGCGTCGCCGCATTCTAGGAGTAAAGTTATGATTGATATTATTATTTTTTTTTTGAATATTTAATAGTATTTTCCAATAACAATGAAACGTCTTATTAACTAATTTATATTATTATAATCTTAGGAATTGATCAATAATATTGTCACAAATTATAATAAAATCTACTATTTTAGTAGCAATCAGCCTCACAAAATCGTCATTGTTTGATTTCTTGTAGTGCCATCTGTTGGAATTTTAGTGAACATTAGTGCAGAGCCGCCATCTGTTTTCCCTAGTTATTATCTTATCCATCTACGTCACGATATAATCCGACAAAATAAAAAAACACCTATCAACTTGTTCGCTTAAGGAATATTACATACGTCGTGATTTAGTATCATTGTACCCACTGCTGTCCCCAGTTTTTTGTACTAAGATTGAACCGCCTGGACTACAATTTATTGCTGTGATCGAAGTGTATCAGCGTACTTTTTGATAGACTGAAAAACGAGCATCATATTGTAGTCTTTGACGTAGACCAAAGTACTCTGTGACGTAGACTGAGAAGCATCATATTGTAGTCTTTGGACTGAGAATATAGGTGTTCTAAAGACTTGACAGCTGTCAAGCTCTAGAGTCTGTATACTCCAAAGACTACAATATAATGCTGATCTACTCTGTCTACGAGTCTACGCTACGACTGAAACGTATTATTATTATACTCTTTGCACTGAAAGACAAATCGGCTGTCAAAATCTGTGTGTCGATCGCAAGGTCGTGATTTACCGTCTTAGACAAAGAAAAGTATAGACGGCGGGTAGCTCCATTTCATTTCCACAAGAAAAGGATATCTAAAGTATTGAGTTATTATAAGTAACAGAAAAGGATAAAGCTATACTATTTCCGTCTCTCAGTGCGTGCCAGTTTTTTCAAGGTAGCCCATGTTAGTCGTTTGTCTCATCCTGTGGCCACACTACCCGATGCCGTAGACAGAGTAATCTATAGACTCATGGTATCCGTGTCACCGAAAGGGACTAAATTCCGGCAATCTTCATCATACTATCATTTTTACAGCTTATTACACTGCACCTTACCATTTTCACAGTTGCACAAATGTACTATTATTGAATTATGCACGAAAAAGATCTTATTTTCCGTTTAATCGACGTGTAGTTTTTATTATTTCATTCATAAACGTCAAACTTGTTGTGTTGTGCACATTGATGTGCTTAACCGACACGCAGTAAGGGACAGAAATATTCTTACTCTGTCTTTTTTCTTTGCTAGTGACGTTAATATATTTCTCTTTTTCTTGTGCGAATGAAAAAGAAGATATGCAGCAGTCTATATTTTACTCTGTCTACGTGATTTACGCTGCAGTATATTGTAGTCCCCCCATAGAGTAAAGTAATACAGGATGTTTGGTGCATCGTTTGCAAAATTGAAATGGTCGACTGAAGGGGTCATCTGCTAGCCTTTCAGACCCTTTAACACCCCTCATGCCCTGTGGATTTTTTTTATCGACTTTTTATTGTTTTACTAAAAAAAGACCCAAATTTTACATTAAAATACAAATTTAAAAAAATATATAAGGCGTAGACTCTGAATTTTAATTTTATTTCGATGTGTATTGTTTAGGAGTACTTTTAAATACAAAATTAGTGACATTAGTCAACTAGTTTTTTTTTTAATTCACTCGCAAATATAGAACTTAAATTAAAGCTGTAGATGTTACAGCTGTTTATATGGCTGCAAAAAAAAAAAACAATAACGACCGGGATCTTCCAACTCCCTCATTATTTCTCCAGTCTATCCTCTTGCTAATGATGTGCCACATGCCATAAAAATCTTTTAACAACTTTGTGAATTCGCTAGAATTGTGAATCAAGTCACATAAGACCACATTCCAAATTCTAATGAATTTTTTTTATTGCGTAACTGTTACTTGAGAAAGAGGTAAAATTTGTTTTCTCACTCTTGCGCAGTAAAATCTATCTTCTATCTGTTTCTTGCATACCTTAAATCGGTTTGAACAAATCAAGCACTGCCGCCGATCCGTAATTTTTTCATCATTCATCATTGCCTCTGCTACCTAACGTGTGTGCTAGTTCACCGTACTCCGCGATTCTTTCATTTTGTTACTATCGTTGAGTTTTGTTGGTTCTTGTTACGTTTTTTTAACTTTTGTTGTTATTGTTAAACTTTGTTGAGTTTTTTGTTATTGCAATGGCGACATTCTCTAACGAAGAATATGCGGACATCATGATGGCTTACGGAGCCGCCAATGGTGTCGCTCGTGCAGCGCAACGACTTTACCAGGAAAGCTTTCCAGGTAGACGATTACCTGGCTGCAGAGTCTTCCAAGACACATACCGACGCATACGCGAGACTGGCAGTGTCACTTTTAATGAACCAAGGGGCCATATTGTGCGACATAATACGACTTCGAAATACGACTTCGTACAACAACTGTCGAAATACGAAACAGATGTCGGGCCTGCATTCGCAACAGAGGCCAACAATTTGAGCAGGATTTGTAACAATTATGAAATAATTGTTAAAAATGCAATTTTGTTTTTTTATTTAAAGTAAATCCCACGAAAAGATAGAGATACGAGACAGATTTTACCTTATAAGAATGAGATAACAGATTTATAGGTTTGCCAGGTATCATTTAAGCAAAAATATTTGTTTAAATCATAGTTTTGAATATTAGCCTTAGGTGACTCGATTCACAATTCTAGCGAATTCACAAAGTTGTTAAAAGATTTTTATGGCATGTGGCACATCATTAGCAAGAGGATAGACTGGAGAAATAATGAGGGAGTTGGAAGATCCCGGTCGTTTTTGTTTTTTTTTTTTGCAGCCATATAATTAAACAGCTGTAACATCTACAGCTTTAATTTAAGTTTTATATTTGCAAGTGAATTTAAAAAAAACTAGTAGACTAATGTCACTAATTTTGTATTTAAAAGTACTCCTAAACAATACACATCGAAATAAAATTAAAATTCAGAGTCTACGCCTTATATATTTTTTTAAATTTGTATTTTAATATAAAATTTGGGTCTTTTTTTAGTAAAACAATAAAAAGTCGATAAAAAAATTCCACAGGGCATGAGGGGTGTTAAAGGGTCTGAAAGGCTAGCAGATGACCCCTTCAGTCGACCATTTCAATTTGGCAAACGATGCACCAAACATCCTGTATATCGTAGACAGAGAATAGTATTCTCTGTGTATGTAATATATGGTCCCCCCCCCCGAGTCAATATGTTCCTTGTTGTAGTCCACAGAGTACATTATAGTATACTGAAATAGAGACCAATCTTCGGCCCTAAAATGGGTAACCGCTTACGCCTAGCCTCTAACGCCATCTGTTATCACTAGTAAGAATCATTACTCATCCTATCTATAACTATAGCTATATTTGTGTATACAGGGGCCATACGTACGTACAAATAGGTAGTATACTATTCATGGATGGTTATACTGTAGGTTATTTAAGGATTTATAAATGAAACATTTTATTAATAATAATAATATATTTATTTGCAAAAAACACGGTATAAAAAGATGGTAAAAGTACAATGTAGAACAAAACATGTTTTGCCAATATAATAATAAGCATGCAAATTTTTCAATATGTAACTGACATTAACATTGTTTCTCAATGAAATCCTTAACACTACCATTCGTAAATTTTATTTTTAAATAACTTAGTATTTAAATTTTTGAGATCATTTGGTAACTTATTATATAGACGTACACACATTGCAAGGCAGCTTTTATTATATTTAGTTAACCTTGGAATCTCACTTAGTACGAGCCTGTTGGGGTCTCGTCAATTAATTATTTAATCTAATAATATTATTAATCAAAACATGTTTATTTGTGTCTTTTAAAGCACCTATTTAACTTCTTGGCTTTTATTTGCAGATTGTCCTCATCATCATCAACCTGTCTTCTCCCAGCTAATATTTTATTAATATTTTTACAGTAGTTAAAAACCATGCAACGAATGACAATGCTAATCAAATAATCAATTAATTTGTCTTTATGGATTTTACATTTTATAAATTCAAAATCAACAAATATAATTATCGCTGTTTTAATCATTTCTTTTAGATTGCATTTTTCAATGTTTTCTTTAATGATTTCATTTATTATGTCTTGCATATTCGAAATTAATTGTACTAATTCTTTGCTGGGAGTGCAAAGCCATCGTCGACCTGCATATTCCCTATACTTAATATATTCTATCTCATTTTGCGATGATAAATCTTTTAAGCAATAAGCGCAAGATTAAAAAATTTGGGATTTTGTTTTTTTTAAGAAATATCCGCTCATATATTGAATTGGAGCAATAATGCGGGGATCCCTTTGTTTTACCTCTAGTGGGGTAAAATTAAAATCTAATATTTTTGTAAAATCGAATGTGGTGCAGGTCGACGTTGCTTTCGCATTTTCGTTAATGATGAGAGAGTGCAATGTATCGCAAAAGTCTCCTTCGCAGTTACCGCGGGTGTGGACATTGCTTAAATTATTTATTAAAAGTGTGGCGAAAGCAGATTCAAACTGATCACAGGTCGGGTTAGTGTTGCGACACCCTTGACTTCTCACTGCGCCAAAGAAATTTTCCAAGGGGTCCTGATTAAGGTGCCGCAACCATACTGACGACACGTTAAAATCATCTTTTAATTTTTTTAACAATGTTTGTATTCCATTCAATGTCCACACCCAATTAGTTACAGAGGGAACAGTTTCTTTTTTACCAGCCGAAGTTATAAATTTCATTGATTTAAATATTTTTATGCCCTCCACCCACGTTTTATAGTGGACAGAGTTCGGCGTTGCTGGGCCGAGTAGGGGTTTGGCGTTTTTATTTTTCATTTGGCTTCCATTCACCGAGTCAAATATATTGTCCATGAAGAGCAGCAGGTCCGCAGTTTCCTTGCACTCTGTAGGAAGTATGTTCTTATCTAAAAAAAACACAATTAAATGACAATAACTACTCAATAAACAACAGAAATAATGAATGTTTTTCTCTGTTAAATAACCCAAACTGACTGAGCATAGTAGGGAAAATATAATTGAAAGTTACCAATTCAAATCTATTTATTTTAGGGCCGATTTTTCAATCTTCAGTTAACTTTTATCCGAGGAATAAAAATTGCGGTTTGACAGCTTTTGTATATAAAATATGTCATTTTGTTCTTCAGATAAAAAATATCTACTTAGGTTAACTGAAGATTGAAAAATCAGCCCTTAGGGATTTTTTTTTAAATTCAGAATTAAAAATATGTATGTCGTGTGGTGGTGGCCAAGTATGAGCAGTGGTGGCCAAGTATGAGCAGTGGTGGCCAAGTGGTAACGGCCGCGACTTACGAGTTGTAGGTCGTAGGTTCGAACCCAGACAGGCGCTTTACTTTGTGTAAATTATTTCATCACCACTGCTCTCAAAACGGTGAAGGAAAACATCGTGAGGAAACCGGCATGTCCTAGAACCAAAAATTCGAAGACATGTGACATCTGCCAATCCGCACTGGGCCCGCGTGGTGGATTACGGCCCACTCCCTCTCACCGAGAGGAGGCCTGTGTCCCAGCAGTGGGAACATTATAGGCTGATTATGGTATGGTATGTCGTGTAAATAACACTTAAAGTTAATAAATTAATAAAAATAACAAAATGATATCGTAACTCAACTTAAACTATTCTCAAACTAAAATATGGCGTCGATAAATTCATCCGCATCGCTGTCGACTGGTAATGTACCCAAGAGACTGGCGGCATTCAAATCAAATCAAAATATTTTATTTCACATAAACTGGGCGCTTATGAAACGTCAGAAGCTAGGTGCACGGTTCCAATTGGTTGTTTCCTATGGAGAAGAACCGGCATTGCCACGTTGTATGGCAATGCCTGTGGCCAAGGTAAAAGCCAGCCTTTGGGTCACGGGAAGTGTCAACCAGCTAACATTTATTCTATTATATAATGTATAAATACAGTCCTAATATAAAATAAGCCAAACATTACCTGCTAGATATCCCATGTTAGATGCCACAGTACAGCTGAATATTTGTGAGGCGAATTTGACTTTCATTTTATTTAGTTTTTCAGGGTTGCCGTGATTTTCCGTTAATTTTGGGATCAATCGAATGCCCTTGTAACCTGGGTTTTCATCATAGAGCAGCTTTAAATGAGACCATTTTGCAGTTTTTGTAACACCTTCGTTTGTGGTGTATTCTAAGTTTTTATTTAGGAGGTTATTTCTCATTCCTTTGAGAAGGTGTGGGGGGTCATAGAGAGGTATGATTTCTTGGCCATTTAGTAGAATTATGTTTTCTTTCGGTTCCTCTCCTTTTCGTAGATAGATTCCTCTGGTCTCATTAGCCAACAGTTTGAGGGCCTGTCTATTGTTGGTTCCCTGGTCACATACTGAAGCAACCACTATTAACCCTGCTTCTTGCAAGCCTGTTATTACGTCTTTAATTTGTTTCGCCAGCTCGGGTCCCTTGGTTGCACTTGATGCAAATGTGTACAAAACTGCCTGTTTATAATTATAAATTAGACCACGCACCATAAAAACTTGGGCGTGATCTGCAAATTCACCCTTTCTTTCTTGTCCATTGTCAACAAGACCTGTTATTTTGTCTTTTCTCTCCTGGTATGTGACATTGGCCTTCAGTGAGACTTCGTCAAACATTAGTACACACAGCTTTTCTTCTATTTTCATAAGGCCAGCTTTGGTTTTTAACTGAGAGAAAATGTTTTTGTTAATCCCAGGCTTCAGATTACTCATTTGAACTAATTTAATTAGTGTTTGCTGAGCAGGCAAAATAAAAATCTTCCTGAAAAATCTATACCCTTTGGGACTTTGCTTGAAGATCGATAAAGCGGCAATTTTTTCTTGCAATGTAAAACGTCGGCCTTTTTCTTTTTTTCGGTCCTCCCGGCATTGCATTCGCATTAATAATTTAGCAGTACTTGTGAAATTTTCAAGGGTATCTAAGACTGCAGGACTAGATGCAATTTTTTTGCTGTTTTTATGTTGGCTGTCTGTTTTTTTATTTTGTTTATTTTTATTCTTGCAGCAACAAGTTTTTGATGCAATTCTTTTTCCACATTTGTAAGGAATACTTTTTTGTAGTTTTCCTGACTACTCTCCTTTCTCCTGTAAAATAGAAACATAACATGTTAATCATTTCACATATTTTGAGTAACATTCTAAGTAAATACTGCGTGATCGAAATAGCTGCGTGTCGCAGGTTCGATTCCCGCACGGAACAAATATTTGTATGACCTACAAGTAGTTGTTCCGGGTCTGGTTGTGTGTGTATGTGAGTTTAAATGTTTGTAAACGCACCCACGATACAGGAGAAATTCCTAGTGTGGGGCAACGTTTAAAAAAAAAAATGGGATTCAGAAAAAAAAAACCAAGTTACTAGCTATATGAATCAAACTTAAAAGATGTTAATTCAATACAAAATAAACTCATTTATTTATGTAGTAGAAGGAAAACCAACAGCTATACATAAGGGAAGATAAATTGGATAGGCTAATATTCAAGTATCCACACCGCAGTTCACGCGACTCGCGGGCCTTGAACCCGTGATCACCGTTTATAAAATATATATTTTTCTATTTAGATAAGATACTATCAGCGCCCCGCGGTATCACCCGCATAAGTTTCGATCCCGTGGGAATATCAGGATAAAAACTATCTATGTCCTTTCCCGGGACTCAAACTATCTCTATTACTTTCATCTAAATCGGTTCAGCGGTTTAAGCGTCAAGAGGTAACAGACAGACAGACACACTTTCGCATTTGTAATATTAGTATGCAGATAAGATATTGGTCCCCAACACATCTGTAAAGCTTCGCCAACTAATTAAAGAAGACTTTGCATATTAGGCTGCACTTCAATGTACAATGAGGACAATCCATACTAATATTATAAATGCGAAAGTGTGTCTGTCTGTTACCTCTTCACGCTTAAACCGCTGAACTGATTTAGATGAAATTTAGTATAGAGATAGTTTGAGTCCCGGGAAAGGACATAGGATAGTTTATATCCCGATATTCAAACAGGATCTAAACTTACGTGTGTCTGTCTGTCTGTTACATCTTCAAACTTAAACCGTTGAACCGATTTAAATGAAATTTGGTATATAGTTTGGAGTCCCGGGAAAGGACATAGGATAGTTTTTATCCGGATATTCCCACGAAATCGAAACTTACGCGGGTGAAACAGCGGGGCGCTGCTAGTATCATATAAATATCATAGTTTACATTTATCAAACTTACCTAGATTTGGCTGGTTCTTAATTTTTGGAGTACTTGAAAATGGAACTTGTTCATGCACCAAAGCTCCGGGATCTGCAATTAATCATAATATGACTTTATAGCATAAATAAGTATGTTGCGCCAATGTTATATTATTATTCATAATAATTATTACTTTAACAAATGAAGATATACACACTACACACGACGACCTAATTGTCAAGCTATACATTTCTTGTTTTAACTGACCTCGCATTGTATAGGCTTTTCGTAGTCACACACATGACAGCTAATACTGGAAATGTATAGCTTAATACGTCGTCGTGCCTACATATTGGAAGTTTTCAGAACTTTTGCTGGTTATCAGTGGATTTTAACCCAACTATGGTAAATAACTTTCAAAAAGTATTTTGTGGTCTTTTTTTATTTATTTTTTTAAATGGATTTGGTTTCGACTTTAGTCTAGGTCAGAGGTGACAGAGACAAAGTCGACGATGGAGTGAGCTTACCCAGAAGAAGACTGTTCACTCTTACTTTGAAGAGATTCGGGTTGTATGAGTCATGGTCACAAAAAACTGGAAACTTACCAAGATTTTGTTTAATATTTTTCTTGGGTATTGTAGGATTTCCAAGTGGCATGTTATGCTCATGCACTGAAGTGTCCGGATCTGAAATATGAGTTTATTTCATTTTAACCATAAGCAAGCTAACAATGTTTTAATATCAAATACTACAAAAAATATTTAATATACAATATTATAATATAATCTTGTAGTAAAGTGTAAGACCAACAAGTGGCCAGTTTTTTAACAATTCAAAATAGTTACAATTAACAAAGCAAGTTTATTATTTAAGTATAAAAAAATATAACATAATATCACGCCTTTCTTTCCCCGGAGGGGTGGGCAGAGGCGTACAGTCACGAGCAAAAGTATGTATACACTTGGCTTTATACAAAGGCGATTTTCTCCTTTAATTTTGAATGAAATTTTATGTTATTGCGAACATAGTATTTTCGAACCCATAGGTTTAAATAAAGTATCGTATTTCAAGGTTGCATTCGTTATTTCACGAAAAAATCGCAATTGAAAGTTACCAAGTGTTGACATATTAGTGCTCGTGACTGTACTTATAGTAGGTACACAAGTCCCATGTAATAGGGGGCGAGCCTATTGCCATCAATCTGGCAGAAATCCCGATTCCGGGCTGCTACTGAGAAATTCCAGATAGAAAAACCCAATAACACCTCGTCCAACCTGGGAATCGAACTACTTGCTCTGCAGTAGGCTAGCGACCACTAGACCAGCGAGGCAATCCATCAGTCAGTATTTATAAAAAAAAAATATCAATTATATTATTTTCAGTTCTTTATGTTTCTTCTCATATAGACGAGGTTAAGAAACCTTACACACGAGTCGGGACAGAGTATGTAAGGCGAAATTTAGATAAAAACTGGGCAAAAGCGAGTCGGACTCGCGCACCGAGGGATCCGCACCATCATGTTTTTAAATTTTCATCGGCGAGGCCTAAAGTCACAACTCTCTAAGACCAAGTAATCCCACTGGTCATTCAGTGGGATTACTTGGTCTTCATGAAATCTTGACATTTGGGGATTTTACTAACTTAATAAGTTGTATTACTGATTCTAATGATTATAATTCTGTAAATACATATTTGTTATGGTCGCGAATCATATTTTATTCAACGTACAACTTAATACTGACCAGCAAATTGCAAAAAACGTAAGAAAATTTGAATTTCGCGGGCTACCTTAGCGCTTCCCCCTAATGTTTTCTTTGCTAAAAGTGGCAAGGTTTATGTATTTCTTTTCACTTTTTCGGGTTTCTTAAAAGATCAAATATCTTATGGCAGTAAAAGAAAACTTCATGATGAATGATGCTCTTTATGATTGAATAAATCAGCAAAAAACTAAATTATGATTAATTAAATCAGAAATAATAAAGACTTACCAATATTTTCTTTTTCTAATACATCCTTTTCAATGTTCATTGATGTATGCGGCACATATTCAAAATTTAAAGTGGGATCTGGAAGAATAATGCATCATGATTAATGATTAATTTATATAAATGCTTTTTACAAATTTAAGCAAAGAATGATGGGCGTTTTGGCCGGTATGTCCAATAAAAACCACATATACATCAAATGGAAGTTTATATCATAACCATTAATTTTAATTCTGAGCAGAAGGCTGTGACACCATTTTTGAGACATAACAAACATACAAACCATTTTTGAGATAAATAGTTTTATTATGGTAATTGCTGGTAATAAGCAATAAGTTGACATACATTAGAACTCTATTTGTCATCAGGCCTGAGGCCAGGCTCCATACAAAAATGCCCATCATTCAAGAGTATAATAAGGTACCTGATGATGTTGATGGCAGCTCTAGAATTTGTTGTACTGGCTTTCTATTAACTGGTGATGTATGCGGCACATGTTCAAAATTTAAAGTGTGAGCTGGAAGAAAAATACATCATGATTATGATTAATTTAAGTAAATGCTTTTCACAAATTTAAGCATATAAAGAGTACAATTATAAATAGGTACCTGATGAGGTTGATGGCAGATCCAAAATTTGTTTTAATGGCTTTCTAATAACAGATGTAAATCTTTTCAGTGCCAATGGTGCTGAAAGAAAGAACCATAAATGACTAAAGCATCAACATAAATCCAACAGGAATACATATAGCACAGTGGAGTATATTCTTTTATGTACAGTGATGATTTATACTAACCTGGCATATTTAATGTTGGAACAGCAATTTTGCTGATTTTATTGTTACAACATAGATATGATATTTATCTTCAAAGTGTGAGTGACACACACGGCGGTACTTAAATATGCGCTCGTTTTCCAAGCCCAAGATATCACTACCAATCGCATAAAGCCATGTGTTGAAGCGTTCTCTATCGCTTTCAGGATTTGGGAACCCATGCAGCACTTGACGCGTACCTAAAATAAATAATATAGTCCTTAAAATTGGAAAATAATTAAGTCAAGTTCCTAAACACTAATTTTGTTATACTGTCAAGATATAAATATATGTAGATCTAAGATATTAATGTACCATAAACTTAGAAATAAATAAATCAATCTAATCTAAGATCTCTAGCATTCATAAACAAATAGACTAACTATAATGTTGGTCAACTTTGGGCCGATGGGTGCTAATGGTACAGTATCAGTATGACTTGATCAAAGATGACAATGGATGATCAAGGTTTTTTACATTGACCAAGTTCAGTCGCAGTGTTTTCTTATGTTATTACATAAGTTTGCACTGTGATGATGAAGATTCATAATAAATAGTGTCACATTCATGGACAACTTTTATAAGCAATGGATCACAGAGTACTTTCATAAATACGGAAATTAAGGATTGATCAACAGATTACTGTATGTTATGTTGACTGGTAGATAATGCATGGAAACAAAGAAGAAAGCAAAATTATTGTTTATTCTGCACAAACAAAAAACATGGCCGCCTTTGTACAACAGTACTTTCAACAAGCAAGTAAAATAATTAAAATTAAGTCTGACATACCTCCACTCTCCTTGCACTCTGGAACACAGCAGTGCTTGTCCGAAGACATGGTGCAATAACACAGATGCAATAAAAGAGTCCTATCTCAAACACTATACCAGAGTCCTGTCTCAGTTTTGATATAAAATCACACAATTCCTTTCTGGTCACAATTATGGATAAGCCGGAGGAAGGTCAGTGGGTCGTCTTAGGGGCGGGAACTTTAGCTCAACTCAACGACAAATGCAAAACGAAACACAGAAAGATCACAAAAAAAATTGCAAAAATTACAGCATGAAACCGGCGCAAGCGTCAGGCATCAGCAGCAGACATTTGCATTTGGGGTTACCAGTTTATTCATCAATAAATACACCACTAATGAAATACTACCATCGCGTCGCTGCATTCTACTGGAGTAAAGTTATGATTGATATTATTATTTTTTTTTGGAATATTTGATAGTATTTTCCAATAACAATGAAACGTCTTATTAACTAATTTATATTATTATAATCTTAGGAATTGATCAATAATATTGTCACAAATTATAATAAAATCTACTATTTTAGTAGCAATCAGCCTCACAAAATCGTCATTGTTTGATTTCTTGTAGTGCCATCTGTTGGAATTTTAGTGAACATTAGTGCAGAGCCGCCATCTGTTTTCCCTAGTTATTATCTTATCCATCTACGTCACGATATAATCCGACAAAATAAAAAAACACCTATCAACTTGTTCGCTTAAGGAATATTACATACGTCGTGATTTAGTATCATTGTACCCACTGCTGTCCCCAGTTTTTTGTACTAAGATTGAACCGCCTGTTGTAGTCTGTGGTCGTGATCAAAATCGCTTCGTATTCGTTTTCACTAAAAAGTTATGATCATAGAATAATGTTGGACAATTTTGAAAGAACTGCATTATTAAATTAATTAATAATTTTAGTTTAAAGATACACGGTACAAAAACCAAAAACATAAAATACCTTTAAAACCGTATGGCGAAAATAGTTGATTATGTCAGGGGTACCAACATTCTGGGCGGAGAAGCCATGTTGATATTTTCTTTCTTTTTTCGTCATGTACCGACTCACATGTATTTGAGAACGAGAAACGAACACGAAAGAAACCACGAAAAATATGGTGGTTGGAAGAGGAATTTAGATAGTGTTCTTTTGTTCTTGCAGTATTGTGGTGTATTTTTAACAAATGTTTAAGTGTGCTTTTTGAAATCTTTGTTAGAACACAGGATAAGACCTTGGAAAATGTCTTCAATGCATTTTGTGGTTCATCCTTTGCCTGGCACAGAGGATCAATTGATAGACAGGTAAACATATTTTATCGTTATTTGACTCCATTTCGTTCAAGTTATGAAATCCGACATTCCATGATCATACAACTGTATTGAGTCACTTGATGATTTAGCATCAAGGGCCACGTTTCCCGTATCATTTTACGCTCATGGGAGAATTTCCATTGAATGACATTTCTTTGTCGAATTTAGCTAAAGCAGCTTGCAATCCATACCGTTTAATGTTCTTTTGGATCCATCGTTGGATCGGATGGCGTAATCTTGTTTGGTTAAAAACGACGATGCTTTATTATAATTGCAAACCTGCTTTTCGCATTGACAATGCCGATACTGGAGTTGTTAATTCTCGAACTGTGACATAATTGTTCAATACCTATTCCATAATTGTATGAAAGCATACTTACTTAGCATTCGTCTATGAGCCTAAGCAGATTCTAAAAATACAAATTGCAGGTGAAAATAATAGCTTTTGCAAAGTATGTAAAGTAGGTATGAAAAAAAAACTGAATAGTTAAAACAACACCCAATTTTCTGTCTTGTATTAAAGACCTCATATGAGGTTATTTACTTTTAGCAATAATGATTTAGGTAAAACTAGCTAGGTAATATTTTTCAAACTATAAAATTAGTGGGATTCTTTAAGAATCATTATGATATAGAAAAGTTGTGGACAGTTAGGATAAGTACCAATTCACTAAGATTTCCAGTTGCTAAATATTAAAAAAATCAAACTTTTTTTTTTCAATATATTCCTAAAATTCAATAAAACTTCTGACAGTTCTATAGCTAACTGTTTTCTTTATAATTCTTGTCTAGTTTTGTGTTCACTAAAACTTTAGGAATGCATAGGGCTATAGATGCAAAAAATGATAATCTTACAAAGGCAAGGTCTTTAGGCTAGTTGACCGGTTTTGAGAAACCAATTAGTAATGTTCCATATGATTTTTTTTTGTGAATATTACAGAAAATATTGTACCTATTCCTTACAAGACCATTAATTTCATATATTGCTATTGGTAATGCAAAAAAACTTTTAATGCATAAAGTTTGTTTCAATTTACAACACACAATTTGAAACACAGTCAATTACAAGAATTGATGTGCTGTGTTCTGATTCACATTTAATGTCACATTTGGAGCAGTGACTTACGAGTTCCTACAACTTGTAGTTTTTTTTTTTTTTAATCTGTTTTTATTTAGGGGTTTTTATCTTAAAGATATGCCAACCCCATCATACCCTTTTACAATATATCTACATACATCGAATTTACATATACCTAGGTATTAGTAGTTCAAAGAAAATGAATCACTCAACCGGTACTGTCATTAACTCACAAAATTTTTTAGTGGTCTCTGAACATGGTAATGATAAAATTGACTGTATTAAGCCTACATCTAATCTATTTAGTTTTAGCTCGATCATGAGTGATTCACGTACATCTTTATTTCGGACACAATCCATCAGCATACAACTTGTAGTGTGAGTTCGAACCCAGACAGGCATTTTACGTTGTGTATAATTTTGTAATCACTGCTATCAAAACGGTGAGACACATCATGAGGAAACTGGCATGTCGTAGAACCAAAAATCTAAGACAAAGTCAAATAATTTATTTCAAAATAGGCACATAAAAGGCACTTTTGAACGTGCCACATGTGACATTCCCCAACCTGCACAGGGCGCACATGGTAGATTACAGCCCACTGTCTCTTGAAGAGAGGAGGCCTATGTCCCAGCAGTGGGAACATTGTAGGCTGACAAATGGCTTTATTTTTCAAAATTATTTAAAATATGAATGAATCTAAAATCTTATTTTTCTTACTGTCAACTAGTCTATTGTGTGTGTAGAAATAAGGATTCACATACACATTATTTTCTGCAGAGGGGCTTGTTGCTAAGTAATAACAGCCACACAGTTTGATCGATCAGGTCAAGCTACGCTTGCCGCAGTTGGTCTATGGATGGGTAACCATTTTCACAAACCAAGACCTCTCCATGCCTCAGAAAGCACATTAAGCCGTTGATCCCAGCTGTCATTTGTGGATCTTTGACAGATATTACGGGTCAACAGGAGCCTGAAAGTCTGACAACCAGTCTTAACAAGGGGTATTGTATTACCCAGTAACTGGGTTGTGGAGGTCAGATAGGCAGATGCTCCATGTAAAATACTAGTATTCAGCTGCATCCACTTAGACTGGAAGCCTACCCCAACATAGTTGCGAAAAGGCAAGGCAGATGATGATGATGCACATTATTTCTGCATGCATAAAGGATGCTCTGCCAATACTTCGTGCTCCTCTGTCCTTGCACATTGAAACAAAGTGTATGTATAAAAAACAATTATGACCAACCTTCATGAGATAAAAATAAATATTTATTAAATAAATTAAAATTGGTAAAATACAGTAGTAGTACAAATCTTAGAAATAATATAGGTATTACAAATTATGATGCCTGTGCTAGGATAAACCTGTATCACAGGCGGCATAAGTTCTTATAATTACTATAATTGCTATTACATAAAACATCTATACTTAAAACTACAATAATTCCGAAGATACATACACATGTTTTTCATATGAATGTGTGTGTGTGTTGACACACACACATTCCTACAGCTTAAAGATAGAAAAAACAATCCAGCAAATTTGGGGGTTTCCCCATTCACAAATTGCATCATGTTGTTTAAATGTCCTGGTATTGTTTTTTGTTATCTTTTAAGTTGCAAGAATTTATTATTATTTTAGGAATTCTTTGTGAAGATCTTTTGAGGGCAGGTTGGTGTTAATTGTGTGTTCCTGATACACATCCAATCTGTTTCAATGTGCGCAAGCACAGGGGCGCACTTAGTATTTTTTTATTTATTTATCTCAGGCGACGCAGGCCCATACATAAATACCAGTATTGGCAGAGTATCTTTTATACACACAGAAATAATGTGCAGCCACGTATTGTATGAATGGAACCTATCAGTTACTAAAGCTAACTTGTGCACAATAGTTTTAATATCAAAGTACAGCAGAACAAAAGGAGAAAATCTTTTGTTGTAACATAGTAAAATTTTAAAGTAATTAGATTAGTGGCACTAAAACAAATAAATAGCACTGCTGTACAAACTCACCCCCTACTAAACTGACAGGTACACTACATGTATAATCTATCCATGCAATTACAACAACAACAACCCCTTTGCCTAAGGAGCTCCTTTGTAAGGTGGACCCATGTGTAAACAGAAATGACAGGTTGAAAACCTGTTACTGGATTGTACCTGTTGGATTGTTGATATCTATCAGTACTTTTTCATTCACTCATTTCATTGCATTTGGAGTGAAAGCTTAAGAAGCAAGATTTTATTGCAATATGTTTACAAACCTTTTAGTTGTTTCTTAATTGTATACTTTAAATATTTACTTTTATTTAATAAATACATTCATTATTTTGGTATTAGAGCAATAACTTGCAAAATATTATTAAAATAAAAAAAATACATTTCAAAGCTTGGATACTCAAAAGTATTATTCACTGGAAGATTAGAGAAGAACACATAGCTAAGCGTTTATGTTTTTCAGTGGTTATCAATACTATACAAAACAAGTAACTCTACATATTATGAGGCATGATATGAAGAAAGTTAATTGTTATGCTAGGGTCTAAATAAAACCAATTAAAATGTACTGTTTGGTGTTAATTTACAACAAAATTTAAATATATTTGTAAATAATCTTGTTGACTAAAAACAAGCTGAAATCAATTTGTCATTGTTTTAGGCTAAAGGAAGTAGCTGACCGTTGGAATAGATATGGGACAGGTGCCGGTTCTTCGGCACTCAGCTCCCTGCGAGGCGTGCGAGCAGTGGCCGCCGGCCCTGCTCACATTGCTTGTCTTCTCGAAGATGGCACTATCTGCCGTGCCGCCTTCTCCATCATTCCCGATAGATTGGACTTGAGTAAAACTGACGCTAGTAAGAATGGGGGTAATGGCGGAGGGGGAAGTGGCGGCGGAGGGACGAGCGGGGGCAAGCAAGGTGGCAGCGGCGGGGGCTGCGGCTCGCGTCAACAGCCGCGTACCAGGGCCCGGATTATGAGGAACTCGATTCGTGCTACACCTAGCTCACAAGGTATATTATTTGTTGCACTTTCTTATATTTTATTAGTCTCTCTACAATAAGCTTTAGTTGATTGATTCCAACATGACCTAATTTATAATATACAAATGGACAAAGGAGAAAAGAGATAATGGTGTTTTGGTTATTTTACTGCTTAAGAGCTTAATCCCTTTGATTTGTACAGGATCAACAAGCCGTGCGACTGGTGTTATTATCGGAGCCTCTGGTTCGGGGCGAGTAGTATCAGTTCCAGCACCTTTTGTGCCGGAAGATCTGGTCACACAGGCTCAAGTGGTCCTGCAGGGAAAGAGCAGGAGTCTCATTATTAGGGAGTTACAGGTAAGTCTTTTGGCAACTTCTTCATTCAAGGAGGTGGTCTACATAAGAAGCAATGAAATATTTACAAGCAATTATTCTAAAACTTTTTGAAATAATTAAATAATATTAAGGCAGCACAACAAATTAATAACTGCGTTCGTATATGTGTTTTTGTTTGTGAACTAATGTAGCGAACAAACTTGGACGTGAATTTGGCGGTAAACAACCTGCTGTCGCGCGACGATGAGGAGGGAGAGGAGCCGGAAGGCGGCGAGGGCGGCGACGGCTACGTGCCCGAGGACCTCATCTCGCTTCTGGACGGCGGCTTCCACGCCGCGCAGCAGGACCACTCCGTCATCATTGACGCGGACACCATGTTTTCTGAGGACATCTTCGGGTACGCGGCTATCAGAAGGTATACCTGTCAAGCTATGCTCCTCTGCCTCTACACACTCCTGCCTGTAGTAAATATAGCCCTCGACCCAATCTCTGGCACGCTGTCAAGCTTACGCAGTTTCCGTTTATGTTGTGATTGGGTGTTTATTTGATGTCAGTTCTGTACATAGACCATATACTCTAGAACAGTGCATGTTATTGTTTGGTCCCTGCACTGGTCACGTTCCCGAATGTATTATGTACCGTATGTGTCTGTGTACAGTGTAGTAGTAGTGGTAGGATCACAGATATAAAGAAAGGTGACTAGTTTAATGTTAGTTTGTGAAATTATACAGACACTAAGTGTGTTAACGATCAAGCAAAACTTTGAGACTGAACAAACCGAACAAGGGACTTCGACATCGGTCTTTGAGTGCGGGAGCAAACCTCTTTCTTTATGTCTGTGAATACTTTGATCGTCAAGGCGGTATTAAAATATTGTGTTGTAATAGTCGCAGTGGGGGTGGCGGCGGCAGTAGCGGTGGGCGCGGCGGCGCCAGTCGGGAGAGCAGCAGCTCGACACAGGAGCGCCCGTCCGAGTTCAGTCGGTGGCGCGAGCGGCAATACTTCGGGCCACGCAGGTGGCTCGAGTCTGCGCTGCGCGATACTTCTTGGGACAAGGACGGAGGTAACAACGATGGAGGTAAATATTCAATGGTCGTTTTATTATTTTTGGTGTAGCATATTCTAGCCTAGAAATTCCTAATTTTAATGATGACTTAAATTGTTCCTACCATCCACAGTGACCATGATTGGTAAGCAGCTGAAGATTAGTGATTATTCATGTTATTAGTTTAAAGTTTATTCCCATAAAATAATGTGTTATTGCGAGAAATAAACTTGAAAACATATTAAAATGGTCCTTAACTATTACGAATTGTCCAATGTTTTCTTTACAATATTTTTTATCCTCAACATTTTTGAAAATGATTTAGCTGAGAGCAAGAAAAAGGATTCTTCGATTGCGGCGTCGCCACTCTGGGTGTCTGAAGAGTTGGAGTATTGGGACAGCAACATTCGCTTCACCCATATCGCGGCCACCTACAGCGAGCTGATCGCGATCTCCACTCAAGGTCAGCTGCACCAGTGGCGCTGGGCTGATGCACATCCTTATCAGCGCAATGACGTAAGTGCTAAGTTCCAAAATATGTCTTGGCTTATATTTTTTGTCAAATCACCTGTTAAAATAAATTGATCAGACTATGCTTTTGCAATACTGACAAATTCGACTTTTAGATAATGTTCGACTAAATAGAGCGCTTCTGCCATTAATAACTTGGGAATGCAATCTCGATGGCTATGAAAAATGGCTCGAGATCTCGCGAAGCTTTTTCGAGCCATTTTCGGCATTCAATCATAATGGCAAGACAATCTCCTTGCAATCTCATTCGAGATTTCGACCGTATTGGTCAAGATTATGAACGAGATTTCGAGACTGAGCGCGCAGCGAGTTAGCCTAAAAAAAAAGGAAAAGCTTCTTGAAAAATTAATGAATTTGCAGTGTGCGTGATGCGTGTATGCTGATTTGTTGTGTTGCATTGTAATTAATAAACTCAGTACTTATAGATTTTTTATTTACAAAATATTAATTAAAAAACGCATTATTTTAAAAGTAGGCGAAATTTCGATCTTGAATATCTCGATTTCGACAGTTTGCCTGGCGAGATCTCAAATGGCCAATATTAATGGACCCCAAACTTAGCACGCGGGATCTCGAGTTTTCAATTTCAACTCGAATTTGCATTTTCTAGTCATACACGTGTGGGTAATCTATCTATATCTAAAGTTTAATATGTCATATTAACACCCGGGCATAGACAAATCCTGATTTAATAGGTATTTTTCTTGCATTATTCTATACTAATGTTACCAATAGGCGTCCGGATCGGTGAGCGCATACCACCCGCGCTCCACCTGGCTGGGCATGACTCCCGGCGAGCGAGTCATCAACATCAGCGCCGCCGGCATACGCATATCAGTGCTCACTGACACTGGCCGGATTGCTACCTTCCTCGATGAATCTATTGGTGAGCTGTTTATTTTTATCTATACATTATTATAAATATAAGTCGTTTTTCGTGTCTGTCTGTGTGACTGCGTTGTTCTTCTAAACTACGCAACGGTTTTAGATACGGTTTTCAACATCGTCTAGAAAATTTATTTCGAAAGGTTTGTGTGTATATTACGAACCTAATAATAAAGAAATCATGATGTTTTGTGAAGTCGTAAAAACCGTGTGAAGCAGGGGCGTGTTGATTGTTATTAGGTTAAAATTACCGTAAATATTGTTCTTTCAAAATATGTAGGTTATCTGAAGGAAATCAAAATTTCATAATTTTATACTCGAATCTTTAGCTTAGTAACGCAATGTTCTATGTTAAGGGTTTGGTTTCCGCACTTAGTCCTTCAGTGGACCATTGTGCGTGGGCCATGGCGGCCGTCGGTGGTTATTCCAACCAGCCCACCTCCCTCCAGAAGCTGATCAAATCTCCTGGTCTGTTGAGAACATCTGTGTACGATCTGGGTGTCCCGAGGGTTTCTGACCTTATCTGGGTGACGCCTGTGCACTCAAAGAGCACATGCGCAATTGTTTCATCAGCCTCCATGCAAGCCCTGCACAGAGGACTGTCTGTTATGCCTAAAGTGTGAAAGTGTTTATTTAGTGAGCAGTGTCCCGTGATGGTTCCCGTCACCAGGCGCAGGCCTTTCCTGTCCAGTCGTAGTAGGCGCCTGGTTAGCCTGCCATTCAATGACGGCATGGCTTCTTTGGACTGCCTGCAGCCTGGTGACGACGTCCACCAGCTTTCTGCTTGTGTATGGGTGTGCTCCTGTAGCCACCTGCGTAGTTGGTTGAAGGGGATGGGCACGATAGGTTCCGGTCCACAGACTGACATACTGGAAGCCCGTCTGGCCAGCTCGTCAGCTGCGTCGTTGCCTAGCGATCCACTGTGTCCTTTTATCCATTGTAGTGTCACTGTATTGCAGTTCGATACCGTTATCCGCTCGAGCGCATTGTGACATTCTAGTATTAGATTCGATGTAATGCATTTTTTGTCCAAGGATTGCAGGACAGAGGCACTATCAGAGAGTATGCGAACATGGGTGTTCGTGACTCTCCTGGCCGCGATAGCATACGCCGCTTGTGTTATGCCCACACACTCTGCTTGGTAAACCGTGTTGAGCATTCCCAGCGGTTTGGATATTTTTATGTTAAGATCGTGTGAGAAGACTCCGACTCCAGTTCCGCAGTCGGTCTTTGAGCCATCGGTGTAAATTCTCAGTTCTTTCGGGCCTGAGTGGTCGCATCGCTCCTCTTCAAGCACGATGTTGTAATGCTTTTGAAAGCAGTATTGTTTCGGGGCTTTGTCGCAGGGTGATGCCATCATTGGCTGCCGTTTGATCGCATCTTCTTTTAAACGTGTGTGTTTGACCCTAGAGTCTTTGCTCAGGGTCCCTGATGTAAAGAGCCTGAAGGCAGCCAGGGCCGCCTCTTCCCTCACTATGAGGTGTAGAGGCGGCAGTCCAAGCATAGCCTGTAGGGCAGCAGTGGGTGTGGTTCTCATGCAGCCAGTGATTGCCACACACGCGAACCGCTGCAGCTTTTCAAGGTCTTTTTGGGCTGTGCTCAGGTCTGTTCTGGGCCACCAGACTAGTGAGCCGTATGTAATTATTGGTCGGATGACTGTGGTGTATAGCCAGTGAGTGACCCTGGGGCTGATCCCCCAATTCTTGCCAAGCATTCGCTTGCATTGCCACAGTGATATGCTGGCTTTCGTGGTAATGTAGCTAGTGTGTTTTGCCCAGTTCAGCTGTTTGTCCAAAAAGATGCCCAGGTATTTGGTTTCAGTTGATAGGCTTAGGGTTGTACCAAAGAAACGTGGTAGTTGTAGTGTCGCCAGTTTTCTCTTTTTTGTGAAGAGAACCAGTTCAGTTTTTGTGGGGTTCACTGATAGTTGGTGTTTACCACACCAGTTTTCCACTATTTTCAGGGCCTGGCGCATTAGATTGCACAGGGTGTTTTCGTGGGTGCCATTTATTATTATAGTTATGTCGTCGGCGTATCCTACGGTGTAGTAACCTTTGTCGTTGAGTTCTTTTATTAAACTGTCTACGACCAGGTTCCATAGAAGCGGCGACAGGACGCCCCCTTGCGGGCAGCCCTTCGCCACTATGGCCCTTGTGGTGTCGTTTACGGTCACTTGTACTGCCCTTCGTTTGAGCATGTTGGTGATCCAGCCGCTCAGAGACGGGTCTATCTTGTGTCTGTCTAGGGCCGTACTGATACTGTTGAAAGTGGTTTTGTCAAAGGCGCCCTCGATGTCTATGAAGGCTGCCAGTGCTGAGCATTTGTGGTCCACTGCGCATTCAATTTTGGATACCACGCTGTGTAGCGCAGATTCTGTTGATTTGCCTGTGGAGTACGCATGCTGTTGTTTGTGGAGTGGCTTTGCCCGGAGAGGTCCATCACGGATATATCGATCGCAGAGCCTCTCTAGGGTCTTTAGTAGGAAGGATGTGAGGCTTATGGGTCTGTACGCCTTGGGTTGAGTGTAGTCGGTCTTGCCCGGTTTTGGTATAAAGATGACTTTCACTTCGCGCCATGCAAGGGGTATGTATCTGAGTGCTATGCAGGCCCGATAGATTTCTACCAGGCATGGTGTGATATGATTAACACCCCATTGTAGTAGGGCTGGGAAGATGCCATCTAGTCCTGCGGACTTATATGGCTGGAAGGTGTTGATGGCCCACTTTATTCGGTCTTCTGTTACTAGATTGTGGGCATTGGACCAGTCTTGTTCCGTTGGGGTCCAATCTGGCACCTCCTCCCAGGTCCTGTCTTCTAGGAGTTTGCAGTCTGGGAAGTGAGTTTCCAGAAGGACCTTGCTGGTTTCATGGTCTGTTAGTGTGTATGAGTTATCGGGTTTCTTCAGCGCGCCAAGGGTTCGGTCCTGATCTGTTGATAGGATCTTCCTTACTCTTGCGGCTTCATTATTGGTTTCGATGGATTCGCAGAATCTCCGCCATGCTGCCCTTCTGGCGGTTCTGATTTGCTTTTTGTATGTGTATTGGGTTTCTTTGTATAGCTCCCAGTCTTCCGGGAGCCTGGTATTTTTTGCTCTGTTAAATTGCTTCCGTAGTGTGCTTCTGAGTTTACTAAGTTCGGCGTTCCACCAGGGATTTCTCTCACTGTTGGTACGTGGTGCCCTTAGTTTGCAGCATGCATGGTATGCCTCGGTTAGGTATTCTGACAGCTTTGTCACAGTGTATTCAAGTTGTGCAGGTTCTCTTATAGTTATTTGTGATAGGTGCCTAGCTAGTAGGGCGGCTAGGAGACGCTTGTATCCGGGCACATCGGTGCGCCGTGGATTTCGCCTCGATATGGGTTTCCTTATATTTGTAGTTAAAGTGAAGCGGATTCTTCTATGGTCTGAGCAAGAAGGTTCGTCCGATACGTGCCAATTATTTATAAAATTTGTCGCGTTTTCTGTAGCAAGTGTTAAATCAATGATAGTTTGTCCTCGGACTGTGACCCAAGTGGGTTCAGAGCCTCGGTTAACGATGTTAAGGTTAGTAGAGAACAAATAGGTGGATAGTACCTCTCCTCTGGAGTTTGATGCGTCGCTGCCCCAGAGCGGGTGGTGGGCGTTCGCATCAGTGCAGATGATCAGGTCCAAATTGGTGCGCTCGCAGTGCTGTACCAGGTCGGCCATTTCTTTCGGCGGGCAGTCTGTGTCCTCGCCCGGCATGTATACCGAGGCTAGTACAACATCTGGGAATTCACCTTCGGTCTGGAGCCTGACAGCTGTCAGATCTCTGGAACAGAATTGAGTGAGTAGCGTGGTAGGGATATCTTTGGGTATATAGGCACAGGTTCTGGGTTTGTCTGAGCTGTGCGTGTTAAGGATAAGCTTACCTCCGATGTTACTGAGGCCGCAGATTCTGTTGTTCCTGATCCACGGCTCTTGGATCAGTGCAATTGTTTGGGGGTTAACCTCCAGTGCCCGGCGTAAGCTAGCCGTGGCAGTCTGGCTATGTTGGAGGTTAGTCTGGATGATGTTGAGTGGTTGTGACGGTGATGAGGGGGGGGGGGTTAGTCTGTGATGGATCCATCGGACAATACCTCCGCCGCCTGGTTTCTGTACTGGTCTTCGTGTTGCCCACCCGGCGACGATGCAAGAAGTTGCTCGTTCCAGCCGGGGGATGCGGGTGGTATACTGGCTACGTCGTCAGCCATCGCCGCGCGGGCCATGACTTCCTCAAGTTGGGCGATGTCTGCGTCGTCCGTCTGTGTCACTGTCGGTGTCGTCGTCGGGTCTGTCGTGCTGTCCGAGGGCTGGGTCGTGGGCCAGAAGCGCACGTATATCGAACCCAGTAGGTACGATATCCGTCGCTCCCGCCCCATGACCCTTTCCACTTCCTCCGGTGGCACACCCAGGGTCATATAAGTCCCGTAGTTGTCGCCACCGACGGTAGTTGCCCTGTATAGTGACCACCGGGCTATGTCATACCACGTATTCTGACGAATCAGAATACCTTGGAGCCTCCGTATGTCACCTCTATAGCGAGGGACGAAAAGCGAGGCTCTGACGCGGGTGGGCACTTCGGACTGTCGAAGTACCGTCAAAGCGAGGTCAGTGTCGGGGAGTTTAAGGAGGGGTACATGTCGGGTCAACCATGTCAGGGCGTAATCGTCCTCACACCATATCTGTACTGTGCCCTCCGCTACCCGTGGGTATCCGCGGAAGGCAGGGAGTGGTGCTGTCGGGTCCGTGTCCATCAGTGCGTTTTCAAGGCCTACCTTGACCAGCTCGGCCTCGTCATTTGTCAATTCTCTGGAGGGGGGAGGGAAGCAGATAGCGACGGCGAGCCGCGCAGGAATATCCTTTGTGGCCCGCGCGTAGGTCCTCAGCTCCCCCTGGGCGGAGTGGACCCTTACGCGTTTGGCGTCCCCCTGGAGCGTACTCGGTGAAGCCGAGTCGTCTGGGCGTTCCCTCTTCGCCGGCCCTGTACCGCTCGGTCCAGGCTGCGGCATGGAGGTGCCTGGCAGGGTGGTGGTGTCTGGGCGCAAGGATCCGCCTCGCCTACCCCTATGGTGTTTGGGTCGGGGTTTGTCCGTGTCAGTGTTGGTGTGATGGGGTCGGCCGGCGCCCCCGGCAGACTCTGTCGTGTGCAGGGGTTTTTCGCGCTGGGTTTCCCCTTCGCGGTCTCGCCCCTGCACGCGCGGTTCCGCGTCCGGCTGTTTTTCGCGCTGGGTTGCCCCTTCGCGGACTCGCAGCTGGTCGCGTGGACCCACGTTTGGCCGCTTTTCGCGCTGGGTTTCCCCTTCGCGTACTTGCGGCCGTTCTCTTTTTTCCGCGTCCGGCCCCTTTTCGCGCCTGGTTTCCCCGTCGCGGATTCGGGGCTGGTCGCGTACTACCTCTTCGGCGTCCGATCGCGCATCGCGCTGGCTAGTGCCTTCGCGGGTGCTGCGCTTTCGGTCGCCTACTTTCCTCCCCCGGCTTGTGATTTTTCCGCGCTTTTTCAGCAGGCGTACTCTATCAACCGGGAGAGTGGTAGGGTCGCCAGGTTCGTCAACCTTCCCCATCACTCTCTGTCCGTGTCCGTCTATGTCTGGGTTGGTGATGCTGTTCCGCACGACACTCTGTTGCCAGAGGCTCGAGGGAGGCATACACGTCGTAGGAGGTATTGGCGCGTGAGTCGCAGCCATGTTGCTGGTAGTTGGCGCGTTGGTCGCAGCCGGAGTTGTGGGCGCGTGTGTCGCTGCCTGGGTAATGGGCGCTAAGTCAGCAGCCGGCTGTGCTGAAGAGCACGGCAATGTTGAGCAGTTGGTTGCCCCCCCCAGAATACGTTGGGGGCTGACCGCCGTAGCGGTGTGGGATTCCCCGGCTTGGCCGGAACCCACCTGGGTAATTTCTTTTACCTGCTGCTTGTTCATTGTTGAGGGGGTGGGCTTTTTTGGAATCGAGGTTACCCGTCCTCTGGGACCAACGGGATGTAAAGGATAGGAGGGAGGGTGTTTGGTGGTGGGGTATAGGTTGCGGGGGGTCACCCTAGGCCTGGGATTTTGCCTAGGGATTTAGGGATTGACGGAATTATAGGGATATGGAGGGGTTGGAATGATTAGGACTATTTGGTACATGGGATAAGGTATATAGGTTACCCTAAACCTGGGGCTTGGTGTTCGGGCACTTCTCTTGTCCGGGATCTCTTTCGAGATGCTCCGGGTGCGAGATCGACTGTATGCAGTCGGTCTCGCAGCCGAAGTTGGGCTATCCGCAACCTGCCCACCCGCTCGGTTGCAAGAGAAGAAGTGCCCGGCAGTCTGAGTCGCTCCACCACGGATGTACGCATACATTCGCGTTGGTTCGGTTCAGCTAGCCCCGAGTACGCAATTTTCAATACTCCTCCCTATTACAAGATCCAACAGCCGTATGTGTTGACTAGATAATTGTATCATTATTGGAACTTATTTTATCTTTTATGGATGCTCTCAAAATGTCTAGATTAAAGAAGGAATACTATAAAATCTGTATAATATTTTTTATTTGTGTGTAGCTCACGCTCCTGGGGCTTCGCGTCTGGAGCATCCTCTGCAGACGTTTGTAGAGTTTGGATCTGACAAGGCAATCTCTCTACATGTATGCTCTCTGTATACCGTCGCGAGATTAGACTGTGGTGCACTTTATTGGTGGTAAGTTCATTCATCATCATATTAAACAGCGGTCCAATGCGGAACTAAGCGATCTCGACCTCTTCCATCCATCCATTACCAGACCAGGCTAGTTGGAGCGATGATCTACGTTGACGCTGAATACAAAATAATACATCGCTGTCTAGCTCTGCGGGGAATTACAGGCGTGATGTTATGTTATTGTCTCACTGCAGGGTAAAGGCCTATTCTTATACAGACACGCCATGGCAGAGAAGGCGTCTTGTCTGATAGCCTGAAGTGAATTCGTTTATCAATAACCCTTTCCCAGTCCCATGAGCCATAATGATGCCTCGATTGTTATTTCATCATCATCATCATCATCATCATCATCATCTGCCTAGCCTTTTCCCAACTCTGTTGAGGTCGGCTTCCAGTCTAACCAGGTGCAGCTGAATACCAGTAGGTATTTTACTTGGAGCGACTGCCTATCTGACCTCCACAACCCAGTTACTGGGTGAATACGATACCCCTTGGTAAGACTGGTTGTTATTTCATCATCATCATCATCATCTGCCTAGCCTTTTTCCAACTATGTTGGGGTCGGCTTCCAGTCTAACCGGATGTAGCTGAAAATCATTTTTTATCCGAGTCTGTTGACATCATAGAAAAACGAATACAATTGTTCTCCTGTTCACTAGGGGAGTCCTTCCGTTGGGCCAGCGCGCTCGCCTTTGGGAGAAACACCGCGCTCGCTCCCGCAAGCAGCAGCGTGGACACTCGTCCACAGCGCCGCAAGACTTGCAGGCCGGGCAAAGCGTTACTATGAAGAACGCGCCAATGTATCAACCTGGCGCCGTCGGTAAGAAAATATTACTTTTAATTTACAGATTTAGAGAATAATAAATGATATTGCCCACTTGTTGGTTGGTGTTACAGGGCAAAAAACAAGAGTTGTTTGTTGGTTCATTATGTCCGACTATTTTCTCGACGGTAGTTGGACTTGAGCAATGGTCGCATTGAGCAATATTAATCAATAATTGAAATTGAGAAAAAAACCGATTCAGTGTTAGCCTTCATAATTTGTAGATTGGTTGTCTGTCTGTAATCTTCTTTAAACCATATTGTTTATTTATCATTGTTAATGTTACCAAACAGGATTCAACATGTCTACGGGAGTGCCAAAAGTAGGGGTTCTCCAGAATGCTGCCTGGAACCTTTCTGACATGTGCCGGTTCAAATTGCTGCCGCCACCGCAACCTGACCGCTCTGTCTCCGATAAAGACAAGAGGGATTTACAGGTAAACTTAATCATTCAGTCTTTTAGAACCTAATTACTCACAAGTAGGATGCAAATGATTTTATGGTTATGTTGTATGAGTCTTTCTTTTTGTATAAGATCCTTAAAATCTTGACAGTAAGGAGCACATCTGTTAAAACTGTTTTCTTTTTGTCTCGTCTAGAATCAGTCGCCACTGACAGTGTCGTCTGTGAAGGCTTCATCCTCAAGCGGCAACAGCAAGGACGGCGCTAAAGACAGCAACAAGGACATGGCGGACAGGCTCGACATGCCGCCGCCGCCCAGCCCAGCTTCTTCCACTTGCAGTGACACCAGTACATCACACAGTGAGTTTAGTTTTACTTGTTTCATAAGTGAAGAACGTTTAAAGTTCGACGTTCGTGGTTATTCAAGTTGTCGCACAATGTTTTCCGCCACAAGAATTATAAGGCTAAGCTAAATATAACGTTTTTTACCAGAACGTGCCAAGCGCGTGACCGTACGCGGTGAGGAAGGTTCATCGAACGACGGTTCCAAGCGCGATGAGGAAGAATGGCCGCTGAAGGAAGTCGTATTCCTAGAAGACGTCAAGAGCGTTCCATTAGGCAGAGTGCTCAAAGTTGACGGAGCGTACGCTGCCGTACGATTCCCTACCATTGGTAAAGACGGCAAGGAAGTTGTACCATCGACTCCTGACGATCTATCGACGCTGCTGCAAGACTGCCGACTTGTTCGCAAAGATGACTTGGTAGCTGTGAAATGGGGTGTGGGCGGGGCCGCCGGAGCTCGCGGACCGGACTGCCTGCAGCGCTCACCCAGGAAGATTGCACTGCCGCCTGATGTACAAGTTATTACTATTGCTGTAAGTCAAATCAAATCAAAGTTACGAAATTTGTTTAAATATGTACCAAAAGTTTGACATACATTTGGTGATAGTTTCAAATCGAAAGTTCAAATTAGGCTGAGAATCAGCCAAAATTATATAAGACCCGAGTTCCCCAAAACGCCCGCATTTCACCACTTCATAGTGCTTTAGCTGGGCAGAAGAAGTAGCGCGACAAACTCCCCAGCAGCAACTCTCAACAGTCAGACAGTTAAAATCAAGAATCAAGTTCTTCTAATGAGAATCAAGTTCTTGTAACAAGAAAAATAAACTTGATTCTGTAATAGGTAATAGATGCTTAATAATTAACATTTCAATACAAAGAAACATAAAACATTTAATGAAATTATTTGCCGTAATTATGTCAGATAGCACACACACCAAAACCCTAACCATAACATATAAAACTATACTCAAGTAGAAATAAAAACGTAAACACAACTTAATCCATACTAATATTATAAATGCGACAGTGAGTCTGTCTGTCTGTTACCTCTTCACGCTTAAACCGCTGAACCGATTTAGATGAAATTTGGTATAGATATAATTTAAGTCCCGGGAAAGGACATAGGATAGTTTTTATCCCGATATTTCCACGGGATCGACACTTATGCGGTTGAAAACGCGGGGTGCTGCTAGTACCTAAATAAAAGGCTCTAGGCCATAACTTGAATCTTTTCCTCCCCCAGGTGGACAGTCGCGGCGTGCACGCAGTGGTGCGCAGACCAGGCGGCGCATTGGCGTACGCCGTATATGCAGTAGGTACCACCCGGGCACTCACGGACAGTGCCTTCCCGACAGACAACAGTGCGCTTCTCGGCTATTCCAACGGACAGGCCATACAACTGGCTACAGCTGCTGAGGTTAGTATGATGACTTCGTATTATTTATTGAGCAGAATACATTAGAATAGAATAAAATATCAATTCAATTAAAATAAATAAACGAGTAGGTACTCGTACAAATGGGTCACAGAATTAAAATTAAAATAAGCCATTATGAGATCTTGTTAACATTATGGAATGCAAATAATAAAGACATGTATAATATGAATTTGTTAGAATTTAGCGAGTTTGCAATGTAACGATTATTGTTTTAAGTCAAATCTTGTGTCAAGTAATTTCTTTTGTCGCAGTTGTTATCCAATCATATCAGCTGACAGTTTTTTTACTTTTCCAACAGCAACCTTGATAAAACAAGAATAAAGACACCTAATTTGGCCAGTGATGTAAAGTCACAGGAAAAATAACTGTGAAGCGAAGATTTGACTGTTGTGTTTTATTTGTGTGTGGGTATTAGTTTGAACAGTATAATTTGTGCGTACAGGGCAGCGAACCTGTAGTGATGATGGTGGACGGCAACGGCGCGCTGTACCCGGTGTCGCGCGACTGCGTGGGCATGGTGCGCGAGCCGCCCGCGCTCAACCTGCCGCCCGCGCGCGCCCTGGCCGCGCACGCGCTGCCGCTGCACCCGCATGCGGCCGCCGCGGCCGCCGCGCACCCGCACCACACCGCGCTCAAGTCGCAGGTACGACCTCACCCAGGAACACATCACTATGCACAGGGTGTCAAATAACCCATCACATAACCGTTGTCTACGCGTTCTGTAGTTCATATGGTGTACATAATGAAGAGTATTCTATTCTGTACATCAAACTAAGTTACATCTCACAATGACAAGGAATTCAAGTGACTCTCTGCTTCATTTAGCGTCTTTTTACCTGTTATAGCCTCGCAACACCTCATGCTGCGGATGACAGGCTACTGGACGACAATTAATCGATTGACTATACATTTTTTGTGTGCAGGTTGCACTCATTATACTGGTGCCCGAGCCTCAGCTCATGATGCCGCGTGTGTTACGCTGCGACCTTGACGGCGTGCGTCAGTTACTGCACCAACTCGAATCTGACACCAGCAGTAAGTTATTTTGCGATCTAATTGTTGAATTGTAGTTCTAAAATATGCCATATGGCATGTACTACATTTTTGTAATAATTATCCACAGAGCAACAGATGTTGTCCATCTTACAAGAGCGTTGCGACGGCAACAGGAATATACTACACGTATGCGTACACATGTGCGCGCCGACATCGAACAAGGAACCCGATATCGGTACGTAAAAAACTGTACCAAATGTAATATCCTTTATAGCGTAGGTGTAATTCTAACTTAACATTATTTACGGATTAGTGGAAAACGCTTCGATGCCCAATTTAGCGGGTGGCACGGGAGGAGGCGGCGCCAGTGCTGAGGAGTCGGTGCCGGCCATCTCGTGGCCGCCGGAGACCTTCGAGGCGTCCGGAGACGAAGACAGCCTGATGGGGCTCACTAACAACGGGTAAGAGCTTCACTCCTTTAACAGGGGAATTATTCAATGATGAAACTCTGAACTAATGCTTTTTCGATGCAGCAGAAAGCAGTCGTCATGCAGTTACTGTTCGTGATTGCCGATTTTCTGCCTGCACTATATAACTGTGTCTTAATATTTTCCTTTATTGTGTTTTCTGTATTTGTTTCTTATCATCATCACCTTATTTCCAAGAGAGTTAGTCAGTTTCTGGTCTAGTATTCCCTCTTTTTATATTGCCTAATAATTTTAAACGGTTTCAATCTTTTTTGTACCCTTTAATTACTACACACCATGGGTCTCCACTCAATGAAAAATCAATTTGGTGATCTCATAGTGATATAAATTCATGGATTTCCCTGCCCTTTGACGTGAAGCCTTACTTGGTACATTAATGGGCAGTGATAATCCTGGATTACGTAGCGAAGAGCACTAGACTAGTTCTGAAGAGTGTTGCGATGGACGTGATGATTTGAAACACTTACAGTAAACTGTCTGGCGCTGGTAACAGTGGCGGCGCGGTGAGTGCGGACCCGGCGGAGCGGCGCGGCAACGCGCTGGCCAGCCTGCGCGCGCTCTGCGAGAGCTCCGTGCTGCAGCCCTTCCTCATGCAGCTGCTGACTGCCAAGCAAGTCCACCCTTTCATAAATAAATTATGATTTTAATACGAAATTAGTACCCAGACCACAAGTGTGAGTTCCACTTGCGTGACTTGCGTGCTCCAGACTAATTCTGACCGAAATTCTGAATTCTAATTTGGATCGCTACCTACATAACTCAACCGAACCAATGACTCTCGAGCCTGTTAGCCATTTAGAATGCTTTTGATAGTAAATTGCTTTACCTACCAACAAATTCTAAAAAACATTCGCTACCACAGGGACGGTCTGGGCCAGACACCGCTGATGGCCGCGGTGGCGGAGCGCGCTTACCGTGCGGCGCTAGTAATACTGGACGCCATCCGCGCCTGCCCCGAAGCGGACGAGATGCAACGCTCAGCTGCCATCTTCCCACCCAACGCGAGCCCCGATCATTCCCCGCTGCTGGTACTCTGCTGCAACGATACCTGCAGCTTCACCTGGACTGGACAGGAGCATATCAATCAGGTTCATATTCATTATTATCAATATAAGAAATTATATCACCTATTTATTTATTTGGGAAATTATGCACAACAGACATAAATATCATAATGTTAAATTTTAATAAAAACACATCTAAGACAATAAAGAAGGAATAACAATAAAAAAGGAATAACAATAAAAAATAATGGTCAAAAAAATAACTAACAAAAAACTCAAACTCAAAGCATTTATTTCAATTAAACCATTTTACAGGCACTTTTGAATTGTCAAGAAGTAGGTCAGTCAGAAAAATGTGAAGCTAGTTGCCCATTCCAAAGCGTAGGTACCTATGGAGAAGAACGGACAAGAAACTCCATGGACACTCTTTTTAAATTATATTTTACAAAAATATTAGTTACATCATTACTTTTGAATTTATAATTAAATAATGTGAGAACGATGTAAAAATAACCAAGACGTATGCGTTAAAAGCGTCCAGAGTACAACAAATAGTACTAAAACAACAATCCAAAAATAAAAATAAAATAATTAAAAATAAGCCGAGGCAGCTAAGTGATGACCAGCCCCAACTGACGGCGCCCGTTCACGAACATGACGCATAGATCAGCACCATTCAGCTCAACCATTTTGAAGGGAGCTAAAACAAGTACAACTTACAAATAATCAAGAGAAAAAACAAAGAAATGTCAATGAAAGTGTGATATGTTCATCAATCAGACTAACTGTTCAAACATTCTCTCATCTATTAATTTGCTAGTCATTTTATGACGATGTTCTGATAAAATTATTTGTTTCCAGGATATATTCGAGTGCAAGACATGCGGCCTGACAGGGTCTCTTTGTTGTTGCACAGAATGTGCTAAGGTAATATTCTTAACAAATCCCTTGCTCTCTTGGTTATGGTCGCTTCTTTTTCTGAATTACGGTTAATTGGCTAAAATATCCTGATAACCGTGGTGTTCTACTAATTGGTTTGTTGTGTTCAGGTATGCCACAAAGGTCACGACTGCAAGCTAAAGCGCACGTCTCCGACGGCATACTGCGACTGTTGGGAGAAGTGCCGCTGCAAGGCACTGGTCGGCGGCAACTGGACCGCGCGCTGCGATCTACTTGCTAGACTCGCTCGAGACACTTCACTTGCCACGCATTTCAACTCAAGGTACGAAAACATTTATTATAACAGATTATAAGAATATCAGCATAAGTACAAAATATGATTTCTATAGCAAATTACGTTTATAAATGTGTGGGCGGGAGGAAATGTGCGTAAATGACAAAGTACTCGAGTTGATGCTGCTAATGATCGTCTACCGGGTGTAAACTCGAGACATAACCTGTGTTTTTAGGATTCTGTACCTCAAAAGGAAAAACGGAACCCTTATAAGATCACTTCGTTGTCTGGTCTGTCAAGACCCTTTTTCTCAGGAACGTGTGGATTTATTTAAATTAATATCAAATATTCAGGGCTGCAATCCCTTGACATAGTGAAATAATTAAATTTCTAGGTCAACGCAATGAAAAGATACGGACGTCTATGTTCCGTTTGTACAGCATATTTTGACACTCGCACGGAAATCAAAACATATAGGTAACCTTTTGTACTTCCTGTTGACCTAGAATCATGAAATTTGGCAAGAAGCAATGTCGTGTAGCACAAGTAAAAAATCCGAAAACCGTAAATTTGTAGTTACATACCTACAAATTTGTACGGAACCCTCGGTGCGCTAGTACGACTCGCACTTGACCGTTTTTTTTTACATATATAACGAGCAAGAATTTATAAAGGAGGGGCTAAGTAATAACAGCCGCACAGGTCGATAGATCAGGTTAAGCTACGCTTGCCGCGGTTGGTCTGTGGATTGGTGACCATCTTTACATACCGTGACCTCTCCGTGCCTCGGAAAGCACTTTAAGCCGTTGGTCCCGGCTGTCATTCGTGGATCTTTGACAGTCAGGAGCCCGAAAGTCTGATAACCAGTCTTATCAAGGGGTATCGTATTACCCAGTAATTGGGTTGTGGAGGTCAGATAGGCAGTCGCTCCATGTAAAATACTGGTATTCAGCTGCCTCCGGTTAGACTGGAAGCCGACCCCAACATATTGGGAAAAGGCTAGGCAGATGATGATGAACAAGCAAGAATTTGAGAACTTTCATTGATTTCCACTCTGTTGTTATTATTGTATTAACAATTTTTATTTCTTTACAGGGGTGAATCAATCCTGCTGTTCCTAGTCCAGACAGTGGGTCGCCAAGCAGTAGAACAGCGCCAGTTCCGCGCGGGCGGCGGTCGTGGGCGCGGGCCTCGCAAACAGCCGGGCTCCGACGCCGAGGTGGACGCGCCCGACCATGATCTTGAACCGCCCAAGTTCGCCAGAAGGGCGCTACTGCATTTATTGGGTGAGTTACGGATATGTCTAGATCGTATAGCTGTTTCATTTCGTCGATAACATAAAAGTCACGTAGGAATGTTATTATCCTACTCCTGCGTGTTCTTTCAAAATAAAACAACTAGACTTTTTCTTCCATCCGTGTATTCATATTATGTTGTGTCATGTCGTCTATATCGTGTTTTCCGTGTATTCATATGACATTATGTACAGCATAAACAGTTTAAATATAAAAATAGAAAAAGGTTTATATCTAATAAAATTTATTATGATGATTAGAAATAGTCCACTACAGTCTAATGCACTGTTAGAATTTATTGACGAGGTAAGCAAGAGGTAACCACACGTGCCGGATTGAATATAAACTAAGCAAATCCGTTTTTAGGTGATTGGCCGGCCGTTGAAGCAGCCGTGATGTGCGGCGCCAGTGGCACTCCGGGCGAGACCGAGAGTCGGCCCAGCAGCCCCGCGCCTTCGCAATCTGGCACTACTTTGCTTGACAAGTTTACGCATGCGCTTATCGTTAAGTGCACTAATGAGGTTAGTATGAAAGGCAGTTGTGGCAGACGAACGCCTCTTTCAGAGTGTAGAAGGAGGTACAGTACCTGGGCGTAAATATGACATTGAACAGAGAGGAATCCCAACTTGTTCTAAAATTCGATCATAATCATTTATTTGCATTAGGTATTGGTACAATGTAGGTCTTAGGTAAAAGAATAATTAAAATTCCATATACATAATCAGAAATTTGAAATGAAAAAATGTATTTAATGCTAGAGTTATTATAATCATGTACGCTAATTTCTATTGTTCATTATATTTGTTTTTCGATGAGTCATGTTTACGGTTAGATTCTGTAACGTCAGTCGTATAGATCCTGTGATACAATACAGCTACTCAATAATAAATGTTCTCTTTTGTCATAGATGCTAGACACTCTGCTACACACTTTGATTCGTGAGCAACAAAACGACACAATCCCGGGACGCGCCGAGCGTGCCCGTGAAGTGGCGCGACGCTTCGTGCGCTCCGTCGCCAGGATATTCGTCATATTCAGCGTTGAAATGGCTCCAGGTGCAGCTAAAAAGAAGGGGTAAGTTATAAACTACTTTAGGTTGTGTTTACGTAACAGGTCGACATTCACTAGTATTCTTTACAACATTGCAGTGCACGGTCAGCTAAGAAAGTAGTAAATCATTCTTGACATAAAATTTAAACTAGGAACACAAGAACAAAGTCTTTATCATGTGATAAAAGCAAGTGCATCCAAATCAGCCCAGGTGACCTTCAGTCTGAGACAAGGTATATGTCCACCTGTGAAACTAGGCGATCACGAACTTCCACATAAGGACTCGGTGAAGTACCTGGGCATGCACCTTGACCGCAGGCTTACATGGAGGACACATATCCAAGCCAAGGGAAATCAACTTAATATCAAACACAGGAACCTATACTGGCTCCTTGGAAGAAATTCTGTCCTGTCAATAGACAATAAACTACTGGTGTACAACACCGTCTTAAAGCCAATTTGGACATATGGCATCCAACTATGGGGAACTGCTAGTGTCTCTAACATTAACATGCTCCAGAGATTCCAAAATGTCATCCTCAAAAACATCGCAAATGCACCATGGTTTACAAGAAACTGCGAGGTTCATGAATATCTTAACCAAAGCACAGTGCATCAGGAAGTGAAAAACTGGGCAGAACAGTACAGAGCACGCCTTCAGAATCACCCAAATCCGTTGGCGAAAGCGCTCACTAAGCCGGATCATAAAAGGCGGCTGAAAAGGTTAGCTGTGGTGGACCTTGCCAATACCAACTAGGACATGCTGCCACGATATTTTATGAGGGAAATCTCGCTGGAGAAACCACTCTGCACCATCAAATCCAACAACAAATCTGCTTATAGTCCAGGGACTGATTGCAGAGAAAAGAGAGAAGAAAAAAAAAAGAAAAAAAAAAAGAAAAAAAAAAAAGAAAAAAAAAAAAAAAAATGTGATGCACACGTAGCCCGCTGGCCTCGGGACAGGGCGTCGCGACCGGCGGAGCGTCTGGCGGCGGCAATGTACAGTTCGCGTCAAATAACTTTGCCGCTCTGAAGTAGGCAACAAGTCACTGCGCAGTAGTCAATCCTATGAATACAACAGCAGCGCGCATGGCCCGGATTGGCGCGGCTAGGGAAGAGCCTAGCTTCAGAGCTTCAAAGTTATTTGACGCGAACTGTACGCGGCGCAGTTTGCTTAACTTGTAACGCCATAACGCCGCGTCTATCGCGCGAGTCCGTGGCATGCGTCGCGCCGTAACGATTTATATATTCGTTTCTATCGCCCACCGCGCCGCCAGTCGCTCGTGCGATTCGGTGACATGTTGACAAGAAATAATTAATATTGCTTTTGTTCACAGACCTCTTTCAATAACATCATCACTGGTCCGTTGTCGTCGCGTGTTCGCGGCTCTCGTCGCCCTTGCCGTAGAAGAACTCGTAGAAGCAGCCGACGCGCTTCTGGCCCCAGTTCGACTTGGCGTCGTCCGGCCCACGGCTCCGTTCCCGCTAGCGACCACGTATGTGGACCTCGTGAACGGCAGCGAAGACTTGTTCGGTGTAGAACCTCTTTCTACTGGACATTCAAGACATGCACATGCGCGCAGGTGTGTATTGTATAAACTTAACGTAATATTAGTCGTGTGCTTCGAAGAAATCGGCTTATACGCTCTCTAGTGTTTATATTCTCTATGTTTTGAACATTTTTTATTACGGGAATTGGCCTTCAGTCGGCCTGTCTAGTAAAAATCTCACCTTAAAAGCCTTTTCACCTTAGGCGAAGTGAGCTGTCATTCCACCTGATACTGGGAGTTGAAATTATTGACAGCTCGCTTCGACTAAGTTTTGATGGTGAGATTTTGACAGAATAGATCGGCTGATGTGTTATAACTATGTTCGTTGTGGCGCAGAGAGTCGGCGACGGGCGGCGGGCGCGGCGCGGCGGCAGGCGGCACGTCGGTGGGCAGCTCCACGCTGGTGCCGGACCGCTCGTCCACGCCGGTCGCCACCGAGTACGCCGACGACGGCGCGGGCGAGGCGCTGGGCAACGACGACGACGCGTCCGAGACCGACGAGCCCGCGCCGCCTGCGCACAGCGCGCAGCCGCAGGACAACCAGCATCATGACGACGCTATGGCCGACAGGTACACTCACGTGTATTGTGTTTTTCTTTTAATCTGTGGTCGGTCTTTCTTATTCACTTCTCAAGCCGATTTCAGACGCTTAAATTTTTGTTCATTTTTGCCTTCTATTCGTCATCTTTCACTTGAAGTGAAAAGGTCTAAATAAAAAATGAATCAAAACGTGGAACATTAATTCATTAATGAACCGATCCAACGATGTTGGATTTCGACACTCGAATTTAAAAAATGAAGACTAATACATACCTTCATAATTTTTAATAGGGGCCAAGAACAGCACGTTGTAGTAGAGAATGGTACAGAGCGTGCCGAGGGTGGCGAGAGTGAGAGCGAACTCGACTTGTTGGCCGAGGTGGAGACAGAAAGCGACTCCGACGATCAGGACAACGCGGAGTCCGCGCAGCGAAGCGTACAGACCGGGGCCACGCAGGGCTCTGATGCAGGTAAGAGGGATATGTAGATTCAGGACTTAACCAAGAAATAGAAATAATTTGATTTATTTTAGCTTTAATAATTTTATTGTTGACAATTGCTGCATTGCCAACAATAAAATTGCCGAATTCATCGACCATTTAAATAATCACACATTAAAACTTTTCAATGTTGATCTCTATGTTGGTAATAACCACAAGGTTCTATCGCGTAGTAAGGGTCACTGCCATCCAACCATAATAGCGAAAGCTTTTTGCTTTGCGCGTATCCTATGTAATAAACGATCACGTACATCGCAACAGGCATAGCATCGCTACTTCTATATCCAGAGGACGAAAGCGGAGACTCGACACAGCCTGAGGACGAGGACTCTGAGGCCGGCGAGACGGACGAGCAGGACGGGGAGGCCGAGGTGCCCATGCACGACGGCGAGACGCTGGAGCGCCGCGCCGCGCCGCCCGCCCGGCCCAACCTCGCGCCGCACTCCATGCAGTGGGCTATACGGTAAGTGCTGCTGCTACGTAGCTTCTGTACTTCTGTAAATACAGGTTTGAATTTTTAATCCCCATCTAATTTAGTATAGGCATTATGTACTAATCAAAGACTTCATGTTTGAAAAAGAATAAGTAAAAAAAAGATATATTTCCCGAAAATATTATAAGTTGAATGTGGTTTCTAAGTCAAACGTTGAATAATATACTTGCCGCGTATACTATGCTGAATAAGAGAAAGCGTCGACGTGCGGATGCAACGATGATGTGTATCCGCGGATTGTAGTCAAATAGTTTTTTTTTTAGAACATTGTAATGCTATATCTTATAATTTTAGTACCAAGTGATAAAATACGTATTTTATTAGTTTCACCAAAGATCTTATCATTTAAATTTGGATGGTGATTAAAAATTGTTCCTGTGTAACACCACGCCCGTATTCGTTAAACAGTGTAAGACACAGGTGCTAGTACGCCCACATTGCACCAATTATGTCTTAAATCCCATGCATTATGAGCCTAACAACATTTACTGGATTGCCTTTTCCAACTATTTTGGGTTCAGCTTCTAGTCTGAATGCACATGAATACCCATATCAACCTAGTTACTGAGTACCACTTATCCCCATAATAAGACTGGTGTTTAAGTGATTGTTAAAGAATAATTACCAAGATTTTTTTTTATAAAGAATAAATACCAGAATTTGTTACCAAGGTGAGACTATTATCAAAATTGTTAATTAAATAATTTCATATAATTTATTTATTTTTAAAAGCAGGAGAAATAATGACCTTAAAATAATAACTTTTGTACTTGTGCACTATTCAAACAACTATTATTTTTGGATGCGAAATTAACGCCATATTTTTAGAAGTCTGCTAAGAAGCTTAATGGTTTTGCATGCGGGATACTTTATAATCTCATTCCAACAGTTGTAGTATCAGTAATAATCATCGGTTTCCTTGAACACTCATACATGAAGCAGGTCGCGCGAGTCGACGCGCGGCGCGGGCGGAGGCGCGGGCGGCGTGCGGCTGACGGGCAGCTCGTCGCTGGTGTTCATCGACCCCGCCTCGCTCAGACGCTCCGCTGCAGCCGCCGCGGGCGCACATGACCCGCATTCTACGTCTACTACAGCTTCCTGCCTGGCTAGGGCTTTTGGTAAGGATTTTTTATTGTTATTTATACACATGGGTTTTCCCACCGGCAAATATTACGGGATGACAATATAGGGATGAATTTTCAAAAATCCTTTATTAGCTCACCTTCGATAGATAAGGAACTTTTGTGAAAAGTTTAAAGCTTCTAAACTCAGCAGCTTAGGCTGTAAGTTATCTGTCAGTAATTTAATGAATGAATTTAATTTTTTTATTCATTAGAAGATTAATGAAAAATATGAGCACTAATGCTTGTAAAAACACGATTCGTCCTTAGAGGTGATGAAGGGTCAATTATTTAATTGCTGTAGTTCTCATTTTGAAGAATTATAAAAGATTGCAGTTTTATGTACTCAAGTAGAGGTCGCTACAACTGCTTCTGATGTGCCAAAATTATTGTCACATTTAAGTCTTGCCTTGGCACTGTCCTGTGAAAATGTTGTTATGCTTGACTTACTAATAGAATATCTGTTTACAGGCATTGTCATCCGCCAAATCGCGGACTTGCTGTGGGAGTATGAGCGTGTAACTCTACCGCTACCCCGCATGGTGCCGCTAGCGTACCGCGAGGCGCTGCGCCTGCAGTGTTACCTCGAACGACAACTCAAACCCACCTGGGACTGGCTAGTCACTGTCATGGATGCTACGGAAGCGCAACTGAGGTAAAATAACTAGAACATTGCTAAGATACACCTTCGATTTTGAAAATAGTAGGTATTTAATAATAATAGAATAATAGTAGATCAACATTGTCAATCATTTTATTTTAAACCGACTTCAAAAAGTAGGAGGTTCTCAATTCGACTCGTGTTTTTTTGTTGTATCGACAAAGGATAATGGATAATGATGTACAGGTGTAAAAAAAAATACGGTAGCATTATGAACTAGGTATGTTTGTATTTTATGCCCTCAGGGAGAAAAATGATATGATTGTGAGGAAGTAAGATTGATTTAGTAAAGGGAAATATTTAACTTATTCTAAAAACTTACTGACCTGCTGCTGATGGACCCTTTCTGAAATTAATGAACCTCTTAAAACTTTTTGCGCAGGATTAATTAAACTACTCCATGAGGACAACAAACATCAACATAGTTCATAATGCTACAATTAACTTTGTGTCTGGGTTTAGTGTTACCCATTCTCCTTTGACCGACCTTTATGCCGTTGATTGTCTATTCAAGACCAAGAAATGATAATGTTGACAGATGTATTATGCTCGTATACGCCTATATTTTAAAATTGTGAACAGATTCGGCGCGTCATTGACTTCGAACAATGCGAGCACTTCGACCGGCGACAGCGGACGATCAGCTGCGCCGGCGACTCGACGCACTACATCTCTGACGTCACCAGCTACGCGCATCATAGGCTTCTCTGAAGGACCTAGGGCAAGGGATCGTGAACAAGGTCAGACATGCGTTTATCTTTCTACCGGCGTTAATTTAGCGCAGACTTTTATATATTTTAACAAAGTACAGTCAAAATGGCTTCGTATAAGCGAGAACGCAGACGACCATATTTTCTCGGTGAGCGTTTGTTTAATGTGGGATATCTTCGTTGAAGTTTTAACTAAGTAGTTTCTATTCTCACCTCACTTTTAAGAATTAGTTTACAGTTGTTTCTTTACCCCCTTACGACTTTGCAAAGAATCATAAGACACAATTCTAATATTCATATAGGTGTGGAAGCCGGCAGTGCTCGTCGCGAGTTCCTAGCATACTGCCTGTCACTCTTGCGCGCGCACAGCGCTGAGCACGCCGAGCAGCTGCCCGTACTGGATGTGGCAGCACTGAAGCACGTGGCCTACGTGCTGGACGCGCTCGTGTACTACATGCGCGCTGCGCAGCCGCAGCCGCACCATCACCAACATCTCTGGACACCGGTAGGCATACCTCGTCTAGTAGATCAACATCATTGATTTATAATGTGTTCTATTTCAGATCATCATCATCAGCTGCCTAGTCTTTTCCCAACTACGTTGGGGTCAACTTTGTTCAGCTTTTGTTCTATTTCAGATATAGACAATAATTTTATTATGATCAATGTCATAGGAATGTGTGTTTGTTGCTTATGTTTGCAGGTTACACGTCTAATAATTGAGTTTTATAATAGAATGTGGAATCTTAAACTGTCATTGTATACTAGAGTAAATTACATCTCGTATACCTGTATGTCTGTATAATACATTGATTGCATTCTAAATCGTTTATATCTGATACAGGACGAGAATGAAAACGAAGAAGGCGACGAGGAGATGGTAGTCGGCGGAGGCGCGGCCGCCGAGTCGGACGGCGAGGGCGAGGGCGCGCGCGGGCGGGCGCACGCCTTCTTCCAGCGCTCCGACTCCACGCTGTGCCTCGGCTGCCCGCCACCCGACCCCTTCAACAGTTAGTAATCTCATACTTTACTATGTTAATGGAACACGAAGCAGATTGCCTCCCGACAGGTTTTGTTTTATTGTCACGTATTTGATGTTTTATTTTAAAATTGTAGGTGCATTAAGTTTACGTTTGCATATAAAGTTACATTATAGTTTTAGACCCATTAAATAGGGATTTTAATACGTAGAATTAAATTTGCCGCGAAATATCAATTTTGTAAATACATTCCAGGGTTCTAGGCCTTTTACAGGGATATGGTCGGTTAGGAACCATTTCTTTTCCAAAGGGTCGTAGTAGGTCTTAACGATTTTGTGCTACTTAATTTTTGTATAAAACAGTGACTATGCAAGACGCACTACCGCTAGCGGATCAGCCACAACTACTTCAACCGAACGCTCGTCGCGAAGAATTGTTCGGAATGCCTCGCCAGCCCGTTACCGTGCCGGCCTCCGGTGACGCACCGCCCGGTGTGAACAACCCGCTAGAAGGTAACATTGCACGTAAATATTCACTTTTTATGTATTTACTAGATTAAGTAAATAGTGCTTTATATTAATAACTAAATTCAATAACTCGATGGCGAAGTTTTAAATATATTATTTTTGAGAATAAAATTTAAAATTGCCTTGCTTCTACAAAACCCTTTAGATTATCAAGAAAGTAATTAAAATTTACTTATCAACACAATCAGCAGATCCAATCTTATAAAATCATGAATAGAAAAGCACTTTCGAATTGCCCTTCCTTAACATGGCTGCCAGTGCATTGTATGTTTTACTCGGCAGTGGTCCCGCGCCGGCTGGGCCTGTCCACGCGCGGCACGGACCGCGGCTGGTCGCCGCCCGCGAGGCCAGCGTCTGCGCCACCTGCGCATTCTCACACTATGACTAGAGATGAACCACAGGTATGTTATAATGTAATCTTTACTATATTGAAATGTCTTGCAATTTATTTCATAAAAGTAACATCTTCTGATAAGTTAGTTCATTGTCCTCATCCAGAGAGATCACGATCCAATGGAACTCAAATCTTTTTCACACTAATTTACCCAAAGCACTGCAGACTGCACTAATTAGAACGTATAACCAATAGTAGAACGATTGTGAGTTTACGGTACCGCAATCCGATTGTCGTATAAACTTGTTTAATTGTTTCTTTCCAGGATTTATCTTGCGCTAAAGATGCATCTACAAAGATGGACATTGACACAGATGGCGAATACTTATCTGACTCTGATTCTAACGAAGCTCGACAGATACCAAGGAAAAAACATCACAGGTATGTTAAGAGAGCGCCGAACAAACGCCGACCGTGCAGTGGCTCCCTCATCGTTTGTTTGGTTATTTCTTTTATTTTAGAATGAAAATGCAGAAAATAAGCACGTTAAGTTGTGCTCCACAAGATTATACGTTAATATTATTATAAACGGTAGTTTTACATTGTTTAGTTTTATTATAATCACTATGGGTCAGTTCAACCATACCGTTTCGGTGTGAACTGACCCAAAAACTGATAATAGTGGCCACTATTTTACGTTTTACGCCACTTGGGCGCCACACGTTGGGCGCCACTGCGCGGTCGGCGTAGCCTTAATATTCTGAATTAGTTCACAAATTTTGACATAGTATATAACAAAGTCGCTTTTCGTGTCTCTGTGTGACCGCTATGAACTACACTAGATTTTGATGTGGTTTTCGTCATATCTAAGAGATTCTTTGAGATGCTATATAGCATCTCGATGTTTTGTTATGTCGCCACATCAGTAGATTGCACCCATGTGATGCATGGACCGGTCACTAGTTGTATAACAAGTTAATTTTATAATGGTTCTTTTTTGTATTTCAGACATCCACATTCAGTAAATATGTCGGCTGGTAGCAGTTCGATGCACGACTCTGTGGCGCAGCCGTCTGAGTTCCACACACTAGTTGATACAGCATGCTCTATCATCGATGCGCCTCATCAGCAGAATATCTCCGCGTCGCCGTCACCAGGTACGTTTTGATTGCTTACACTATTATTTATTACATAAAACATTTCGCTTTGCTTTGTAACTGCGACTCTCCACCAAAGGTAAGACGCATAGGTCTTGATGTTTTAACTCGATCATCATGTACAGGTACACTAATGTTTGAATTTGTTGTAGGACCAAGCAGCTCAAACACAGTGGTAACGGAAGCCCGCGCCTCATCGTCTCGAAGCCCCGGCAAGACTGTTATTGTACGTGCTGTAAGTCACTCCACTTATTTGGGGGACTTTTTCTTATCAAAATTATACCCTACTCTTCAATTGGACGTACTTTCTAAAACAATTAAAAATATTTCTAAATTTTGAGAACCAAATTGCGGAAAAGGCTGGATCTTCATCTGCTTGTGTACCTTGGATTGTGCATCTGACGTTCCTAAGGAACCTGATCTATCTAGCTAGACTCCTTGGTAATAAGTGATTGTGTCCAAGGTATCTGGTTGAAGATCATACGTCAGTATTATTAAAAATTACTAATATTTCTTTGTAACGTTAGGGTGAGCTGTTAAGCGCGGCAGATCCTCTCGAGTCTCAGGAGATTTCGGCGCATGTGACGGTGGAGACCACAGGTTTACCACCTCCACCTCTCTTGCCGACTCTCAACACGCCAGCGCAGCCGTAAGTACTATACAAAATGGAAATGTTGCTAACATGTTTACAAACGAAACTATGTCTTATTCTTGTTTAATATTTTGGATTTATGAGGAACACTGCCACTATCTATAAAATTCGCATGAGGCAATTCTTGTTCATCCTTGTTAGAAATATTTATTTTAGTTTGGCAGTATATTTTTAATTTGCCTTCCATACAGTGCACCCCACGTTAGCAGATCTTTAGTGACACACTAATTTTTATTTTCCAGTCGCGCGTGTCCGTCTCTAGGCGCCTCAGTGTCGCACGATCTCCTGCTGGGAAGATGGCGCTTATCTCTAGATCTCTTTGGACGAGTGTTCACAGAGGACGTAGGCTTAGAGCCTGGCTCCGTGGTCGCCGAGCTCGGCGGATTCCCTCTCAAAGAGGTCAAGTTCCGCAGGGATATGGAGAAGCTAAGGAATTCACAACAGAGAGATTTGACGTTACATAAGGTGGGTACTTCACAAATCTTGGGGATGTATAATAAGTTTTCCATGGCTAGCCAGCGTTCTGCTAAATTGTCGTGTCAATTAAATCTTATTAATCGAAGTGCTGTAAAGTCTGTTATTTAAAACATCTGTGTATGTTTTTTGGTAATTTCGTAAATCATCTAGAAATAAAGCGAGTATTCTCATTCCACAGATGGAACGCGATCGTGCCAAATTGCTACAGCAGACGTTTGCGGAGTTGAACAGCGCGTTCGCTGGTCAGAACAGGCGCGCGCACAGTGCGCAGCCGCCACTCGCAGTCAACAGGGTCAAGGTGACGTTCCGCGACGAGCCGGGAGAGGGCAGCGGCGTAGCGCGCTCCTTCTACACTAGTGTCGCTGAGGTAAGAAAACCAACAAAATAAATGAATACATGATATACGGTCTCATCAACCATGCATGAGTTTTGCAAAAGCAGCAACCCAGTTGGATGTCGTGAATCACGAATATTTTACTATAATTAGAATTTGTTAAACAATACATAATTATCGAGTACGACAATAACTGTGTAACTAAACACTTGTCAAATAAAGAATCACGTCTATTCCTTCTTGTTAACTAATTTACCTTCAACATTATACATAACTTTTAACATAACTTGTAGTTCTTTTTGTGTGCTCCAAAAATTTACTCAACCAAAACAATGTGTTAGTGTAAGGTGCCTACAACCATTGACCTGTACACATGTAAACAAATTCTAAACATTAAAAATTATTTAGTGAGGTTCTCCCTATGTACTGATTTTCAATAAGTGTTATATTTTGTGTGTAGGCGTTACTAGCAAATGAGAAACTCCCGCCGTTGGAGCCTACGACTGGTAGCGGTACAACGACGAGCAGTACCAACGGCACATCAGGTTCTGCCAACGCTAATGCTGGCGGAGCGAGCAGTAACAGCGGAGCTCGGTAATTATAATCAATTCATTAGGTAACGCAACTCTTGTCCTGATCAATAGAAGCCAGAATCTAAAACAGATGTGTGTCATTGCCTATTGGATAGTAGACACACTAGTCTCATGTTAATAACTATATGTATATCTAAAATTTTTTACTTGTACCTTAGCTTTGAGCAATTGTAACAAATAAAGATATGAATATGAATGTAAAAATAACTCTCTAGCTAGTCCTTAGGCCTTCACGTTTATCTTCTAACATAATATTGTATTGTAGAAGTGGAGCGGGTCGCGCACGGTCTAAAGACGCGGCGCGCCGCACGCCCGGCCGGCCCGCGCCGCGCCCGCCGGCGTCGCGAGAGCCGCGCAGGGTGCTCAGTGTAGACGCCAGACCATATTCGCCACAGGTATGAAGTCACACCGAGAACCAGACCGTATCTGTATTTAGTTTCTATAATGTGTTTAGCCTAAACATGGAAACCAGGAAGTGTATTCTCTTGGTCAGTGAATAATATTAGGACAATTAATAACTATTTTTTATTTCTCTTATTTTATTGTCAATAAAAAGTAATTTAAAAAAATTAAACCGACTTCAAAAAGAAATGAACTCAAAATTATGAAATAACTTTAATTTCGGAAGTCGGTGTCTTGGGATCTGTATTTTAGTTTTATGCCACCGACTTCCGAAATTAAAGTTATTTCATAATTTTGAGTTCATTTCTTTTTGAAGTCGGTTTAATTTTTTTAAATTACTTTTTATTTCGTAATTTTTAGTTTTTGCACTAGTATTTGACCAAGGTTTTGAGATGTTTTCCCTTTGACACTACACCCGTAGCTCTTATCAATAAGCCAGGCCGTCACACTTACACGTATTAGTCCATATCTTGAAAATTACTGAATCGATCTTGATGAAACTTGCACTGTTCCCTAAGTTGAAGAAAATGTAAGCCAATAAAAAAAAAATGGTCACGATCCGATTAATAGTTCCGGAGATATGCGTGGACAAACATACATACATACATACATACATACATACATACATACATACGTCTATGAAATTTTGTATATTTGTTTGGAAGCCCTAATAGATCATCATATGTGAATATAATGCAATTCCAATAATATTACATACATACGTATCGAATTGATAACCTCCTTTTTTTTTTGAAGTCGGTAATAAATATAGAGATAATTTCTTATTCAATTTTCCCGTGAGTACTGGGCTAATTTCCGTGATTGTTTTCCGTTTAGTAGAGGAAGCTTGCGGTGGTCCCATATAAATTTTATAAATTTTTCTTGGGTAGTTTTCGTTAGTTAGCTTTAATAAGTGTATTCACTTTGTGTATGTTGATGATGTTATAAAACTTCCTGTAAAAAACGAGATTACAAAACAAAGACACCAACTTCCGAAATTAAAGTTATTTATTTAATACTTCAAGCACATAAATGTGCAGAGGCGGACTTAATGCCTCATGACTAATGACATAGGCATTTTACAGTTATCTTTCACATCATACTGTTTTTCATAAAAGTCTGTTGTTTTTTTTTTTCATTTAACCCTGTACAATAAAACTTACCTATTACCCTGTATAGTAGAAATTACCTAATGCATCCATTTGTGTGTGCATACTTCAAGCACATAAATGTGCAGAGGCGGACTTAATGCCTCATGACTAATGACATAGGCATTTTACAGTTATCTTTCACATCATACTGTTTTTCATAAAAGTCTGTTGTTTTTTTTTTTCATTTAACCCTGTACAATAAAACTTACCTATTACCCTGTATAGTAGAAATTACCTAATGCATCCATTTGTGTGTGCAGGCTGCTCCCGGGACAGAAGGCGCCGGCTACAGCGGAGATAGGCCCGGACAGGGCGGACACAATGAACATCTCACGCTCCATCAGGCACAACTGGGCGAACGACTCTATCCGAGGGTAAGGAACTTTTCTTAATGTTTTAACATAATGTGAGGGAGGTATATTTACTGATGAGAAAACGAAGTTATCATTAGTTAGTTAGTGAATAGTGGTACCGAAAGATCTTAATTATTCAGTGACAAGCCGTGTGCCCGATAGGATTTCCCATTGGAAAAAACCCTAAAAATTCTGTTCACTTCGCAAAATTTCAAGTTTCTAGACCTAGCAGTTAAGGCTCCGCGTTGTCTGTCAGTGAAGTTTTTAATATTATTAAGTAGATGACGATATGGAGCTACAGTTACTAAAATAATCTTGTTTTTGTAGGTTCACTCGCTACACCCGACATTCGCGGGCAAGATAACCGGCATGCTGCTGGAACTGACGCCCGCGCAACTGCTGGTGCTACTGGCGAGCGAGGACGCGCTGCGGCAGAAAGTGCGCGAGGCCATGGATCTCATAGTCATGCATCCCTCCGAGGCGATACTA